>JANSME010000002.1:2400000-3000000 GCA_029299165.1 Ophiostoma himal-ulmi | reverse complement strand
CCTTGCCATCGCGGACAATCTCAACATTCTCAATAACCTCCAAGCCCATGAAGCCATCAGCACCGTTGAACATGTCGGGCATATCAACGGGCTTCCACATCAGGTCCGCGGCCGACACGGCGCGGCGCGGGCCACGTGCCGGCGGCACAAACTCATCGGGGTCGACGACCTTTGCCTTTTTGTTCTTGTTGTTCTTATGCAGAGGGCGGCGAGCCTTGCGCTTCTTTCCATCACCAGCCATTTTGTGTGGTTATGTAGTTGTATGGTGAATGGTTTAGTCGTGTCGTTCACGGTTGGTGGTTGAAATTCGCAGTCCTCCCCAAAGTTGGAGCAGTCGACTCTAGAGGCAGACAATATCTGAACTTTTTGGGGGTTTGCGCTTATCGTTATCTTATCGTGACTACCGATAAGAGGAAGTGCGAAGAGACATCATTGGTGGCGGTGCAAAATCTAGCCACATACAGGCGCTAATACACAGTACAGCTGCTGGACCCGTCTTTCCCTCGGCTTTACACTTGATTATCTAATCCCACGATATCCCCAAAAGCCGGCGTGCCTCCGTGACAGCATCGGTAGCTTGCCAAGCGTGAAGCAGCCCGGTGGTAAAGAAATCCGGATTGACGACTAGACTTACTGCTATTGATTTTCAAACGATAATCCAGTGCCCGTTTTCTAACCGCCATGCACACAGTCCGACCAGCTAAATAGCTTCACCCTCGACGACGTCAGCGGCATCAAGACCTCACGCCAACCACCATGGCGGCTATGCGACGGGCTGCGGCCATGCCGCTCGTTTCACTATCCAGCGCATTGCCTTTCCGCATGTCCAACTACCAGCGCACAGCTCTTCTCCAAAGCACCCGTCAAATGCGTCTACTATCAGGACAGTCCGCCACGAGACGGGGCCTGGCTGTTACACCACAACGCCAATCACCCTTCACATTCACATTTGCATCAAATCGCACATCAGCATTGGCAAAAGCCATTTTGCAGTCGACACAAAAACGTAAACAGCATTTCTCTTTAAGTGTTATTTTGCCAGAGACTAATTCCTTCTTTTTCTTCCCACCAGGCTATTCGACCGACCCCAATCTGCCGACATACTTCCCCCCTACACAGCCAACACCACAGCCATCGCGCGCACGGAGTTTCTTTCGCGGCTTCTTCAAGGTCGCCGGTGCCGTCATTGTCCTGGTGCTGGGCAAGTTCTTTGGCTATGCCCTTTTGACGCGCGACTACCTCATTGCAGGCGTGGAGCAGAAGCGCTACGCCGACGAGCAGGTCAAGTTGATCAAGGAAGGACGAATCGAGGAGTACGCCGTGTATCAAGAGCCTGGTGCTACACCCAGGTCGGCCGCTCTTGTAGAAAAGACAAAGGAGATTCTCAATTACATCCTAGGCCATCCCTATGTCCGCGCCAATCTCGAGTCGCCTGTCGCCCTGGACGGGTGGGAGATTGTCGACCCAGCCGTCAACGTGAGCAATGACAAGCTGCCGGCTGACTTCTTGTACTTTCACTTGCTGCGGTTCCTCAGAGAACACAATATGCTGACGGACATTATGTCGGGCGAAAACGCAATGCCTGTGCCGCCGCTGACTTGGCGCGACAACGAGGGCAAAGAGCTGGTGATGATTGTGCACACAGGAAAGGACCTCTGCGGGCACGAAAACATTGTGCACGGCGGGTTTGTAGCAACGCTGCTGGACGAGGCGCTGGCGCGATGCTGTTTCAAGGCGCTACCAGGCAACATGGGCGTGACGGCATACCTCAACATTGACTACCGCGCGCCGACGCCAGCTGACGGCTATGTTGTGATCAAGGCCAAGACGACCAAGTCAGAGGGCCGCAAGGCATGGGTGGAGGCGCGCATGGAGACGCTGCCGCCGGCCAACAGCGGCAAGGCACCCCAGCTTCTGGCCCAGGCCGAGGCGCTGTTTGTATCGCCTGAAGCATATTCAGTAAGTCGATGATGTATGTCCTTATTGCTGACCTTGTCACATTGCTAACACATGGTGATAGATCTTTTATGATTTCTTCAAGAAAAGGAATCTTGATAGAAACATCGGCCTATAGACTAGTATAGGTGACTATGATATTGGTGTTTGGATGATGGTACAGAATAAGCATCAGAAAATGCATGTCGTGATATGAGGGTACAGGCGTCCCCTCAGTCCCTTCTGGAGGAGTAATATAGTAGTACAAGAGAAAAGATGACAAAAGGGAAAATAGCAGCAAAACATTCGTGAAGCAGGCCATCTAGGTCGCTGGCTAGCACCGTAGCCTTTTGCCCGGTTATAATTATAATAATACAGTAGTAAACACTCATTCATCTTTGACATTGTTTCACATCATCCGGAGAGTCATGCACAGAAGCATCGGAAATGCAGCCGCTGCAGCCACTCGCCATGCAGCTCCATGTCCTAGTGAGGATGCCGCCGAGTTCGTATTGGTAAACGGCGACGTATCGTTTGTGTCAACGGCAGGGTCTGCCTTTGTAGAGGTGCTTTTTTGCTTGGTTGTCGACGTTGACTGGATAGCCGTGGCATCTGTCTGAGCTTCCTGTGTACTATCAGGCGAAGAGGCTGCGAGAGGTAGAGTCGCAGATGAGCCGATTTCCAATGTAGAAGACAGCGTTGATGTGGCAGCGGCGGATGACGTAGCTGATGTTGTCGTCGTCGTTGATGCTGAAACTGACGACGAGGAAGAGGAAGTCGTTTTGGCAGCTGTTGTTTGTGTCTTTTGTGTAGTTGGTGCTACTGTTGGTGTTGTGGTCAAGACTTTTGTAGTTGTTGCTGCTGTGCCACCACCGCCCAATACGGAAGAGACGATGCTGCTTGCTGCCGACAAGGCCGAGCTAATTTTCGAGGCGGGGATATCCAGGTCGTTGCTAGCACATTGCGAGTCAACAACCTCGATAAACTGCTTGTCGATGGCACTGATAGCGTCGTCGACAGTGGCCGTGGTGCCGAGCAAGCAGAGCTCCGCAATGCACTCGATGACGTTGCCGAGAAAGTTGGTTGAGGCCGAACTCGAGCAGACACACCTGGCACTGGCTGTACTGCAGCCGCTGTCGGCGATGCAGACGCTTAGACAGCCACCGTATGCGGCCGAAGCCATTGGAAGTAGGACTAGAGAGGCGGCAATGGTGGCCAGTGGCGAGCGCCGTGGCATCCTTCTCGGGGCCATTGTGTGTTGCTGTGGTGTGATGGTCTGGTGATGTGCTGATTTGGAAGGAGTATGTTTGGTGAGGTGTTTTATCAAAGTGACAGAGAGCTGACCTGTGCAAAGAAGAATATGCTACGTATACAAAGCTGAAGAAGAATGCTGAAGACTTAAAGAAGAGACGAAATAAACGCAACAGGGTAGGGTGAAGCTATGAAGAGAACATAAAAGGCAGGAGACTAGAAGGATTGAGAGACGAAACGAGGGAGTATAATATAGATATGCTAGAGCTGGTATACATCAAACAGATTGAAAGATGAGACGAGACGATGTACAAGTGAGAAACAAAGAAGAAAAAAAGGGCAGGCAGGTTGAAGAGAGCCGAGACATCAGGAGGCACAAGCCACTCGGTCATCCAAGACAGTCCGCAGAGTAACTCATTTTCTTACCTCTCTCTACCCGTGCTCATCTTAGGAACTCGCCAGCTCGCTTACACTGAATTGGCGAGAAGTGTTGAGTAGAGGAGCAAGAGGAGGTCACTAGAGGATGCGAATCCCCCACTCGTCTCGCAGATCCGGTTGTTTTGTCACTTTGAATTCTGGTCTTTGCCACCCTGCCCCTTGCCTCCTTGTCTTTGAATACGGCATCTTACTGGCCGGCGACTCACGATAGACATGATGAAACGCAGACAGGAACGTCCATGGACAGATGTAGGCAAGAGTCTCTTCCACTTAGGGGTCCTGTGTGGTCTCTGTGAACGTTTAGGATGTTTCGGGTTAATCTATTGGTGCCGGTGTGCTGGTTGGTAGTAATAGTAGTTACTGGTAAGTACTGGTCAAACTACTGAGCAGAAGTATGCCAGGGAGACCCCTGTTTTGCACGGAGTATCTATTCCACAACCACCACTACAGCTGCCATTACGATACTGAGTGGATTGGGGACAAAAGAAAGAAGAAGGCAGATATAATAAAGATCAAGATAAAAAACAAAATAAAAATAAGAAAAGACGACAGAGAGAACGAGAGGACAAGGCCCAAGATAAATCAAACAACCATTTTCCAGCAAGGCTGTATCTGGCAGTGAAGCCTCAACCCGAGGATGCCCCTATGGATAAGCACAGAGCTCAAGAGCCAGACAGGAGCTGGTAGATGCAGACTCACAGATTCATAAAATATGTCGATCATTTGCAAACACTTCTTGTGATCTGACAATCTGGGTGGGAATCCAGGAATAAGAAACTCTGAAATATAATTAATGCGATGATCAAAGCCTGCCCCGTTTGCGAAACAAGCAACCCGGTTTACAAGTGCACAGGCCACCTCTAGATGCTGATTCCTCAGAACCAGGCTGAAGAACGAGAGAGTGCCAGAGTGAACCCCTACCGAGACTACCTCTGACAACAAAAACAGGACGCAGCCGAGACAATTGCAGTGTTGTCCGACGGTCAGTGCCGTTGACACATAGCACCAGCAACCGCTTAACTCATCGCAGAGAGATCTTCTCCGGCCTGGTGTGCTCGCCGTGTTTCATGTTTCGGGCACGGGCAGGAATCACTTCTGATTCTCAGATTCTCAGTAGTCAAGCTTGATGCTTGTCCACCCACTTATATTCCTCACTCTACCACATATACACCGCCCAAGTCATCTCTTATGTCTCCCGAGAATTTTCGTAGGCTACCACTCAAGCTTGCGGCTGTCATTGAGGCTGAGACTAACAGCCATAAGCTGCCAAGCACAACTGGCAATTTATTCCTTGTTTTTTACTTAGTAAACAAAGAGGTAAAAGATGCTTTCGAGCCTTGTCAATCTGCAACCTTGTTGGCGAAATATCACCCTCTCGCGACCGCATCATTTAATCACTCGCCAGTTCGCCAGACAATACATGGCCCGAACAAAAGTATCTATAAACGGCATTATCTAAAATTAACGTTAGCTCGATTATCCCTATCAAGGACGCTTGCCTTGATATACAAAAGACTAAACTATCCGTCATCAGGCATTGTCATCGTGATCAAGGCTCGACTCACCTATCTCGAGGCATGGTCTCGAAGATGCAAGACCAACATAGGATGCACCCTACAGCTATTGCTTTATGTTCGAAATACAGCCGTCAGCATCGTTCATCCCATATATCGCCTGCAACGACAGTTTCGATATTATGATGTCTGGACGAAATCACTAAAAATCACCAAGGGTCCGCGTACGTAATCCGGCCGTCAGCATAGAAACGTCAGGTACTTTGGAAGTTGTTGGCGCTGTTAGCGCTCGGGTACAGCCTAGACGCTTTGTGCTTCCCCAGTTCTCGTCGCCTAAAGCCCGCTTACCACCCCAGTGAGCAACGATGAGATGCGTAAGAGGAAGGCGCGGCCCACGTATCTCACTCTCTCACTCCCTCTCGACCTTTGGCAGGGAAGGTTCAGCAGCCAGGACTCAGCCTTCTTTGCATATTGGCTCTTGCTTTATATAAATATTGTTGACAGCCCATTGCACCTTCCGTACTTGAGACTGATTACCAGCCCCTCCGCCAGCCTGTCATGTGCTCATAATCACCCGTAGAACTCGCTGATGCAGCCTTTGTTCACTAGACCAGACGAGTCACGCGTGCGATATCTGCAGAACTTATTGGCCTATTCGTATTAACATACTGTCACTTATTGACCAAAAAGAACAACACGGCATCACTTGCATCACATCATGACGAATGCACAGCAGAAAGATGTTCCCCTCGCCAGCCTACCACCCCAGATATCACGACCTCCCACAATCTATACGGCAGCAGCATCAGGCTCGGCAACACGGCTAGGCGCTCCAGCCGAACAGCCCGGGCTGCTCGGTGCAGATGTGCATGCCTCGGCCGCTTCGTCAGCTGCGACTGCAGCTCCTCCGTCAGAGCCAGCTGACAACAACCCGCGCGTACCGCCTGTGACCTCCGGGGAAGCTCTGCGCAACAAATTCAACGACTATGACAACCCACAAGTTTACTCGAATGTCTGTACCTATGCCCTCCAGGAAAACGCACGCAACTTTGTCGTTCAGTTCAGCGACAGTCGTGCAGAGGTGGCCTATGGTCTCAAAGAGGGTGATTTCCGGCAACTGCTACAACAGTCTGGCACAACTCTTACAGACGGCACCAAACCAATCAGATGGATGTAGGTAGTACATTTATCTATCAGTGAAAAATGCCAGTACTGACTGAATAGAAACGTCTGGAATCCGAGCCAGCAGCGCGCGGTTGTCGAGGCCATCGGCGAGCACTACCACTTCTCTAAGCGTCTACAAATGAGCATCTGGGCTTGGGATCTGTACAAGATTGAGCTCAACCGTCGCAAACATGCTGCGCGAGAAAATGCGCTGCACCCAAACCGACATAAACAAGCTCCGTTTGGCGGCAACGTGATCGCTGCCGCAGCCGGCGCGGCCATGTCGGCATTCGATCTCGAAGACGGGAAGATAGCGGCAGCGGCGACGCGTAGTACTGGCTTCTCTAACAGGGGCGATGATGCGCCTCCGATGGTTGGTTTTGAAGAACTGTTTGCGCCAGAGAACCTGGCCACTTTCAAGATGATGCAAGACAGCTTGAACTATACCACCATGGATCAAGAATCAAAGTGTATGTATCGTTCTCCAACGTATAGCTATCAAACCTTGGACGGGTTACTGATCAGTAGTCATCTGCATCGGTGCCAATTGGCTCCATCGCCGGCCCGAGTACGAGTCAACCTCGAAAAATAAACCGAGCCTGGTGCCGCCCAAGCACTGGTCGTGGTTTGTTCTCTGCGACGACAACACAATCATCTCGTTCCATGAAGCAGCCTACTACGATAAGGTCCCAAGGGGCCAAGACGAGACGGCGTGGAAGACCGAGGAGCTGCGGAACATGCGGTCCAACACGATCAAAGTTCTTCGTCAGCTTTCGGCATGTGGTCTAGCGGAGGACCAGCACAAGTTTACGCAACTTACCTCTATCCGGCAGCCCGGTCGGCACGATTCCAGTGATGCACAGCGGCTCGAAGGCTCAAGTAACCTTTTCTACTACCTGTTTGAGGACTATGCTGCTGCGTTTCATATTCTTGATACGTCCAAGACAGCTCTCGACGGAATTGTAGGTTTTTCTTTTATATGCATCCCGTGAACAAGTACTGCTAACACTGTACAGAGCGGACGTATTTTGCGCACGGCTGTAAGTATTTCATTATTTTATTATTCCTTGTTGCCATATGCTCTACTACTCTAGATACTGACCCTTCAGGACTGGAAGAGCCGTGAGGACATGAGCGATATCATTCCGATGCTCTACAAGCTCAACAAGGAACTGCGCCAGCTGCATCATCTCTTTACCAATTACAAAGATGTCATCGGCCGCCTCATTCACACAGAAGCTAAGATCTCGAGCGACGGGGATCTGGTCGGCATGCCCTTCACAGTAACGGCAACGGATCGACTGTCCCTCAAGGCAGCCACCCGCTTCAAGCGTCTCCAGGTCCAGATGCAGTCCCTCATGCTCGACGTTATCACTGACTACCTCGACGAGAAACGATCTCTGCAAGAGACCTACTTCAACCTCATGACACAAAAGGACTCGCACTCGACCGAACGGCTCACGCGCAGTGCCACGCTGCTAGCGAAACTCAGCGTGTTCTTTTTGCCCATTTCCTTTATGACAAGCTACTTTTCCGTGCAGATTCCACACATGGCTGACAACTATACGGCATGGACGTACTGGGGCTCGTTTGCGGTGATTGCAAGCGTTTCATTTTTGAGCCTGTTCTTCTTTAGCAAAGTGCTCATGTTTCTAAGTGAGAATCTCGACCATGCCGCTGATCGGGCTACACGATGGACATATGGGCGATTCGGGTGGGCGCAGCGTAAGAAGATGCGAGCTATGGAAGAGGAGGACAGTTAGTAGTCTTTTTTTCTCTCCCTTGGCTGTTCAAAATATTCCTTTGATAGTGCAAGTATAGACATTAGGTTTATTGTTATTCAAAAGATCGCTGCAAATTAAACAAATGGATCTGTCGTCAACCATCATAGCATTATCATTCCCGCCCCGGCGAGAAAGGCTCCCACTGTGGTGGCTACGGCGAGGAGTGTCCCCATAGACAGGTGCACCCGTGCAGGGCTGCTGCCGCTTGAGAATCCCGTAGACGTTGCTGTCCTTGTGCTGGATGCAAACACAGACGAGCAGCCGGCCGAGTTTGTTGGCAAGCCTCCACACGCCGCGCCCTTGAGACTGCTGCAAATACTGGCTGCCGTTGCCGACGCGTAGGTCGCCGTTGTTGCAGCTTCGAGGCTCGACGTGCACAAAGAGTAGATCGAGCTGCACTCGTCGACAACGGCTTCGCACGCATCGGCATTGGCAAGTGCTGTCGTTGCGGCAACATTGGAGGGCACAATATATGGGAACGAGTAGTATGTGTTGGGGACGTACGATGCGGCTACTGTCGCCGTCACATAGGTCGCAGGCGCCTTTCCTGTGCAGACAGCACTATACTGTTAGACGGTACTCTGGGAGGCGTATATTTATATATATATAAATATATATATATATATTTCCTAAAAACTTACTCGGCGGGGCAGCATGCCGGCTTGTCGTCGGAGCCGAGCGAGCAGACTTCGTCAAAGGGACAGCAGATGTTATCAAATTGCGACCCTTGGCTCTCGCAGCTGTAATAGTTGGCCGGACAGATGTCGGCGGCTGCGCGGGCCAGTTTGTTGCGCATGCGCACGTAGTTGGGCAGCTCATTTGAAGGTAAATCTGCCCAGGCCGGGCGTTGATATGCCTCTCTGGCTGGGCCGGCCAGAACGGGAGCTCGCAGCATCCTGACGGCCGGGTTCACAACTGCAGTTTGGGCCTCTGGATCGGCGGTCGTAGCGTGTGGTGTAGCTGAAGCCGGTAGTATCACCAGAGTAGTACATAGTGCCAGCCAGGCAGCAGTTGGTGATGGTGGCAGCACTCGCATCTTGATGTCAAGCTCGTGAGATGTTGAAGTGATCTTCTCGAATGATGCTGTCTATCTATTGTCTTTTATCATTCGCCTGCATCGCGGCCTCTATATACTATTCAGCAACGACTTTGTCATTCGATACCGGCCTCAAAATCACTCCATCTCGCGAACTTGCCCGCCTTCTTTTCCCCAACCTCTTCCTCATGCAACAGAGTATGCAGCCAAAACCAAGGAACGAGAGCACAGTTGGGCATCGGCCAACTGTATTTCATGAATGCGCCAAAGTGGGTCTGCAACACCCGCCCCCAGGCAAAAGGAGCAAAAGGAGCAAAAGCACAGAGGAGCAGCCTTATGACTGTGCGCTGTAGCGCTCTACGCCCTGAGACGCGATGGGTTATACGCTGTGAATCAGTATGCGGCAGGAAGAGGAAGGAGCGGCATGAAGCTGCATGCAAGAACAGGAGTGACTCCTTCCCTTTAAGATGCATCGCGAACTCGCGTGATTGCCTGTAGGGTAAAACGACGAGGAAACAAAGAGAATTGGATTTTAGTATTACATAATCAGCATCAACGTTGTTTTGATACCATACTTTTTGACTCTTATCACGATCTACACAGGCCCAGCCTCCAGCCCAGATGGACCAGCGTGCCGTTATCCCGCTTAAGCGCTGCCGAGTAATAGTTGGTTCAAGGAGCAATACAGAGTAGAGTAGGGATGGCACGATATTCCACACGAGGATATATTTTTCGGGCGTGGCTTGCAGCCCTGTGTCTACCTGTTTACATATAAGATGCATGCGCTACATGACTGCGGCGGCCCCCAGACTGTAGTTGGAGGCAACTGGCGAGGGAGCTTGAGCTGGAGGACTTGTCTAGGACTTTCAGCAGAACATACCCGTAAGATACTAAAGCCTGTAGGCGGACATCTGTGGTTTGACGCGGAAACGGCAACTCGCGCAAAGGTGCCGAAAAGGGGACACCGTCCGAGAAGGAGCTGTCTGCCTAGGCTTGTGTATTCTTGTGTATTCTTGTAGATTCTTGTAGATTCTTGTCGATTCTTGTAGATTCTTGTCGACTCTTGGATGGCTCTCAATGGCTCGGCTAGAAGGAGCTACTCTTACTGATAAGGATGTGAACTATGCCTGCGGATAAGATCGATCAAAGTCAACTCTCGTCGTTTACGATAGCTCCCATCTGCACAGACTCTGTCATCTCTCCGCTCCGTGCTCTGCACCTCATACACTTGCGTCCCGGAGCATATACCAACTCGGTATGAGGGCACATATTGTCTTCTTTTCGGCATCTAGTCCGCAGACCTTCTCATTTTTTATATGCACCTCGACGGGTTAAACTCGTGAGTTGGGTCTAGCATTGGATCCTTTGTCGAATCCTTCACCGACCCTCCGAGTGGTTGATTCATCTCGGCCTCGTACCAACAGCATCATCGCAACGTACGCGTAGCCCTGATCGTCAGGCCGTCTTTGTCTTGTCCGATACCTCGTGTCTCGTGTTTCGTATTTCGTGTTTTGTGTCTTGCGTTTCTCACAGCCTCCAACCTGCGATGCATCTTGTGGTCTAAATAGCCAGCTTGCCTAAATGATCTCACCGGAGCCGTCCCCGTTTCTGTCCAGTCTTCCTGCTGAAAGCGTCATTTTTTCAATTTACCGTTTTCGAACAAATTCTCCTGAAGCTTGATTTTCAGCCCGGCTTTGATTAACGAATTTGTTTTGGTTGATTCAGCTATGGCATAGACACGTCCGGTTATTCCCAGTCTTTATTATCAACTTATTCCCATGGTTAATTAAAGGGTAGCCGTGTTCCAACGATGACGTTCAGCCTCTAGCTACCTAGTTAATATTCAATGTGCTATCTTTAGGCCTCACCACTCCAGTACGGCAAACGACTAGTGAACTAGATTCACAGTACGAAATATAATCTACACCAGGACATGAAGAATAGCATCACAATGAATAATGGATCACATTTTCAAATGTTATCAAGCCTGTGCCCAGCGCCATCAACACAGCCTCTTTTGTCTTGCTAATGTTGATGAGGCACAAGCAAAGGAAGTCGGCGTTCGGGTGTCTCTCTTTAGTGTCTGCCTTCTCTGATTTGCAGGCCGTTCTTTCGGCCCAAAAAATGAAACACACGGCAGATTGTATCGTATTGTGACGTATGAGAGCTGTTCTTTACTGTGTTGTCACAAAGAACATAAATACCACAGCCAGAGCAGTGAAACAGTGCATTCATTCTTCATCTCACCCCTTCTTCAGCCCTACGGAAGCCTGATGCAGACGGGAAAGAAGAGAGACATGCGGAGAGCACTATGAGTGGCTGTCGGTGAACGAATTGAGCAAAGATCAAAAATGAAATAAAGAAATAAAGAAATGAACAAGTAAGCAGGAGACTGTGAGGGGTGGGTGAATCAATATATATGGCACACTGCATACACGCAACGTTTCCTTTCGACAAAGAGGTGTACTTGCACAACAGAGTAGAGACTAGATGCACTAGAGTCTTGGAGCTATGCAAATCATATCGTACCAACAGCTCGTTTTTCTGCGAGTAAGACGCAAGCTGGCAAGCCAGTGCCGGGCATATAGTAGATTTACTAGTAGATAGTCGAAATTAATTCAAACGGTGGCTTTACCTGTTGTGTTTCTCTAGTCGTTTAGTACTCCGTAGGGGTGTGTTTGTTCCGTACAGCTAGAAGCAATATCAACGCTCGGCATGCAGCCCGTCTCTCTACGGCCAATCACCAGCCAAGGAGCAGCGCCGCCAGTTACGGAGTGGCCGAGCAGGTGGGCTGTGCGGGAGAATAAGGAATTTAAAAAAGGAAATAATTGAGGAGAATAGGCAACTAGGAGGAGAGAAACAAGAGAGCTGATTCGTCCAGTTCCGCGAACTCATCAAAGTCGGCATTTGCTGTATATTAGTAGTTGCTGAGCGCGGCATGGGGCAGGATTAAGGCCTGTTGAATGTCGATCAGGTCTTGGTTGTCGTCTTTGACTCTTTTGGTTTTTATTATCTTTGTTATCTTGGGCCATGAATTCTATCCGATTGTTTTGTCTGCTCTGCCACTGGTGCCAGCACATCCAGTTGCTATATAGCCAAGCTACTCGGAATATCTATGGTCTGATGCATTTTCATTTCATCCAACGTATGACATGACTGTAAAAATGCACACCCCATCGCCGACACGATGAGGGGACAGGGCCCGAAATCGAAAAGTAAAACAAAGTTTGAGAGGGAAAAGAAAGAAGAGCAGATAAAAGTACAACAACAACAAACCAGCAGAAACAAGTTACGATGCTCAGCCCTATGGGTCGGCGTCAATAACTCATCCGTATTTCCCAATGCACGGAGACTAGGCACAAACGGTTCTCCGTTTCGACTTTTCATTCGAGATTAAACGCATTCATTCCTGTTGCTCTACTCTTACTGAAACATCAACTAGGAGTACTCGAAATCAAACACCACATATGACACCAAAAGAGGCCTCGGAGGGAGCTTGAGCATGCTTAGCGAGTCATCAAGCGGATGCAACCGATGAGACGGAGAGATTTGAAAAGGAGATTTTTGGTGATATGCTGATATGTTGATATCATAATCGAGTTGATTAAGAACATCATGACGTTGTCGTAGTTGTTGTCCTCTGTAAACTGCATCTCCATCTTCAGCGATACGTAGTCAGCTTCCGTTTATTCAGATTAATCAAAGCAGATCAAATCAAGCCAACTAGAAGACATCCCATGACAATGCACACGCCCTTTGCCCTGCCCCTTGGTGTCCCGCGTCCTGTCCATCTGACGCCGTAAGACAGCCCTACCACGGTGGGGATTGGAACTCTGTGCAGACCCAAGGCAACACACAGAGGAGAAGATGGAAGGTAATACCAGAAATCACAAAAAGCGGCGGCTTAGGATCAGACGTGCATGGCTAGTGTTCCGCCGATTTCTGAGGATTGTAGATGCCTATTGTCCGCTGTTTTGCTCATGTTACTGCCTGTTGTCCTTCCGAAAGGGCGGGCATACACTCTGCAGCTGCCTGCAGCTGCCTGCACTTGACTGCATGCGAGGATGTGCATGCGAGGATGTCTGCATGAGAATCTCCTGCCCTTTCGGTCCTTTTCAGTCCAGAACGAGTCTGCCTTCCTGTCTGCCTGCATTTGATCACATGCAAGATGCCATCAGTCACGTATGTGTGTATGTGTGTGTGTTCCTGCTCTGTAAACACGGCTGGTCCTCCGCCGAAATCTCCCTTGCAGCATCAGGTGCCTAGTGCTGTCAACGTTTGGATTCCATTTACCAAGTATTTGCTAAATTAACTACTCTAGCATTTGTAATCGAAGCATATGAATTAGGAAGAAAGCACGATGACTAATCTGCTCTTTGGAGAAAACGTATACGACCTCGAGCCAAACTCGGCAGACGCAGCGAGGCAATGACAGGTTTATACGGCTCGTGCAGGTGGTTGCGACGTAATCTGGAGTATTTGAAATCCAAGCAGATGCAAATTTCCGTGGATCATGAAACGGCCATCCCTCCCCATCCCATACAGAGGAGCCAACGGGCGTTTAAAGCCAAAGTCGCCGGGTAGGCAAGCATAGCAGCGGCAAGTAGGTGCGCTCGTATAGCAGCCAGACAGAGACTGTAGCTGCAATAGCTCGCGGAATACAAATGGCCATGCAGCGGCACCGGGACATTACAAATCGCAATACCATTTGCAATAAGAGTAGTACAGTCAATATACTAGAGTAAATGTGTCAAGGATGGCTTGATTACTGATCATCCCATCTTCTCGGTTTATGTCTTTTATTGCTTCTTCCTCCTGTATGTATCATCATTTCACGCTCGCGTTATGCCGTCTACGAGGCTAAGCAGCTCTACGGAGGACGCTGTCCCAAAGAGGCAATTTAACACCGCCATGATAGCGTCAGCAAAATTCGAGTAAAGGTGGTAACCATGGGAGAGTACGGAGGACGGGGTATGGAGATTAGACATTCGAACGCGAGTCGATAAATAAGAAAAAAAACAGGAGTGGACTAGCAAAACGAATAGACAAAAGAGAGTGGAATAATAAGAATAAAATAGAATAATGCTCACCATCTCGGTGGTTTCGGCTATTTCTACCTTGTCTCCTGTTCCCTCGTCTCTGCCCTCACCTTGTTTTGATTTTCCCTTTTCACTTGGCAGTAGTAGAACCACAAAAATGCTTGTGCTTTCATGTGAGAACCTTTTAATATCCCGGGGCATGCATGGTCCAAGCCACTCTGTAGATTCTCTGTCTACATTCTCTCATGTCCACATCATCCACACCGTCATATGCTTTAATAACGTAACAACCTACCTGCAGCCTTTCGGGGATCCTTCAGTTAGTCTTCTTCTTCTGTTCTCGTCTTGGTTACGGCCAAACTCGTGCTTTTCTCCGGCTTGTTCTGTTTGTTCTGCTTCTTTTGCTTCTTTTGCTTCTTCTATGCTTCCATTCCTTTGCTGACAGCCAAGAATCAAAACTCCCATTCTCTTTTCTTTGCACTCGTTGGACACGCCCCCCCCTGGTGTCGTACGTCTGCAGTCAGAGTCAACGTTGTCAACGTTGTCAACTGTCAGATAGACGTTGAATAATCATCAGCGAATTTGTCTCGTCCCCTTCCAATAAACGTTCAAGTTTGTGAAAACACCACAGCGGGCCGCGCCAACATCTGCAACGTGTTGCAACGTTTATATTCAAGGCTTGTCTACCATCAACTCCGTAATACAACCCCCAATTTACATTACCCTGTGACATTGCCAAGCATGATACCTAGTCTGCTATGACTTAATGATCGGCTAGGCCGTGAATTTCATTCAAGACTCATCTCAAAGGTCAGGTCGGCGACGTGATGAGATTAAATCAGACCCGACAGTTGTCCTTGTCACCGCCAACGTCTAAGCATAAGCCGTGCTGGCACGATCCCGACTTTCTGGGAAGCTAGCAGATAACCAACAGCTAATGCCAGCTAGAAGCTACCACCAAAGAAGAAGTATAGCGTAATAGGACAGTCAACCAATCCTGTCGATGATACCACCCGTGGAATATGTCCCCCCCCCCTCCCTTTGCCCCTGAATTATGTTTTACCTGCGACGTCTTGTCCCCCAAAAGGAAAAGCAAAGCTCCAGCAAGAATAAAATAGCAATCACATCAGCGTGCCGCGTCTTACCTCTTCTGCTTGCTCAGCAAAAAAGCAATTTATCAGCATAGATAAGTATAGTATTATTATTGTCTAAACATCAAGTCCATTATCAATCAACAAAAGGTTTATTTCATACAGATCCATCCTAGCATGCAAACCAATACACCGTAGACAGGCCACACGTTTATCATCTGCCAAAAGACCATCTCACAATCAGCCCGGATTTAATGGAATTTGTAGTAAATGTAATTCCATCTTCCCATCCTCTAGCTTCTCTCTCTTGTCTTTTTATCCTCGTCTTTCTTTGTCTGCCAGTCCCTATTATATTTGAATACACATTTGCACGCAATATTTCTATTTGATTGCAGGGTTAAGCGAAGAGTGCCCTCGACTACGACACAGTCATGCCTGATAGCAAGTCACCATGTGGCCATGTCTGTGTACAATGGTCTCTTGTCTCCTTTTGTCGCTCTATTCCCAAGTGGAAACAGGGATCGGCCTTCATCTCGTCTTTGCTCCGGGGTCCAAGTAGAATAAGTGAATAGTATCTGCTTTGCTGGTGACTAGCTACAGTCAAAACATACAGTGCATCCATATTCACACTGCAACACGGCGCGGTTGTTCCTCCGTGTCGCCTCTTCAAAAAGTAAGCACCGGGTGATTGAGAGGAAAAGAGGGAAACAGGCAAGGCTGTGCGGGCACTGCCTAAACGGTGATCATTGCTAAGAGTGTTGGCGTACCCGCGTACCAGTATCAACCCATTAATGGCCAAAGCAAGAAACCAGCCTGTTGTGCATGTTTCAAGTGTTGACGACTCGCTTATTGTCGAGTATCTGCATCTAGTTATTCATCTCTTTTTCTACATCATCTCTGCTCCGGATTGACTCACTGTCATCTGCCCCGTCGAGCCCGTCTCTGCTACAACTACGGACAGCATCGTATCGTTACTCGGTCAAGTTCGACTGTATTTAACATTAACTTTTTCGAGTTATTTCTGCTGTGAACGTACTCTAGTTGCTGTTACATCTACTTTTTATCATCAGCCGTCTTTGATACTGATTTATTCAAAAACTCTGATGGCTTCTATATTGACGATACATTGTACTTCTACTTCATACTCTTCTTCTAACAATACCAACATGGCCAAATCATTGCCGCCCTCATGTCCATGAGTTGCGCAAAGACCGTCGGGCTTTGAAGGGAATCCTCCAATTCTCTGGGCAGCATACCCGTTTTGTCGTTACCAAGAGGTAGCATTGTAATAATAAGAGTAGTACTCATCACCCGTGTAAAAGGTCAATGCTTTTAATCCTTTTGATTTGCAACAGTTGCAACGTTGAGTGGTCGCCTGTTCATATGCAAAACATTGTTTGTAATAGGCTTCTTATTTTAGATGGTAATATAGCTGTTTACTAATCATGTTATATATGCTTAGATAATTACAAACAGTCTTGGAAGAAAGGAACTTGTATTCTGTTACAACGTCTAGCGGCCTATAAGACTTAACCGAATGGACAGGCAGCCAAGGCCAAGACTGTAGGGTCTCAGGTAAAAGGAGAAGATAGAATCTCGTGATAGCCTGCAATGTTGCTTAAACCAACAACGACAAAACAACCAGCAACTAGCTTTATAACTTGGTCAATATGCATGCATCCTGATAGAGTTCAGAAACAGGCACGTAAAAAGAAATACGAAACAGAAAAGCAAACAACCAGCCACAACGTGGCTTACCTCGCCTGACACAAAACGGCCCAACATCGGCAGCATGGTCATGCTTACGGCCTAGTCTTGGAGATAGGGCTGAGCCAGTTAGCAGCAGGGGCCTTGGCCTGACGGCCGTTTTGCTGGCCTACCCATGTTGTTGCAAAGGAGTATTTAGTGAGGCGCAGGCGTGCAGATCGCCTATATAAGCTATCACGATAAGGAAAAGTAGAATAAGTAGAAAGAAAGTGGAGGTAGCGGAAATGGTAGCGGAAGAATAGAAATAGAAATAGAAATAGAAACAGACACGGAAATAGAAATAGAAAGTAAAGTCAAAAGAGGAAGAAATCCGAAGATGAAAAATTATTACTGAAAAAGAAGAAGAAGAAGAAGAAGAAGAAGAAAAAAGAAAAAAAAAAAAGAAGAAAAAAAAAACACATTAGCAGAATTGACTACACACACTATCCGCTCCGTCTGTAGGCCATTTCTCCCTAAAACATGCACCCTCAACTACGTGCTCACTGCTATCATAACCTTTTCGGGACAGCCACTCTGTCTCCTGTCTCACTACTGAAGTGAGAGTAGCTGGATCGGAAGCTTATTGGAAGATATGGCAAGGTGCCCATGACCCTGCATGTATTTTGCCGTGCACTTGTATGCAGTCATTCTTTGGTTGATTGTTTACCACTCTTATTGTGTCCAATCCATGGCTCCTTTGCTCCCTCCTTTGCTCTCACTTGCATTGGCGTCAACGGTAGGGCTGAGTCTGAGTTGTCGACGAGAAGCCGGAACATGCTGATGTAGTCATTTTATATTGATATTATATTATATTGATATTGTATTGATATTGTATTGATATTGTATTGATATTTATGTTCTTGGTCCAAGGTTGAAGTTTGATTAATTCATTTGAATGATAAATTACACAAGTCTTGGTAGTGACAGAGCTCCTTATCAAGCCAGCTGCAGACTGCACTATATGTATCTGCTGCACCAGTAGCACAGCATGTCTTGTAGGGCAAGGCGATTTTTTCTTTCTTATTTTCTTTCTTGTGTACAGATTAAAAATCAAGGATCTGAAATGGAGAGAGTCGCAAAGACAGCAACGACTGGACAAGCCGGGAAAATCCAAAGGATCAGATAATAAAAGACATGCATCAAGTCTGCCCCAGCGGCTAATACAGACTGCGCCATGTCAGAATATGAAAAACGACGATTCAAGCAATTTGCTTTCTTACCTTTTCTTTTGCCTCTTGCTTCGGGTAAGCTGTAAGCCGGGCATCCTCCGTAGAATGAGTGAGCACCCAACGATCGTCTATCAAGACCAATCAGAGCGGTTTGGAGCCGCTTGGTAATGGGCGCGGTTAAAAATAGGCACTTACAAAGCACGTGCAGATGGCCGTAAATAAGGAAATCATACTCTTACTTTATTTCAAACGGTTGGTACGAAAGGAGTAGGGAGTGCAGTGTACGGTCGTTGCAATGCGAGCCGCGACCAAATGGGCGGGTTCTCGTACGTTTAGAGTAGCAGTCTGTAGAGTAATTAGCCTGCCCAAAGTACATTCAAAAGTATATCTGTGTTGGGGGCCGGACTTATGTCGTATGTCTCGCCTATTTTATGGGTGTCTGGGGAGTTGGAGGAGGAGTCGACGTAATTCTACATTGAATAGATACTTTCTACACTTTTGCACAATAGCCTGTTGTTCTATTTCGCACAGACAAGTCCAGAAGTACTTTGTAGCAAAGCTTATGAAACGATGAGAGGAGGAGAGGAAGCAAGTATCCGCCGAGGAACTACAGACTCCAACGTGCCATGGGATGAGAATGGGGGAATGTGAGAATGTAGGAGAGGATTAAACACGCCACGTTTATCTTGTCATTGCTAGTCGAGTAGTTGTGCCGTGTCCGGGTCTCACTCCATTTGTCATCTGGCTACATACGACTCATTTAATTAGATTTATTTATTTGTAATCTTGAAAACGAAACAGTAAAGAGTGCGTGATTAGAGTTTAGCTAGAGATCAAGCCGATCCAAAGCAAGCCACATCTACAAGTCAATATGACGGGTCGGGACAAGTTGTTTCGTTTCTGTGTTGAAGCTATTCGTGGTTGTTGTTGCTGCTGCTGTTGTTCTATTTCTGAAAGGACTTTGAACAACAACGGGCTTTCTGGCTTCTACTCTATCCCCATATATACAAGACTAAAGACACAAGACTAAGACTAAAAGACGGGGTCGACTCGGCGGGACTTGACGGGGGACAGATGACCTTTTCTTGACGCTTTGTCACCCACTGGAGGTATATGTAGAGAAATGGCGGAGTACTATCTTTATTGACAGTCTAGTATTTACATTTTAGTCGACTGGCAAGACGGTTGACAAGTCCCACCAGCACAGACGGCCGACGATCTGGATGATAGACGGTGAGAAGGGTGGAAACTGTAGGCCGTGGTATTTGAATACAGACTATAGATACACATCAGACACTAATTAATCAAATACTCAAATACTCAAATGATAGTAATCAAATAAGCCGGGTATTCTAGACCCGAGCATTGCCTTCTTGGGAAACTCGTAACGGAGTCGCTTCATCTGAGTAGAGAAACGTTGACAGGCGTAAAGCCCGACTTTGATGAGTGCGTTGAGAGTTGAGAGTCGAGTAATTGATAAAGACCGAATGAAAGGCCAGCGGCTGGCGGATATGAACGAGTAAAACCCGACTTTACAATATTACCTCGAGAAACGGAGACACTGAGGGTATGATGGAGACGGCAAACGGTTAGGGGGGTTGAAGAGGAGGGAATTGAAGGAAGAAAATCAATGAAAATCAATGGATAAATCAAAAACAAGGAACCATCAGCACACGTCCTTTCTGCTGTTGGAAGCCCGGTTGCTTGGTAATGGGAATACTCCGTCGCAAAGTGTGATAGTGAAGGTGGTAATGGTGGATGGCGGCCGTGGGAGATGGCCGGCTACCACACCTTGACGATCTGGACGTACGACGGTCGATAGTATCATGTAGAATACGATAGTATGGAGAGTACACCGTAGTGATGCACAGCCCTGTAGAACGTGAACGCGATGATCGTCTCGTAAGCTGGCATATGAGAGAGGATGGAAATCAGAGAGCGCTGCGTTTATCCTTTTTTTGGTAGTCCATCTGCCTCTCTGCGTCTGATTTCGGGCTTGGCTACCCGAGCTACCCTGTCCCCTGCACTGCGCCATGGCTGCCTGTCTACGGATTCCCCTACATCCACTGATCTCCCAAGGTACGGAGTAGGTCAACCGGTACCTTTCTCCTCCGTAAATATCACATCCTAATGACCAAATTCGGGTAATGGATCTCTATCTGGTAACCCCCCCCCCTCCCCCCCTCTCTTCTCTCCCGAACTGTATTGCGAAAAAGGCCCGTTTTCTTTTTATTGTGTTTTAAAGTCAATGTCTTACGAGGCACAGCATGTCTGAGTTGTGCATATGATTTGTATTTGCTGCATCTGCATCTGCATCGCATTTGCTTTTTTTGGTCTGTTTGGCTTGTGCTTTGATTGATGCCCTATGATTGTCTTGCTAGCTCTCGGTCTACACTTTTGGAACTCGGCCGTCGTCATGGCCCCCAAATACTTGTTGAACATTAACAAGTGTCTCACCTGCCCGGCTGTAATAAAGAGATCGCCATCTCCAACGGGGTGTAGACTGGAATCAACAAAGAAAGACCACGGCATACTCGCCGGCGTATTAGTCCGTCGATGAAAGACGGAAGCCGGGGTATGACAGCTAATCCTGGCGCGTGATGCTGTATTTCTGTCTGGTGTGCCTTGTTTGGGGTTGGGTTTCTTTTCTTTTTCTGTCTTCTTCTTTTGCTTCTTTCTTGATCTTGATCTTGGTTGCTCAGTATCTTTCGTATCCAACGGGCCGACTTGCTGCCTGGCAAGCTTGCTCTGGTGTTTTCGAGTGTTTTTGCTATTCTTATTCTCTACATCCTCCAATTCCAAATCAACCTCGTACAAGTCAAGTCACCGTATTACACGATATCATGCACCTGTTGCTATTCTTGTACTTGAAGAATTAGAGTGGTAGACACGGTAGGTGGGTGGTGATACCTTGATAGTATGGATGTAGATGAAAATAGAATAGAGCAGAAACAGAGAAATAGAACAGAAATAGATTCATACTAGACACAAATAGTGACGAATCAGTCTTGTCAGAGGCGGCGGCAGTTTCATCGGTGAAGCGGCAGGCATGCTGGATAGACTGGTAGACACTCGACCGTCGGCATCGAGGCAGATGCAACCCAGCTCCTACAGTCGAGGGATAGCAGGAATCCCGGCGTCTATTGCTTGCTAAACACAGGCAGAGAAGTGCCCGCGTATTGCACATGATGCATCTCTGCTCTAGCTTCGAGCATGCACTTTGTCATCTGGAAATAATCAGCTCGATTGTTCAACACCATCAAGCCACTGGGCTTAGCCAGATGCACTCACTGCCACTGCCACGCTTTGCAATAGGTTCCGCTACGGTTGATTTTCTTTTTTTTCTTTTCTTTTCTTTTCTTTTCTTTTTTTCTTCTTCTTTACCCCTGTTGATTCCTTCTTATTTTCCTATTGCGTGGCCGGGTTTTCCTTGGTATTCTCCATCGTGTCTTTTCCTCTTTTGTCTTCATTTTATTTCTTCTTCTTCTCTTCTTCTGCTGCATTTCTCGTTATTCCTTTCTACTTACCTTGTTTGTCTACTTTCTACATTCTCGTTTTCTCTTCTTGGCTTAGCGGACTCATCTTTTATTAATCATGTAAATATACCTTCTCCCTCTCCGTACAGCCAAGAGGCGCCGTCTGCAGCCCAGCCCGCAAGCTTGGGATCACGTTAATCTTTCGCTACTCCATTTGTCTTCTTTCGGGTCTCTTTGGTTTTCTAGCATCGTATTCGCATATCGAATGTGCATGCCGTCTATTCTCGAACTTTTGTGTCTTCCATTGCTTAGTCAAATTCAAATTCAAACTCAAAATTAAATGCAGCTCCGAATACATCAGCAGATTTAATACACGGCCGCGAACGCAATAACAATATTCGACTACATAATATTTCTTTTCTGCATCATCGTCATCCTTGATCGGCGGGCCGAATTATTCAATTTTGTTTCATCCCGGCTGTCACTTTTCTTTCCTTTTGTCTGTTGTCTATGTGCTTGCATCCGACTCCTGGTCAGTATCAGCAATCATACCTGGTCTCAATATATTAATGTACAGTACATACATAATATAATTCAACGACTTGTTGTTCACACACCAGATCCGCGAACCAATATAAGCCCAGCTCACCAGCTCCCGCCGCTTTACAGCCTTATGAGCGGGTTGCGCACCAGAACAGGCGCTGTTCTTGCGGTGAGCATAATGAGCCGACGGAATGTGTTGTGTGTGTGCTGCGTTGTCTTATGAGGTATCAGTTCAGGTAGAATTATATTGGAGATTTCAAAGTAACAATGTATATTTGTAAGACAGTCCAGAGCATTGGTTGGTGAATACAAACAGCCTACAGCGAACCACCACCAACACGGAGTAACTCAGAAGAGGAGAAATAGACAACAGCCTTACCTAGAGTAGAGATCGAGGAGAAAGCATGAGCTGGGAATAAAGTTTAGACTGTTCTGTCCGTGGTTTAGACTACTCAGTAGTATGGAGTCGGTAGGGGGAATAGAAAAAAAAAGAAAAAGAAAAGAAAAAGAAAAGAAAAAGAAAAAGAAAATATGAAGAAGGGAAGAAAAGAGGAGATCAAGACGAAAAGAGGTAAAAGGGATGTAACCGAAAAAGGAAGAAAGGAAGAAAGAAAGAAAAAAGATAAAAAGATAAAAAGGCACAAATACTACCTACCGTTTTGACCACTCCAAATCACCTCTACCGTTTCAATTCTCCGTCATCTCGTCCCAAGACGAGAGGAGAGAGGCCCAGCAGACGAGGACATATAGTGGTGGGGGGGTGCCATTAAGAATGAGGAGGAGCAGATGCTAGAACCAAATATACTAATACTATATACTATATACTTATACTAGATACCAAATGCCAATACCATATACCAATGCCAAAGAAATGGGGGGTGTAGGGTCCATAGGGCGGCCTACTCCATACTCTGCTACCATGTCATGTACATGCATCAAGAAGCCTTGCTGGACTGGATGGTAGACATATTTAACTCCTCCCCCACCCCGTCATGTCAACAGTCAAAAGTCAACAGTCAAACAGACGTGCTTGTCTTTGTTAACAGCAAACTACGATCAGCTTGGTTGATATATACAAACGAGTATTGAGTCGAGTCTTTGAATCTTGCTACTTGTACTTGGCCTTGACTTTTATTCTCAGTCTTCACTCAGCCGACGTCACTCGTCTTCCTCACTTCCACATCCTCTTTCTGTTCCTCTTCCACCCTTCTCTCTAATATATAATGCCCTCCCCCTTCCCTCTCTTCCACATCGCCTTCATCTCATAACTCTTTAGCATCTCAACATCACATCACATCAGCATCTCTTCTCTTCGACTACTGCATCTCCCCATCACCACATCGCCATATCACCACATCATCACACCACACCACATGTACAACCCACTCACATCACCACCGTCAACATCGACAATGTACACCATGACACAACAACACAGCCTTTACTCGCCCTACGCCATGCAGGCCCCAGGCATGTCGACTCCCGTGGCCACCGGCCCGTCAAGACAGTACGCAAACCACAGCAACAGCAGCGCCTTTAGCAGCTCTGCAAACCCGGACGAGGATTGGACCAAGATCTCAGATCTTGCTGAGCGTCGCCGGATACAGAACCGTATCGCGCAGCGCAACTACCGTGGGTCTTCTCCCTAGGACCGTGATACGTTGATAGTCTAGCCAAAGCTAACCCACGCAGGCAAGAAGCTCAAGCGCCGGTTGGAGGACCTGGAGCGGCGCGCCGGTACTACTGACATTCCCGTCCCAGCCAAGATGGGCGGCCGGGCCACGGGCCCCAATGGCAAGCCCGCCAAGTCCAAGAAGCAGCAGCACACTCTATCGTCTCTGTCGGCAGCGGCAGCAGCACAGCAGGCCGCCGCTCAGGCCGCCGCTCAGGCACAGCAGCAGCAGCAGCAGCAGCAGCAGCAGCAGCAACAAGAACAGAGACAGCCGTCTGTCACCCACAGCCAGTTCACGCCGCCCATGCACTCGGACGAGGACCTCATGTACACTACGCACTCCTCCTATGATGACGCGCGGCATCGCCAGTCCCATCAGCCGCAGTCTCACCAGGCGCACCACGCACACCACACACACCACGCACAAGCAAACCACCACCGCCGCTCGCACTCGCCACTCTTTACGACATCCTCGGCGTACTCGGCCTACCCACCACCCGAGGACAGCAGCTCTATTCCCAGCACCAGCGCCTCTTCTTCCACATCCTCTTCGACTTCGGTACCGGCACCGCCAAGAGCCGACTACCGTGACTACCGCGGCTACGAGTACAACGACTGGACCATGGCGGCCTCTGTGCCCGTGACGCTGCCCTCCATGAGCCACTTTACCGACGGGCTGTCCCTCAAGCGCGAGTCCATGGACTCTATGAACTCTATGGACTCTATGGATTCCATGGATTCCATGGACTCCATTGACGGCATGGACGACTCTCTGTCGGGCGCTGACCCGGTGGCCGCCGCCGCCGCCGCTGCTGCGGTGACAGTGACCATGGCGCCGTACATGAGCACGTATGGCTTCTTGTCGACTGCGGGCATCGACTCCGTAAACCCTTACGACTCCAACCCTCATGTGAGTTTGCGACGCTCTTGAAGATTCAATGTCTCTGTTTCTTCTTTTCCTTCTTTTCCTTCTTTTTCTTCCCTTTTTCGTTTTCTCCTCTACTCTCTCTATCGTCCACATCCTGACATGGCTGGTTCCTGGGATGCAGACCCCCCCACTGTCGAGCTCGTACGACCACTCTACAAGCTGCTCTGACGCGGGCTACGAATACCCGACGACACCGTTGTCGATGGCGTCGCCCATGAGGGCATGAGACGACTCGGTGCAGACGGCACCTATGACACTACGATTTCGATCACACTCTCAACACTCTTCAAGAAAGAGAAGCAGAAGACAGACTCGTCTATGCCACTATACCACGGATGCCGATCAAACGGGCTGGTCTCTTGCTTCTATCCTACGACTCTATTTTTATTTTATTTTATTTTATGTTTTGACTATGTTTTGATGCTTCTTTTTCTTCTCCTGGCCTATTCTTTTCCTTTTTTCCTTTTTTCCTTTTTTCTCTGTTGGATATATTATGATTTTCTACGAATTTACCATGGGAGCATTGCTTTTCTTTTTTTTCTTACCTTGATTGATTATTTGGTCTTCATTCTACTCATTTCTATCTGCTTTCAGCTCTTCTTGATTTCTACTACTCATTTTTTTTATTATATTAACGGCCGACATGGATGGAGGATGGAGGGTAGCTTAGGAAAGGATATGCTATTTGCTCTATAAGGTTCTGCTTCGTTTAAATTGCGCCGATTTAGTTATCTTACACGCCTCTTAAAACCTCTATAAAACATCTTATAAAACATCTTTTAAATTTATAGTAGCTGATCTGAGGCGTGCAATTACTTTTTATCTATTACTTTCTCGCTGGTAATAAAACTATCTACTGCAACCTGCCGTGTCAGTCAGCACGGAGGATTGCCGCATAGTCCTCCCTAGCTCGGCGATGCTATGTCTAATTTAGTCTCGCAAACTCGAATGGGATCAGAGAGAATGAAGCTGTAGCATCGGAGTTGGCAGAGTTTCTGTTAATTACTCTATTACCTTTTATTTTTACCGATTCCCAACTATCCCACCACCCGCGTTTCATACAAGCAGCCCAATTCCATCCGTATTACCCTGTTGCAACCACCACGGCACGGCTCGGCTAGTGAAGAGTATATAGGCGTAGTGCATTTAGTCGGCGTATAGTGTGAATACACGTATGCTGCTGATATTTGACTATTTGGACTGCTTATAGGACTTTTGAGCTACAGTGACAACTCTTCATATTAATAGGCCTCTATTTTTATCATGGTGAGTAGACGCGTAGACAAGAGGCACAGCCCGAATACATGCCTCTTCCAGGGGGGTTCAGCAGAATTTGCACTTGTACAGCACCAGCTGCTTGCCTAGTCCTTCATTGTGCACACAAGGCTCGACCCTCGACTCTTATTCTGATCACCGACACTCGATCTATGCATCTGCCGCGTCGTATTTTCTTAGTTGTGAACCATTTTTGGACATATGCCCCGTGTACAGACATCCCATGGAGAGTGACGAGAATCAAAAACGCCAAGATTTACTTTTTCTCTCTTCCACACATCATCGCACAAGGCTCAATTGACCGAAAACTGCCGCAAAGTCGTGAGCTGGTTTTCCTTCTTCTAGCATTGCAGCCGACTCTACAGATAATTTGGAATAGATCTAGGTGTGGTATCCTTGTTCTTAAGGTAATCGGGTGCTACCTTTGAACGAGACAATTGTGTTTCTTATTTTTTTTTTTTTTTTGTTGTTTCTTCCATTTTCCTCTTCGATCTCGGGCTTCATTGCTGGCTGGTGTAGCTGTAGATATGCATATGACCCAGAGTGAATCAGAAAAGGGTGGCCGTTTCAGAAACGGTGATGGTGTTGAGGCTCAACTAAACGGAGGCCAAAGGCCAGATAGGGGAGGGAAGGGGTGACAGCTGGGAAGACGCGACTGGGCAACAGACGGCGGGCAAGCGAGCTCAGGTGCGAAGAGTTCTGACCAGTCTCTGCGATATATTACCCCGTCACTAACCACCCCTGTCCTAGTATGCCAGCAAGCGGCCACAACGGCCAAGAGTTTGGACCGTGGTGGTATTGATGGAGCAGCACCCCAGGAGCCCAGAGTCTAGGAACCCGCGTATTGCACCAGGATGTTACGGAGTACAAGATAGGCAACGAGTGCGTGATTAGCTTGGGCAGGGTATGGAGTAGAAGCAGAGGCCAGAGAGGGTGTTATCCCCATTCATCACACCCAAAGCCGGTGCTGGACTCGCATCCAGGAAACAAATACAGACACCTGCCACGTTGGTCTGTGCAAATCGGAGTCTATACTGAGTTCTGAGTAATAATGGCTGTAGCAAGTCTCGTACAGTACTTTCCTGTCCATTGCCCCCCTTGCACTAGACCAGTCAGTCAGTACTTGTGCAGGGAGCTGCTATTACTCCGCCAGGGCTGTATTACTCCGTCTTATTCAACGAGCGAGACACGGCCTATCTGTTTTGGTCTCTCCTCGTCTGTCCTTGTCTCTCTTTTCACCATCTCAAAGCATACTCGGTAGCTATTGATTCCTCATGTGCTCGTCACCAGACTAAACGCTGCCACCCGTCCCTGATCTTCCCCGGATTACCGACCCAAGTTCTCACTTCGTTCTCACCATCTCCAACGTCTCACCTATTCCCGTGATTCTGTCTGCCGGGTCCTATCCGTTGGAAGCAGTAAGCAGTAAGCCAGCCCTATGTTAAAGTGCTGACAGGTGGATGAAGTCTGGCGGAGGGTTTGGGGATATGGGAGAGGTCAAGACACATTCCCGAATGCCCATTATTATTCAAACAACCAAATAGATTAGTGACATCGTAGTTGAACAACACAGAGAATAACTCAAACAGGGGTGCGTGTATTGAAAACCGAGCAATACGGGATACGGTCTCCATAATTAGAAGGAATTGAGGAGGAGGAGGAGGGGAGGAGGAGGAGGCGAGAAAGGCGAAGAGGGCGAAGAGGGGAGAGAGCAAAGTGCATGGAGAACACGAAGAAACAGACTCAAAGACAGACTCGGAATCGGTTGGCATTCTGCAGTCATAGAGGAGCTCGGGCTGGAGCTGCTTCTCGTACCCGGCGTGCCGTGCTCCGACATTTGCCTTCAGCTGTGTCTTGTCTGTTTTCAAAACACGCAAATCATTCCTTTTTCGACTTGTATCGCCAACCGAAAGATGTATCCTGTTTGGACCCCGTAAAACTGCTGACTGCCAACGCCCAGACTATTGCTAGACAGAAGCCACTCAAGCCACTCAAGCTATTCGATACTGCTGGCTTAATATTCCGACCAAAGGGTGACGGAGCGGCTGAGGATACTGCAAACACAGACTCCAATCACACCCCTGAACCTCGCTGCCCGTAGCCTTTGGCCTGGCATCTATTAAAACCATCTCGCTCTGTTCTCTGTTCTCTGCTACCTAGTCACTCCGATTCCCACCAGCGCCATCGTGCGTGTCAAAGGCCTACTCCTATCATGTACCTTTGGTCCAGCCTCAATTTACACTTTCGTCTTTCATGTCCCAGCCGACTGTGTGCCTCATCGCATCCTGTCCAGTAATATCGCTCGCATACTCTTTGTCTCTAAACTTAGACGCTTTGTGCCCAATACCACTCCCCTCTTTTGCTTTCATGTAGGGCAAAGGGGGCACATACACCGTGTACCATACACCCCCCCTTGACCACCCCCCCCCCCCCCCCCCCCCTCTCCTCGTTACCACACACCTCCTGCACAAGTAATCAGTATTCATTAAGCATTCATTACACATATGTAAACATTTGGGCCAGCCGCACCGGTGATCTGGGTCTGGAACGCGAGCTGCAGCCTTTTCCGCTCATATCCTCATCATGGTTATGCAAACTCGTCACTCCCCCCCACCCTCATTTCTGGCATTGCTTTTATTGCAAACGACCCATCGGCCATATCGACTAATTCAACGACTATTTGGCCGTCAATGCACAGACAGCAAGGCATACAATCCCGCGGACTCTTGACGGCCTTTTAGATGGCCCTTTGGACGGCTTCTTGAATACTTGCTCGTTGTGTAGCCAGCCTTTACTGGCATCTGTCACACTGCATTTACTTCCTCGTCATGGGATCCTGTTGACTCATGCTGATTTAGATGCCTAAGGATATGCCCAGTCGGTACATGTGTCTCGTCTATACTTTCCACAGTAGACATCGTAGACATCGTAGACATCGTAGATTCAGACGTTGGCGTTGTCAAGTATCAACTGTGCATGCAATAAACCCATATAATTGTACAAAGCCGGTAGGTAAACAAGATCCAGTACATGAAACAAGCAAACAGATGAAGATATGAAGATGGTAAAACAGAAATAGAAAAAAATAAAACTGGAAAATAAAAATAAAAATAAAAATAAAAATAAAATAGCAAACTAATAGACCGCCCATCAATATAAACAAAGGAAATTTTGGTGCAATTAAAACGACATGCTTCATGTGACATAGCATCCCCTCCTCCCGTATCGTCCTGGATGCCTCGAAACCTATGGCCCGGCTGGCCGTTTCCGCTTCTAATGGGCTTATCCACCCGCTTGTCCGGCACCGCCGCCGCCGCGCATCCGCTTCACCCCGCCACCCGCATTGTTGCTGGCATTGCCACCGCTCTCGCCGTCACTCCGTGGCCGCTTATTGCCCGGGTTGAACGCATCAGCACCTGGGTTCAGATTGTTGTTGCCGTTCGCACCGGCATTGCCGCCACCTCGTCCCTGGTTTTGGCCCATGCCGCCCCGACCGCGTCCGCGAGGTGCTTGATACACCCCTCCACGGCCTGCGCCGCCACCGCCACGGCTATTGGTGTGTGCTCCGCCGCGCACACTGCCTAGACTGCCCGGAATAGGGATGCCGCTACGAAGACCGCCTTGCTGTTGGGAAGGCTGGCCTTGAGCATTACCCGGTTGTGGTAGAGCTGATGCAGGAGCAGATGCCGGGGCAGACCCTGGGGTTTGTTGTTGTTGTTGCTGTTGCTGTTGCTGCTGTTGCTGCTGCTGCTGCTGCTGCTGCTGCTGCTGTTGCTGCTGCTGCTGTGCCTGGGGTGGCTTGGCAAAGGGATTCGGGAGCGAGGTTGGTGCTGCAGGCTTGTTGTTGAACGGGTTCATGAGAGCTGGCGCACCGCCTTGCTGAGGCTTGGCAGGTAAGCCAGTTCCTGCAGTGGGGATAGCAGACTGCGGTTGCTGCTGCTGCTGAGCAGGGCGTTGCACTTGCTGCACTTGCTGATGAGGCTGCTGCAGCTGGAGGTTCGGCGGCGGCCCCTGCCGCTGCTGTACAGACCGGAGACCGCCCGGTGTGGACGGTGCGCCTCCAGGTGTTGTCGAAACGCCAGCCGGTGTCGGCACGGGCGCTGGAGTGGCTGGTGCCGCTGCTTGTGCGCCTGCTGGCGTAGCTGCCACTGCAGCGCTTGGTGCCGGCGTTGCCGCCGCCGGTGCTGGTGTGGCAGGTGCTGCAGGAGCCGCCGGTGGTGGGCGTGCGTCCTTGGCAATATTCCACACCTCGCCTACAGGCCGCTGCGGTGTCTGCTGCGCCGCCGTAGACACCACATCAATCTTGGCCGTCGCCACCTTGAGCTTGTTCTCTGCCATGTTGATTCGGATCGACGACTTCTTCTCTGCCATCATCTGTCCGGTCTCACGGGCCGATGCTATCTTGGCCTCAAACTCGCTCTTGACGGCTTGCTCCGCCTCCTCTCGCACCCTCTTCATCTCAGAGTCAATCTTCTTCTTAATGTTCATCGTCACAATACTGCGGATCGTCTGGTTGTTCGACAGCAGCTCGCGCGTCTCGGCATCGCCCAGCTTCGACAGATCAACAAGTGTGCCCGCCGTCGTCGGTGTGGGAGGCACTTCACCTGGCTCCGTCTTGGCGGGCGTCGACGGCACAGGTCCCTCCACACCTGCATTCGAAGACGTAGACGTCGCCGACTGCTCGGCTTGCCATATCTTCTTCTCCTGCTCCACCCGTAGGTCAATCTCGCTCTGCAGCTTCTCGCGTCCCTCGCGCAGCTCCTGATCCGCCTTCTCCTTGATATCCTTCAGGCGCTGGTTCAGCGTATTCTTCATCTTGTCTGACCGCTCCTTCAGTGTCGCCTGGATGTTTTCCTCCACCTCCTGGGCCTTCTTCTCAAATTCGGCCGCACGGGCCTCGGCAGCCTGGATTCTCAGCTCCAGAGCCTGCCTTTCAGCGTCGGACAACGGTGTTGCAGCAACAGCACCATCGCCAGCACCGTTGATGCCCGGCACATCAGCCCCACCCGTCACAGCACCTGCTTGTTGAGCTTGGGCAATGGCCTGGTCGCGCTCGGCAATAGCAGAGTCGAGCTGAGAACGCAGGTTGACAACGTCCTGCTCCACGGCTGCCTTTTCCACGCGAATGACCTCTAGCTCACCACGCAGCTGCTGCACTTCCTGCTGGAATTGTGCGGCGGCTGCATCTGTAGACGTAGTAGCGGTGGTAGCGGCCTCTTGGGACTGGCTATCGATTTCCATAGCACCAGACGGTGATGATGTAGCAGCAGACTGTTGCTGTTGTTGCAGTGCAGAGACGCGGCCTTCCAGTGTAGTCTTGGCCGCGTTGGCCGCACCAAGCTTCTGCTCCACGGCAGCCAGGCGGGCTGCTGCGGCATTGGCATTCTCCTGCAGCTCCGTCTTTTGGGTTGTAAGATCCCGGATCTGTGCACCCTGCTGGCGCGCCTTCTCCTTGGCCTGCTCCACAAGCTTCTGTCGCGCCTGTTGCCAGTTGCTACGTTCTGTCTCCAGTGACGTCTCGAGTTCCTGAATCTTGGTGCGCAGCTCAGCTTCCGTTGTCTGTATAGTAGTCCGCTCGCTCTCAAGCTGCGTAATCGTCTCCTTGAGCTGGTCAATCTCCGACTGGTCGGCACGGGGGTACTTGGTGAGGAAGCTCTCAGACCGCTTCTGCCAGCGCTCGCGATCTTCGGTAATCTGCTTGACCTCCTCCTCCATGTATATCTTTTGGTTCTCCAGCTCCGCCACACGCTGCTCCAGCGGCTGGATCCGCTCCTGAAGCTCACGAATCTTGCCGTCCTTGAGCGCGATCTGATTCTGCGCATTCTGGTTGTCGTTGCGCAGCGTCACGTTGCTCTCACGAATAAGGTTCAGCTCGTTGAGCTTGTCCATGAGCTCCTTGTGGGTCTGCGACGATCTGCTGACGTCAGACTGCGCACGGCGCTCCTGCTCAATCTTGAGAAGAGCCTCGTCAAGCTGAGACTGGGCGTAAGAGTGCTTCTGCTGCAGACGCTGGTTCTCTTGCACCTTGAGGTTGTACTGCACCTCAAGAATCTCTTTTTCGCGGCGCAGGTAGCTATTGAGCTCGCGAAGCCCCTCGGTTGCAGCATCGTTGAGGGTTGCAGTTGCTTTGCCAGAAGCCTCGTCACCGCTAGCAGCGCCAAGAGACGCCCGGCTCTGTTGCAGGCTAGCAATCTGTGCTGTGACACTCTCCAGTTGCTCGCCGAGCAGCTTGTTCTGGGCATTGGTGTCGTCGCGGCGTGCCTTGATCTCAGCCAGCTCCTGCTCAACCTGCTGGCGACGCTCCTCCCATGAAGACTCGCTCTGGGCCAGTGTCAGCTTAGCAGAGTCGGCCTCGGCACGCCATGAAGCTGCCTCGGTGCGCAGCTGGTTGTGTTCGGAACGGAGCTGCTGCAGTTGCTTGGCAGCTTCGGCATGCTTGACCAGCTCCTGCTCGTAGTCCTTTTGAGCCTTGGCGGCAATCTCAGCCTGCGCACGGAGGTCAGACTGGTGGTACTTCTTCTCGTCCATATAACGTCCCTCGCCTTCCTTGAGACGCGAAATCTCAGATTCCAGAATGCGCTTTTCGTCCTCGAGTCGACGTCCAAAATCTGCTTGCGAGTCCCGCAGCGAGTTGAGCTCATTGTTGGTGTTGACGAGCTCGGTAGACAGGTCCTCCACGCGCTGCTCCAGCTCTCTGATGCGGGCCTCCTTGGCTTCCACGGCAGAATCCATCTCGTGATGGTACTGCTCCTGGGCCTCGGTAAGATTGTTGATGCCCTCCTCCATCGTCTGGGCTATTTCCTTGTATGAGTTGGCCTCCTCCTTGCTGGCCTCTAGGTCTACACGGGCGAGATCGAGGTCGCGCTTCAGGTTGAACACCTCTTCCTCCAACTCTTGCACACGAGAAGCATTGTCTTCGTCCTCTGCATCATTGCCGTCACCAACCGAGGCGCCATTAGTGGGCTGCGGCTGTAGTGGTGCTCTCGGGGTAGCACGGGGTTGCAGTCTCTGGGTGCGCTCCTCAGCGTTGCGAAGCTCAATGGTGAGCTCGTTGACGCGGGCCTGGAAATGGTCGCGGCTGGTCTTGGTCGCAACGAGCTCTTCCTTGCTTTGTGTGATGCTGGCCATGAGGTCGTCAATGCGCTTCTGGGACTGCTGAGCGTCGTATTCCTTGCGCAGCTGCAGCTTCTTGCTGTCCTCAATCTCTTCAGACAGCTTGCGCTTGGTGGTGTTGAGTTCGGACTCGAGGTTGTCGATCTGGGATTGCAGGCGGCGCTTGGTCTCGGATTCGGACAGCTCCCGCTCGTTGAGAAGAGACTGCTGCGAAGAAAGCAAGGTGTTGAGGCGCGACTTGTCCTGGCTGAGTGACTCGTTGTCCTGGGCAAGGCGGTCCTGTATACCCTTCCAGAGAGACTTCTCGGCCTTAAGGTTGGCGTTCTCGTTACGCATGCTCTCGAGTAGGCTGCGAACCTCGACAAGATCCATGGCGACTTGCTGAGTGCGGATATCCTGCTTGGCATTCGATTCAGACAGGCTCTGGTTCTTGTCCTGAAGTGCCTTGTTGTCCGTCTCCAGAGCAGCGTAGTTGGACTTGAGAATATCGTAGCGTTCGGAAGCCAGTGTAAGCTGGCTGTTGATACGTGCAATCTCAGCCTGCATAGAGCTGCGCTCGCTGGACAGCTTCTCGACTTGAGTGCGCATCGTCTGGCGATCAACACCCTGCTCGTTGCGGTAGGAGTCAAAGTTGTTCTGCAACTCGCGGAGTGCCACGGTGAGGTCAGAGTCTTCAGTTGAGTTTTGCTCGATGCTAGCGAAAACCTCGCGCTGGCTGCCATCGGCCGACTGGCCGCCCATGATGGAGTTGATCTCAGCCTGGCTCGCCTTTTGCTGCAACATACGGCGGAACATGTCGCGCTCAGTCATGTAGCTCTTCATGCGAACCGTGACCGCCTTGGACTCGTCCTGGAGACGAGAGACGGTGTCACGGAGCGTCTTGAGCTCAGCCTGGTCCTGCTCAGCCTGGCGCTTTGCATCAGTCGCCTCTTCGCTCTCCATCTTCGTGGCAAGCTCGCGCGTGACGCGGAGCAGCTCAGAGTTCTTCTCCTGTAGCTCTTGAATGTCCTTGAAGACAACGAAGCGCTCGGAGATGAATTGGTGCGTGTCGGACATGTCGTCGAGTGAGCCTTCGGCAACCTGGCCGCGCTGGAGACGCTCAAATTGCTCGGCTTCCTCCTCAGTGAGCTCGTCAAGGCCCTTCTCACGGGCCTGGATGTTGAAAACGAGGAGCTGGATTTGTGTACTGAGGTCGCGCAACTGGGTGCGAAGGATCTCAATCTCGGCGTGTGCTGTGATGCTGGAAGCTTCTGCCTTTTTGGCGGCCTTCTTGGCAATGTCGCGCTCGCTGAAGCTCTCCTCGCAAAGACGAGAGATCTGCACATTCTCGTTGCGCAGACGGTCGGCCTCCTCTTGGAGATCAGCGATCTCGGGGCTCTTGGCCTCGAGGGCGCTCATAATTTCGTCAAGCTCCTGGCCAAGCTCCTGGGTCCGGCGTCTTTCACGGGCAAGCTCGCCCTTGGTCTTGTAAAGCTCTTCCATTGCCTGGGCAGCTGTGATGCTAGACTTGCCGCGCAGAATAGAGCCGGGAGTGCCAAAGGGAGAGCCAGCACGCAGAAGAGCGGTTGCGCTACCGTTGGGGCGCGGTGTCTGGGGTGCAGATCCGGGCTGCACGCCAGGAGTGGCAGCAACAGGCGTGGCAAGCATAGCCTGGAGACGGTCGACTTCAGCCTCTTGTTCCTGTGCGCGCTGTTCTGTCTGCTGCAGGTCCTCCTTGACCTGCTCCATTTCTTGGCGAACGCGGCGCACCTCGTCAGAGGATTCATCCTTGACTTGCTCGAGGCGAAGCTCGACTTCGCGAAGACGGTTGCGGTGGGTCTCGGTCTGCTGTTCCTTGAGCTCGACAAGACGTGCAGATGACTCGAGCTCGGCGCGGAAACTCTCTTCGTTGCGCGCAGCAGCCTCTTGAAGCTGCTGAACCTTGGCAAAGGACTCCTCGGCCTTGCGCTGGGCATCTTCTAGGCGGGTGCGCAGCTGCTTTTCTGTGCGCACGAGGGCATCGAGGTTGGACTGGACTTCCTCGTTCTGGCGCTGAAGCTCAGCGATCCGGGCGCCCTTCTCCTTACGAAGTTTTAGGCACTCCTCGCTCTTTGCCTTGAGCTCCTTCTCGAACCACTCGTTGTTCTTACGCGCAAACTCTAGTTCTTGCTGAAGGGATTGCTCGCGGAACTTTGCGCTCGTCGTAGAAGCCTGGGCAGTCTGGATAGACTGTTGCAGAGTTGTGATTTCCTGGTTAAGCTTGAGGTTTTTCTGGTGCTGGGCCTGCAGCTCTTCTGCGAGCTCGGCATTGGCAGAGGTCTTGGATTCGAGGATGGAAAGGGTGTCGCGGTTGGAAGCCTCTAGGGAAGCGTTGCGGCTGGCAAGGCGCTCCAGCTCGGACTGGGAGTTTGCGCCAGAGGATTTCAAGGTCTGAAGTTCATTTTCGGATGTGCGCCGTGCTGTTTCTAGTAGTGGGTTAGATGGTACTCTGTCGATCCGCTGTCTTGTGGCGTGTGTTCCTACCTTCATCTTGGAGCTTCCGACGAAGCTCTTCAACCTCTGTACGACTTGTATCGGCAGCATTCTTGAAAGATTCGGTGCGCGACTCGGCGCTGCGAACGGCGCTTTCAAGCTCAATGCCGATTTGAAGCTTCTGAGCGTAAAGGTCGTCGAATTCGTGCGCTTTGACAGCGACAGCATCAAGGATAGCTTTGACGATATCAACAGTCGGCTCAGTGATGGCAGAGGTGATGCTTGTTTCGGGCACACCGAGGTGCGAGGACAGGTAGCCCACGTCCACGGCCGCCGCCGCCATCGTGAGAAGAGTCGGGGAAGGTCGTGAGGTCGAGCAAGCGACCAGGGGGTAGTAGGTAGATCGCAAGAGGGACTGAAGATGGATGAATATCGCTCCAGATGATTGGAGATGGTTGGAGATGACTGGAGATGACAGAAGATGACTGGTGATGACTGGTGATGGCTTCTAGATCTTTTCCATCAAGATGTCGATGTCGAAACCAAAAGATCGCGGTAAACGAAAATAAAGGAGCGAACAAAGCAAGGATCGGATCTGCCAATAAGACAAGATGTCCGGCTGTCAAATAAAATGTGTCGGAGATCACAGCCGTTGATGAGAGGCCTGTTGACGCCGTTTCGTTGTTGTCAAGCCCGCCCTTCGTGCTGCTTGTTGAAGGATGCCTCTTTGTTTGGATTTTGGAGGCTGTCGCTGTTTTCGGTAGCTTCAGGCCCTGAATGATCTGAATGGGGAAGGCTGCTGCACAGGGTGACCAAGAAAGACGCATCGGCCAATCAAGGCGCGTTGTTGGTCAAGGTGGGTCTAGGCCGTGGAGAAGCTTTCAGCGTCTACCAAAGCGCCAACAGAGAGCTCTCCAGTCAGACCGTATGTAGATGAAGAGCTATCAATGCAGCATGTGACGTGAGGTATGATCTGTCACGTTTAATATGGGCCGCCTCCATGTGCCGTCATCGCACGAGTGCGTGACAGCTTGATACGTGATACGCCAAACCCCTGATATTAACAAGGAGGGGCGGCAGCGTCATGGTTTCGACAGAAGAGCATGACCTTGGCTGAAGATTGTATAAATATAGAGGGTGTTCCTGGAGGGAGCCTGCTTGTGATTTCTTTTCCCTTCTTCGTTTCTGTTCTCATAGCTTGTATTATACCTTTACATTCAAATAAATTCAAATAAATTCAAACAAGTCGCGAGACTCAACCCGATAAACAACCAGAAATAAAACAACAATTCAAGTGAAAATGGTAAGCACTTTGGAAAGATAAGAGCAGCAAGGCCTGCCGCTAGCTGCAGCAACGCTGCTTGACGTATCTCGTTCTGCATAGCTTCTAACATCGTGCAGGCCACCAGAGATACTGTAGACCTCGGCGAGTCGCATGCGCCGCGGCAAGAGTCCATTGATGCATTCAATGCTATCGAGCACGAACTCAAGAAGCAGTTCATTCACCTCCGTCGTGACCACGACAGTGAGTGGGCCGGGCCTATTTGTGAGGCACCCAACAAGAACTAACCATCGATAGAGCATGAACCCGAGACCTTTGCTGCTGCGGTAAGTGCTCTTTCCATTTAGAGCATGCTTATATAATGCAGACGTCGGCATCACTGACATTCACTGACATTCACTGACGTAGCGCGGCCTGAGTGACCACGAGCTCGCGTCGTTTTCGGTCGACGACTTTGTTCTCGTCCGTGTCGCAACGAGCGCCTACGGCATCATTCTCTTTGGCAAGCTGCGGCTGCCGGCACTTCCGGGAGCCTATGTGCACTTCCGGGCCTTCTCCGAGGGCAAGGATCAGGACGCCCTCTTCCACAGCTTCCATACGCAGGATACAGAGGATGCCGATGGACACAAGACCTACCGCACTCTCTTCACCGAGGACGATCCTCTTGACTGGTTCGACGCTTAGGTGTGAACCACAGCTGCGGTAAACAGCAACAGTAAATAGTTGTATGGACAAATGAACAATAAAGTATGCTTTGCTTTTGTATACCCTGCCCAAACCAAAACCAATGATAAATATAGACAGAAAACAGACAGACAAATGTGTAGTGTAACAAAGGAAATGAAAAATATATTTTGAAACGGAATCCATATAGGCAAACGCCTCTTCCCCTACCCCTAGTAGTCGTCCACTTCGGCCGCCAGCATCTCGGCGTAGTCGTCGGCCGAGGCAAAGGTGGGCATCGACTTGAACTTCTTCTTGCGCTCGCGGCTGGCCTTTCTCGGATCCTCCTCGCCGCCGATGGACACAAGGCCGTCCTTGTCCACACTGGCACCGCCCTCCTCGTCTTCGTCTTCGCTGAAGTTGGCAAACTCGACACCGCCGTCGTCGTCGCCGTCCATCTCCATATCCATGTCGTCGTCGCCCAGAGACAGGTCGTCGTCGTCGTCGTCGTCGTCGTCGGACATGTTGAGCAGTGACTCCAGGCCAGACATGTCGTCGTCGGACATGTCGGCCATGGCATCGGCATCCTCGTCGTTCTCGTCTTCGATCTCGGGGCGGGATCCCTTGAGTGCCTGCCAGATCTCCTCTTCCTCGGCATCGGAGTCGGCATCGGCGCCGTCGGCAGCATCCTTCTCCTGCTTCGCAGCACGCTTGGCAGCACGGCTCGTCTGAGTCTGCTTGCCAACCTGCGAAAAGTAGGTGTGGAAGAAAATGTCCTCCACAGCGACGTCCTTGGCGCTCTGGCCCCAGAAGGCGGCCGAGTTGATGGCAACGTTCTTGCGTGCACCATCCAGACCAGCCTTGCCGGGAGCAACGACCTGGGCAGCGCCCGTAGACGATGCAGCAGCCATAGGCTGCATGATGGAAGTACCACGAGCCTTCTTGAGACCAGCGTTGGACGCGGCCACATCGACTGCTCTCGGGTTGCGGTAGACAAACTTGTCCAAGAAGTGCATCAGGGTGTGGTTGGAGATATCGGGCTTGACCAGCGTCTTTTGGCGCACCAAGAGGTTGGAGGCAAAAGCAGTGACAGAGGGGTGGAAGTGCTCAAAGTAAGGCAGCAGCTCCCAGAGACAACTGCGCTGGGCGTTGCTGTACTCGGGGTCACGCTTGCGGCCGTCATAGACAACCCGGGGTTTCTTGGCCTCGGCAGCCTCGGCAGCAGCCTCGCCATCCTCGGGCACATCGTGGTAGTGCTCCTCCTCATCCTCGTCGTCAAACTCGGGCTCGTTGATGAGAGCCTTGAGGTCGGGGAAGGCCACCTCAAGCTCAGAGATCATGAAAAGAATACCACAGATGAACGGCGGCTGATGAAGGGTAGCAATCTGGAGCATGCGCTTGACAAAGGCCTTGACACGGCGCACATCCACATCGTTCTTGAGCGAGCGGAACAGCAAGTTGAGGTACATGGCCTGCTTGGACGACGTCACTAGACGGGGATCCAGCAGCGACTCGTACAGACTGCGGTAGAAGCGCTCCACGGCAACCTGCTTCGAAGCAGCAACCTGCTGCACGAGCATGAGAGCCTGAATACTGGTGTTGAAGTTGGATGAGTGGGTGATACGAAACAGAGTGTCAATGTGACCCTCCAGAGTGGTGTTGTCGGTGTTGGCAAAGGGAATAGCACGGTTGACACCGGTCAGAAGACCCGACACCAGCTTCTCGGCGACATCGCGCTCGTTGCCCTCATTCTTGGTGGGCACAGCCTTGGCCTTGGCCTCGTCCTTGTGGTCCTTGTCTCCGCGTCTGTACTTCTTCTTGTTCTTCTTGTCCTTCTTGGCCCGCTCGGCCGCAGCGTTGGCGTCCTGGCCCGTCGTCAGATCAATAGCACCGAGAGCACCGCTCTTTAGTAGAACAAGGAACAGCTCAAAGTAGATGCGCACCAGCGAGTCAGCCGTGGCAGGGTCCTTGTTGCTCAGGATCGTCTGGTTGAGTGTGTTGATGGCGTAGTACTTGGCGCGCAGGCTCTGGCCGGGCCGCAGCAGAGCCTCCTGCTCAATTGTGTTGATGATAATCGGCTTCATGCCAGGGTGTATGTTTGTCAGCTGCAGCAGCAGGTACGACGCGCGCGATGCAATCTTGCGCTCGCGGTCGCCCAGCTTGTTGACAAGTAGACGCAGCAAGTTGGCCTCCTGCTCGGGCTTGCTCTTCAGCAGACCGTAGACAAAGTCGAGCGACCGCGTCCGCGAGTACTCAATCTCGTCGTTGCACCAGATCTCCAGCTGCTGCAGGATCTGAAAAAACTGATCCTTGAGCCAGTCCTCGTACTTCCAGATCATGAGGTGGGCCTTGGTGATCTTTCCGGGAAGCACAGGGTCGTTGCCGTAGCCGGCGTTCCACACGTGAGCAATAGGGCCGGCAACCTGGAGGGCACCCAGCAGCTCGGGCTGTGTCTGGAACGTCCGCAGACGGCGGTTGTCGGGCAGCACAACACCGTTGCCGAGCAAATCAACAAGGGCACCCAGGGCAGCAATCGCAGGGCCACGGCTGCGCTTGCTGGCCAGGCTAACGAGCTGCTCAAAGGCCTTGGAGTTGTGGATGGGTGCCTCCTGGACCTCGAGTGTCAGGGCGGAGACCTTGTCAGACTGGGTACCAGAGTTCATGATGGTGGACATGAAGCGGTGGGAAGATGAGTGGGCGCTGATAGACTTGTATGCGGCCGAATCGGCTTCGAGAAGGGTGTCGGCATATGCCTTGAGGTTGTTGATGGTCCGCGAAAAGGGGGTGATGTCGTCAGATGTCGGGGCGGGAAGGGTTTCGACGTCAGCATTGTGCCAGTCGGGTCGGGGTTCCAGCATCTGGGAGTTGGTTAGTTGGCCCCTCTTGTCAATCTTATAGCATTTAATACCAGCAATGACTTACCAGCTTGTTGAATCTGGGGTTCTTGGGGAAGGGGTCTGTCGAGGGCGTAGGTTTTGTCTCCTTCTTTGGTGGCTCGGGAGCTTTTGGCTTGACCTCCTCCTCCTCCTCCTCCTCCTCCTCCTCCTCTTCTTCTTCTTCTTCTTCTTCCTCATCGTCGTCCTCCTCTCCCACATCTGCTGCCGCCTCTGCTGCCTCACGCTCCAAAAAGTCGTCGTCCTCATCCTCTAGCTGAACCTGGTCAAAGCCAAGGCCGGCCGCAAATTTGGCCAGCTCGTTCTGGAATGACGCATCCAGGGACAGGCCATCGTCTTTGGCAGCCTTCTTGCCGCCGCTGTTGCCGTCCTCCTCAGCGTCCGAGTCGATGCCGTCCACAAGCTCAAGATCGGCTTCGTCACCGCCCAGGGCCTTGATCTCGTCAAGCATGATCGTCTTCTTGTCGGGACTGTCGGACTGTTCGTCGGTCTCTTCAAACTCCTCCTCCTCGGGTGCCTCGTCAACCTCTACTGCAGCAGCCTTTGATTTCTTGGGCTTGCCGACTGGGATATCGTTGGCGCCACTGGATGCCTTCTTGGCTTCATTTACTGGTACTGGTGCCTGTTTTCCCTTTTGCTTGGGCTGGGGTGCAGCAGCAGCAGGTTTCTTCTTCTGTGTCTTGGTCGGCTTTGCGCCGGCGGGCTCCTTGTCGTCGGCATCAGTACCACGTTTCCGCTTGCCGGCACCTTTCGAGCCGTTGGTGTTGATGTTTCCGTTTAGCTTCTGAGCGTTCCGGTTCTCGAGGTTCTGGTCGATCTTGGCCGTCAGCTGTGTCAGGGCATCGGCTGTAAAAACAGGCATCGATGCTGCCGCCGAGCCTGACGAGCCCTTCTTGTTCGGTGCCATAGCCGTAGATGTGGATAACAATTATACGAAAGCGAGTCGCACCCTTTGATAGTTGGGCTGGTGACAGGCGGTCTCTTCAGAGTGTGGCCGTCGTCGTTGGGGTGGTGGTTGTCAAAGTCAACACTTGGATTGGCCCGCAGCTTGCACCTTTTGCACCTTTTGCCCTTCTACTCCGTCTCTCTCGTCCTTTCCTCGAAACTTTTTTTTTTCGCCAGGCTTTTCCATAAGTATCCACAGCTCCTTCATTTTATGTGTCTCTATTGGCTAGTTCCCACAGATAATCTACTGACCGCCTTCCCCAATTGAACACGCCAAAATAGGTAGCAACGGCTAGCTCGACCGATGACTGATTATGTAATATCACAGAAAAAAGGAAGCTGTCATTTGATCGGCTTGACCACGACCTCGAGCTATGTTGACCTCAATTGAGAGTGATCTTCTCATATTCTTTGGTTATTTCTCGCCGGTACTTTTTCCGAGAGGTGTATACACCACGCATATACCACCGAAATGCTGACTCGGTGGCAACTGCGGTCTGCAGCAAGACCGGCAGCTCATCCGACGGCATCGGCGACCTGTTTTTGCCAAATCTCACGATGGATGAGAGAAGAGGTGGGTTTTAGATGATATTATATCTGGGCACTTTGCTTATGGACTAATTTTTCTGAATCAGAGACGATATGCTACTCTAGATCACAGAAACCGTTGGTCCAATGTGTGGACGCCGGCACCTCAGGTGAAGCTCGGCGATGCAAAGAAAGATGAGGGTATGTCAGCAATGCTTGAGCAGAGAGATATGCGATATATGAGATTTATGAGATGTTTAGAAATATATCCTTCATACTAACAAAAGTCAGAATCACACGCAAAACTAGTCCGTGCTGGCTTCTTCCGCCAGGCACACTCTGGTGTCTTCCACATGCTGCCTTTAGGTCTGCGTGTTCAGGACAAGATTGAGGCAGTCGTCGACAAGCACATGAAATCAATTGGCTGTTCGCGAGTCTCTCTATCGACTATATCTTCGGAGAAGCTGTGGGCAAAGAGCGGCCGGCTGCAAAGTGTTCAAGGCGAGGTAAGTAGCAAGACACAAAGAAGACCACAAAGATGACGATGCCTTGATCTCGGCTAATTCGAACAGCTCTTCCAATTTAGTGATCGGAAGAATGGCAAGTATCTGCTGTCGCCGACGCACGAAGAGGAGATCACCGAGCTCGTCAACCAGAACATCCGATCATACCGCGACCTCCCTCTGCGGCTGTACCAAATCAGTAAGACTTGTCCAAGACACCCATTATTACGATGTATAGTAGTTTACTGACAGGATAGCTCGAAAGTACCGTGATGAGATGCGTCCTCGACATGGCATCTTGCGCTCGCGTGAGTTTATCATGAAAGATCTCTACAGCTTTGACGCCTCGGTGGAGGACGCCATGGCCACGTACGAGCAGGTCCGCGGCGCCTATGCTGCCATCTTTGCCGAGCTCAAGGTGCCTGTGCTGGCTGCGCGTGCCAGTTCGGGCGATATGGGCGGTGATTTGAGCCACGAGTATCATCTGCCGGCATCTCTCGGCGAGGACTATGTAGCGCACTGCAGCAGCTGCAGCAGCACTGCTAATCTTGAAGTGCTGGCAGCACCTGTACCGCCCGCAGGCGCCCACGCAGCCCGCAAGTTCTCGGCAGCGTCGATCAAGTCTGTCGAGGCATGGCGCGGCATCACCAAGGACCGTCAGACATTAGTAAATGTGTGGTACCCGTCCGAGGTGGTCGATCTCGACGAGAACGGCCAGACGACCAAGATGACAGACGAAGTTATCGATATCTATGCTATCAAGGCCGTCGTTCCCGATCTAGATGCCAGCATTGAAGACATTCCGTCAGCGTGGTTCCGTACACTGAGCAAGGCACAGGCGCCTGTGGAAGACAGTGCCGAGTTTGCCACAGAAGAGCCTGCGAAGCCCAAGATCCTCAACCTCATCGACTGGCGCCTGCGTGATGTGCTCAAGGATGACCCTGGCAAGGTTGACCTCATGTCGTGGCCGTTCCACAGAGCTGTGCCCAGCGTCGAGGTTATCAAGGATGTGTTTGCCGTCAGCGAGCCGATTGTCGCCTCTGACGCCGGGGCTGGATTCAACTTTATGAAGGTGCGCACAGGCGACGACTGTATTGCATGCGGCTCCGAGGGCTCGCTGGTAGTCGACCGTGCTATTGAACTCGGCCACACGTTTTATCTAGGCACGCGCTATACGTCCAAGGATGCCCTGGATGTCCAGGTTGCGGCCAATACTGCTCTAGCACCCAAAGGCAAGAACAAGTTGACACCGCTGATGGGCTGCTACGGTCTTGGCATTTCACGAATCCTGGGCGCCGTGGCAGACCACCTTGCCGACCCTCAGGGCCTCAACTGGCCGCGCGCCATTGCACCTTACGAGGTTGTCGTTCTGGCCGATGTGCCCAAAAACACAGCCACCGCCATGAAGGCCGTAGCTGAGGGGATTTACGATGAACTGGCAGGCAAGGCTGCGAGTGCTGGAGAAGTGCTGCTCGACGACCGTGAAAATATGGCGCTGGCGTACAAGCTCAAGGACATTGACATTGTCGGCTACCCAGTCGTTGTGGTTGCCGGCAAGGGCTGGAAGAAGAGCATGGGGAGTGCCGAGGACCTCGTCGCTGGCAGCCCTCTCCCACAGCACGGCATTGTCGAGGTGCAGTGTCGACAGCTTGGTGTCAAGCAGGACGTTGAGCTGGGCAAGCTTCGAGAGTTTGTTAGCAGCCTGCTTGAAAAGCTGTAGAGTATGAATATAAAAAAAAGTATCATGAAAATAATTCTCACTTTGAATATTCAAAGGCCAAACTTATAGGTGGTTGTTCGTCTTTGCCGAATACGCTGGCAAAATAAATACGGTGTAATGTGAGAAATAGAATGTAAAACGACAAGGAAAAAAGGAAGCAAAAATACTAGGCCATGAGTACATTAGACAACAAATGAGAGAAAAAGAAAAGGAAGAAAATAACACAAGATAAGCAGGACAGAAAGAAATGAAGGAAAAACAAGAAAGCAATACCCAGTATTGACCCTATGTAAACGGCCATCGACTCCCAGATTTTATTAATGTACAGCTACAGCCCATCTCCAGTGACACTACGAACCACCTACTGCCTACTGCTTAACGGACCAGAGCTCCCGCGACCAGCCGAGCTCACGCGTCTTCTTGGAGCTAGCGCCGGGCCCCTTTTTCATGTCGCTCGTCCAGATGGCCAGGGCCTTGCTGCACGAAGCAAACGACTCGACGAGCTCCTTCATGCGGCCCGTCGTCACGAGCACGCCGGCGACATCGCTGTCTGGTGCAGCCACAGACGCCGCCAGCTCCATGCATTCGAGCATGTAGTCACGCGAAGACGTTGTGCCTGCAAACTGCAGTGTGCTGGCAAAGCCGATAATGACCTGGGGCAGGTACATCTCCCGCAGCCGTGTGTACTCGGGGTCGTCTGGCACGTTAATATACATTCTCGTAGGAACGAGTGCAAATAGATTTGAATACATACCATCAACAGAGTGCAGCAGCCATCCCTTGAGCAGGGATTTCATGAACCCTCTCATGATTTTGGCGTTGTCGTCAATGTTCTTGGCCACCTGGCGGTCTCTTGATGTGTCCCTAGAATGGTTAGTATGCTGGATGCTGTGCTTGGGGGGGGGGATAGGAGACCAGGGTAACATACGCTGCGTGTGAGTTGTAAATGACTTGGGAGAGGACACCTGTTGTTTCGAGACAGTCAAGTGCATTTACCAGGCACTCGAGCTCAAAGAGCGGCCGGGCATGGGCAGCGATCTGGTGCTTGGCGACCTCGTCATTGAGCGACAGGCCGTTTACGTTAGAACCGCCGTTGCCATTGTCAAAGGTATCCTCGTCCATCATGACAGCATCCGAATCGGCATTGGCGCGGGAGGAACCACTAAAGATTTCGTCCCACCAGCTCGGTTCGGCCTCCTCGGGAATTTCGGAACCAAAACGAGTCTTTTGCCGTATGATTTCTGACGACGAGACGCGGGCAACGAGAACACGGGCAGCTGTAAGGTGACCCTGCGCGAGGAAGTACTTGTAGATGCGCACGCCAAATTCGCACATTTCGAGCACGAGTCCGTCGACAAGCATCATCCATTCCATAGACCGGATGAGAAGCTCATCGCTCTTGTCGACAACCATGACATCATCAGGATCATCAACCGATCCTTCATCATCTTCAGCATCCGTCGACGACCGGAAAATACCCGTTTTGACCTGGCGACCAAACTTGAGCGTCGGCGGGCTATCGCGCAGTGCATTAAACACAAAGGGTGTCTTGCTCTTGTCGGTCTGTTCCACAACTTCGGACAGGAACAACTGTGGCAGGGTCTTGACAAACTTCACAGGGTCGAGGCCGAGCTTGCGCATGAGCTGCAGCAGGCGGACTTGAATATCGTGGTCTTCAATGTGAATCAGGTTCAGCGCCATGTTGGTGTAGCAGCGCTCGCCCAGAAGCTTGGACGCGTAGAGCGGGATCAGCTCCTCAAGTCGTGCCAACCGCAAGAAGCTGATATAGCTCGCAATAGCATGCTCTTCAGTCTGGTGGCGGCGCGCGAGCGGGCCCAGTGCTGCCACATCCTTGCCCTTACCGTCGAGCTTATCGAGGGCAGACACGACGATCAGGACGTGGGCCAGGATGCGCAGGCCGTGGCAGTCAGTCGGAGCTACATATCTAGGGTCGGATGCTGCTGCCGCCAGCGCTGCTCCAGAACCTGACACCAGGCTGTCGTATCTGGGAATCAGCTTTGACTCGGTTTCCTTGTTGGCGTATTCTGCTAGCAGGACGCCCTGCTGGAACAGAAATGTGTCAAGCTTCTCGTCAATAACAGCTGCCTGCAGGGCCTTGGCGGGTGTGCTCGCGACGTCTTTCCGCGTGCGGTTATCGCGCTGGTCACGCAGGCCGTTGGATCTCGTCGAGGGGGCGGATAGAGAGTCGGAGTAGTTGCCGGTAGGAACGTCACCGTGTTGAAGGATGACAGAGTGCACGGCAGCCTCGTCAGACTGCCGCACGAGGTAGGCGTCGAATTGCGCGCGCAGCTCGGCGTTGTACTTTGCAAACGTCAGGTCGTCCCAGGACTTGCCTACCGTCTCGACACTGGACAGGTCGCCAGACAGGATACCGTAAACCGCCCGCTCGTACACGTCCGCACTGGCCTCTTGCGAGAGGCGATAGCACATGCGACGCCAAAGTATGGTGGAGAGGCAATCAAAATCGGGCGCATCGTCGTCCTCGCCGTTGGACAGCGGCAGAGCTGAGATGGATGCTGCGCGCCAGACCTCTGTCCGCTCTACACACCAGTCCCGGATCTCAGATATGCTCTTGCCGCGCCGCAGCAACTCGTAGCACCCGCGCCAGATGGCCTGCTCGAAAAAGGCATCTTGTGGTGCCAGCTTGCGGCCGGCCTGGCGCGTCACGACATCGGGGTCGAGCTGTGTCACAAGCCTGTCTGGTGCGTCGAGATTCGAGTCGGCAACGTCTGGGCTGTTGGGGTCGAGGGTCTCGGATGTAGCCAGGAGACGCTTGTGCTGCTTGATGGCGCCGCGTGTGTGCAGCCAGCCGTGGGCCAGGATTTCGCCGCGCTCGGCATTCCGTTGCAGATCCTGGACGACCTCATCAATATCAGGCCCGCTGCTGCTGGCACTCGACTGTAGCCACTCGAGAATTGTCTTGCGCTCGCGTGCCTTGGGCTCGGTCAGCACAAAGTCAGCCCAGTACTCCCTCCGCGAATGTGGCGGCTTGTCGGCGGCTGGGCGGCGTATCGGCTGAGAGGCTGATGCTGCTGGTCCTGAAGCGTTCTTTTCGCGGTATCGTAATGGAAGCAGACGCCGCAGCAGGTCCCACGTCTGTGCCTCCTCCTCCCAGCGTTGCGCACTAGCTGCTGTGCTCTCCGACTGGTCCAGATCCTGTTGTTGTGTCGTCGATACCACGGTGGTGGCCCGGCCGTCGATATTCGTGCCTCCTGAGCGTAGTCCTAGTCTCTTCCCCGGCGCAAAGCGAGTGTTGCGAGTGTTGCTACCGTTGTTGTTGTTGTTGTTGTTGTTGTTGTTGTTGTTGTTGTTGTTGTCGTTGTTGTTGCTGTTGATGTTGCTGCTGCTTGTGCTGTCGCCGCTGCCTCCCCTTGCGAGACGAGCAAGGCGTACACGCTCGCGCATCACGTCGGCTGTTTCGCGCGCATATCCATAATAGTGGTCGACAAGCTTGAATATGCGGGCGCGTTGTTCAGGAGCAGAGCCGCGGGCAATGATGCATTCGTCAAGAAATTTGGCAAAAACCTCGACCTCCTCGCCAATGTCGTCGCCGAGCTGGAGCTCGTGCTCGGACGCCGCCTCTGGACTATCCTCGAGGAAAGCCATGTTGTCTAGTTGCAAATCAGAGGCTCGTTGTGGGCGTGTCTATTCAATTTATGAGTGAGTGGTTGTCGGGTGATTGATTACAGAGGAGATGCAGCTCCCAGAGCGAGGCTCGCCAGCCACAATGTTGAGGTTGGCGATGTATTGAGTCGCGAGTGTGTTGTCGAGGGGGTTGCAGGCTCGGCTTGATAATGTTGAGGAAAAAGCCTGTTCCTACGTCAAAACTTTGCAAGTTCAAATAAACAATCGCTTCGACGATAGTGGTCGTGTTTGTCGTCGCGGGTCGCTCGTGCTGGGTGCGTTTTTCTGCCTCTTTTTCTTTGGGCCTGTTGTCCCTGGTTGCTTGTTGACCTTTGGTATTTGGGTCTTTTGGGCGGGTCCATATCCTGAAGTGGTGAACAAGCTCCAACCAACCAAACACCAGGGAACAGGCCCAGTCCATCCGCGTTCGTCGCGCTGAAAACTAGCAGCTGCGGTCACTAACTACGGGTAGCTCCTGCAGTATTAGCATTGGGTGATTGGCGCTTCAATGTTTACATAATAATGTTAACGGCAAAAGGCGGTGAGGCTGCACGTGACCATACTGCACCGTCTCGGCCGGCGCAAAAATCAACCATAAAACACAACGCCTGAAAATTTCCTCTCTTGTACCTTCTCTTCTTCTTTTTTCTTCATCAATGTCTTAACATTTGGCTTTCATATTAGAGTCTCGGAACAAGATGTCACTGCTTGTTCAGGTTCACAAGGATCTCCAGCGTGCTCAATGAATGCCTAGAGTAAAGTATGCCCTCTCCGAGATTGTTGCCTGATGCAATTTATTGCTGTATCGGTGGCGTTATGTGGACGAGTGTACATCTCTTTTTCTGGGGTTTCTATTGACCTATGGCTATGGCTATGTCGTTTTCGTCTAAATGTAGTAAGAGGAGCTTTATAAGAAACCGTTGTGAACGGCACCTATGCGACTACTTTTTTTTCACGCTGCTGCAGCTTGAGCCGGAGCAGGTCCGGCTTGGGACAGCTGACGACACGCGCGGCATCGCCGTTCTTTGCGTAAAATGCTGTACAGCACTCGTACAGAGCATCAATGAGATGCTCGCACTTGTTTTGGTCGAAGCCGTTCTTTTGAAGGCAGTCTATTCGTCAGTAGTCAGTACGAAGATCTGTGATGTCAGACGAGGCTGGGTGTGTGCATGGCTGTCATACTCTGGATAGCGCACTATTTATGTCAGCAGTGGTCAACACAAAGTCTCCTTGTCCAGAAAGCTGCAACTATCAGTCAATCAACTTACTGCTCGCGGGTGGCACGCCGGATCTATGGCGAGGTCGTTTTCGAGTTTGCCCTGTGAAGAGGTCAGACGACGAGTGCAGCCGTGACAAGGCAGCTGGAAAGAGACTTGCCATGATCGTAATGGGTTTCCTGGTAGTATGTGTGCTCGTATGTCAAGTTGGTGTTTGTTGTTCAAGTTCGGAGTTTCTTCGAGTATTATATTGTCGCTGCTTCTTGTAGTCAGTGATGACATAATACACGTCAGAAGCAGGATTGAAGTGGCCGTCTACATCGGGGCCATCGGGTTGCGACTACCGTAGGCTGGCCGACGCTCTTGCTAATTTCGGAGGCGAATCGATCAGCTTCATTGCAAGCTGAAAAGCCTGTAAATAACTTTAATTGTTGTGTTTAACATCACCCCTGTCAACATGCTGCGCCAGTCGCTGGTTGTGAACTTATTCACTGCACAAGAGTCGCTCCTTCCCTTCTACACTGGTTCCACAGGCTTCGGCGCTAATCTTCATACCAGCGTCATTCCGTCCTGAACGCGCTACTGCCTTTTAGATGCCTGCTCGCACCTTCCCTTGGTTGAGCCAATCCGATCTTACGCCCATTTGCCGCCCCTCTTTGCTCTAACTTTACAGGCTGCACGATCCCCTGTGCCTGCCTTACTCATCCATTATTACAGGCCCTCCCCGCTATTTTGCCTTTTCAACCTTCTTCTTCCCAACTTCAAACTCTCACCTTTTGACTTTCCCTTCTCAACCGTTCAACTACCCGATCTAATCAGTCATCCTTTTCGAGCACTGTCTATCACCGTCTATACAACGGTTGCCTTTCGACCCGCGCCTGTCCGTATTTGTCTTTCCACACCCTTCCCGATCGCATACCGTCGGATCGTCACTGTCGCATCGCGCAACAGCATCAACAGGTAGGCTTGGGAAGAATTTGAAAAGGGCTGGGAGGTATTCTAGTCGTGCAAATGCATCTAAACGTGCGGTCTTTCCTAGTGCCACTGTTGTTAGTAGCCTAGGTCACCGCCTCGGAACCACTGTACGCCAGGCGCGTGCCGCATCGAGAGATACCGCAAGACAACCCGGAGATACTCTCAGCTCCAAGACCGCAGACCGTAGACCGTGTCCCCAAGAGCAGCCAACTAACAACTTTGCAGATACAATGGGCGACACCAACCACGAGGAAGCACCGGCTGCCTCAGAGCACCTCAACATCAAAGTAACCGACAACAACAACGAGGTCTTCTTCAAGATCAAGCGGACAACCAAGCTCGAGAAGCTCATGTCGGCCTTTTGCGAGCGTCAGGGCAAGACTCTTAACTCGGTGCGCTTCCTGTTCGACGGCCAGCGCGTTCAGCCCACAGACACTCCCGATTCGGTACGTTTGACTCCCGGGATATCACCCAGATATTATCAATACATATAGTTTCAGCAAAATCTAACAAAATAAGCTCGAAATGCAGGACTCGGACACGCTCGAGGTTCATCAGGAGCAGCTCGGCGGTGGTCTGTAAATACGGCACGACCTAATGACAAATATTCACAGATAATTGAATCAGAAATCAAATTAAAAAAGAGAAGACATGTCGTAGAGGCTTGGACGACTTGGACAGGTGGGACGAAGTGCACTGGGCGGCTTACGACAGCTCGGGCTTTTGGCCTAAGTGAATGGCAGTCAATGAACTTGGGACGACCCTGCTCTCTATCCCGACGGCAGTTTTTGTTTGTTTGTTTTCCAGCATCTGATTTCGCATTGTATTCACTTGGTTGGTCGGTACTTAATAGCACAGTCAGATACGTCTGAAGATTGCATTACAAGTCACGTTGAAGTGCCAGTAAAGTTATGTTGTCTTCGTAAAACGTGTACGGTCGTCAATTCTTGAGCATCAGATAGTGAGAGCAAGACAAAGCAAAGCAAAAACACGCTATGGGAAACAGCTATGCAGAAGAATGACAAACAAGAAGAAGCAAACCCAAAATATAACAAAATCGCAAGATGGCAGGAAACAAGAACAAGAACAAGAAAAGGCAAAAGGCAAAAGGCAAAAACAGACAAAAAGGCAGGAAGCGCATTATAAAAGCATACAAAATCAAAGCAAGCAAGAAATCGCGGTAAACAACACCGTGTTACATCTCCGTGAGATCACACCGTAAATCAAATCAGGCCTTCAGCTCGCGCTTCCGGCATCCAGTGCAGACAACTTGCATTAGACCCCCAGTACCTTGGCGAGGAAAGATCTGGCCATCAGAAAAGCCTCCACTGCACACCGCACACCGGAAGCAGTCATCATGCCACTCGGCACCCAGTGCTTGAACATATTGCCCAATGGCAGCCTTTCCACACGCACGACACTTGGGTGCCCGCCGCTCCGTTCTCTGTGTCTGACACTTGACGCACCAGGCATAGCCATCCTTCTCAATGTGCGTTACGCCAGCACCAAAGGGGTCGCCGCACTCCGCACAGAAGAAGTGGCCAACGTGCCAGTGCTCGCCGAGTGCCACGACATGCTCGCCAACAATAGGTGTTGTGCAATGCTTGCACCGAGGTGCAAACTGCTCGTGCCAGTCCAAGTGGCAGAAAAATCTTAGTCGGTCGTCTCCATCCTCACCCATTGTCTCACCAGGCTTCTCCTCTAGAATCTCTCCATGAGCGCGACGGAAAATACGCTCCAGGCGGGCATTCCGATTTGCATCAGGCTCGGGTGAGATTTCTAGAGCCTCCAGAGAGGTGCCACACGAGAAACAGCGGAAGCACTGTGGGTGGAACCGCTCCGAGCCATCACTGCCATTGCTTCCCGCACCAGGGATACCCTTCAGAGCAATAAATCGGCCCTCAATAGGATAGCGGCACTCGTGGCAACGGGCAGTCGCCCGACTCCCACCACCATTTATCATCGAGGAAGGCGCACCCTGTGGGTGGACGGGAGCGCGGGACCAGTGGCTGCGTGGTCGAGAAGAAACTGGCTGGGGCAGAGGTCTGCTAGAAGTAGGGGCGGCGGCGTGACCAGACGAGGGAGTTGTCGTGATTGCCGGTACTGGAGGATGAGCAGGTCTAGAAGATCCTACATCAGGAGTAACAATCAATGGTATATGTGGTTGGACACCCTTATTTCCAGCACCGTGTCCTGGGATAATGATGGACGGTACTCCAGGCGCTGGAGTAGGCTCATCATCATCGCCACCAGGGAGAACAATGGTAGGAATAGCTATGGACTGGTTACGAGCTGGCGGATCGTTGGAGACGCAAATAGTAGGGACGGGGGGTGCACGTTGGTGCAAAGTCGGCTCATCAGACACAGAGATCGTGGGAACGGGAGCACCCCATCGACGTGGGGCCGGGTCCTCCGAAACCGCAATTGTCGGCACCACAGGTGCTCTCTGGCGGGTTGCTGGCTCTTCAGAAACGGAGATAGTCGGAACCGAAGGGGCGGCGTGGCGAGCAACTGGGGCCTCCTGTGAAACAGAAATAGTCGGAATGGAAGGTGGCTGCGACCGCGCGACTGGCTCTTCACACGCAGAGATTGTCGGAATTGGCAGAGGAGCTGCTTCTCTTGCTGAAGACGACTGAGCAGGCACAGGCGTTTGTGATTTTGGCTCTTTTTTCACGGCAATTGCTGGGGTCGAAGGTGCTGGGCGGTCATTCACCTGAGGAGCTGAGGGGCGGCTGAAAATGTTACGTGCTTGCGGGCGCTGTTGTTGTTGCTGCTGCTGCCGTTGATGTTGTTGCTGCTGATGCTGCTCTTGTTGCTGCCCGTGTTGTTGTGGCGCGATAGACGGCTGCGACCGAAAATCCGAAGCAGTCGTGACATAAGCTGGTGACGCGTTGTTTTTCCGGCGGGCAAAGATGTTCTTTGGCTGGAACTTGGCAGTAGTACCGGCGGGCGTTGCTGTTTCGGGGATGCCGGTTGCGGTGTTGCTTGCTTTGGTGTTGGTCTCTTTCGCTTGGGTGATTGGGGTGCCGTTGCTACTTGTAGCGGTGTGACAGATCTTCTCCCTCGCGCCTGGCTTTGTATCAGTAGCCGCGTCGTCGACGGGGGCTTTCCAGTTGGCGTCAAAGCTTACAATCGGGCGTCCCGGGGTATCGCTTACAAACGACGGTGTAGGGAGCTTGGGGTTGCGGTCCTTCAGCTTCATGCTGGTAGCCTGGCGAATGTCATCGCTGCGGATCTCCACTCCGTTCTTGCGTGGTACATCAGGCGATACCTCAACCGTGTCCATTATCTGTGGTGTCTGTTCATTGGTGGTGTACTGCGGGTTTCGCGACTGCGAAGGAGGGTTCCGGTGGATTTCATAGCGAGAAACAAGCTTTGGAAATTCATTCTTGGCTGGAGTACCATCCTTGCTGTTCACAGTGCTCTCTGGCTGTGCCTTGAGAGCACTGCCGACACCACCGCTAGTGCCCGTGCCTCTCTTTTCCGGTGTGCTCGTCTCGGGCTCTTCGTATATCTGGTCACCTGAAAAGGGCTTCTGGATCTCGCCGCTGATGTTACGCTTCATGCTGCTCCGACGACGTCCAACTGCGGCAGCCACGCTATTTGCTGCGGCTCCGGAAGAGGACGAAGCTCCAGTAGCGGAGGCCATAGGCCGGGGACCGCCGGCGAGTCCGAGACCCTTGTATGCTTTGGACCGAAGCGAGCCACTGGACGCAGTAGAAGCTGAAGGTCGATTCTGGTCAAGACTCTGGCGTGCACTCTCTGAACCACTGCCGCTGGAAGAGCTGCCACCACTGACGATACGCTTCGAGCCCATGGAGGCCCGTTTCCGACTAGTACCAGCTACGCTGCCACAAGAGGATGCAGAGCTGTCCGATACGGAAGGAGCCGCGGGATCGCGGGCCAGGCCAGTAGGCTGGATTTCATCGCCGTACAGACCGACACTAGCGGTGCGTGCATAGGCGTAACTGTTCTTGCGAAGGTGCTGCTTGTACTGGTAGGGAGCGCCGGGTTCTGGGGGCTTGATTCCGTTCTGGTGCTGCCAGACAAGCTCAGCTGCCTCGCCGAGTGCAGCATTGTAAAGACGCTGGTCCTCGGGATCTGTAGATGAAGGCCGGGCTGCCGGGACTGCCGAAGCTTGTGATTCTTGGACATGATCCTTGAGGTCCATATCCTCGAGGGCATGACGCAGAGACACGACTTCCTCCTTCTCCATCCACCGCTGGCCTCGCTCCATGTAGGTGTCTGTAGGGACGACCTCATCTGGCAGCAGCGGCCGTACGACTGGTGGGTTCTGCTTGGAGGCAGCCTTTTCAGGGTAGTAGTCACGGCCACGGCCGCTGGTTGTAGAATACCGAGAGGAGACGGTGCCGTAGATGGAGTGGTCGCCGAGCGATGGCCGACCGGAAACAGAGTGGGCGTCGGAGCTTGTGCGTTGTTGGGTGAAGGAAGACGAAGAATCGGAAACAAGAGGAGAGCTGAGTGCTGAGTCGGTGGTAGGAGCAGAAGCAGCAGAAGCAGTAGAAGAGGCAGGAGCCGCGGGAGTGGCAGAGGCACCAAAGGAGACTCGGCTGCCGATAGAGATGCGGCCACAGCCACGAAGAGAAGAAGAGGCATTGGAGGGCAAAGGACGCGCGCCGCCTGGGCGCGAGACACGGTTGTTGCGGAGATTGGCGAGGTAGTTTGCTGTAGTCAGGTTAGCCGAAGTGCACGGTGCTGTATGCCGCAGCTCGACCATATTTCATTCAGTTGTGCTTTGAGAGGAGAGTATGTCAAGACGCACCGAATTGGTCATTGTTCATGTAACTGCCCGATGGCGGCGTCACCTTGCGTGACGAAGACCTGCCAAAGGTCGACATTATGCGGATGGGCTAGAAGCTCTTAGAGGTATGAGGTCAAGATGAAGAGACGATAATGGATATTGTATTGATATTGAGAGGACGAGAGGACGAGAGGACGAGAGGACGAGAGGACGAGAGGACGAGAGGACGAGAGGACGAGAGGACGAGATGGAGAGATGGAGAGATGGACAATGAGACGTGGAGGAGAGATGCGGATGTGGCGAGAAATGAGGAAGACGGAGAGAGATGTAGAAAGCTGGTACAGTAGATTGTTGAAGAAATGGAAGGTACGGTCGGCCGTGTTTTGAGGTTGTTTCCTTTTAATCGATGCGAGAGAACAAAGAGGAAAGAGTGAGTGGCTGTTTACTACGACGTAATCGTGTGACAGGCGGGTTGCTAGGGCAGGCAGGAGCGAAGGGGCAGTAGTAGGCGGTCTGGATGTGAGACAAAGGCGGCGGAAGGCAGAGGGCCAGAAGGTGGGCGATCAAGGTATCACGAGAGTAGTATGCAAAACGTATTGGAGTAATCAGACGCAATATGCTGGTGAGAGGTGATAAAATGCAGGACAACGAAGAGGCAAAGAAGCGGTTGAGGAGATGCAGGCGATGTGTGTTTATGTGGTGATAGGGCGAAAAGGAGGTGATTTGTCGTTGTGTTTATCTTTTTGGATCCCATCGATAGCCGTTAATTTCTATTTTATTCTCCATGTTCTCTCTCTCTCTCAGATCTACTTCTTACTTTATTTTGTGTGCTGTTTTTCATGGGGATTTGGCGATTAATTTCCATTATTTAATCGATTTCTTAGCTCACTAGCTAGTATTATTTCCCTTTTGGTTTGATTGCCCCTTCCCAATTCCGCAACTTGTTTACCCCACCGAATGACGTTGCCTAGACAACTTGTTTAGTGTGCGATTTTAGCAGTTATCTTCCCTCATATCTTTAATTAGTTTAAGAGCTAGTCGCGCCTGCCCTGCCCGATCGACGTGTGCACCAGCAGCCTGACATTCAGCCAGATCCACTTCGGCGACACTGTATGAGTGTGCGTGTATGCAGCCACTTGTGCAGCAACGGGTCTATGCAGGAGCATCTGCAGGCGATATGCACAGATATGCATGCGCTGTACGCTGGCGGTAAGGAGCAGCGGGTTGTTTATGATCAGTACGCTAGTAATGAAGCTTCTCTCCTGCAAGAATAACAGTGTGCCGCACTGTTGATGTCTGAGCTAAGAGTCAAGAGTGAATCAAGAAAGGAAGGAACGACTGCTGTTCAAAATTACTACACAATATCACAAGCAATAAGCAATAAGCAATGAATAGTTGTGAACTCAGCCGCATTGTCTCTCATTGACAACTCCACAGCTGGTCCCGCAAAACATGTTGACAACTCAATAGCCAACTGGTACCAAAAGGAAGGCGCGATGCCTGTGCCCAACTCACCACGGCCGTCACGACAGCGTGTCTTATATAAGCGACTTTTGCCTCGTGGTGATAAGACACGTATTTGTATTGTCAGTTCACACGTCTCAGCCCTCAAGCCGCTGATACTGTGCCATTACAACGAACAAACGAAACATCTAGAAACGAACAAATGAGTCACTGCTCCTTTCCTTTTCCATCAGGCAATCAAACGCGAACAACAACACGTCTATGCCCCACAGTACCCCTGCATCGGGAGGTGTGCCGGGTCGGGGAGATGCTGAGTTTGTTGGCGGTGTATTCCGTACTATCACTGCTCCGTATTGTGCTGTGTGGGCTCCTACTGTTTATAGTTATTTTGGTGACGTTGATGGTGCCTAGACCACCGTCTACAACAACGATGCTCCGATTGGGGTGTGGCATACACGTAGGCAGTAGGTAGCCTACTTTATATTGTGCAATATGAACTACATCACTTTGAGGAGGGTCTGCTGCTCTGTAGTATATGGTAGTATATTGTGGATGTGTTGCTATCGTTGTTATGCTGTGTGATCTTGTGGTGATCTCGGTCGATCAGCGATATGCTCCTTCATCCACAAATCTTAGGGGCTGTCTCGATGTCTGAATGTTGTTGAGCATTGGCTTTACTATTAATTGTTTCCATTAATTTTGTTGTTTATTAGGGGGGTTGTTTTGTAAATTCTTGCTATATTAAACTTCACATGATTAAGCTTTTCATATAGTTTTCTATTATTATTTATGCCACAAAAAGAACTACTTGGTTGAATTTCAAGTACAAAGAAGGTTAACGTAGGAAAACAAGACAATCAACAAATTGATAAAGGAAAACAACATCACACCTTTATTATTATTAATATCCTTTCTATATAACTATCAGAGCTGACTGACACCATAAATACCCCATTGATCCGTACAGCATCCTCCAACATGTTACTGGCCGTTGTTGTCCAACGTTCTCCGCACCGGATCTCGGCATGCCGGCTATTCGCATTGCCGATCAACAGCCGATCGAGAGGCTTATTGTGATATAGCTGACGGTATCACAAGGTGGTTTAAGTGAAGCATCTCGTGGTTTCCTATTTGGGTATCAATTATAGTCGACTACACGCTTAGGTAATATATGATATCTACATCGAATGTCCGAAGGTCATATTGCATAATCTGAAAGGCAATATATACGTAGTTATTTTCTTTGCATCGCTTCGCCGTATGCTAGGCAACTATGTAGACTAGGTGTTTGATTACAGAGGACTCGACCGTCTCTATCACTAAGCCTCATCTTTTCTCTTTTCTGTTTTCTCTTTTCCTTTTCCCTTATTCCCATGCGATTTGATCTTTCATCATGCAGTAGAAAAGGCCTGGCTTGCTTTGGATTCTACAGATCACTAGCAACAGTCGACGACCGGCACACCTCTCCGATCAGTCGTTTCATATCCGGCTGCTCTCATTAACTCGCGCTTGAGTGGAATCATTTTACCACCATATTGGGAAATACCATAGACATCGTAGCATCGATTGATTATTATTTTAAAATAAGAAAAAACTCATGATTTACTACACGGTTTCTCCTATGGCGGCCTTCATCGCTTCTCTCCGCTCCCCATACTTCCATCCAACAGACGCTACTCCGTATTTCTCCGCTTCTCTTTGGTTCTTAGCAGGGGTGGACGGGGCCGACGCTAGAGCTAAAGTGCAGGCAGCCATGCGAAAAAGGAGGAGAAAGTCGCTCCGTGCATGGGCTTTTCGTCATTTCTGATTTCGAATGCACGACTTTTCGTGACTCTTTTTCCCTTTGAGAAGAGTTGCTGACCAATTCTGTCGGCATGGCCTCAATACAAACGTTAGAGCTGGTGCTTGATAATAGAAAAGACGTACTGTTTTCTTCTCTCTCTTCGTTCTGTCAACAGACAAGAAATGGCGATGCAGATTTCGACATTCCGATAATCGCGGCTGCATGACAACACCTCGTCTCATCTCCTCTCGCCTTATGATATTACACCTTCGATACACACAACATATATTATCTAGTAAAGATTAATCATAACATGTCGGAACTGAAACCGACACCCCCACCAGTCGCCGGCCGGGACAGCACTTTCAACCACCCTGAAAAGACGCTGGTACCGGCCGACACCACACACAATGACGACGGCAACACGGTTCGGCCATCATCATCGGATGTCTCAGCCACAGAACAGGCCGATGAGACTGCTGTTGAAGAAGAACCCTCCAAAGAGTTCCAGGAGGGAGGCTATGGATGGTATGTTCTATAACTCCCTACTAGGTCTTGGCAAGCCATGTCAAGCCATGCCTGGCCTCGCCCAATTGACGCCGTCGTCGCTGACGCTGACACTGGACAGGGTCGTTGTGGCGGCAGTCTTTTTATTGAATGCACATACATGGGGACTCAATTCGGTATGTCTCACTCTCATATCAGATCTGTCAAATCTGTCAGATCTAGCCCCAGCAGCCTCAACTGATAACCCAGTCTTATGCCGTCTTTCTCGCATACTACCTCAACAACAGTGTCTTCCCTGACGCCAGCCCGATCGCATATGCCTTTATCGGCGGTCTGTCCATATCTATTGCCCTGCTAGTCTCGCCATTGTGCACAATGCTAGTCGGCCGCTACGGCACTCGCCCGACTCTCTTCTTCGGCATCATCCTTGAGACGTATGTACCACCTTTCAACCTCTACTTTCTCACCAGATTTCTAACAAAATAGAATCGCATTCATTGGAGCCTCGTTTACATCGCGCATTTGGCACTTGCTCTTGAGCCAGGGCGTTGCTTTTGGTGTCGGTATGGGCTTCATCTTTGTCGCATCCGTCGGCATCGTGCCCCAGTGGTTCGTCAAGCGCCGCTCGTTCGCCAATGCCCTTGCTACTGGTGGTTCCGGCTTTGGCGGACTCACATACTCGCTTGCGACCAACGCCATGATCCGCAATATCGGCCTGGCTTGGGCGTTCCGCGTTATTGCCATTGTTTGCTTTGTCGTCAATACAGCGTCGATGCTGCTCGTGCGCGACCGCAACAAGTCGGTTGGTTCCATTCATGTGCCTTTTGACCTTAAGCTTCTGCGCCGCATCGAGTACAACCTGCTGCTCGCCTGGGCTTTCTTTTCCATCCTCGGCTACGTTATCGTCGTCTTTTCGCTGCCCAGCTATGCGTCAGCTGTCGGCCGCACTGCCTCCCAGGGCTCGCTCGTGGCTGCCCTTTTCAACCTGTCCCAGGGCCTCGGCCGTCCTGCTATTGGTTTTCTTAGCGACCCCATCGGCCGTATCAACATCATGGGCCTCGGTACACTAATCGCTGGTGTCTCTGCGCTCTTCCTTTGGATATTTGCCGGCAAGGCTTTTGCTGGCCTCATCGCATACAGCTTACTGGGTGCGTTTGCTGGCCTCCTTTGGGCTACCGTTGCCCCCGTCTGTGCTGAGATCGTCGGGATCCCTATGCTGCCTTCGGCCCTGTCAGTGCTCTGGGTCACAATGGTACCCCCGGCCACCTGCGCCGAGGCCATCGGTTTGAGTCTGCGTGACGATAGCGCCGGCCACGACTCGTACCTGCACGTGCAGCTATTTACTGGCTTGTGCTACATTGCCGCTTTTGCCGCTAGCTGGCTGCTCCGTGCTTGGAAGCTGCATCAGCTCGAAGATGCTATTAATGAGGAGGCCGGTACTCCTCGCCAAACCTTTGGTGCTTATATACTCACCGGAAAATGGATCTTCAAGGTCCAGTGTGTATAATAAGTACTGGTATCTGTACATATTGCATTGGGTAAGCATTTGGGTACATGAGCCGGAGCTTAGCATATCGAGTCATAATTTATTTAAGTAATAATTTGTTTAATCCAAAATGCGATTAGATAGTATTATCCAAGTAAAGTAGTATTCGTCTAATCCGTAATCAAAACAAAAGTGCTATTTTAGGGCATAAATTAAACATAGTAAAACAGAAGAAAGAAAAAAAAAAGCAGGGCTTGGGTCCGATAAGAGGATACCCTCGTGTGATAAAACAGAGAAGGCTTCAAAGTTGGGAGCCCGTGAGAGAAGTAGAGGGGAAAAAAGAAACTAGAAAAGAAGAAGATGTGAAAAAAAGTAGAATAGTTAATACAACTTGGGAAAAGGGGCTAAAAAAAAAGAAAAAGAAGTTTGCCAAACGTGCCGACCTCTCAGACCTCCTGCTGGATGCTGTTGTCGACCATGGCTTCAGCATCACTGACAATCATGCTCTTACTGTCATAGCCGACATCAAGATCAAGATCACCCGAGTGCACGCTGCCATCACCACGGGCTGCACGCTGTGCAATATCACGCTCATGATAGATATCGGCACGGCGGCGCTCGGCCTCGGCCAGGCAGTCGACATATGTACGGTACTTGACAATCTCGCGCAGTAGGTGCGAGCTCTTGAGCTCCCAGTTGGCCATGGCCTTGTTGGCATTGTGGCCGCGTGGTGTAAAGGCAAGAAGCATGGGCGACCGGAGAGCATTGTGCACCTGTAGCTCACCCTCGATACTCTGCACGTACGCCAGCAGAGTTTGAAGTTGCTGGGGCTCGGCCAAGCTTGAGGTGCGCAATGACTGTGTTGGTGGTGTCCAGTCGGCAATATGAATGCGGTCACCAGGGAGCTTGCTTTGACGGGACGCCGAGTTGACCACTGCAGCAGTCGTTGTTGTGAATCCACTCGAGGAGGAGCCGGTGCGTGTGTGACCAAAGTCGAACGAGCCGGACCGGAATGAGCCGCGCGATGTGATGCTTGCACGCCCGGCAGCGGAAGAACCAGGGCGGGATGCCGATGGCGGGTAGGGGCCGTGAGTGCCATTAGCGCCAGCACCGCCACTAGACGTCGAGGGAAGAGCAGAAGTCGATTCGCTCTTGATTGCGCTCACAAGCGAGTTGTTGACGATGCTGTCGCCCCAGCCGTATTCAATGTTGGAAATTCCGCCAACCAGTGGATGCGTGCTCAAACGCGCACTCCAGTAGTTGGCCGTGTTAACAAACTCCTTGCAGATCTCGGGTGTTCCGACATGGAAGAGGTGGACAGCACCCGTTGGTAGACTCAAGGCCCAAACATGAGGACGTTGACGCGAGTAGCCCGGTGGTGGTAGGGCAGAGGCAAGTGTTTGTTTCAGACTAAAGGTGCCTAGATTGGTTGCATTTTCTTGCCAGTTGCCGCCACCGACAACGGCGCCCTTTGCGTTGCGTCCGCGATTCTTGACCCGCAGGGACTTATTAGGCGTGAATGAAAACAGGCTCATCTGGCCTTTTTGCACAACAGCAAAGACCTCGGCCCAGTTTCTCTCCTTGGCCTTCTTGTCTATACCGTCGAGGTGATGCTTGTGTGTCACCATACCCTCCTTAACCCATGGTGGACCGGCAAGCTCTAGAGACTCGTCATCTAGTAGGAGGTTGGGATCTTTGCGATGCACCGACTGGTCGTCGCTAATCATAGATGGAGCGCCACCAACACCACTGACACCATCTTCACGAATAATAGCCTGGCTGAGAGCATTGGCAAAACCAATCGACTGCTGGTAGTCGCCGCCCCACTGAGAGCCAAACGACTCCATTGACATGGAATTTTGCGTACGTCCAAGTGACTGGCGGCTCCATGTAGCTGACGACACGGTCGGGCTCCAGATGGAACTGGCATCCTCAAAACTAGTGCGGCTCGAGTTAAAACCATTGATACCACCGACTGTGGGAGGGCCACGGACTCTAGAGCGGCTCTTGGAGGTCCAGCGAGAAGTTGCTGTGCGAGCACTGGACTCGTTGACACGGCCACGCGTCGAGGCCTGACCTTCAGAGGGTGCCTTGCTGAGCACACTGGGCGTACGCTTCAGCATACCCATGACGGAGAGGTTGTTGTTCTGGTTCTGCTGCGAGCCGGTGCTAGCGCCCTCGGCACCAAAGAGAGGAAGACGCTCGTCACGAATCGAGGTGTAAATGATCTTGAGGACGATCTCCATTTGGGACTCCCATAGGCGCATAGGACCCTCAAATGGAGCCTTGACAAGGGGACCGCAATCGTCGTGATGACCGAGAGAAGATTCGGAACGAGGCGGGAGAGACAGATGAGGTGCGGCCAAGTTGCGATCCTGCTCGACAGACGGACGACCACCCTGGTTGACAGGTTCGGGCGTAGCTTCCGACAAAGTGTGCACAATCGTATTCATCGTGTTCTTGATGAACTGAGAGCGCGTCATCTTGGACTCAATGTCGGCCAAATGTAAGTCGGTGTTAAGCAGCATGATGGAGTAGCAGATGGTGTGGACGATGTCCATCGACTTAAAACCATGCTTGGGGTTGCTGGAGCACCAGCGCTTCGAGAAGCACACTAGAATACGGTCGACCTGCTGTGTTTCGGCACGCAGGATAAGGCGACTACACACGTCGCGAAGAGAGTTGACAATGCTTTGGTTGCGGAAGTCGTACAGGTCCATGTAAGCCTGGAGAGTGCGTTGGCGCACAGGGCCCTCCTCTCCCATCCACGCAGCGGCCTTTTCCTTTGCAATAAAATCCTCGTTTCCCTGGAATATATTGAGCGCCTTTTGACGGTCATCCTCAGTTGGCCGACCGACAACAAATTCAGGCTCATCAATGAGATCAGTAGCCGCCTTATCCTTCTTCGCCCCGCCATTGACCTCGGTACTGTCGATCTTGACGATAGGCATGTGGACACTGCTGGCTGACGTGGGAGTCATGCCGGCGGAGGCAGAACGGCTCATGAAGGAAGGAGATACGCCACCCTCAATAGGCAGGCTGAGCTTGGAGCCGTTGCGAGAGTCGCTCATATCGGTATCCAGGCTTGCCGAGCTCTTCTTAGTTGTTGGACCGTGGGCAGATGTCGGAGACAAGTGAGTGCTCTCGAGTTGCTGCGAGCGGTGCCGCGCGAGTGTCTTGCTGATGGAATGCCGGGGGCTGTCCTCAGTTTCGCTATCGTCGCTGAGAAATGAGCCAGTGCGTGCAGGGTGCGGCTTCGGAGGAGCGGGGGCCTGTCTAGTCGTAGTATCAGATGTCTGCAGTTGAGAAATGCTGCGTCTGCTACCTGCTGGCAGCTCTGGATCGACAGAACGGATTGTGGCTGTTTGGGGAGGTTCATAGTCGGGTGAGAAGCCTCTCACAGTGCGGGCTGCGAGGTCAGCTTCATGTGCCTCGCCATCCAAGCTAGCGTCGTCGTTCAGGCGCAGAGGCGAAGATGACGTTGTTTGCTGCTGCAGAGCTTCATCCAGGTTCTGGTCGTTTGCAGCACCAGGAAGCATGGGCCCGCTTTTGAGGTATGGACTCATAGCCCGACTCAAACTGGTGGCAGGACTAGGCACCGCCTTTTCGACAAAGCGATCGCTGCGCAGTATTTTCAGTGGTGACACAGGCCGCTGCAACTCTTCTTCGTCGTCAGGAGCCGAAGGTGGTACTTGAGGCAGGTCCTTTGGTGGGGGTGTTGGCTGCTGCTGAGTATGAACGGGTATGGGCAGTGGCGGCGGGGGCATTGCCTCTGAGATGCTCTTCTTGCGTCGCCTGAAGAAACCAGATGGCTTTTTCTGAAGTGTAGCGTGTGTAGAATGGTGGCTGTCTCGGGAAGGCGGAGTGCTTTGTGTCTTTTGTCCTCCTGAGCTGTGGTTCCGGGTCCCGTTCGTTTCGATTGAGGTGGAGGATGCGTGAGCTGGGTTGGATGGTGGAGGGGGTACCGGAGGCACCGGCTCGCTTCCAGAAACAGTGTCACGGAGAGAGCCAAACATGCGCTTGAAGAAGCTTGGCTTCTCCCTGAGCGGGTGAGCGGGCACATGCTGCTGCTGCTGTTGCTGGGCCACAGACGGCACAACCTCTTTAGCCTTTTCGTAACCAATATTCGGTGCGGGTGCAGAGTCGAGGTCGAACTGGGGGAGGACGGGCGCAGTGCTACTGCTGTACATTGGCTGTGTTTGGCGTCCCACGGTTGCGCTTCTCGAGGATCGAACGCTACGTCGCCGTTCGGGGGTAGATGGTGGCTCCGGGGGTGGTGGCTGGTATGACGGGATCGAGGGCATAGAGGGGACAGAGGTGAGTTTTCTGGGGCCGCCGGGCACGGTGGGTGTCGGGGCTGCATCATCATAGCGCTCGGTGCTAAAGAAGTTGTTTGAGAACTCGATGTGCCATGGCTGCAGCTGAGCTTGATATTGCTGCAGTTGCGGTTGCGGTTGCGGTTGCGGTTGCGGTTGTGGCTGCGGTTGCGGTACCATGGAAGTGGGAGGAGCATTGCTGGCTGCAGGGGCACTATTGGATGCTGGTAAGTGTGGACCAAGATCAAAGCTAGATGACCGACCACCGAAACCATGCGCCCAGCGTTGGCTGCCGAGCACTTGTACATAACCGCCTGTATCAAGGCTGTTTGTGCTGCTACTCTTGCTACCCTTCCCGCCACGTGAGTGCATCATACGCGGTGTACCAGGCTGGCTGCCACGGTGCATAGATGACTCCCGCATGCTGTTGATGCGGCCCAAACTGGACTGAAAGCCGGAACTGCTGTTACTGCGACGGCCGTGAGAAATGCTGCCTGAAACACGGCTGGCATCGTCGGGACCGTCGAAGTCGGAGCTGTAGTTGTAGCCATACCGGCCATGGCCATGAGCATGAGCATGCCCACCCCCAGAACGTGAAGCTGTCGGGACATTGGGCCCTCTTGCAATCTCGTGGTCGGCTGTGGTAGTGGATAGCGAGTATAGACGGTGGTCGTCAAAGGACGGGACTGGGCGCGAGGAGGGAGTCGACATCTGGCCCATGGAGAACTGATCGAGGGAGAGGAGCATATTGGAGACGAGAGAGTCACGGACGTGGCGCGAGGGCAACGATAGGTCGTGTGAATCGCGCTGGCCGAACATGGGAGGCGAGGACGAGTTATCGGGCATCAGGGGGTTGCGGTATTCCTTGGCAACGGCGACGGGCGTGTACAGTTCGGGAAATGATTCGAGGTCATTATTGGGACGCGAAGTGGAAGGAGCTCGTGACCGGCTGGAGCCACCGAGGTCTATGCTGGACGACATGACGGAGGTGCCGAGAGCCGGGGTGGTGCGCGGGTGTTGGATGGGCAAGGCCGTAGCGGCAGCGTCGTTGGAAACAGACGTCCTTGCGCCTCGACTACTAGAGCGTGATAAGGGGATAGGGAAGCTGCCAAGATGTGGAACGGATGATTTCGTCGAGGAGCGCGAGCGGGAAGTGTTGGTAGTGACGCTGAGATCCGGCCGCCGCCTTGAGGATCGGCGAGGAGAGTCGGAGTTCATTTTCGAGGAGAAGAGAAAGGAGACGAGAACCAAAAGGAACCGTAGTCAGTAGGCAATAGTGGAAAAACCCGAGACACTGGCCAACAAGGACCTGACGAGCAAAGGGAGCAGTAGTACAGAGCTCAGAGCACACAGCACAACTGAGTACAAAGCACAGAGCAGGCCCACTCACGCTAGAAACGCACAAATCCAACAGCCCCAAAGCAAGGCCGTGTCGCTGGAGGAGTCTTGCTGAGGAAAAAGAAAGAATGGAAGAAGAAAAAGGAATATGAGAATAAACTAGAGATAAATAATTTAAATAAAATAAGAATACAATATAAAAAGGCAGTTGAAATGGGGATTGGGAATGAGTCGAGGCAATCGAGGCAATCGAAATCTTAAAAAGAAAGCAGCAAAGACAGAAGCAAGACTTGTGGGAGCGGCGTCATCTAGAATGAGACAGTGTCAGCAAAAGCAAGGAACCGATGTGTAGCTGAATGAACGTGAAAAGAAAGTGAATGTCAAAGCATCGTGGGAGTTTGTCGTGTGTCTTGAAAATTTTAATGAGGACACTTGAAATTGGGAGCAGCCGTTCTTATTTCGAGGTGCTTATTTCGAAGTGGGATATTGGAAGATAGAAAGATAGAGAGAGAGGGCAGATCGGCAGATAGACTTGACTTGACTGTTAGACATATGGCCAGGCCATCGTTATCTTGAGGCGTGGCCAAGTCCAGACACGGCAGTCTGCCGCGTTCCCCTGCTCTTTCTCTTCTGTCTGTCTTGTTACTTTTCTCGGTTCAGCGTCTTCACTCGTGTGTGATTGACAGCTCTCACTCACAGTCGTAGACTACTTGCCATACCTTGGCCGCTTTGTCCCTGCGTGCCCCTTTATTGGGTCGGTCGCTCTGGCGCTAAGCAGCCTAGGTCAAGGGGATGAGGAGGTAGTGGATGCAGGGGTAGTGCCCGTTGTGATGGAGGGTGGAGGGTGGAGGGTGGAGGGTGTGGAGGGCATGGCTTGGAAGTAAGTAGTCTTGTAGTGTACTCTCTGAGACTCTATCGAGGGAGGAATGCGGATGCGGGGTGACACTTTGACTGGCTTGGAGGCAAAGACAGGAAAGGCCAGCGTCAAGTCTGGTTCTCAAAGGTCTGGAAACAGGGATGGCGTGCAGCATGTGGATGGCGTGTTTGTAGTGGTCGATTCGAATCCAAAGATGAGATATGTGTATTCACCTTTGTCATGAAAGCCGCTGAGGTAGTTGAGCTAGTTTGACAGATAGATGAATGGTGTACAAAACTGATGTCAACATATGCAGTTGCAGTCTGACAGTCTCAGTGCTTATGCATCTGCACCTGTATCTGCATGCCTGTGGCAATCGTTTCAACTGGCTTCCAAGTCTAGGTGACCGAACCTGAAGGACAGAAATGGACGTTTGGTTGTGCGTATGTTCGTTTGTTCGTTTGTCCGTTTGTACGTTTGTTTGTTTCTGGTTTCTAGGCCGTGCGCAGGCCCATTCAGAGTGCAGTGTAAATGCAGATGATAGAATGAAAGGCGATGACAGGGCACATTTGAGCGGATATAACTGAAAGCGGCGATCATGGGCAGTGTTGTAAATGAATGAGGCTTGAAGCGTCGAGCAAAGAGGAAGATGTAAGATGTAAGATGAAGCTATTCAAGGTCATGTTTAGGCAGAAGGCTACGTGTTGCAAACTACAGGGTGCAGGATGCCGGGCAAACGTGGAAAGTGCGACTGTCATGAATGTGGAAATCGAAAGAGAAGGTGCGATGCTGCATGATAGGATACCGAGGAAAGAGCACGCTCGGTTTTAACCGCGCCTTCCTTTTCGACAGAAACCAACGGATACATCGCATCACGACAGGGAAAGACTAGTAAAGCGACGACTATGAAGCCAAAATATTCAACTGGTGACACGCAATACGACAGATGCAATACGAGTCGCGCACAGCACGCACGGGAGAAAAACGACAGCAACCCAATCCCCATGTCAATCTTAACAAAACAAGAACAACTATATTAGAGACAGTAAACAAAGCGCCTTGCATGAGGATGTGGAGAGATGCACGTTTGATTGCAGTGTCCAAAGGTGCATTTCCTCTGCTTTGCGGTTGTGCAACTTTCTTTTTCTCTATTATTGTGCATCTGTATCCTGCTAGTCCCTGCCTCCACTCATGGGGCTTCTCCAGACCCAAAACGGCGGCCTGCAGGAGCCGTGAACTGCTGCAGTGTGTTCTGTTGTGCTTCTCAGACGTACGGAGCACTGCCCGATCTTGTATGGACAGTACGCAATCTACAAAGTATTACGGATAGTCATACATATACGCGTAATATGTGACATATATCTGGCAAATTTTGGCAATGCAATATACGACAAATACGACCACATCGACCGGCATCTGCAGTAGTGACACCTGGATGAGCGCATAACCCTCATCTCGGTCTTTAACTTTCATCTTTCATACTTTCCCTTTTTATCCTCTTCTCTTTTCGTTGGCTCCCGACTATTGCGACGTGCTCTTTCATCTTCTTTTTCTACTATTTCCTCCTACTCCTCCCAAATAAGGTTGTTCTCTGGTTCTGGCTTGGCATGTTTGGCCCATGTTGCCAGTCAAAGAAGACTACCTTGGTATCTCGTTCTCTTTTTCATCATTTCGGCATTTCATCTTTTCGGCATTTCGTCATTATTTCATCGTGTCCATCTTCTCTGCTTTATCAGGATAATACTGGTCATTTCGGCGACAGGGATGGACCCCGGATCTTATTAAACCGTGTCGTAGTGACACGGATTACATAAGCTGTCAAGGTGATAAATCTCAACATGAATATACTAAATTTCGGGTTCGTTCTGATTTTGACTGGACTGTTATTCAAAATTTGTTCAATTATCACTCTACTTGGATAGGCCAATGTAATTGTGTCTTCTACCATATCAGAACTGCAGCAAGAGCGAGCAAAAAGGGCCCGGCACTCGTGTCCATCTGAGCTGCGCCAGCCGTGACAGAGGAAGTGGTGGTGGCGGTGGTGAAGAAATGCCGGTCGTGGTAGCAGTTGCTGTGGACGATCTGGCAGTGCAGAAAATAAGCTCAGGAAAACCGAGGTGGTGCCCACGTGTGTGATTCTCGCGACGATGCTTATATCAAACATCATTGTTGTGCTTTTGATTTCTTTATAATGAACTTCCGTCGAGTATGCTGTTTCTTACTAGAAGTCATATTTTACTCCTTTGTGAAACTAAACTGGTTGGGTAAAAATACAAGAATAAGCTGTGCGTTTTTGTAAATATCCTATTTAAACGTCAAACATATCATGGCCATCTACAATAAGGGGCATTTATTCAACCTGTCATGATATGAAGCCAACTGCCACATCCCAACAGGAACCGTCTCTACAGCCAGCAAAAAGAAACTCCCTCGGGTGGGCTCGAACCACCAACCTTTAGATAGGCTATTAAGTTAATAACAGTCTAACGCGCTATCCAATTGCGCCACGAGGGATGAAAGAAAGAAAAGATGGGGGTCTGTCCGTGGATCGAACACGGGACCTCTCGCAAGCTCAAGAGAAACTCAGGGTGTACCCTAAGCGAGAATCATACCACTAGACCAACAGACCGTTTATCTCATTGGTTGTCGAGATGTGGCCCTCTTTTGGCAGTTGTATGGGCAGGCCTGTGAGACCTCTTTGCCTAGCATCTACAATTGATTTTTGGATTCCTTGATATCTCGATACCACAATACCTTGGTACCTTGACTATATTGATTTTTGAATACCGTCCAACGAGAGAGAGGGCTCTGATAAGTTTAAGCTAGTTTCCAAGATTATTTGTTTTCCGGTAGTGAGATGGCCATAATCAAAAAGAAATGCAATCGCTAGAGATCTACAGGTTCCATAACCCAATGACAGATCTAGATCACAGGGCGACAACTACTTCGTAGGTACAGCCTATAAGCTTCGCCTACTGCTATTGGACAGACACGGACAGACCAATGCCCGAACGTGGCAGTATTACATGTAAGATCGCTAGATAGCATAGAGCTTTGGTTTCCTGACCTTTTGATTATTACTAATTCATCCTTGTGATACTACCTCGTTAGTTTGCTTCTTCTTGTCTCTTTCCCACTCAGCTTGAACTTGAACTTGGAACTTACACCACACCAAGATCACTAGATAAATTCAAACCCCAAAACAACAAGATGAGCAGCCTTGTCTACCTCATTACCGGCGCCAATAAAGGTGAGTCTCCTTGTTATCCTGATTTTGGGTTGTTTGTTTACACCCCTTAAAATACATATCAGAAACCAATTATAGTCGCTTGGATTCTGAATTCGATTCTGATCAAACATGTACCAGCAAATAGGCATCGGCCGTGGCATTGTCGAGACGCTGCTTCTGCGCCCTAGCATGACAGTCATTGCCGGTGTGCGCTACCCGTCGGACCCTACCAGTGCTTCCCTGAAAGAATTGCCTGCTGCTAATGACAGCCGTGTTGTCGTGCTGCAGCTGCTCGAGAAGAGCGACTACGCAGCTCTCGCCTCTACGTTGAAAAGTGTGGATATCACCCACATTGATGTCGTTATTGCCAATGCCGGTAGCTCGGGTGGCCTCGCATCGTCTCTACTCGAAACAGACCCGGATATTGTCGTCGCCGACTGTGCTGTCAATGCTGCAACACCACTGCGTCTCTTTCAGTCGACATGGCCTCTTCTCGAGGTGTCTCTCAGCCAACGCTCTTCCTCCCAGGATTCTATCGCAACACGATTCATCTACGTGAGCAGCACCATGGGCAGCATTGCCACCATTGACGAAGAGAACATGCCTGTTGGTCTGTCTTACAGTATGAGCAAGGCTGCTGCCAACTTCTTTGCCAAGAAGACGAGTGCCGATTTCAAGGACAGGGGCCTAGTAGTCGGCATCTTGCACCCCGGATGGGTCAAGACGGACATGGGCCAGACGCTGGCAGATTCGCTCGGTATCAAGGAGCCACCGACGACACTAGATGAGAGTATACGTCTGTGTCTCGAGCAGATTGATGGCTGGACTTTGGAGAAGACAGGCAGGTTCTTGAACAATGTAGGCAAGGAGATGCCGTGGTAGGTGTACATATTGGATACTAGATAGGCCTATAGTACTTTATTGTCATGTAAGCGCGCATAGGCCGCTGGCCGGTAGGTAGGCAGATCTTCGCCCTATATGATACCACCGACAAGTAACTCCTCCACGTACGGCCATAGATACTGGAAAGCACGGGATCCCGTCCGCTCTCCCCTCGTTAAACCAGTAATCGGCGGATTAGTAGTTGGGTCGGTGACGACCAGCGAATACCCTCTGTTGTACGTTTTTTTTTTTTCTTCTAATTTTGTGGATTTTGTAGAGTGATGATTTTCCGATTGTCATCGCGGCTGGGTGAGGTGTTGTCGCTTGCTGCAAAAAGTTCTGGACAAAGCTCTACTTGTCTCGGCCAACATATCGGATATGGCTTCCGTATGGTTGAGAAAACCCCCAAAACTATGGGGCGCTTGCTACGGCACGCAACTCCCGGCCTAGGCCGCTTCGGCACCGACGTCGGTAAATCAATCCTGCGATCTGCCATTGAATGATTGCCTTTTTTGGATTTTATTTTTATTTTAATTTATATTATTGCTATATTTTTATATTTCAATTCAGCAGGCATACTGGATTTTTACAGTCAAGGATCATGACGAATGAACCAATGGCTGTGGCAAACGAGTGCGTGGGATTCGGCCGTGTCATGCTTTGATGCTTGGGGTCCGGAAGCACCTTCCTTGAATAGATCTTTGGGTCGATGACTTGTGCGTTGTTTCCTTATTGGAAAGATACTCTATTACAAAATAAATACAAAAGGAAGGAGCAGCATGATAACCACAAACAGAAGTCGCCCTCTGGTGACATAGTACAAGAGTCATGGTAGTTGATGGCTGTTGGTGTGGCAGGAGCAGGCCCAAAGCCGCTGCCCGGAAGCCGAGTTCTTGAAAAGCTTGTCATTCTTCCCCCTTCCTAGTCATGTCACCTTGTCTCTAGGCACCTTACCGGTCTGGCGTAGTCGCACTACAGCCACCGACCGCCCTTTTCAGGCCAGAACGGTGGGTTGCCCTTGGTCGGAGCCGACACGGAGTGGCCTGTAGCCCATGGCCTCTTGCTTGTTTGTTTTTCTCTTTCCTTTTCTACTCTTTTTAGCTACTGCCAGTTTTGCCGGTATTTCTTCTGCCATTGATTTGCTGTGGTTCCCTATAACGGCAACTGTAGACTTTTCGTAGAACGCCTCTGGCCAGGACTCTTCACTTTACCAATCTGCCATCCGCCATCTGCCAACATGACAATCTTTACATATGTATTTATACGCCACACTTCACGCTTGATGGCTTGTTGGACTCAAGCAACGTCGGCACCATAGACGACACAGCTTCTGTAGTTATTACCTTTACATCTTCGTATCATTATTACACCATGACCGACGTCGAGAAAGGAGACCCGCCCTCCTCCGTCTCAACATCTTCTGTGTACGCCACCGACAAAGAGCTGAAAGATGGGCAAGATGGCCTTGCCATTGAGGAAATTCAGCCCTTTAGCAATAGATCAACGACAGCCGCCGAGGCGTTGGACGAGAAAACCGAAAATGTCAATAACGATCAGATTAAGCCAACAAAAGACGCCGTGCCGAGCCCCGACGACACCAGTGTAGACTCCGAAACTGAGACCGCAACCAGGCCAGATGAAGAGCCGGAAGACCCGCCACAACCGCCGTACTCTTGCTTCACCCACCACCAAAAAATTGCCATCACCCTCGCCGTTTCCTTCCTCGCTATCATCTCGCCCCTTTCCGGCCACATCTACCTGCCCGCCCTCGGCTCCCTCGCCGACGACCTGCACGTCTCTGTATCTTCCATCAATCTTACCATTACCGCCTTTATGATTTTCCAGGGCATCACACCCTCCTTCATTGGCAACTTCTCTGACGTATACGGCCGTCGTCCCGCTTACCTCATCTGCTTTTCCATCTATATCTGCGCCAACCTCGGCCTTGCCCTCCAAAACAGCTACTCGGCCCTCATTGTCCTTCGCTGCTTCCAGAGCATGGGCAGCAGTGCCACTATTTCCCTCAGTAGCGCCACCGTCGCCGACCTCGTCACCCGTGCCGAACGTGGTAAATATATTGGATTTGCCGCCATGGGCGTCACCTTGGGGCCGGCCCTTGGTCCTGTTGCCGGTGGTCTGCTGACCGAGTACTTTGGCTGGCACGGTATTTTCTGGTTTCTTCTTGTGCTGTCGATGATCTTGTTTGTGGCCATGTTTTGTTGCTTGCCAGAGACATGCCGCAATATTGTCGGCAATGGCAGCGTGCTTCCACCATGGTGGAACATGTCGCTCTTCCAGTTTCTTAAGACGTGCAGCTGTTCCATCGACGAGCGCCAGCTGGTCGGCGATCGTTCCACTCTTGCTCGCGGCCGGCGCCGACCTAATCCTTTCGCTGCCCTCAAGATTTTGATGGAGCGCGAGGGAGGCGTCACTCTGGGCTGCGGCTCACTACTCGCGGCCGGCTACTTTATGGTCTTGACCACCTTTAGTGAACAGCTCAGGGCCCGTTTTGGCTACTCGCCCGTTATCGTCGGCCTGTGCTATCTACCCCTGGGTTTCGGCACTCTGTCGTCCCGTTGGATAGTTGGATTGCTGCTGGACTGGAACTTCCGTCGCTGGACCAAAAAGCTTGGACTCACAATCGACCTGAATAAGCAGCAGAGCCTTGATTCCGTGCCGATTGAGAAGATCCGTCTTCAGATCTCCATCTGTGCCATTTATCTTTCGTCTGCCGCTGTCATTGTTTATGGCTGGACTATGCAGAGTCTATCGTCGCTCGTGGGCATCGAGATTGCCCTTTTCTTCCTCGGTGTGTCCTTTGCCGGCGCCATGAACGGTATTAACACGCTGATTGTCGACACCCACCCCGAGTCCCCGGCGACCGCAGTGGCTGCCAACAACCTCTTTCGCTGTTTTGTTAGCTCCGGCGCCACAGCTATCGCTACACCCATGATCAACCGCATTGGCATGGGCTACACGTCCCTCGTCATCTCCGGCGTCTGGATTGTTTTTAGCCCTGTGCTCTGGCTCGTCATGTTCCGAGGTGCCGAATGGCGCAAGCAGACGGCGGCCAAACAGGAGACCAAGAACGCTGCCCGGGCAGAGAAGAAGGCCCAATCCAACGTGTAAAGCGCCTTCTTTTTATTGATACTACCCCCTTAGTGTTATTCTTTTTCTTTGCGTCTCTTCATGTCTCTTCTATCTCTCTTTTCCTTCACCCTTACCCTATTTTGCTCTGATCGCCTTTAATGTTTCGTTCAAAAATTATAGCTGGCGTTTGCGTCATGTGATGGATACAAAGTTCAAAGTTTCTTTCAGTTCCTCTCTAGACTACTTAACGTTTTGTCTCCTTGATACCCATTTGTGTTTTCTTCTAAAACAAGACAGTTTGTGTAATTTGAGTTTTGCGCAGCATCTAGACGAAGTGACAACATTCGAGTGCAGCGTGGAAGAGCCAGATATACGAGATAAGAATGTGGCCGAATCGAATACAAGGATGAGAGACAAAAGAACGAAAGAAAGAAAAAGAAAAAGAAATGGAAAAAGAAAAGATGTAAATGGTCACGTGTAACTCCACAGCCGGCACGCCCTGTTGTTGACAAGCTTGGCTGGCAACCTCTGCAGAGACTTTTTACGGCAGGAACGGTGGGGCTTAACTCATAATTCCGCTTCTAAACGAGTCTTGATACCCTTCTCGTCCGGAACCTGCCCGGGCCGTACCACAAATGCCGGCTCATGCCTTTCGTGGAAGTCGTGCTCAAGATTATATAATACGTCCGAATCATGTATATTAAAAGAATCTCACATCCGCCTTCGCCTTGATCCTCAACATCAACTATCATAACATCGATGCAATTTCTTCTAGAGGCACTTACACGTGTAGCGCATCCCACTTATTTCCGGCCCCGTCGGCCGTTATCTTTGCGGCTATCAGCACCAAGATATTGCTCTCTATCAACAACATTTGCATCTTTGAGCAAAAGCTTAAGACAATTAAAAGACTCATAAGACTCGCTTTACTCTCTTTAAAGTCATTATCACCCCATTGCCCAGCACTGATTCACATCAAAACAATGTCTCAAGCAACACCCTCTGCGGCCGCGACGCCCGTCGATGTTCAGAGCCATTCCCCCCCTTTGAACCAGCACCTCAACATTGTGGCCCTCGAAACTTTCTTTACTCCACTGCCACCACTTATCATCCCCAAGCCATTCACATACTCCCTGACAGAGTATGACCGCACTTCCGCCGCCCAGGTGGCCGAGCGCATAAAGGATGCAGACATTGTCGTCAGCACTGTTGTGCCCATTCGTAGCGCCGCTCTCGAGCCGGAAAACACGCCTCGTTTGCGTCTTATTGCCGCCATGGCATCTGGCACTGACTCTATTGATATCAAGGCGTGTGCGGAGCGGGGCATCCGTGTGCTCAACAGCCCAAACTGCAACACAGTGGCCCTTGCCGAACACGTGGCATCCATGTACCTGAGCACGCGGCGCTCGCTGATACCCGTCATGCGCGCCATGTGCCGCGGTGAATGGGGACTCAAAGGCTCAGTCATGACGACGGCATACACGGCTGGTGTGCCACCCCGCAGCTGCCGCGACGAGACCGTAGGCATTATCGGCTACGGCGGTGTGGGCCAGGCTGTGGCTAAAACTTTAGGTGCGCTCGGCATGCAGACCATAGTCTCTGGTCGTCGCAGCCAGACAGACAAGACAGCACTGGCAGCTCAGGGCCGCGTCACATTTGAAGAGATGCTGCAGCGTGCGACAGTCATTGTCGTCTGCTGCCCGCTGCTACCAGAGACCAAGGGACTGATTAGCGAGCACGAGTTTGCACAGATGCAGCCTGACACAATTCTAATCAACGTGTCACGAGGCGGCATTGTAAACGAGGAGGCACTTGTGGCCGCACTGCGGGCAGACCGGATTGCCGGTGCAGGTGTTGACGTGTTTGACCACGAGCCAGCAACACCGCAGTCCAGCCCTGTTATAGCAGCGGCAGCAGCTGGAGATCTGAACCTCATCACAACAGCACACACAGCATGGGTTGCAGCCAGCACACGCGCCAACTACCAGCGTGTCGTGCAAGAGAACGTGGAGCGTTTTATTCGTGGTGCCGTCGACGAAGATAGAATCAAAGCATAGACGATAGACGAGTATCATATATCCTACATATAGAACCTATTTAACATCACTTCCATGAGCCCTCTGGTGCACTTTCACCTGATAGTACAGAAGAAGCCGAGGATGGTGAAGAGTATGACGAAACTGTCTGCCTCAGTTTGGATCGTGTAGATGAGCTCTTGTGTCGCCTTTGTCGCTTGCTCTTGTTTCGGCCGCTGGTCCCGGTATTGGTGTCGGCTCCATCTACACCACCCACACTGCTGCCACCACCTCCACGCTGAGCTGCAGTCCCGGCGTATGATGTGTTAGTATAGTATGATCGCGTGCTTCGATTGCGGCTGCGAAGTCTTCCGGTGAACCGCGAGGAGTACGTAAGGCAGATGCATCCTAACAACATCAGAAAGAAGAAGATGCCCGAGACAATGGCAGCGATGGCTCCTAGTTCGAGATGATTGTGCCAGCCAGGCCCGCCATCGTATGGCCCCCAGTTCCGGGAATATAGACTTGAGATTGTGTGATTTCTTGCTGCCGTAGTTGACGCCATGGCTTCGCTGGGGACTTTGAATATAATGGATCTGTACCTGCTCTTAGAGAGCTTGACAAGAATATTAGAGTATACGTAAGCCTCAAGAGAGCTTCAAACAGAGAGTAGGAAAATGGCTACTTTCTATCAGATGTATACACCGTCCTTGATACCAGCATCTTGATGTCAAGCACCCTTCAAGTGCATCATATTATAAAAGATAATAGACATTACCCGGTGCACATTAGCTTGATCCAACATAATTATTTCCATCACCAATCACACTCTCCAGCTCTTACCTTCACACAAGTCTCATCCCATACTCTTCATCTATCCTTGTATCTTGTTCATTTGAAAATTTTCAACCTATACAATAAAGGCCTCCGCTGTTGACGTCCATATTGCTTGGTGGCATGACCGCAACTCCGATGAGTCGTCCATTGGTGTCTGTGATGCCTCGACGAAAGCTCTTCTTGCAGAGCAGACAGCTGTGATACGATCACCGACACAGATGTTCCCAATGACTTCTCTCACATTTACCTTAACGGCACCTCGGGATACTGGTCTGCTGGAAAGGAGACGTACAGCTTTCTCAGCAAGCCCAAGTCTGGCCCGGCCTGTACCCAGAAGTCCAACCCGGACTTTATCCTTGTCGAGTGCACTGGCGTCGAGTGGACTCCGGACAACATTCCCAAGTCTGTTGCCACCGAAATGTAGTGCGTCTCTAATGTGCACATGGACCACCATTTCCGCCGCATAGAGGGTCGTGCCGCCCAACGGGCTCCGATTGCTGAGCACTCCGTGTCTGTGCCGATGTCTCCGAAGTGGACCAAGCACCAGTACACTGGCACTTGCCAATTGCAGGAATTCAAAGAACTTGCGGGTGACGGTGATCCGCATCAGCAATACTTCTATAAGCGGCTGTCGGGGTCAATTGCGTGCAATAACGCTCAATGCTGCAGTGCTACCCAGAGCTTACAACTACTGGGATGAGAACGGTTCTGCTGGTGCTTCTAAAGTTTGGTGGGCTGAGAATTGGCAGCTGCTGTCTGGTTGTTAAGTTGGAAAGGTGATGAAAGACGTCTGGTATGGTGTGGTGGTTGCTTGCGGATGGTAAGAAAGTTTTGTAAATAGATTTGGGGTGATTGGCAAAATTGAAGATGATACCGAAACGTATCACGGTATAACTTGACGAACCACGGCCGATTTAGTGCCTCTTCTGCCGTTTTTCTTTTTTCTTTTTTGCAATATGCAGTTTTGCGATGTGCCAGTGCCTGGACAACCTAAAGATCTTGAAATCAATATACTCTCGGAAAGCAGGAGCAGACTAATGACAGACATGGAATAGACGACCGTTTAAAGTGAACTATAGATAACTCGTCTCTATATAAACAGACATGATGTCTATAACTTCCGATAACGTTGCAGGGTCACTTAATACTAGAAATGCATCCACGAAATAAATGTCGATGCGATCTATACTAGTACAGGGCTAGTAACTACTATACTTTAGGCAACTACAAAAATATAGACAGGCGGAAAATGGCAAAAAAACAATAGAAATCAAAATAAAACGTACAGCAGAGGGTATTCGCTGGTCGTCACCGACCCAACTACTAATCCGCCGATTACTGGTTTAACTAGGGGAGAGCGGACGGGATCCCGTGCTTTCCAGTATCTATGGCCGTACGTGGAAAGGTAACTTATACATGATCATATATATAGAAAGACAGGGTTTGTGCTTAGTCAATATAGGTATGACACAGCTTTAAGATATCACCGATTTTATATGTGGAGAAGCTTGTGGCATTCAGAGATGGCGTGAAATTACCGACCTGTTTAGGAGACCGAGATATCAAGGTCTATCTATTAGTAGCAATGCTTTGTTGAAAGAATCAAAGCTGTGTAATTCAATTTCGATTATGTATTATGTTTTTGATATTTTTGATATTTTTGATATTTTTGATATTTTTGATATTTTTGATATTTTTGATATTTTTGATATTTTTGATATTTTTGATATTTTTGATATTTTTGATATTTTTGATATTTTTGATATTTTCGAGAGTAGACAGTTCGCTATAAACACGCAAATATATACACCTCTTTACTCTTAGTATGACTTTGGCCTGCCATTGATATAGTTTCATATAGCCTTCTGTAAATATGAACGGGTTGTGTCGTAATCTGATTATTATTTATCAAGATATGCAGATGCAGGTTCGAGAAGTTGGATGTATGACGTTATAGACGTCTTGGACGTTAAAAAAATAATAGACATAGACATAAACGTAAGGGAAGTCACATGATCTGACAGTATACCGAATGTTGTACACCGAAAATGCCCCGTATCTCCGGCGATCATCGGAGGCGATTATTCAGCAAAACGTCACCGCCCGATTGGGAGTGGCTGACGCCAGGACGATTCCCACGTGCTCGGTCTCTGTGCCTAGGATAGTTCCTTTCAGTTTTCACGATGCTATAGAGATTCATATTCCATGTTTAATGACTTGCTTCCATACATTCATGTCTCACCTCCTGCCTGCACATATATACATCTCATTCACCGAGACTTATTTCGCATGGCTGACGGTGAGCGGCTCAGGTTCGTGAATTAATAATACGAGAAGTCGGTGGACTATAAATAAAATAAGAAAATAAATGGTTTAATCAAGGAAACAAATGGAGAAAGTTCGCATACCGAATAGGAAAGAGCATCCGATGCGATGTACCAGGGTCACTGAAGACCCGCCTGCATAAGCGCAGTCTCTAGACTAGGATAAACACTCACAAACTCACAGACACTTACTTAGCCGCTGTAAATATACTGTATGCAATGTGTAATACTCCGTACGGAGTATTGACTGTTGACTGTACGGTGTTCTCCGGTATCTCATTGGTTTTGCTGGCCGTCTCCGGAGTTGCTGCTGGATGTACTCGTACTGCTTATGATCACCATCACCATCTGTGTCCTTGTCTTGTAGAAGTACACTGCAATGGTCTTTTTTCCCCCTTTGACCTGCTTGGGATGTGCTTCTAAAAGTACCCGTACAGCAAAGGTCACTGCTAGGAGTTTATATAGTTGAGAGATACCTGTGGTCGACTAGTGGGCCCGTTGGCAGTAGTACAGCCGAGTCCAGGGCAGGAATTCCCAATCGGGCAATGGCGTCAAACCACCAAAGGCGATGATGCTTGCTAGATGCTTACGGAGTAATTTCAGCGTACTACGGGTAGAAGGGATTTGAAAAAGTGGTAAAGGTTAACCTGCAAGTGTAAGATATCAACAGTCTCCCACAATACTCCCGAAGCAGACCCACTAAGAGCCATTTTAATTTTATTTCCAGAGGCTTACCGTCTATATGTAATTAACACAACCTCTTTGAACATCGGTCGGCATGCGTCAGTCTGCACGTTCTTTGTTCGACGTGCATGCAGTGGAGCAGCTGCTGGGTACTTGCATCAATATTGACCGTACAAAGACGTTTCTTCCTCGGATCAAGCCTGCATACTGCATCGACAGAACAGTTGGTAAATCAACTTAGCTTTGGTCTAGCCTTGGTGAGGTGCGTCGTAAGTGTCTTTCTTATTCTAGGAACATTCCGAAGATGGCCAAAACCCGGCAAGCACTCGTCGTCGCCTGTCGGCTGTTAAGGGCCACCACTGTTGGACCCTATTCCCGCTTATACAGACCCTATTATGGCCCCCTTCCGGTGGCAAGATATCTTACACGTCATTGTTATTGGTTTCTCAATGCACCCTATCTAACTGAGTTGTATCGAATCTTCCTTCATTACCGACCCTCTTAACACGTGGTGTTCGCTCTTTGATTCCATGCCTCGTTTCGCTTCTCGCTCTCTTCTATATAGTCTGCAGCGCGGGGGCAGAACGGGACGAAGAAGCATGCGAGCAGTCACAAAGTTTGCAAGTACCAATAAAGCACACGCACTTTACACAATGTGCGCGCCATCCGCGGGGCATTCTTGTTCACAACAACAATACTCAGTTTCTAAGTATTGATGCTCAGCGCTGTTGCCGCGTACTCAGTAGTGGATGTTCTGGGCACCCCACCCAGGTTCCCTGCCTCTTTCGGTCTACCATGACAGACGCTCGTGTGCAACAAGATGGTGTGTGTCGCAGTGGGCGGCATTCTATGCTGTAGAGCGTTGTAGTGGTGGGTGGCAGAGGGTGGTGTTGCAGAAGATACTGAGATTTGTAGTTTTTTTCATCATCCCATGTGGGGGGCAAAGTCCGGCTAGAACGCCACAGGGCCAGCGGTTCATATGTGATAGGCACTCTGCACGGCAGGCATTCTGGGAGAGAGCAAGAGAGAATGGCACTGTGCAAAAGCGGAGCGAGTTTGGCGTTTCCTCCCTCTTATTTCCCGAGCTCAAGACACTCTACACTCTTGCACTGTCGCACTGTGGGGTGGGTGGCGAGCGTGGGGTCCCCTCCAAAGCAGCGATCGTGAGACTCGCTTGTCTGCCTCCAAGTCTCCTGCTCTGTGGGCTGTCTGTCTGTCGCTCGCTCTTTTTTAGTCGTCGACTAAATCCATTACAAGTATGCCTGTGTCATCTATTAGAAAAACTCGCACTGTACGCTAACTGGCTGCGTCGCTGCCCTTCTCCAGTAATTACACACTTATCTTACAAGTAATTAAGATACCTTTCCAGAAAAGTATACATAGTGATCGTTCCTTCCCACCCCGGCGTGCGGCCGGCTTAGTGACAAAAGTGACAAAAGCGACAAAAGCGACTTTGTGTCGCTCGCCCTTACGCTTTGTAACGACAAACCACGCTAACAATACTCCACGCCCCCCAAATAAACGAGAAGAAAAAAAAAAAACGCAAAAAGACAGGGAACGCCCAATAAGCCGACAACAGCGTACGCTATTCGGCGCTATTCCCTAGTATTTTCCATTTTCCACCCCTACGAAGAGGACCCGGGTCGCTCTTGCCTGTCGGCTGTTCTTAGGTGGCTCCTTCCCACTGCCAGCCTGCGCGCACACACTACAACTGATCGCTGCTTCCCTCCCAATACCCCCCCTCTCGCGGTAAAATTTTCGCTCCACTGCCGTAGAAAGAAGCAGTCACCTCCAGACCCAGACCTGTCACTTCTTCCTCTTCCTCCTACCGTCTTGTTCTTGAACTCTTTTTCCCTCTTTTTCTCCTTCCATACATCGACATATCGACACATAGAACCACTTGTTTTGGCATTTCGGATCATACAGCCATATACGACCGCCGCTCTAGCATTCGACAGATTTCAGATTTCAGATTTTCAGACTCTCTGACCCGGCTTTCAGACATTCGCATTTGTCATTTCGCCCTCCCCCGCTCCGCACCGATTGAAGAGGAAGGAAGGTCGACAACAGACACGGAAAGAACAACAACAATCCTGGAAGGCACGACCGACATCATCAGAAGAGTCTTTGACTAGAACGTCTTCAGTCCAGCATATCCTCGTTGCCACCCTCGAGTCTTGCTTTGGCCACTACCACCACATCTATACACCTACATATCGACACAACAGACAACAAATAAACAACATACCTTCACCATGACGTACAACGGACGGCGTGGCCCCAACATCTCGCAGTTCCTGCGGGAGCTGCACGAGAACCCGACTCTCGTCGAGAACGACCCGGCCTTTAGCATGGACGACCAGGACCTGTCCATGTTCACCAACACCGAGTTCTTTGATCTCGAGACTGGCCAGAACACCGACTTCCAGCCCCAGCCCCAGGCACCGGCCAAGCCTCTCTCCGAGAGCGCCTCATCCTCCTCGGCCGTCTCGCCGCTGAGCGAGGACACTATGACCACCATGGCCGACTTTGCCAACATTGACTTTATGGCCACCGCAGGTTAGTTTTGGTGCTCTAATTTACTTTGCTTTTTGCTTTTTGCTTTTTGCTTGATCTGCGTGTTTTGTGCAGTTTTATCTTGCAGTATTCCATGTCTACGCGTTCTGTTGATATGTCTGTCGGCGTTGGTCTATCTTGAGACATGTCACTCGACGGTGGGCAGTATCAACGGGTGTGATAAGTTATGAGCGGTGGTGAGTCGCGGACGAATAGACGAGAGTCGGATAAGTCAGCAAGCATGGTATACCACGAGGCAGGGATTATATCCGAGCCTGGGAGGTGACCATCTGGCAGTCATCTGAATCTCACTCATTCGATATTTCTCGCTCATTCCACTCATTCCACTCATTTCACTCATTTTACTCATCTCACATCTCATCCCGTTCGTTCACTGAATCTCACTCTCTCACTGTATCTTTTCCCCCTCTGCACTCTTGCACTTCCTCTGCACTCATCTTCAACATCAGAGCCTGTTTCTGCCCTCATTGAGCAATGCGTTCGTTTGCTCGTTTGCAGATTCTCCACTCAACCTTGTTCTCACTTGCGTCTTCCCTTTGCTTTTTATCTGGTTAACGCATGCTCGAGGGTCCCCTACTAGCAGGAGATAGTCGCTTCTGATTGGAGAGGATGTGGCACGCAATGCATGTGGCCGCTCTAGGGTGTCGTGGGAGGGCGGAGTCCCAGGATGGTGCAAATTGCGGGCTGTGATGGTGCAATACCCCGTGACTTGCACTCATCGACTCCGACTCCAAACAATGCGCCGCCCTTTGACTCCCAGTTCCTCTGTCACCAGTCCAGCCGCCAAAATGATAGCAGTCGGCTTCCTTTGACACTCTTACCTTTCTCTTCACCTCCACTCTGTTTTTCCCTCTCCCGGTGTCTCGACGTCGACATTTATAATATTCTATAGCATTCTCCTACCTATATTCCCTATTTTCTTATATTTCCTTTTTTCTTTTTCCTATTTCCTATTTCCTATTTCCTGTTTCCTATATTCCCTATAAACCCTTCCTTATAGTCAACCCATTCCGGGCAGTCCTTCGTTTGACTACTCTTCTCTCTTTCACAATCGTCCTATCGTCTCTCCGCCACCTTACCGCTCCTCTCTTTATCTCGATTTCTATATCTGTTGCTCTTCAACTGCGCCAATTGGCCCATATACTATTGCGCACGGCTGTGTCAGCCATGCTCTGATCGAGAGACTTTTTCGAACGCGAACCCCTAGCTAACATGGCATAATGTCCTCAGGCGATTTTAACTTCCCGGATTTCGGTGCCACTTACTCGTCGCCTCAGATCCAGCCTTACCAGGACAACTTGGGCAACCTGCACCAGCCCATCCAACCCGGTCCCCAGCCGGTCTACTCTCCCGCCAACTCGGTCGCTCCTGGCCACCCTCACTCTCGCCACACATCCACCTATGCTCCCCAGGGCCAGGCACCGCCGCGGATAGCGGCTGCCGAGAAGCGCAAGGTCGATGTTCTTACCCCAGCCAGCCGCGCCGTTAACTTTGAGGATCACACCCGCATGGCCGCCGAAGAGGACAAGCGCCGGCGCAATACAGCTGCCAGTGCTCGTTTCCGGATCAAGAAGAAGCAGCGCGAGCAGGCTCTTGAGAGATCCGCCAAGGACATGACCGACAAGGTTACTGCTCTTGAGGGCCGTATTTCGCAGCTCGAGACGGAGAACAAGTGGCTCAAGGGCATTGTTTTGGAGAAGAACGCTGGAAACGAGGAGTTCCTCGGCAAGCTGCTGGAGGATTTTAAGTCCAAGCACCCCAACACATCAAGCCGCAACGGCGTGGAGTCTGAGATCGAGGCAAAGATCGAGACCGTTTCAGACGAGGAGAACGAGACAAGAGATTCTTCTGGCTGAAACCCCGAGTAAAAAAAAAACACCAACAAAAGAAACAACAAAAAAAAGCCAAAAAAGCCATCTCTTTGTCTCGTCAATTTCCTTATATATACCGACACCTATCTATATCCATGCCGGATGGACGGATTTCTGTTTCGATCAATATTGATCTCTTGCTATTTTGATTCTCTACTGCGAGCACTGGATTTTTGTTTTATGAATGATTTATGGGGGTTTGGGGCCGGACACTCTGGGACTGGTCGGCGGCAGCGGAATATACGCACGTCGCTATGATTTCTACTCCTGTTTTTGGTTTACGCAGTATGTTTTTTTTTAATACATGTCATTAAGATGTTATTCTATCGTTTAAAAGCCTCTGTTATTGGAGGCGGTGCAACCCGGTCTTCAGCTCGGGTAGTGCTATAATGTATCATTTAGTGTTTTCTGTCATCTTTCCTTTTTTTCTACTTTTTCTACTCTTATTTTATATTATTTGTTCATGTATTGCATACAAAAGGGCCATGGCTACAGCGCCTTCCTCTTTCGTCACAGCAAACTGGTCTTGTACAGTGGGATATAATCTGCCTATATCAAACAATTACAAAGTACATCATAACACTACTTTGCGCATTTACCACAGTATTCACCGCGATAAGTGTGAACATCGTAGACTGAATTATTGTTTACACTAGGTATCAGCGCATCTGGGCGCCACGTTGAGATCGCTTGGAACAAACACCAGACGGCTTGTGTCATTTTCTGGGGGAATCACCCAATCTTGATCTACACCGTTATTCTGGTAGATGCAGAGGTCTGAACAGCAAGATATAGGGCAGAGATAGATAAACGGCTTGGAGAGTTGCGTCTTTTCCCTAAAAAAGATGCCTTCACTGCAGCATACGAGCACATCATACCTCTGCCGGCCTGTGAGTGGCTGCCCTGACATGGGCTATTAAGTATCATCCAAATATATATTACTGAGTGTATGATATAAATGACTTCCATAACGGTTTGAATGCTCCGTCGACATGTCGTTGCATATCCTTGCAGTGCAGATCAGGGTATCTTGTTCGAACGTCATCGATGTCGATGGTTGTCGAAAGGCTCGTATGCTTCACTTGCATATGGATGTATTAGGATATTGCTCTACCAGATATAGAATCAGCAAAGTAAGTAGAGAGCTTCACGACTGTGAACATAATGCAAAACCGGCTGGACAGATTCGGGCTGACGGCCACGGAGTGTGTCGCGGAGAGACAGAATAACAGCTGGGGAGTAATATCAAACCCAAACGCGAGACTAAAAGTCGGGCATTCTAGTGTAGATACTGTAAAAACAAGACAGCAAGCAACACAGCTGCAACCACTCCCCTCCAACAGCTACGACTATCAGTCGGCTAGTGACATCGTCCGGAGAAGATCAAGAAGATCAACAGTCTACGGTCAGATACTTTCAATACCATAACCAAGGTTCAGTGAGAGAGAAAAAAAAAAAAAAAAAAAAAAACACACCCATCTTTATCGCATCTACGAGTATTGATACAGTCAATGAATGACTCGAAAAGACCAGACAGACTCGAGCTGTTATTCAAAACCCGAACAGCTTGGAGTAGCATTTCACGTCGTTATAAAGAGTGGACCCGACTATACTTGTCTCTGGGTGCATGCCCCCACCTTTCCACATGTACTCTCTCTTCTGTACTCGCAGCATGGACGACTTATTCTATTAGATGCGGTGCGGCCCCACTCCCCCTTTAATCCGTCTATATAAATCCAGCCAACGTCCATACAAAACGCTTGCTACACATGCGAGACGAACCAACACCACCACAAGCTCAGATGGCGTGCTCAACGCGATGCAATGTCGACATCACAGAAGAGGGTCATCGGCCTCTATTTCTGTGCCTCTGCATGCATTCATGTACACTAAAAAAGTAGCAGCAAAATAGTAACACAATAGTGCTTTCTAGCCAAGCAAATTTTTTTCGCACTGACAACCTTACATCCTCATCATGGCCGCGATCAACGATCAACTATGCCACATGTGTGAATCAGTATATTCCGAATTTGATTAGCTGGTAGCCATGATCTTTCCTCAGAGCCGTACACCTATGTTTTTCTCCACACTAGCCGTGGGCTTTCTTTCAGCTTCGTTTCGGGTCACTGACGGACTTGCGGACTTGTATTTTCACTATTGTTTTCTGTTGTATTACAATATTCTCATCAACACGATCGAGATTCACCTCTCCAATTCTCATTTCGGCTCCTGCCTCTTGAATATTGACTTTCCTTTCTGGTGTTTTCGTTTGTCATCAGTGGATCATTGCTCGAGATAATGCATGCCTCGGCCGTCTCTTTTGATATTGCTTATATTTTTATGGGCTTTTTCTTCTTTTTTCTTCATCTATTGCTTATGGCTCCATGGAAGAGACAAATGCCGCATGGCTTTTGGGTTCTGGCTTTCCTTATGACTCCGTCGAAAGCAGATCCTTGATACGGAGTGAAACGCTACCGCACGATGCGTAATCACATCGATGGGAGCCGACTGTGCCCATGATTTCATGCTGAAGAACCTCTTGATGTACGGAGTACATGATTATGATGATCGCAACCGCTACTGTGGAGGTAAAACCCTGAAGGGGTCTAGACGGCACTCGTACTCCGTATACCTACGGCGATAATAAGCTCCAAGGCGTCTGCATATTTCTATACTATATTTGATGACTAATATCGCGACTTGAAGGCTTGACTTCTCGCAATAGGCTCCTCAAAGAATGGCATAGAGAGTGTTGGGGAAGCTCTTCTGCATTACATAGTTGAAAGTCAATTGGCGTGAGCCTTTAGCAGTGCCTCAACGCCTTGCATTCGCAGGGTCATAGCATATATGCGAATCACGCGACAGTGTGAATAAGAATGAATTCGCTGTCCTGAGCAGTGCAAATAGAATCTCCAGATAGAATCTCCAACATAGGCACCCCAAATACAGAGAGAAGGCTCGCTATGAAACAAAGACAGACCAATTGTAGGACCCTGAAGGCGTTGCGAAGGCGTTGCGGTTTACCGTCAAGTGACCGAGCTCTACCAACCAACCTCGATGTCGTCGATGAGACCATTTGATGCAGGAACAGTTTCAAACATTCAAGTAGCGGTACATAACTAGCTGTGCTGGAAACTTGATCTCCTCGATATTACTGTCTTCTTATCAATCTGACCATGTAGAGACATCACCCCGCACATAATCAAGAGATGTCGCGGTCGAGAAGCAGCCTCACTTCACTTGCTTACGTCTTTGCTTGTATTGTTCCCCCACGCATGGCATCCGATCACAGAAGCTGCTCAACCAGATATACTCGTAGAGTGAGCAACCAACTACTACACCTTCTCACTTTGGTCTGGCCACAGCCGAGCCAGTGCCGCCGCCCGGACAAGGCTAGATTGCGGCTTTAAGACCATTCAATACAAAAGATATCATATTACGGAGGTACAACATCTCTATGGCATACAACAAAACACGGCAATGAACGGCAATTCCACTCCTGGTGATGCACAGTGCACAAGAACTGTGGACTCGATATCACAAATTTACAGAGCAGGGATAGAAGCAGACATGCGATAGCGAGTCTGGTGTGGCAAACAGGCAAGACAAGGGTGGCATATATTGCTTGAAAGCGTTGCCATGAACGGTCTACTGCTTGTCTCTATGCGGGATAGAGAGGCAACATCGTGGGGTGCCCGACCAAGTTCCGCTATATTCCCTTATTTACCTGGCACGCCAAGCTGGAGAGTCTTATGGTACGTGCCACACCTCCCGTGCCATATGCATTTAGGCCTGGACGGATTGTGATTTTAGATTGCATCCTCCCACGCACATCCACGGGTCTCCTCTCGTGTTACATAACATTTGCCCACCCTCGTGTGCGGCGCTGCCAAATCAATACTGTGCCGTCTCTCCCAAAGGGCCTTAACACGGATTAAAACTACCAATAGAGTAGCGAACAAGGATAGAGCCAGCTTTAGCACCACCAGATCTCGTCACGGTTCCATGGATGCCACAGGCTGGCGTGGGATATCTGGATATGCGTATGTAAGAGAAAGTAGTAGCACCACAATAGATCAGAACACGGGCAACGTGAGACAAGGCAAATAAGATGACCATGGGGACTTTCAGAGTTTTCAAAGCCGCATTTACGCGAAGCTATTTAGAGATAGCGAGAGAGGGAGTTACCCTAGACCATCTCTTCATCAGCTCAACCTGCATGATGCCCACACGTCCCCTCCGCAAGGTCTATCTAGCCCTTAGCCTCGGGCTGGCAGACAGAAGAGGAAATGCATTACGATGTATACCCACGCCTTGGCCGAAAATATAACTCTACTTTTGATATATCGATGGGGCATCGGGCTTACCGCGTATGCGTGCCTTGGTGAGACGCCCTCTACATGATTCAGAAAACAGACACTCGAGTATCGTGAACGCGAATGGTTAAGCCGAAGTTGCCCGGTATTGATACCCTGACTGCATCTTCACTTGCCATACTGGACCATATACTCCCCCTTTTGCCACCGTAGATGCAGAAACTTTAAAGTTTAGCAGAGTACAAATCACGTACATGTTCGACGGCATTCTCGGTGAGAATTGCGTGATGACCGGAGAAACAAAGGTGTGATGCTCGTTATGGTAAGATCATGTTTTATTATGTAATCTTCTAGTTTTTTTTCTCTGCATTGGCCTTTCTCGTCCTATTCGGCAACGTCAAGGCCCTATTCCGCGACAGCCTTGCCGACCTTGTTCAACTCCTCAGCCTTCCTCGACACACAAGCCTGGTTCTGGCTGCGTGGCACACACTTACCGCACGACATGTCAAATCTCTTCAGTGAGTATAAGTCATCTACAGAAACCTCAAGGCAGAATGGAATTTCAGAGATACAGAAGTCCCGAAATATTCATCGTCAATACAAATCATGCTGATGTATTCGGGATGAAACAGATAAATTTAAACTGGTTTGTGGCGAAGTATGCAAATACAGGAACGGTTCCGGCAAAACCCGAGGTCAACGGCAAAGACTGAGGTCAACAACATACCCTTCTACATCACATCATCTCATAGCCGACGATACCACGCCGATTTAATCATCACTCTTGTGCCTATATGTTGTTAGCAGCTGCATATATGGCGGTGAAATATGAGGGAGTTCATACTTGTTGACGACACGCTCAATACCGTCACAACCCAGCTTCAGGGTCTCCATTTTGGGGCCGTAGGAGAAGCGCACAAAGTGATGGCAAGGGGAGTCGAATAGATCACGACGACGGGCAGGATTCAGATCGAAGAAGATACCAGGCACGACGATTACCCTTTCCTCCAGACAGGCCTGGAAGAAGTTAAGGCCGTCCGAAATGGCACCGGGGAGACCCTCCAGGTTCAGCCACAGGTAAAAGGTCGAGTCTGGGACATACTTAATGACGAAGCCCATGGCGCGCAGACGCTTGACGACATAGTCACGCTTGTCGCGGAAGTGGTGCTGCAGAGCCTTCATCTCGGTCTGGACCAGGGTGGGATCCAGCATGGGGATGGCGGCCTCCTGGAAGGGGGCGTTGGCACCACCGTCAAGGTAAGAACCGCAAGAGCCAATGGCCTTGATAAACTCCTTGGGACCGATAATCCAAGCAACACGCCAGCCAGGAAGACGGAAACGCTTAGTGAGACCGTCAATGATGAGAACATCGTCCTCGTCGACGTCAATGACGTTCTCAGCGGCACTGATGGTAGTACCGTCACAGTCACTGGTGTAATTGTAGCCTGAGTAGAACTCGTCGCTGATGAAAGTGGCGCGCTCACGGCAAATGTCCTGGATTTCAGCCAGCTCGGGGTTGGCGACGACACGACCAGTAGGGTTGCGGGGGTTCGAGGTCAGGATGACACCGGTACCACGAGCAATCTCCTCCTCGATTCTCTCGGGGTTAATGTGGTAGCCATCCTCCTCCTTCAGAGGCACGGGAATGGCGGCAAACTATTGCGAGCATGCTGGTTAGTAACACGGCCTCCAGTTGTGCAATTACACAAGGATAAGAGCGGCAAGGCGTTATAACAGAGGTGAAAGAGTGGCCAGAATGGCCACCTGTGCATGTTGCCAAGACTTACGTTCTTGAAGAGAGACAACATCTCGTTGTAAGCTAGAACCTGTCAGTATGCTTGGCATTTGTTGGGGTAACAAGCACACATGTGGATGGGTTTGTATCTCAAGCATACCAGTGTAATCGGGAATGAAGAAGCCGACGTAGGCGTTGTTCAGAACAGCGGCGATGCGGATCAGACCGGCACGGCCACCGGGGACAATGGCAACGTTCTCCCATGTGTACTGGCTCTCCTTGCCCTTGCGATGGTGCTCGTTGTACAGATTTGCAACAGCCTCACGGAGCGGGCGGATACCGGCGGTGGGGCCATATTCACGGCTGGCCACGGTGATGTCTATAGTCTGGGGGCGCGGGAAGCAGCCCTCAATGTCATCCTCAACCTCAGGGGCACCCTGGCCCAGGTTAGCCCACTTCTCGGGCTCCTCCAAGAAGCCAAACTCAGAGGCGCGCTCCGTACACCAGACAACACCGGTCGAAGCACGGCTTGCGTCCAGACCGGCATGGGGCAGATGGCCCTCGTGGGCGGCACGGAACTGACGATGGATTTTGCTGCTCGTCTCTGTTGTTGTCAGATACAGTCGCCAAGGGGGGATGTGGAATGGTAGAAGAGGTCAGATCAAATTGCGGATAGTAATGCAGGTTGCAAAGCAGGTTGCACAGTATATTATATATAGTAAAAGTGTCAGTGACAAGGCTGCTTACCGTTCACGCCGGATTCGCCAACAGAAAAGCGGCGGCCGGGCTTGGGCACACCGGTATTCCTGTTAATGCTGAACTTGCGGTTGAAATGCTCGGGCATTTTGTCGGATTGGTAACGATTCGGCTGGGGAAAGGGTGTATCAGGTGGTGATTGAATAATACAGCACGGAAGTGACCGTTGACGTTGGGGGGAAGGCAAGACAAGCCAAGACTCGGGGATCGATGGGGAACAGAGATGCGGATCGAGGGGCAGGGCGTGGGAAGTATAAATGGACGTATCGTGTGGCGCGGGGTCTGCAGTCTGCAGTCTGCAATAGGAAATTGACTTTTGCGAAATATGAAATTGAGAAAGTCCAAAGGAGCAGCAATTATATGTAAAGCGGTGACCCCGGTAGGAAGTGATCCTGGTCAGAGGCTGCAGATATGGAAAAGCGGGACATAGCAGGAATGCAGCTTGCTGTTTGGCTTGACCGACTGGCTGGCTGGTGTGTGCGTTTGTAGTGTTGTAGTTTTGTAATATTGTGCTTGCTGGTGTCGGTCGTGTATCAAAAAGAACCTGGATTGCTGATGTTCGCGATGGTGTTTAGTGCAGCTGTTGGGCTGAAGTGCAAGCTCTGAGTTACCGACTTTTCGTTTCGATTTTCTCTGAATTTTGAGCACTGATTCTTTTTCTTTCATATTTTCGTGCTCATCGTCTTCAGAATGTCGTTATCTCTATTATCGTCACCTACTTGCCCACTTTTTCATCCTTTTTCCACCTCTGTTCCGAACGGAAGATAGCTCATCCCCCCCAAACTCAAAAAAGCGACGGGGCAGGAAAGAGACAAGCAGTAAAACTTGCGTCAACTCGAAAGGGCGGGGGCCAATGACCCGAAGAGAGTAAATTGGGCCTTGTCGTCACAATGCTGTCCTATGTCATGGGTGGCTTATCGCCCCAGTCTCTCTGTCTTGTCTCTCAGTCGTTTAGATATTGGTGCTCTGGTATTTTGGTATTCGGTCGAGGTCACACGAGGACGTTTCGGAAACCGATACTCAGATTCGGATGCCGCACCTGACGAAGACGACAAGGACTGCGAGTCTCAGGCTGGGAAGCAGCAAGCCAAAAGAGGATGCATACATGCAGCACCAGCCAACAAGGAGCGTGGGTAGCTCAACCGTGACAGCCAATAACCGGCTAACAGGCAAAGCACTGTTGCAGAATTAGGTGTTTATCGTTGGTCTATGATCAGCATATGATGCTGACAGGAATCGAGCTCAAATGGGGTGGTGAGGTCAGGGCATGAAGAGAAGATGGACAGAGCGAGACTGAAAGAAGAAATGGCAAGGCACCATACAGGGTTTATGTAATGGGTTTTGCAAATGTCTCGTGAGTAGACAAAAGAGGAAACTACGATGCACATAATGAGCAGTCGACTGAGATACTGGCAAGAGCTACGAGTCGCACTCTCCTTTCGTGGAAGAAATCGGCCAGGAGCGACTGTCTACCGAGCTTGACCGTGATCGCCACGAAAAATAAGAATAAAGAAGCAGGGAGGCTTTCTAATAGAGAGACCCTTGGACCCGTCTGGGGGTGGGGCGGTCAGTATGGTAATGGTAAGATAAGATACGTTTTAGGCGGGATGATAAGCTACGATAAAGACTTTGCAACTATAAAGTGGCATGTAGGGTGGTTAACTGTGGGGCATAAGCACATTATGAGAAGAAGCTCCCACGGTTAAGACGGCTCGACGAGAAGGAAGGAGCGGCGGGCTGCCGGCTTGCAGTAACGTACGGAGGTAGGTACTCATTCATCAAGAAAGGAAGGCACCATCAAGTGACTGGCAGACCCCGTCAGACCCATGTACAGTCATTCACAGGGCCACATTGGCATATTGACACAAAGTGTAAAATGCTTGACGAAACGGGAGCCCTCTCAATGACGTCGTGCACAATGACTACATTGCCTACGGATTGTCAGAGGCGTAGTCATTGTGCCTGTGAAGGCAGATCGTGCGTTTGCCTCGACACGAGATGGTAAATGAGGCTTGAACAGTGGCTGTGAAATCTAGAAACGAGGAAAGAACGGTGCTTAACCCCACTAGTTATATTTTCACAGTGCAAATACTGTATGTATGTGTACATCAAGGGTCATGGGGCTGTCGGTCCCATATACTTTTAGGCAGCTTCGACAACTATCGACACTTTATGCGTACTGCTAGCTTTATAGTAAACAGTCTTTGAAATCAATAAAAACACAAATACTAAAACAATTGCATGCTATGGATTTAATGTTTGTTTGATTGTCATTTTTTTCCTGCTTCATCGCCATCTCCGCTGCTCTACATCAGACGAATTGAATTCATTGTCCATCTTCCACAGCCTCATGCCTTATAATCATTGTCACACACAGTGCACATCTTTTGTCGCATTTGTCCCTGCGCTGCGCCCCGCTAGGCTTCCCGAGAGGCTAGCACAAGCGGTGCAAGGCCGCACTGTTGCGCTTTGCCATTAGCGTGTCGTTCGTTCTTTCCATTTGGAAATGTGAATATTATGTGATCGGGCTGAAAGAAGAAGAAGGTCAAGACCGCGAGAACCAAGAAGGAGGCAAACCAGGGAAGGAAGGAATAGTGTATGTGAAATGTGCCAGTGTATTAAATCTTTGTCGGTTGGTCGCACCTTCCCAAGAGTGCTGCTCACCTGAAAGCCACCAGGCTGAGCTTAACTCTGTATGCATCGCCTACATCGCTACTGGCCTGCTGGCCTGCTGGCCATGTTGAAGACGGCCAGGCCTGTGACCCATTGCATTTCCAGCAAATCGTAATCAAGTCAGGCGCACCACGCTTTATATTTGAGGGGGCATGCCACCTTCGGGCTACTGCACAGTAATGAGGAAGGAGCCAACCAGAACAGCCTGTTGATAGTGAGCCTCCTTTTCTCCTCCCAGCTTCACTCCCGTCCGGCTTAATGCCCCTCTTTCCAAGTTGTACTTGCAGTCGCTTGACACCTTGATTTTATAATCGGTCGTTTCTGGCACTCTTTCCTTCCCGCCTTATCGTCTGCCAATATAAAGAGTCGCGCGCCATTCCCCTCCTCAGGCCATCTGCTCCCCCTCCACCTAATCTAGACAAGTCTGCCAAGGCTGCTCTACTCTACTCTGCTCTACCCTTCCACTTGTCATATCTACAATCTTCCGAAGCTACGACCAGCTATCTTATTGTCAAACAAGAACAGCGGCATTGCATCACACACCGGCTACTAGAAGCGAACCTCAAGAAACTACTCTATCTCCCCTCCATACCAGCCCGCTACCAGCCCCGTCATGGCCGATAGTCTGAGCAACGCCCGCCTGGGCCCCGGCACCAGACATGCCACCAATGCAAGCACCACCAGTGATGCAACCACGAACAGCAGCCAGAGCGGACAACGGCGGTCCATCATAGGCTCTATCAGAAACCGTTTCGGCAGCAGAAGACCCAATGGCGGCGACGATGGTCGCAGTCCGCTCGCCAACCCGTCAGCACCTACGCGCCGGCCCCAAGCCAGTAAGCCAACTTGAGCCTCATCCCACCTTACTGGCTGTCACTCATTGCTAACATCTCCTTCTTTCCCAGGCGAGCCACCACCGCCTTACTCTGCCGTGGGAGATTCACCAGCAGTATCGCCAATATCCCCTACTGCGCCAGCTCCTGTAAACACCCGTTCCATCGCCACTGCCACTGGCGCCCCAGCTCAAGCTCCCGCGGCTGTTGTTCCGGCTGTTGTTCCGGCTGCTGTTCCTGCTGCTATCCCTGCTGCACTTCCGAGTGGGCTCGGTTCATTTCGCTCGGCTTCACCAGCTCCCTCAAACCGCTCTACAAGGTCTCGTCTAACTGTGGACGGTCTACGCAACGGCGAAGACCCATATGGTTTTCTTGCCACCTTTGACACAGTCTTTGTTATTGATGACTCTGGATCCATGGCTGGCCGCCCATGGCGCGAGGTTTGGGCTGTTCTGAATGGCATTGTACCGATCTGCACAAAACGCGACGCAGACGGTGTTGACATTTACTTTCTCAACCATCGTTGCACGGCAGAACAGCAGGAGCAGTTGCTCGGTCGCACACATCAGCAGGGCCAGCCCCGTGTACTACCTGGCAAGTCCGCCGGCGGTTACCATAATGTCCGCAATGACGAAGCAGTAGGCAAAATCTTTCGTGCCGTCCGTCCCGGCATGTCCACACCAACTGGCATGTGCCTCAGAAGCATCATCAAGCCCTACTTGCGCTTTTACGAAGCCAAGCGCAAAGAGATGGAGAACCGCGGCGAGTATGGTGACCCGGACCCGGAAGAGGTCAAGCCGATGAACATTATTGTCATCACTGACGGCGTGCCGACTGACGATCTCGAAGATGTCCTGGTTGAAGCCGCCAAGAAACTCGATTCCATGGATGCGCCGGCCTACCAGATCGGCGTGCAGTTCTTCCAGGTCGGCACCGAGCCCGAGGCTGCAGCATACCTCAAGCATTTGGACGATACTCTTGGCCAAAATGAGCCATCGCCCATCCGTGACATGGTCGACACTGTCACCTGGAACCAGTCTACAGAGGGTCCTGGAATAGGTGTGGCCCTGTCGGCCGAAACTATCCTCAAGACAGTTTTAGGTGCTGTCGTCAAGCGACTTGACAACAAGCATATTGCAACCAGAGGTGGCCGTGGCGCTGCTGGTGGAAATCAGCGCATCAACGCCAACACTCTCCGTCCATGATCGGATTTTCTTGTCTAGTCGTCGCCTCTCACCCATTATCGACGTGCGCTTTACCCTTTATAAACTGGGATTTCCTTGTCCTTTTTTGATGGCAAGACCTGCCATCTGATCTAGATGTCTTTCATCTTTTCTATTTTTTTTTATGTCGGTCTATCTATTGTAGTCTTGTTTTATGGGAAAGGGAGGTCTTTCAAGTTTGTCATGTTCTACTTCTTTCTCTTCGTCTGCAGGAACCATTTTTCTTGGATAAGAAGCTGTCCTCGAAAAACACCATTTATTTGGTATGGAGTCAATTTAGCTCGTCACAATCCAAAATTAGGTGGCATGGTTCAGTATCAGTCATGTTGCTTGTCCCTTTTATGTTTTCGACTCTCAACTTTCTCCCTTGATGTGTGACTTTTTCTTTCACATTGTCGTCAACATAACACTTTTAGTCACGTACGATAAACTAAAGAGCTTATTATTGCTCAAATTAGATCTCTCGAGAAATGTTCCACATTCCCACCATCAAATTGGATATGCCATATTCATCAATATCCCATGCTCCCGTCCATCTGTGAATTACAGCATATATTCAACCGTCATATCCCAGAGCCAATGCGTTGTGCGTAAATGAACACCTACAAACAGATCATAATGTGTTTGTTAAATATCCCAGATCAGTACTCCTCGCACTAAAATGTGTGCTTGCTGTACCTGTATAAATGAAGAAGAAAATGAGAGGGAGAAAAGAATTATATGAAAACAGAGTAAAGTACTTGAGACAAGAAGCAAACAAGTAAGACGTAGGGGTAGAGCAAAGAGAAGGAGCAAGACAAATTAAACAAAGATGACGAAAACTATAATGAGAAACCCCAAAAGTTGGTACATAAACTAGCTCATAAAAGTAGGAGAAAAAAGAAAGAAAAAACCCCAAAGAAAAATAGCGACAAGCCAAGTACAAGCAGAAACAATGGAAAGAAGACCAAACCCAGATTTTCTACACCACTCGGCACATACATGGTTTGGTTAAAAGCAGCTAGTATCAAGAGTAGAATAACAAAACGACTCAAAAGAGAAAAAAAGGACACAAGAATAATACTGGTGTGTTAGAACAAAATAGAGTGGAAAGAAAGCTATTGCAATGCGTGAGGCAAGGAAGCGGAGGCGCACCAAGGCATGGAGCCATTGTATGGATAACGAGCCGGTGTGCTAAAAGAATATCACTGCATTACCATAACATTGGCCTTTGCCAACAAGCGCGGGTCAACGCTAACACCTGCATCGTTGCGGTATGTGATGCCCGGCGTGACGACACACATCACTCGCCATTGCTGGGCTTGGAGTTCGCGACCAGTCGAGGTGCTATTCACAGCATGATGAGACTGCTCGCTGAACTTGATCCCGCACTCGTTGAACTGGTATTGGAATGAGAGGCTGCATGTGTTGAGCACAGCAGACAGGCGCAATGTGGTTCTGCTGATGCCTCTCAGTTCTTCGAGTGCGGCCTGGAAGTCGATGCCTCCACTGCTCAGCATCGGTCCAACGAGGCCTTTGAAATGTTCCAGGGTCTTTTCAATGCGGCTTGCCTCGGTGTTGATCCAACCCGGCTGACTGATGAGGTCGTATATCACCTTGGACCGCATCTCGACGAGAGCGCAACGTTCATGATGTTGCAGGGCGCCATCTAGTGAGTTAGTAAGTTACGTACATGCATCGAGATAAACATCAAAGTAATAATACAAGTGCATAGATTCATGCAAGTAAACCTACCGTAGCCATACTTGGGATCGAGTTTCTTCTTGATGCCGACGAGAATCTCGGTCATCCGGCGGTCGTGTCCCTCCCAGGCCTCTGGGCTCCACAGGCGCTCTGCCACGTACTGGATTACCATCCGAGCTATAAAGAAGCACCGGGTTGTCTGGTTTGTCAACAGGAACGTGGCGTGACTTGCAGCATTGTGGCGGTTGTTGGGGTACGTGATGTTCAGCACGTAATCCCAGAGCTGTGGGTTGGTGCTGCCCAGGCCGCTGACAGAGCCCTCGCTGGGAGATGCACAATACTTTTTGACCCACAATCTGATGGCGTTAAAGACACCAAAGATGGCAATCACTCTATCCTCATCAGTTGTTCCGGCCATCGGTGTGACCCCTGGTAAGAACTCGCTGAGATTCGGTTTATTTACCAACACAAGATCGGAGCTCGGAGTGGGTGTTTGAGCGCGAGAGACCCTATGGTGGGAGGCATTGAAAGTATGAGTTCTCATAGGTTCGGCAGGCCGACCCTGACCAAGGCTCTTAGAGTACTGGTAGATGGAGGTGGCATGTGTCTGGCTGCTGCTGCCGTTGTTCTCTGTCGTCTGGCGGGACACTGCTGGAGCAGGGAATGGGCCACGAGATGCACCGGGTGTCTGCGAGAAATTCCCACGAGCAAGACCACTGTAAATGTCGGGGGTGTTCTGGCCAGAGGTGCTGTACTGACTGCTGTCCGACTGTGCTAGTTTTGGCTGTCCAAAAAACCGGGAATGGCTGCTATAATATCCCCGGTTTGTGTTGCTCCTGGCTTGGAGGGCTAGGGAACTGTTCTCCATCTGGGGAGAGAGTGGCATATCTTCTACAGCTTTCGGGAGCTGATGCAAGATATCAATGGACTCTGCATGAGACAGGTTCTGTGTGCAGTAGCCCTGTCTATCGAACTTGATTGCGAGGACCATAGCTTAGCAAAAGTGTTCAATTTTTTGATAGTCTGGAGCAGGCACTTACATGGCTTGGAGGCGTGTTTTCTTTATTTGGAAGCCTTCCAGTGAGCCCACCTAGGTAGTCCTTGAGGTATGTGACCTCTAGTTCAGCAGCATCGCGTTGAACTTTCACTGCTTCCAGTTCATCAAGCGCACTTTTCAAGGCGCCCTTGAGCTGTTCACGCTCCGTGTTTGCAGCACCCTCGAGCTTAGCACTTGATTGCTGTGCTGCGACAAAACATTGTGCAATACTGCGGAGTTCGTCAAACCACCTTGCTCGCATTGACGAGGTTATGCCAACCTGTGTATTGGTCGCTTGCTGCAGCCGCATGATGCGGTTTTGCGCATCTTGACATAGTGTACGGATATTCTAGTAGGATAATGTTAGCACCCTATGTTTTATGCCAGTCTTGTGGGCACATCAGCCACAGCAGAGCTTTGCGTCAGTACTCCTCGAACGCCATGGCCTGGTGATGACTTACATCCGAGAAACTTTCGGGGCCTGGCATTATAGCTTCAAGTGTGAGGGTAGGACTAATCGGTACAAGATTTGTCCAAGTCCTGGTGGTGGTGGCCTGAAAATCGGTAGGTAGTATAATGGTGCGAGGGCAACAGCCAAGAAGGCAAGCCAACACTGCTACGTGGACAAAGCAAGGCACTCATAGTGATGATTTGTACAGTCGACAGCGTTTCTGGAGGTGTAAGAACAGGGTTGAAGAAGATCGAAAATGGTTGTGATAGGAAGGCAGCAAAGTCTGGAGTAGGATGTTCTGACAAAGTTATAACTAAACACGGCATCCCGTGGTCGAAGACAGTGGGCGAAATAAAAGGAACAAAAACGCCAAAGACCGGATGGAACTTGCAACAAGACTGCAAGCAAGTCAACCCTAAGTCATCAAACTAGCTGTACGCCCATGCACTGTAGATGTGAATAGGAACAATATCAAACAAAATGTCCAACTCAAAAAAGCGAGAAGTGAGACGTAGGTTAACCGTGAATAACCGTGAAGAGAAAGGAGGGCGTTGGATGAACAGGAAGCTGAGGACAGAACTGAAACTCGGCAAGCAAGAGTAAAAGAGGACAGAAATGATCCGAGGAGGAATACCGTAACGAGGGCCTTATATAGAGGGTAGAAATGGGAGAGCGCACAAGAGCCCAAAATTGAAGCAAGGGGGGGGAATTGTTGGGCAGGAAAGGCTATGGCAGATGGAGGGCATATTTGCAGCCAGGTATCACCTCGGCCGGTTCTCGAGATCTGGCCGCATAGAAATGTACCTTGATCGTATTATCGGCTACCAAAACACAAGGCTCTGGGCCTCAAAGTACATCTCCAATCGGCCATTATCTTGCATGCGGCCGGTCAGGTACCAGAGCTGTGCATGGCTGCCCTTGGTACATTTCATACTGTGTGGCTCCCTTGATTGAGCCCTGACACGCTCTATTGAAGGTGATTCCCACTGAGAGGCATCAAAGACGTATACAAGTGCAGCGATCCTTGCATCCTAGGCCGTGAGCACCCCATAGTCGTACTGCTAAGCGCACAGTGCAGTGGCGAGGCTAGCGGTGGTGGCGATGCAGAGTCGAGAGATGGCTAATGTCGTGAAGAAGCGGTGTGTTGGTATTCAAGGCAAAGAGTATAGAGGTTGAGGATGGAGGGGCGCAGATGGCCCGGAGGACGTACAAGAGCTAGGTTCTTTCCGCTTTTACAGAGGATAGTTGAGAGTCGTGCTAAGGAAGGTGCGACCATTGGATGTCGTCCCGAAGGGGAAGGAACGACCGTGTAAGTGGGCCCCACCTTCCTCACGAGCCTCAACTTGCCTCAACTCTGCACGGCATCTGGAATATTCGACGCGCTCATGTAGTTTCAGGTAGACGCTATAACCCAAGGACTAAAATCCGGGATATTGTCTTTTATTTTCAGACTATGGAGGAAGGTGCGAGAGCCCGAGAACAAGCCTTATTTCGAAAAATGCTTGACAAAGCTTGTTGCTTATGTAATATTCAGGGTTGGTGTTGTACTAAGCAATACATATGGGCGTGCACTTGAAAATTCAACATAGAAGAGCAACATGCCGATTTATATATTGGGGGCTCCAGCACCAGTCAGCGTTGATGGGATCGTAGCTTTTGAGGTGGACTGAGTTGTGTTGCACACAAATATGGCCATAAGGTCAAGCATGGAGCCGGCCTCGTCGGCGTTGAAATCGGAGCGAGCAGCAAAGTTTCGTCATGTTTCAGCTACTAGCTTTCGTTTTAATAAACGCCCTATAGCTACATTTGATATGCACTTTGTCACAGATATTGTCTTTGGAGACAGCCCCTTGAAGGAGCTCAGCATAGACGCCGACAAACAAGACCTGGTCCAGGAAGCAGCAGCAGGCCTTGTGAAAGAGTGGCATTGCAGGTCTGGACGGTCGATTGGGATGCAGGTTTCGTCGAGGAAATGGCATGGCCGGGTAGTCTTCTTGCACGGTATGTTTATATATACATACCATATATGCATACACATCGACAGCAGTCGCCCTCGACAATGGTCAGCTAACATGATATAGGATCGTCTGGGACGGGAAACACATTGACGGTAGAAAAATGCACTAGTCACTTCTACGGCTATCAGTAGCTGACCTCGGCACACAGGAAGTTGAAATAGAGCTGCTTTTGACCGAGTCAAATCTTGCCACAAGCTGGGGCACAATCGTGCTCATTGACGAAGCGGAAATATACTTGGAGCAACGGAAGTCGGGTGGCATCAGCCGCAATGCCCTTGTCTCGGCTTTCCTCTGGGCTTGGAGTACTTTCTAGGACTGCTATTCTTGGTAAGGAGAATACAACTGTCTCCCTATCTTAGGGCGAGTCACAATACAATCTAACTCTTTCTCGATGATATCTAGACATCAAACAGCATCGGTCTGATCGACGAGGTGGTCACGCTACACATGCATCGCACTGTCTTCAAGAACATTATCCTAACGCACTTAAGAGGGTTGCTTAGGGAGTGCTCATAGATGAAGAGTGACAAGCATTTTAATAGCGACGAAAACGTAGCGGATGACAGTCGTGGATCGAGACTTGACAAAAGTTGTAGCTGGCACATGCATTTCAACCTCTCAGGTAGATAGGTTTTCGCCTTGTTCGCATAGTACAGATCATTACTTATTTTGTTAATTGACAAGCTTTATTATAGTGAGGATAGATAATAGGAAAAGGTATAATTATTGGTTTTTGGAAAGTAAGCAAGAATATACGAGAAGGGGGGGGGAGAGGAAGACGGTCGCTAACGCGGTCATGGACGGATCTTCAGGGATCGATTCCTAAGCGACATCAAATCTAGATGTCTAGTCAGTGTAGACCGCAGTGGTCGAGCGAGAGAGTGGCGATCTAGAATGGAGGAGGTGATGACCTATCCGAGGTTGAAATAGAAAAATTGGCATATTAGATTGCAGAACATGGAGCACCGTGGGCGTCCATTGGTGGCAGCAAACTGTGCTGGCTTGGAAGCTCTTGAGTTGAGGTCGACCTGGCGCGGTAGGGGCCAGCAAAAGCCTGTGAATATTGGCCGTTCACTCTTGATGCAGAGTGAAAGTAAATCTGAAGCTCGAAGATAAGACAAGTAGACGCAAGAACTATGGAAAAGCGAGAGTAATGACTGAAAGCATATTTACAGAAAAACGCAGAAAAGAAGCAGAGGAAACCGACAACGCCAAAATAAGACAAGAAAAAACTTGAAGGGTGTGGCGCAGAGGCGCAGAGTATTTGGTATATCGAACTGAAACTCGGGTTGGTGGTTGCTTTAGAAAGACGTCGCGGTTGTCGAAGGCAAGAATTAAGGAAATAATAAAGATCTGGACGGACTCAAAATATACTTGAAAGACAGACGTATAGTGCTGGGTGGCAGTGGGCAATAGAATAGGTAGAGAGAGAAGTGAAATGGGTAAACTTGATGGCGAGAAGAAAAACCTGGTGTTCGGATGAGGCGATGAGAATCGAGCATGCTCTGGCCTGGGCTGGCTGGCTGGCTGGCGGTATACTTGGTCTGTCTCAAGACAGCAGACAAGGGGGATATGAGACCTGTACATCCTGGATGAGAATATGCCCCTGTAATATCAAGATTTCAAGGAGTCAAAAAGTCAAGCGTCAAACCCGGTAAGTCTAGAACAGTATGCTTCGAGACGATGTGGCTCTAGCGAAAAGAGATTGTCCAAGTCGGGGCCGGGCAAAGGTCGATAGATGCCACGAAAACAGGCAGGGTAGAATGGGTGCTAGTGGACAACCTAGAACAGCCGATGTAGTGAGGTTGTCAAGCATAATATCGATGGAGTTTGGTTCGTAGAATGGGAGACAAGCTCCTGTTGTCTTTCTGTGTGTGTGTGTCCTTCTCTTTCGGTCAATGTCATCAGAGTGTCAGGGTTGCCTTGATCAACTAGATCGCCTTTGAGCGTGAAAACAGACTGCTGTAGACGGCGTCAACGACAGGCGCGGCAGTGATCATGCGGCCACCAAAATAGCGTCCATTGAGGCCCTTGATAGCGTTCTCGCCTCCCTGCACTTTGTCAAACTTTAGGTAGATATCACCGGCAGAGTTAGGGTCTACAGACACGTGCACGACGTGGCCGTACTTGTCTTCGGCCTCCTGCCGGACATCGTCTTCCAGCTCCTTAGCCCAGTCGTCGCCCTCTTCTTCGGCGGGATCAAACATATTGTGCAGGACGACACAGCGGCTGGCCGTGCTGACGTTGACTCCACCAAGCTTGGCCAACACGTCGTTGGCGCGGGGCTTGGGAGCAGGGCGGTACTGATCATCGCCGTTTGTGGCGCTGTGGCTTTCGCCATTGGCGCTGCCAGGGGCATCTTCGGACCTAGCGAGCTTCTTCATGAGAGCATCTCGGCTGTAGTTACTGAAGTTGACTCCCACAACATCTGTGTCATCAAGCGCACCGGCACCACTACCTTTCTCGCTGTCGCGGGGACCTGCACGGTCAAAGGCGCCGCGCTCGCCGCGCTCGTCGCGGTCGCGGTCATTACGGTCGCGGTCGCCTCGAGAGCCGCGGCTGTCAGAGGGCTGGTCGCGACCGTGGAATCTCTGCATCAAATGAGCGGTAGACTCCGGCGTAAACTTATCATTTCCAAGGCCGACTCGTATCGGGCGTCCTGCAAGGTCAAAGCCGTTCATCTTCTCCAAAGCCTCGCGGGCCTGGTTGCTGTCGCGGAACTGCACGAAGCCGTAGCCACGGCTGCGGCCCGTCTCTTCCTTTTGGAGCTGCACAAACTCGAGGTCGCCAAAGGGCTCAAAGACATTGCGCAGATCGGACTCGGTGATACTAAAGTGAATATTACCGACATAGAGTCTGTGGAAAGGCACACCGGTGGCGTCGCTGCGGCTGCTGGGAGGCGGTTCTGCCACGTTACGTGCTTGTCGATTCTTCTCCGCTTCCGTGACCTGGACGATGACGGGGATACCTAACAGTTTCTGACCTGTGAGCTGAAGTGCAGCAGGAATAGTATCTTCGCTCCTGAATTCGACGTAGCCAACTCTGTTTTTGTTAGTATGAAAATGTTCGGGCCCATTAAGATGCAGAAAAAATTAAAGTGACTTACCCCTTGGAACGGTTGCTCACACGGTCTTTAACAATCTGAGCATCGGCCACAGGCCCGGCCTTTTCAAAAAAGTCCTTAAGATCGCGGGTGCGCAGACGCGCTGCCAGCTGCTGGACAAAAACGGTGCGCCGATCACGCTCACCAACGACAGGCGGCGACGGTGTCCGACGGGGCAAGTCCCGCGACCGGTCGCGTCCAAAGCGATCCCGAGAGCGAGAACGGCCGCCGCCGTACCGGTCGTCACCACGACGCGAGTCGCGCGGTCTGTAGTAGCGATTCGTCGATCTGGATCTGGATCTGCCACCATGGCCACGGTTGCGGCGCCGGCGTCTGGGCTGATCACGATCGCGGCTTCGACTGCGGCGACGGCTCCGGTGGCTGCCAGCCTCGCTGCGGGCAGGCGTGCGATCACGGTCATCTACGCCGCTGATTGCGCCTGTAACACTTCCATGCACGCTGCCACTGCCTCTGTCCCGAGGGCTTTGGCTGCGTGGATCACGCCGTCTGCGATCACGGTCACGGTCAGCTCGATCCCGGTCGGCGCGGTTTCGCTCACGTTCACGATCGCCACGTGGCGATCGGCTACGGCTGTGGCTACTGCGACCTCCATTGGTGTGTTTTCCGTTGGCTCTGCCATTGTGCATCGGGCTTCCGCCGTTGTTCGTGTCTGCTCCATTCAAATCATTCGTAGTTTTGATGGCGCCGCCATTAGCAGCGGCGTCGAGTAGTGCCTCTACGTCGAAAGAAGCCATAATTCTGCGTTACTTTTCGTACTGAATTCGATAGAGATGAACCGCTTGTTGCTTGAATGAGTTGGCGATTCGGTAGATGAAGTCGATGATATGCATGTCGGCAGCTGAGTGGATTAATCAAAGATGAAGCAGCGGAGGAGAGGCAATTAGGTGGCGAGTAAGATTTTTTGCTGACTCATATTAGGTGGGTCACGTACATAGTCACGAGTGTCTGATTTAGTGCCATCTACAAAACTAATTCACTCAAGCACCAAACGTGCCCAGTATGCTCTTTGATGTTCAGATATTTAGATATATAAGCTAGCCTTTTCTCCCCGTTCTCGTACACAATGGCAAGGTCGTAAAAATGGTATTAGGTAGTATCTGCAAGGACAAAATAATTACATCTGGTGTATTCAAATTATACCACGTTTCATCGAGGTGGTTTTCGTCATCAAGGCCTGTTTCGAACAGCCCAAGAGCCGTTAAAGACAAATGAAAAGGAAGAAAGATTAATTCAGGCCTGCCCCCATCACCAAACTCCGTAAAACAAAACCGTATCCAGGTCCATTCATACCGTGATGTGCACGGCTGTGTCATTGTGCGGCTCGGCTGTCAATCAAAAACGGGCAACCAATGACACAAATGTGTTGGTTCCGGAAGAAAGCGAAAGAAGAAGTGGAAGTATTAAACGAGAAACGAAAATAGGGGAATTATAAGAGGTTGGTAGAATAAAGGCTTGAAATGATTAAAAAATTAAGTGATCAAAGTGATCCGAAATAAGCGAGACAGGAAACAGGAGAGCCATCCTGCCAAGAGATGGCTGCTGATTTAGCTGTTTATTTTGACTTGACAGCAGGAGTCATGTTAAGCTCAGTGCCAAAGACAACGTCCCAGAAGCGGCTGGTGACGCCAAAGCCCAGCTCGTAGTCGAGGAAGTGGTGGGCAAGGTGGTATTTCTTGAGGTCCTTGTACCAGAGCGGCAGGTTCTGGTGGTGGAGGAAGTAGTGTGTGAGGTCGTAGCAGATGTAACCAAACACACCGCCACAGTAGACGGTAGTGGCCACACTCCAGTCGTAGTAAAATAGGGAGTGTGCAAGCTTCCAAAAGGGAGCAGCCAAAGCGACAAACAGTGTCGGCGGCATAACTAGACGGTACTTGTCCATAGGCAGGTAGTGGTGGACGCCGTGGAGCAAGAAGTGAAGAGTGATACCAATACGGTGGTCGGGGAGGTAGTCGTCGAGGTGGAAGAGGCAGCGGTGCAGAACGTACTCGATCAGCGTCCACAGGACCAGGCCAAAGCCAAAGTAAGCGGCCTGGTAGGTAGAAGAGACAAAGCCGGGGTTGGCAATGTACAGGCCATATGAGACACACGGCACCCAGACCGTAGGCACCACCCACCACGGTGTCAGTGACAGAGGCTCGAGGAAATTGCCAAAGAGTGGCGCAGAAGCACCGCCCTTGTAATGCCGTGGGCGGTGGACCTGGTCCAGATAGAATTTTTTGCTGAAGCCGCCGCGCCAGACCTGCATCAGCAGAGGACGGTTCAGGTCGAGGAATTTGTGCTTCTTGAAGTCGGTGTTGAAGTCGGTCTCCTTGCTCAGGTCCTCCTCGCATGACATGCCGGTGCGCGGGTGCACAGTAGTGTTATCACTATCCACTTCGGAGCTCTCGTACTCGGTACCTGTGGACTTGCCATTTGCATCGCCGTTGGCTCCGGCCTTGGTGCCCGTGCTGAGATAGCCGACAACAGCATCGTCGAGAACCTCGTAGGCAGCCTCGGAATGTGTGTGAGAGATCTCATCTTTGAGGATCTCGGTTACGTCCTTACCACCCCAGTCGAGGATCAGCTCAGGGCCACCGGGATGGGCGTCAAGAAAATCGGTGACATCATAAACCACGTCGCCGACGGTGACATAACACGACTTGGCCGTGCTGTGAGCCTCGACCTCGGCGGCGGAGAAGACAGGAAGAGTGCGTGCGGGCATGTCGGAACGAATTTCAAATGGCGGTTCACGGAGAAGGGGGGTCTGTCGAGAGAGCGGGAGAAACGGCGGCGATAAGATTGGTGACTTCGAGATGGTCAAGATAGAAAATCAAAGGGGTTGAAGCTTGTGCGACTCGTGCAACCCGAGATGCGATAAAGAGCAATGGAAAGGGAGAGACAAAGAAGTTGATTTTTAAATAAGAGAAAAAGCAAATCTAAGATCCAGGGAGTGGCAATGGGAAGAAGACGAGAAATGGAAAATGCGGGAGTAATAGTAGGGGAGTAGAGGCGCGGAATGCACGGAGTCGATGGGAAGACGGAGATGTGGACTCCAGAAAAGGGGCCTGGCGACAGGCATTGGGCGACGTACTGCGATCGCCCCCCAGTCTTGAATTAAAGATTAATTTTTCTACCTAAATCCAGAGCAAAAAAAAAAAACACTGCAAAATGAGTGCCAAAGGCTACTCGGCGCCGTGCGCTAAGATAAGATAAGCTTATGTAACGGACTCGTACTGTTGCGTAGGCGCGACGCGCAGGCCTAAATGGCCTTTTAGTTAATGGAAATGCCCCGCAACGGCAACTGGTGTGCCCGAAGGTGGTCTTATATTATGGGCGGTGGCTCGACTCAAGCCCGTTGCGTGGTGTGACGGGGGGGCGGAAACAGCCTGTATTAGCCATGAAGAGAAATTTTCAGGTACTGCCAATGGGCGGGCCAGCGCGGGCTCATACCATCTAATTTCCCACACCGTGCACAGCGGCATTTGTAGGAAGGCCCTGCTAGTGTCTGCACAGTGTATACACGGACTTCATTCAATGTTTATTCTGTGAGACCGCGCCTTCCGTGTAAGTCGATCGGAATGGGAGGCATTAGGTCATTTGGCATTTGCTACTCTTTGCCAGAGAGGATGGAAGATAGATAGAACGGCCAGGAGCGAGTGGCCTCATCTATCGCAGTTTCTTGAAATAGCAATCTGTCATCGCAAGTAATGTGGCTTGACAATTGCTCTTTCCACATCACATATCTTGCAACATCGCTCCTTCTCTTCCTGTCTTATAGCGCGACAGAATCACATGTTTTATATGATTTTAGATTGCGTCTCCTTCAAGTCCAGGCAGCAGTATGCCAGCCAAGCTGTCAGCCATTGATACAGCTTAGTCATCTGTGCATCTTCACTTTGATCTAAAATGGGAATGTGAATAGCTTCATCTTAAAGCAGCTTAACCCACCGAGCCCACCATAAGGCCGAATCAAGCCCATTGCGGAACTACCTGTCACATCCTGCGCCACGATTGAGTCAATTATTCAGCCTTGCGCTTATCACGCTCTATTGTTTTTTGTTGTTGTTGTTGTTGTTGTTGTTTTTAGCTCTTCCTCCCAAGAAGCCGTCTTTCCTCCTCAATCACTAAAATGGCAAATTTATGTGACAGTCAAGGCAGGCAACAGGTATTGTCAAAGGCAAATGAATCCAAACCCTGCAAGAGGCCGCCGCCGATAACCGATATCGAGAGCCATGATCTCACTCTACAGGGCCAGTCACAGCAACTCCAAGCAACGTGGGGCCTTCAGCTGAGCCAAGAGCCCCTCCTTTCACCCCCCTGGAATCGTCATCTTGACGGCCACAGTGCGTTAGGCTTCTGCATAAGCTTAATTCGCTACTCCGCACCGAAAACAAAGACGACGACAACGACCAGCGGTCTTTTTGGACCACGTCCTACCTTGACCCATTTCAACTCTGACTCTGTCACCAATATCGACAATAGATCGACATAAGATCGTCTTGACACTGAAATCCAACAATACATCATGGCGCGCAACACCGCAGGCTGGGGCCTTGTGCTCCTGCTGTTTGCCGTCGCAGCATTCATCCCCGGAGCTCACGCTTTCGGTGCCGGCAACATCCCGTCAATTGCCCAGGTCGAGGGCCACAACTGGCGTCACGGAGGTGAGCATTTTCCAGCATAATCAAATATTATGTGGTTAAGTTTGCGGTCATTGGCTAACACCACAGACATCGAGGACATGCTCAAGACAATTGCCTTTATCCACGGAAAGAAATGGACCACCATGCTCGTCCAGCGCACATACTTTGGCAACTGGCTACGTGACTACTCGCAGGCTGTTGATGTCGGCAGCTTAAAGGGCGTCAATGCAGCCACTATTCGCATTCTGGTGTGGGTGCTATCGTTCCTTGCACACGGCTATGCGACAGAAGAATTCGAAGTCACTGAGGAGCGCCTGGGCGTCTACCGGCCCGAGGAGCACATTGACAATCCCAAGGGCTATGCCGACAACGAGGATGCGCGCAAGTACGACTCCCGCTTGCGCGGCCCTATCGATCCCCGCGAGCTCCAGATCGACCCGGACACAGGCATGAAGAACTACATCTCCAACGAGCGTGGTGGCTGGGCAACAAGCTCCGGCTACCTGCGCTTCAGCTTGGGCCGCTGTATCCACTTCGGCCGTCTCTATCTCCACGGAGGTCACGGCACGTCAGGCAAGGAGGCCGATCTGTGCGAAGCCCTGCGCTGTCTCGGCCAATCGCTGCACTGTTTGGAGGACTTTAGCGCCCACAGCAACTACTGCGAGCTGGCCCTGCGCGAGCTTGGCTACAACGAGGTCTTTGCTCACTGTGGCGCCAACTCGCGGATCAACCTCCGCGGAAAGCACACGTTTCCCATTGTGACGGGCACATTTGGTGGCGTCGACTTTCTTCACTCTGTCATTGGGTACGTATCTCCTCTCAACTCATTCCCGAGTGTCAGCATCTACTAACTCATTCAGCGAGGCCAATGACCACTTCACCCAGTCCGAGGTCGACGAGGTTGATATAGCCCTCAAGAGCGCCGAGCAGCTGAACCGATCTAGCAACAGGGGCGGCGGCGGCGGCACCCGTGGTTTCTTCAGCTCGTCTGGCAGTGGCGGTACTGACTTTATCTCTCTCGTCTCGCAGCTTCCAGCTATTGGTGGTAGCTTTGCCCAAGAGGCTACTCGTCTTCAGGGCTTGGCCCGCCAGCAGGAGCAGGAGAATGTGCGTGCTGGTATCGACCCCAACACAGCAGCCCCGAGCAACCCTAACCACGTTCCCGGAATGAGCGACAGTTTCGATCCCGTCGCCACGGCGCGCAAGATCTACCCCATTCTCGAATTTCGCGACAAGATTGTCCGGGCTATCAACAACACCATCTCCAAGATCCCCGGTCTTGAGAGCCTGCTCGAGCACATCAGTGAGACCCTGACGGCGTTCGTGCTCGGTCTTCTGGCCCCCTTTATTCGCCCCATTATCAACCAGGTGAGCAAGGTGCTCAAGGATGGCTCGTCTAGTGTCATTACTGCCAGTGCAAACTCGCAGCTTGAGCCCTGGACCGACCCCAACTGCACAGACCCGACACACTCTATGCTTTCCAAGGACCACTTTACAAACGTCCTCAACTCATGTGCCGGCCGTGTTGCCGCCACCATTCTTCAGTACACTGTTCCGTAAGTGTTTTCCCTCTGATCATCTCTCACTGCCTAGAGTTATGCATCTAACAGTCTAGCCGCGTTCTGTATGCTTGGGACAACCCGAATGTTCCTGTTGATGAGGTGGTTAACGACATCCTCCGTGCATTCCATCACCCTGCCATCCGGGACGAGCGCGTCGAGATTCAGCGCGGCATGTTCGACACTGTCCGCCGCTGGGCCAACGAATACCCTCGTCGCAATGAGTTGAACCACCTACTGTCGTCTCAGTCGGTCAAGAACGGACTGAACCATGTTCTTGCCAATGGCAAGACGGCCAGCGGTGGTGGTGGTCACTCGCACACTGGTGGTGGTGGCGGCGGCGGCGACCAGGGCCACTCGCACGGCAGCGGAAACAGTCTTTTGTCGACACTAGCCAGCTTGGCCAGCGGCGGCGCAGGCGGTGGTGGCAACGCTGCCAACGCCATCTTCTCGCAGTTTCAGAGTCGCGATCTTAGCGCCATGAACGGCCAGGACAGCAACTTTGGAGCAGGCTACACTACTGCGTCTCCTGCACCGAACCGGCCCGCAGCCTCGCCTGCCTTTGGCTATAGCAACACCGGCAATACGGTCTCCTACACTGCATCAACCCCATCGGGTGGTGCTTCTGAATCGTACCTTCGTCCTCAGGCAGCTACGTCATCAGATCGCACTTCAGGCTATGGTGGTCAGCACCACCAGGGCGGCGGTGGTGGTGGCTACAGCGGCCCTCCCCAGCAGCAATACCAGCAGCATCAGCAGGGTGGCGGCTATGGAGGCCCTCCTCACCAGCAGCACCAGCAGCAGCCGCCTCAGCAGGGCTACTACGGCGGTAGCCACCCTCAGCCTCCCCCGGGCTTCGGCGGTCCTCCACCAGGCTTTGGTGGTGGCCCTCCAGGTGGAGGATATGGTGGCCCGCCTCCGCCGGGCTGGGGCGGTCCTGGTGGTCCTCCAGGACCCCCGCCTCCTGGGTACGGCGGCTATGGCGGTGGTCCCGGATACGGCGACTACCAAGGCGGCCCTTCCCACCAGCCACCCTACGGTGGTCAGCCGCCGTACGGTCAGCCGCCATATGGTCAGCAGCAGCAACAAGGCGGCTGGGGCCAGCCTTACCAGCGCTACTAAGCATTGACGGCAGGGACGAAAATGGGAAACAGAGTGTACAAATGGTTCTAGTCTGGGCGGCGGTGGCTTGGTAAGTATGCCAGATTTTGGCAATTGTGTTGTTGATTTATGTTATCATGTATTTATTGATTCGTCGAGGCCATTGCCCTGGGTGAGTGGGCAGAAACAAGCAAGACCAGAATATGCAAGTATAGCTGCTTTAGAAGATAGCAGTGATTTTTATCTGAAATGTACTTTACAGGCAGATAACAGGTAACAAAATGCAGGATGCTGTTGAATATATACAGATAATAAAGCATAGAGGTCGTGTACTGTTGTGGGATGCTACCAAATGCACTATGGAAGTAATCAATGCTTCAAATGGCTATGCGTAAGACGAGAGAAAAAGTAGGAGAAATAGTAGAGAATTAGAGAGCGAGTTACCGCCGTCCGCGTCGAGGGTCGTTGGCTTCGGCACGGCGTGCATCGCGCAGCTCCTTGGTGCCCATAGAGCCCAAGCCACCCTCGCTCCGCCGCTCCCAGCCGCCGAGACGGACCACGAGACATGTAGCATTGTCGCCGTCACTGGAGACTTCTGTTGCATACTCGACCACGGCTCGTGATCCCTGCTCGGGCGTGCGTGCTTCCTTGACAACATCGACAATCTCTTGGTCGCTCAGCGTGCCCGACACACCGTCCGACACAAGCACAATAAACGAGTACTGTGCAGGTCCCAGGTCGATACGCTCCATCTCCGGCTCAGCCGACACTCCAATGCGCTTGGACTGCATGTCACCAAACGCCCGGCTGTTGGCCAAGCCCGAGATGCGCTCCTCGCCAAACGAGTCGGTCACCAGCGACTCCGCAAACCGCATCAGGCGGCGTGCCTCGACGGGAGACGAAGGGTGGTGGTCCCGCGTCAGGGGGCGTGCTTGGCCAGTAGCTGTCTCGCACAGGAGGATGCGCGTGTCGCCGACATGAGCAATCTGCATTGTCGAGCGGGCCGACGGATGCCAAAAGGGTGCCGGTGTGGGAGTCGAGATGAGGGCCACTGATGCTGTGGAGCCGCCCTTGAAGCGAACCGTTCCACCGATACCGTGGCCAGACGGCGGTTGGTGTGGCGCGCCCAGGATCTCGTCGTTGTTCAGGGGAAAGTCCGACACATAAGGGTCATCCGGGTCGGGCTTCCGTGCTTGGGCTGTGACAAAGTCAAGATCAGCACGCAGAAATGCATAGGTCAGGACCGACTCGATGGTCACAGGCGGCGTTGGCGAGGATGACGATGGCGACGTCGGCGGAGATGGGGACTTGGAGCGCAGAGACGACGGAAGCGAGATGCCATCGGCAAAGCAGCTGGGCTTGAACCGCCGAAAGTAACCACCAATCGTGCTGCGGTACTGCTGGAGGAGCTCGCGCTGCAGGTCGACTGCCTTGGCGACCGAGTCCACCGGCTTCGCAGCCTCCTTGATGTCACTTCCGCTGGACCGAGCATCATCAGAGTCGGTAGTCTCTTTTGCGCTGGCAGCTGGCTCAGTGCGTGGCTTGTTCTTGTGCCGAAGAGTACTAGACAGGCCAAACTCGACAGCAGCCTCTTCAATGTAGCCGTGCAGCTCATCCCGCAAAAACTCGGCACACTCTGTGCCGCCGTGTCCATCAAAAACACCAAAGTAGAAGATCTGAGGGTCTCCTCCAGCACCGTCAGCTGTGATACCTTCGCCCGTGCTGCGACTGTTTGATATGGCCGATCGTACAAGCGAGATCGGGGCCCGTTTTGCAAAGGCAGGAAAGTCAATGGTGCCGGCTTGGTTGGTGTCTTCGTTGTAGGGGCGGCTACCGCGCGCATTGAATGCGCCAAAGTGGTGCTTGGCACTACGCAGTGGGATGCGTACTACTGTGAGCTCGCGTCCCAGGCCGAGGCCGTTGCTGGCACTGCCGCTTACTGCGGTGCTGGATACATTCGAAGTGGCGGCCGAGGCTGGAAGAGGTCCGCTTGTGCCTGGCGGGTGCGGGACTGACGCGGCTCGCGGGAGCTTGTGGACACCAATTCGACGGGAGTCGGGGTGGAGGGACGACGATGGGAGGTGCGTGACAAAGTAATTATGGAATAATCGGCGTGTCGCCGGTGCTGTCAGTGGTAATAGAGCTGGTGACGGCACCGGCAGGGAGTATGAGCTTAGGAGGGCCTCGCTGCCTCGCCGCAAGCGTTGCCGTAACCGCGCCAAGTCTTGTTGGAGTGTGCGCGACGCAGGCCGCAACCGGCTGCCATGTGGTAGGCGATGGTCATGGGGAAGAAAGCTCGCAACATAGCCCATGAAAGCTTCGAGCAAGGCAAGTCGTTTCATCTGGGGTGTGACAGATTGGAGGCGGCCGGGTGTAACCCGAGTGAGGCGGCAGTATATAGGAGCCATAGCAGCGAGATTTTGAGAGCCGCAGTCGGCCTCCTAGAGAATTGTAGGTGTGATAGTTTGTAGTTCGTAGTCCTAATAGATAGCTCGCGTGGTCGGTGCTGGTGATGCCGAGGGTATATGCTAAGATCGCTCGAAAAGAGGGGGCGCTCTCCAAGCCGGAGAGAGCAGAGCCGTGGCACGACGTGGCGCGACTGAACCTTGGAAAGCCGAGACGGTCAAAGATCCGACAGCAACGTCGAGCTCAACTTTAGATTTATCAGAGCCAAGAGTGCGGTACAACAGCAGCACAATCACCTCAGATGACGAGGGCGAGCTCAAGATGCAACGCGGCTATTCCCGACAGCGAGTTCCCGCAACCAGCCAGCACAAGCAGCAGAAGATGGCCAGCACAAATACGCATGGTCCACGGGGAGAGGAGGGGAGGGTGAATGAGGTCGTTAGAATTGGAATGGAGAGGAGGCGTTGGAAAGCTGTGTCTGAAGGTAATTTTGCCAAGTTCGTGAGATTGCAAAATAGCCTCAAAGCCCAAAGTGGTCGTTCCAGGGCAAGTACGGAAGTACTGCAGCCAAGTATCATGCGCAAAGATGGAGAGGTGATGGGAGGATGTGGAGGGACCCACCTTCCCTGTTCTTGAAAGCCGTTCTCCTCTCGAGCTTGGGGAAGGTGCGTAGGAAGCTATGCTTTAGCGTATATTAGTGCAGTTTAGCGCAGTCAAGAGACGGAAGACGGAGTAATACAGCGGCGAAACAGGGAACAGTGATATAGTAATAGGCGATAGGCAAGAGCGACACTCCACCGACCGCCTTCCTGCCTATTTAGCCCCTCATTACATAACCATTGATTGGCATCGGGCTTGAACGTCAACATCACGTTGCCAACACTACCAGATCACCAACTGGGATCAGAGACATTACAGGTGCCCCCTCTGTTAAAACACTACTACCTGACTCCCTGATGAACAACGGCCTACTAGGGCCACTCCCAACGCAATGGATGCCGAGCCGTCCGAGGCCACAGCGGCCGACGTCAAGAGTGCGGTGAAGGCCTCGAACGGCGTCATGTCTAACAAAATCGAAGAAAGCGCTGGCGGACCGGTGCTTGTGATTTCACTCAAGGGTGATGTCATTTTAGACCTTAACTTTGATGTGGCTGAAGGAGCTATAAAACCACCAAAAAGCAGTACCACGTTTGTGTTCAAGAAGCCACCCCAAGTGGCTTCGGCTCCCGGAGCTGCAAAAGACTCAGCTAGCGCCGGCAAGGCACCTGCTATAAAGCCGGATTTTCCATCATCCTTTCGTGTTGAGTCGGCCGTGCTCAAGAAACACTCGCGCTATTTCGCAAATCTGCTAGGCGACACCCGCTTCCAAGAGGCACGTGCAGTTGAACAGGCTCTTGCAGCACTGTCCATTGAAGGGGTCAACCCCAGTGATGCCGGTATAGACCGCCTGCCGAGAGTCAATATAGAGATCAACGATGACGGCAGTAAGAGTGCTGACCGCAAACTCATTTTTACCGAACTGTTGCGGATCCTGCACTGGGATGGCAAGCTAGTCGAGGTCCCCGCCAGCAGCATCGAGCTGGGCAAGCAGGGCAACCCTGTTTCCAGGACTACAAAACCGAATACAAAAACAACTACAAAACCTGCATCTGCCACAAAACAGACAAAGGTCACTCCAAAGCCAGCAGCACGGTCGTCAAGAATGGTCGTCGCCAAGAAACCATTGCCAAAGGCAGCAGATGCAAGCCATGAGAACCAGCAGCAAGCCCTCCTCCCCGGCTCGCGCTGGTCGGCAAAGACACCCCCGACACTGCTAGAGCTGGCAACGCTGGCTGTGCAGGCCGATCGATTTGCATGCACAGAGGCCGTGGCAGCATATGTGCGTACTGTACGCCTGCGCTTCCCAGCACCCGTGGTCCGGGCAGCACAAAAAGAAAGTGGCCTGGGAGTGACATTGAAATCAATTGGAGGCACAGGTAACGTCTCTGCCAGTATAGTCAACGGCTTGCCCGGCATAACCAATGAGGAAGCCATTCGGCAAAAAGTGCTCGTCTCGTGGCTCTTTGAGCAGCCGCTGCGCTTCCATGCAGGCACCCGAGAGCTCATCATGTATGGGTCACGGCAGTGGGCTGCGGCTCTTGCAGGTGAAGATCAGGATGACGTGAATGGCAACCTCGGTACATTGGGCCCTCTGCCTATTCCACCGGCTTGGTGGGAACTGCCCGACAGCATCGAGAGTGAGCTGCAGTTCCGGCGCGCATGCATTATCAATTGCATTGCATCTGTGCCGCGACACTTTCTCCGCCTTTATACGTCTCGGAACAAGCGGCAATGCAAGCTGGGCTACGAGACGAGTTCTGCGTGCGACTCATTCCAGCTCGGCGAGATTATCAAGTTCTTGTATCACAAGGATCTATTTTTCCTGCAGGACTTTTCGTGCTCGCTCATATCGGCCAATGCTAACAACCGTGACCGCACGCGGCGTGTAGTGCCGTCCGACTATGCAGCCGTTGATATCGCTCATATTCTTACGACGCTCAAGCAGTGCCCAGCCTACCAGGTGGACAAGCACCATGTCAACTGCGGTCTGCGCACGAGCATTCTTCCCATTATTGAGTACATCCAGGCCATGCTAGGCGCAAACAACCTAGGCTTAACCTGGCACGAATGGTCCGAACCAAACCATGGCACAGCGTCATGGCTCGCTGCGGCCGAGGAGGCAGGCCTATTCGATGACGATGGCAACGGCGAATACAATGACGGGTCTGACGACGGGTCTGGAGACGACACATCCAGCGTGCCTCTGTTTGGCAAGCCACGAGCCGTACCAGCCACTACCAATGTAAAGCACACGCCAACCGAGTTTCGATTCACACGAGCAGTTGCCGGCGATCCGCGGCTACAGCTAGAGGGAGGAATGGTCTCGTCTGCCATGGCACGACAGCTATTCACCGCACGTCGGTGGAACTGGACACCAGAGGGATATGAGAAATGATATTTTTGATTAGTTGGTGAAGCATACTAACAATGATATGATATAGTTGTTTTGGTTTTGGCACTAGACATGAACCACCCCATGCAATGTAACAATCGCAACAGTATGATAAGCTCAACATCAACACACATTATACAGATACAATATACAGCATACAATATAAAGTAAACAAAATACAATACAATATGCAATACAATATACAGAAAAAATAATTGTTTCGTAGCTCCTAGATCTATCCCTAGAATAACCAGTGCCCGTGCAAAGGACTACTAAAAACAGTTGTGACCCAAAAAAAATGACATGAAACAAACGCAATCCTATATCTTCCATAACAGTGCCTCGTGCTGATAGATGATAGCCAGGGATTGTGGCAGGTAGCACAAAGCAGTCGAAAAACGCACTCCTCAAGACGAAAGGTGCAAGACAAGATAACAAAGCTGATTCCAAATGGAGAGAAGACAAGTATTAAAACCAAGATATTAACAAAAGAAAAAGGGTACTAATATGGTGTATGAAGAACATTCTGCTGAGCTAGAATGTCTTTTGGAAATATGTGCTGGGAGACGATAAAGGACAGTGAGAAGCGAAGGGGGGAAATAGTATGATGTAGTGTAGTGGAGGAATTAAGTTATCAAATGTTGATAGATGTCGAGTAGCTTGTTTGCGAGTGGTAATGAACCACAGTCAATGCGGCTTGCTGTCATTCGACATTTAGTTCTTCTTGCGCGGCAGGCCGGCAGCTCTCCGAGCACGGACGTCGCCCTCGGCAAGCCATTTGCTTGCCTTGACAAGCTGGACCACATTGAGGACCTGCTTGCCGGTCATGATGGGGAAGCTGATGCCAGCAATGACCCAGGGCCAGAACGAGTCCATCTTGTTGGCACGGGCCATCTCGAGAGCGGCGGCGCTGTGGGGGTTGGCAAAAATCTGGCGCAAGATCGACGAGTTGACCTGGGCGCCAGGCTGGTGCAGCTGAGGGTCGGCTGGGACAATGGGCTTCAGCAGAGAGGGCTGCAGGATGGGCGATGAGAACGAGAGTAGGTAGAGTGCAATGAAGAACAGTTCGTTCAGGGCGCAGAAGATGAAGAGCACCGTTTTGTTGGTGTAGTAAAGGTTGAGAATCCAGCTGCGCGAGCGGTCAACAGCCTTGTGGCTGGTCTCGGAGCCGCCCATGGCGAGAGTGGCGTACATGTGCATATAATGGCTGGCCAGATCGAGCGAGACAAGGCCCTGGAAGACGATGGCCCAGCGGGGGAAGGCGGTCGAGAGAAAGACGAGCAAACACGAAGTGGTGCAGCGGTCGGTGACCATGTCGAGGACGGCACCAAAGCGCGTGGACTGCTCAAAGTAGCGAGCGGCGTAGCCATCGAGGGCGTCGAGCAGGCAAGAAACGCTGTAGAGGATCGAACAGGTACGGGGGTGCAGGGGCATGTAGTAGAGCGAGGCAATAGCCAGGACGATGCGAGAGTAGCCTTGGAGGTAGTTAGCATGTGTCATCAAAACTGAGTGTCATTGCTTGATCGGGCCAAGAATCCGCGACGAGATAAAGCCGATCAAGCTGGAGGGAGCTAGAGGGAGCCCGAATAAAGACAAGCAGCTCAAGCGCAGTCAAGTCACATACCAATCACATTAGGCCAGAAAAGGAAGATATTTTCGCGCGGGTAGTCGTCGTCGGCTGGCGCATCAACAGCGTGGCCGTTGGCATCGCCGTTGGCAACAACCTCCTTCTTCTCGGCCGCCTGCCGCCGTGAGCGAACGCCATTCATGTTTGTAGTAGTGTTTGTCTTGTAATGTGTATCAAAAACGAGAAGATGTGACACAAGCAATGTCGCGTGTCGTGTGTTCGGCTTTGGAGGGGTTGGCTGCTCCGGTGTGACGGTTTATCAACAAGTAAAAAGGGGGTCTTGGCAGGGTTTATCAAGTGGCTCGGATGGCACGGATACGGAAAAGTATCGTGATCTATAGATGGTCGTTGATTGCTGGCGATGGAACTCGTCGAGGTAAACTCGTGGGCGGAAGATAAGACGAGATAGAGAGGGAAGAAAGGAGGCAGAAAAGAAGAAGGACGGACAAAAAAAAGTCTGGGGAACTAGGCAGATAGATAAGGCGATTGCTGACAGGGGTTATAGCTAGGTAGACGTGTCGTGGTTGGGTGGTGCTTGGTGGACGGGATTTAGCACGCGATCGAGATTGAAGCGTCAAAAAGACAGGAGATGGAGGAGATGGAGGATGAGGACACCGAAAGAGGAAGAGGGAGACAACAGTGACGGTGATGGTGGGATGGCAGGATAAGAAATGGAGGGGGGTCGGAAGATGGCTCTAGAGGGAAAGAGCAAACGTGATAGTTACTGATAGATAATGCAGGGCGATAAAGAGCAGATTGAAGAAAGTAGAAAGTAGAAAGTAGAAAGAGGCAACAGGTGGTATGCGCGATAGCAGATAGTAGACCAGAGGGTAGTCTTGGAAGGAAGGCGCAGTGTAGTTCAGCAGGAAAGAGGTAGGGAGCCTTTGTGGTTTAGGTACTGATTAGATCAGGGATGGAAGGGGCGACGGGCGATAATCTGGAATAGGAGAGAAGGAGGGTATTTTTTCTCTACTTCGTACACACACAGTATTACTAGGTGGTCTTTTGGTGATGATTGGGAAACCCGAGCTAAGCGGATCGGCCGGTCGCGCTAGTAGCTGAGCTGCAGCGCGAAAGAGTGGGTCCAAGTATACTAGGACGACGTACGCAAGCTCCTGTACAGGAGGCGTAAGAGGCAAAGTTGGGGTGACTTGGGGTGACTTGGGGTGACTGGAGCTGACGAGATAAGGCGATAAGGATATGCATGGGTAGCGCCCAGTAGAGGTGATGCTTATTGAAGCCAAAATAAGCAAGAGCGTGCAGCGACAGCAAATATCGATATTGAACCAAGGCAATGGGAGATAAGACAGGACGTCACAGATAGATACAGATAGGTACAGACACTATCAGAATATCAGAACTATCAGAACTGTGCAGGGTCAAGGCCGCCGAGAGTGGAATTGGTTTGTGCATATTTAGCTGGCAAAGTGGTATTGGTGATGTGGTGGTGTGATTACGTAATTGGTGCGATGTCGTCTGTATGTGTTGATGAAGTTATGCTTATATATGTGGCATGCTTATATCTACGGTATTCTTGTATATTCTGTGCTGCTTATATTTGGACTGATATGATCATCCGGGAATAGAGTCGGCATCACAGTTTGGATCAGCCCTATGCACATTGATGTATATCTAAGACTTGGGCACGTCTTGGTTGGCTGCGGGATGTGTCTCGTATCGTTATTTTGTGTTCAGCGCCGTTCGAGTGTGTGTATTTTTAGTGTTTAAATGCAGTGTTCGCTTCATTCAGTTGTCTGGTTAGCAGTTTATTCCGTCACATCTATCTAGCTCGTTTTCCTCGTTTGATTTCATTTACACAATTATTGCTGCTTATCTTAATTATCTGGTTTAATTGTGGTTTGCGTGGACTGGTTATATATTATAAATAACAACTTCCACTATTTCTCATGATTCTTTTTTATTTTATTTTAACCCTGCTATCATTCTTGGGCTCATGTATCATAGTCAAGATCACTCAAAATGCTAAACCTTCCTTCTCAACAGTAGATCTGCATTTCTGCATTTCTGCATTCTGCATTCTGCATTCTGCATTTCATTTCTGCATTTACGTACTTCTACAATCAAGCATTCATGCATAGCTGGCAAACCATCGTCACGCATCACCCGGCCATCTTCTTTCTCTACCTCAAGTCATGCCTAGTCACATCAATGCTACTGTGCCGCCGGAGCGGCGCCTGCTCATTCATCTGCTAGAACTAGGATACCTCTTCAATCATCAATCGAGTGTCCCGTTACTCTGCATTTTCTAGTTTTTCCTCTTCACTTTTCGTCTTGTCCTCGGCCTCTCCCGTGCTCGTCTCCCATCGTCTTCCATACCGTACTCGCTCTCACCTTGACATTGTCAGGCTTATTCTATTTTGTATACATTTAATGATATAATGATATAATGATATAATGATATAATGATATAATGATATAATAATATAATAATTTATTGATATATTTAATTAATTGGCCAGACCCTTCTTTCAACATCTTACGACTGTGGATTGCTGCTCTCTTTTGGTGATAGTCCAAGATCCTTACGCTGCGTTGTTCTCGAGCTTGGACTTACCTCTAATTGTTACTAACCCCTCGCTCTTTCCTTGTGACAGCACTTTGACTCTCATATCTTCCCTCTTTTCTGCTCCATTCCTCCCTTCCCCATTGCTGCCCCGTAGTCATATGAGCGGTGTATATATCTTATAATAAATCCATACTACATATACGGAAAGACCAGACAGCTGTCCATAGTTCTTTCCTTTCAACCAAGGTTAAAGACTTCTTTAATACAGCCCGCTCCTTCCTCGCTATCATTGAGGATCTCTGCTCCTTACTCTTTCTCTTTACTCTTTCTCTGTACTCTTGTTCTGTTCTCTGTCCTGCTCTTTCTCATTCTTTTAGATTTGCCCTTCTTGTCCTCCCCCTTCTCTCTTTGTTCCGTCACCAACTTGTATCCCCGCACCTCCTTCCGATTCGAGTCACCCGCCTAGCCATATATCCCATATATCCTAGTCCTAACCACTTTCTCCCTTTGCTCCCTGTCACCACCAGCGGCTTCCTTTCCCCTAGTCTCAGCTCTTAGCACCAAGGCCCTGCCCTGCGCCGTCCCCATCCTCGCCCCTCTCACCCCACTCCGTCTTCCGCCGCACTTTTGCTTTTTGCGTTTCTGTGTCTCTGTCCGATACCTCAAAAAGATTCACTTGGCTGCAGCGGTGGACTCCAGTCACAAGTCCATCTAGTCTCTCCAGTCCAGTCTGACAACGGTACTTTGACGCTACTCGTTTCGTTTGGACTATTTTCTAGACTTTTTAGTCTATTTTATTGCGCTTTTCCCATTGGGCTCTCAATTCGACTTTTTGGTCTTTGCCGGCTGTTGTCTCTTTTCTCTTGTTCTCCTGTTCTCTTGTTGTCTTTCTTGTTTCTTCTTGTCTCGCTTTTGCTCGACTTTTGACTCTAGAAGTCACTCACCTCCGGCTTTCTGGTTGTTGCCTCTCATCGTGATCGCCAGTTTCGATTCTTTTGGCTTCACTTTTCTATTGGATATTGATCTTCCCCTCCATCTCCAAATCGACTCGCATATACCCGCATCGCCTTGCTTTATCCGATCCCACACACACTCACCTCGCATCCTGATATTCTTGGTACCTGGCAATATGTCTACTGCTCCTCACCCGTCCTTTGTGACGCCCTTTGCCGAGCGTGCTGAGTCCGCCGTTCACCCGCTCACGGCCTACCTTTACCGCCTCATGATCGCCAAGTCGTCAAACCTGTGTCTCAGTGCCGATGTCTCGACCGCCCGCGACCTCCTGCTACTTGCTGACCGTGTCGGCCCTTCGATTGTTGTCCTCAAGACCCACTACGACCTCGTCACTGGCTGGGACTACAACCCCCAGACCGGCACCGGCGCCCAGTTGTCTGCGCTTGCCCGCAAGCACGGCTTCCTCCTGTTTGAGGACCGCAAGTTTGCCGATATTGGTAAGACCGTCCAGCAGCAGTACACCGCCGGCACTGCTCGCATCATTGACTGGGCCCACCTCGTCACTGTCAACATGGATGCCGGCGCACCTGCTGTGACTGCTCTTGCTGACGCTGCTGCCCACTGGCGCGAGCGTGTGCACTACGAGGTCAAGACCTCTGTCACTGTTGGCACCCCCGTCCACGAGAGTTTTGATGACAGTGGCAGCGGCACCCCCAGCGGTGTCACCACCCCCGACATCCAGCAGTCCGACTTCCCCCCGCCGTCTTCCGCCTTTTCTTTATCCAACAGCGACTACAACACCTCGACTACCCGTCAAGCCGTGGCCTTTATCGACAACACCGACAGCTCCAGCCTCAGCACTAACACCGGCTTGCCCACGCCCGCACCACGCGACTCTGATGGCCGGAAAGGTAGCATCGTTTCTGTCACCACCGTCACCCAGAGCTTCGAGCCCGTCGACTCGCCACGCCTTCCGAGAGACAACAGCACCGGCAGCGGCGACGGCCTGTCAAACGGAGCCAATGGCACCAATGGTACCGGCGCCAACGAGGGCGGTGGCTCACACAACAATACCATGGTCAGCCAGGAAGTGTATGCGGGCATCGAGGAGGCGCCCCTTGACCGCGGTATCCTGCTGCTGGCACAGATGTCCACCAAGGGCAACCTCATGACCCCCGCGTACACCCAGGCATGTGTTGAAGCTGCACGCGCACACAAGAGCTTTGTTGTCGGCTTTATTGCACAACACACGCTCAACACGCTGCCCGATGACGCTTTTGTGCACTTGACTCCCGGCTGTAAGCTGCCCCCTCCAGGCGAAGAGATTGACGAGACTGCCACCGGTCAGATCGCTGGTGACGGCATGGGCCAGCAGTACAACACACCTGCGCGCCTTATTGGCATCTGCGGCGCCGACATTGTCATTGTGGGCCGCGGCATCATCACGGCTGTCGACCCGCCATCGGAGGCTGAGCGGTACCGGCGGAAGGCCTGGAAGGCCTACCTGGCACGTGTGCAGTAGTAAAGGCTGATGGAATACAGGAAAGACGGAGAAGAGGGAGAAGAGGGAGGAGAAAAACAGAATTGGAGAGAGGGCCTCACCGAAAAGACGGCGTTGTCTTATACCATCATGAACAATGTTTGCAGTGTTTTGTTTTGTCCGTTACCTAATTGTTATGCCGTCATTGAATTACAGACACTATAGTCATAAAAAGCATATTATCATTCATACTTTTGTCTATTTTTATTCCTTTATTTTCCTTACCCATTTTGCCAGAGTTATGCCGTCTTACGTTCTTTGCTAGCGGGAACAGTCCTGCATGAGGCACATTAGTAATCAATTTCCGGATCTACTCTGTAATTAAGAAGCTATCATCACCAATGCAACCCCATCCTCCCATATAGCATGCACCCGTCCTGGCAACTAGTCGGCTACGTGAGCTACCAGGCGAATAAACCAATTAATTACTCCATAATTCCTATATATAAAACGTTGAGGAACCGCAAAGTCACGTATCTCCCGATCAAAGTAAGAGCTGTCTAGAAGGGGCTGCTCTTTCCTCGATTTGATCCTTTTTGGAGAATCGCTCTTGCTTTATAATAATTGTTGTCTGAATGTCGTCTGATAATATCGTCCGAGGCCATCTAAGTAGTCGCTGGTTGCTCTTACCTTTTGCACAATAAGTGTTACTATACAAAGGTACCGGGCCCCGCATCTCGCGGAAAAGGAAACCGCGATCTTGCACCGCGCTCTTTCCTTCTTCCATCTTTCTTTTCTTCTTTCCATATTGTTACATCTTTTCCGTCCTTTATTCCCTCCGTGGTAGTCCTTCTATGCACCTTTTTTTGAGAGATATCAGCCCCGACAACCCTACGCTTGCTCTCTTCTACCACCGGCTACTCACTCTCCGGCAACTACCGATACTTGACATGCGCGCAGCTTTCGATCTCTCCACTATCGTACCTTTTTCGAATCCCCCTAACGTATCCATGTCGCCAACTTTTTGCCCCTCCGAGTCGACCCTCTTTTGATCTCGAGCTCAATCCTAAACCATCAAACTCGGTCTATTGGATGAGAATCGTCAACTTCGCTCTATCCCTCGGCAAAGCTAGACCCGAGACAGTGCTGAAATCCTTTCGCCCGTCAAAGCGAAACAATGGATGCGCGGGCAGCAAAACGGAGTGTTCACGCCGCGGGAATTGATGGCTCTTCTCAACAGCTCTACACCCCCGGCTCTGAACCGATAAACCTCAACTCCAATGACGACCACACAGATCAAGGAAAATCGATCCCACCGCGCAAACGGAAGCGGAGGGTCATATCGTGTGCCGAATGCCACCGGCGGAAACAAAAATGCGACCGTGGCCTGCCGTGCAAGGCTTGCATAGACCGGAAGATGGAGGCGTCTTGCCACTACGAGACAGTAGCTATGTCCCGCGAACGCCACCACACGCGCATAATCGAGGCTGCCACCTATGGTCGTGCGCTTCAGGAAGGTGGAACGATCGAAGTCAAGACGGTTGGTTTTGGATACGCCCAAACGAGTGCAAACACCCTGGGATTCCTACACAAAATCGATGGTGGACGGCTAGCGACGCCAGGTGGAAGCAACATTGAGGCTGGCAATGAAAATGGCGGTACTAGTCTGGCAAGCATGGTCTCGGAGAGTCCTGATCCCGGCGTAATTGCGACGAAAGCAAGTCCAACAAGCTCAAAGGCTAGGCCCGATCACCAACGACGGCAGCACCAATCCTCAGCCTCGCCCTCATCTTCCACCCAACAGCCGCCAGGTTCATACACGACACTTGGCCAGCACCGGCATCTTCAGCGGCCACATGCCGCCGGCGACCCGTACGGTATGGGAGAGCGCTACCGGGCGCTGGTTCGTGAGCTGCCATCACGGGCCAACATTGACCATCTGGCCGGCCTGTACTTTCGCGACTTCAACTGGAACTACTACGCAATCGATGAGGATGTCTTTGTCAAGCAGCTGGGGGACTGGATGGACATTGCCCTCAGTCCCTTTGGCACTCCGCAGTCGCCGGTGCAGATGTCGCCTGACTTGCGCGCCTTTCCTGCACTCCTATTCAACGTCATCGCCATGGGTCTGTTGATGTTGGACACTGCCAAAAAGGAAGACATGGATGTCTACGCGGCTATCAAGCGCCCAAACTGCGAGACGTTCGAAGACCTGGCCCTGGAGTACAGCGAAACCGGCCTCGTGATTCTGTCTCTTCTCGGCAAGCGGCATATGTCGTATACAACCGTGCTGGCCGGCTTCGCCCGGAGTGCGTTCTTAAAATACGCCGCCCTTATTACGGAAGCGGTAGGCATAAATAATATGTACTCTATCTGTGTATAGTGATGACGACTAACTTCTCAGTGGCATGCTATTGGTACTGCGATTCGTGATGCGCAGGAAGTCGGCCTCCACCGGTCAGACATGGACCCCAAGCCGTGGGCGCAGACGGCCGAAGCTGTCCTGGAGAACCAGTGGGATATACAACGGCGGCGGCGGCTGTGGATGACACTTGTCAGTTGGGATGTTCAGATGGGCATCATCCTTGGCCGGCCCATAACGGTCGATCTGTCTCAGTGTCCGGTCAAGCCTATCGACTGCATTCTGCCAAAGACATATGCCGAACGGTCCACGATGGCAGTGCAGCCCCGGTCTGAGAATGACCCTCCCACACCTCTGTCGCGCGTCATCTGGGCGTACGATGCCATCAAACCTCTGCGGCCCATACTAGAACTCGAGAAGGAAGGGCCTTGCCCTCGGAACTTCTTGCGTGTAGATGAGATCCACGAGCAGCTTGTGAAGATTGAGTCTCACACACCACCGTTCTTCCGACTCGAAAACCCCGACACGCGGTTTGACGATTTGCCCGGGTGTGGCTGGCTGCGCAGCGTTCGGGCGACGATGCCGCAAATACCCATCTTCAATTTTATGGCACTGCATCGGCAGTACATTTTCACACGACCCAAGAGCCGCACAGAGGCCCTGAAAGCATGCATCCGCATGTTGCAGGTTCAGAGGGTACATTTCGCTTCTCTCCGGCCGCAACAGTACAAGACGTAAGTTATTTTTTTTTTTAGCTTACTCCTTTTAACCGCCCGAGAGCTTTGCTCACTTGATGCTAATATTGCAACCAGCTTCTCTCTCTTTTTTGGAACATTTGACTCGCTCGTTTTGCTTGCCACAATCTATATATTGTTTCCCAAGGAGCATCATGATCTCCTGCCAGAGGCCATGCAGCATTACAGATGGTCAGTTGAGCGGTTCGAGATTATGAGGGAGCACTACGGCCTTGCCCGCTCTGCCCTCAGTGTAGTACACGCCAATTATGCACGTATGCGCAAAGCGCTAGGAAGCAGCTTCATGGATAACGAGCCCGGCGCGGCACCTGTCGACTCGTTGACATTGAGCCAGATTGACCCGAGCCTGAAAGGCGAAAAATGCAGTCTGGCGACAGGTTCAAACACTGGAAACACGCCGGGCGAGCTGTCACACGGATCGGGGCTATCAAGTGCTGGTAGCGATGTATTTAGCAGTTCGGCCACGACTGGCCAAGGGGACACTCCAACGACAGGAACACAATGGCACGGTAGCAATTCGACAGGCGGACTCGACCATCCGACAACGCCACCGAGCCAGCAGCTGCTGCAGGCTACAGAAGCTTTCAATTTTGCGGCAGGTTTGGGTGATTCGCTGCTAACACAATCCAAGATTCAAGCCCAAACCCAAGCCCAAGCCGGTCCTACAACCAATAACCTCGCAAGTGCAGGTCCTATCCTCTCCAACGACTTTGATTGGACCAACATGCCGACTGGCGACATAACTTTCAACATGCTGACGGGCGTGGGCGATAAGGCTGCGTCGGGTGCACCGGTAGAAGCAGTCGGCTTGTCGTCTTCCGAAATAGACGATGCCAACAATGCAGCAGCACGGGCCGCCGTCAGGGCAGCGCGGGATGCGACGGCGGCCGAAGAGGGCATAGATGGTACCGCCATGGACGATTTCCTTGGGGCATGGCAGTATGAGGGTGACTTTAGTTGCTACAGTGTCTGGGGTCTTTTGAACCAATATACGCCATGAGGAGATGGGTTCAATTGGCTTTTTAGATGTATGACTTGAATGAACTAGACTTTTGTACCTGTACGTCTTAATGGCTTCTAGTCCTGTCGCGCTGACGGACTACTGCTCCGGCGGCTTTGTTTGCGTTTAGTTTCTGTCATTTTCCAACTGTTTTACGTCTCACACAAAACATCAAGATATATATTTGATCCGCACCTGCGGATGCTTAGTACATAACGTTATGCTACAAAGTACATCTGCGCATGGGCTGAGTATTTAGTGGCTGCCCCCAAGCGACTGGATAATGTCTCGCAGCCGATTCAGAGACTGCATTGTGCGCTTTTGCTGACCACCCTCTTTCTCGTCGCCCACCATTCCCTGTTCATTGCAGAGGTCTGACGATGGCTGACTGGGCCACCAAAACGGTGCATGTTTAGTACCTATTCTCTACGAGTTTCTTTGTGATTCTATCTGATGTTGTGTCTTATAACAGAGTGACTCGGAGTGATGACTTAACTTCACCGTAGCCGCCGGGGAGGTCTTCTGGCCTATCATTTTGTAGACACTGTCGCGCGGCACCAGACTGAAACCTGATTCTACACAACTGAGCCACAGGAACCAAAGAAAACATAAAATACATCAAAGCATAGAACACCACGAAAAGGATAGAGAGTCTCTTGCCACAACTATGTTGCCCTGCCCTACCCTGTCCTGTCCCGCGTATCGCAGCGACACCGAAAGTGACAGACGGCAAGAGGACGCAAGGCGCCCGTGGCTGCACAAGTAAACAAGATGTACTTTCAAGCATTATGACCGGGCTCAAAGTGCACAATGTAAGATGTGAGGCTGTCAGCCATACACAATCCGCCACGCAGCCGGCGGGAATCACTGGACAGAAAGGGTGCCCGATATTAATATTCTTAGTTAATCAAGTCAACTATCCCGGAGTTCACAGTTGCCATTGGATTGCATATGCTGCAAAGCAGTACTTGATTCAGGATGTGTCAGATATCCCAAGACATCCAGAGTGTCTGCCATTGGATTGATTATTCAGCAAACTCACTGTGATGGGGGTCGCCAGTGTTGCAGAAGAAGATCCAGGGAAGGAGCAAATAGTGGGCATTCCCTGTCTCCCGTCAGCTTAACGGTGTTTCTGGCACTTTCCGTACTGCGGCCACACTTACAGCATTTTTGTACGATGTTCTCTTTCTATATTTATGTACTGTACATAGGGACTGGTTTCCTGCCCTGTTGGCCGTCGGTCGCTCCTTCCCTCAACCCCCTCACTATAAATGAAAAGTAATAATATAATAATACTTGACGGCGCACGCCAGTCGCTCTTTCCTTATTAGTTCCGCACGCGAGTTCAGCCCAAAGTATACAAAATACCACCCAAAAATAAATTACAGAAAAAAATTGTGAAACGCGAAACGGACGAAACGGAAAGAACTTCTTCCTCTTCCCTCCCCTGGTCTTTCCTCTTTTCTCATTTCTTCTTTCATCTTACCTTATATCATCCCCTCTCTCCGCAACCGCATCAGCAACGCTTTCGCCCCTTGACTACCTCCCCACTCGGATAGGTACGTTAGCTCCCAAGCTCCCCGCCTCGCCGCCGTCTTGCCACCTCGCTCATCGTACGTCCTGTTTTTTTTTTTGTTTGTTTTGCTAACGTCTTCTTTCCCTAGCAGGCTGCGTTAGACCAAGGTGTCTCACCGACTTCACCCTCGACAACACAACACTACGCAACATTTCGACTGCCACCATAGCAATCTTGTTTGTGCCAACAATCTAAGCTCAGTACTATTGTCAACGTATCTTGCGACAAGCGCCTACACCGGCCGCAAAACCGTCTTCAGCTCTGAGGAAGCTCTACCAACTCCCCCCTTATAATATACTGCGACGTGCATCAGATAAAGCGCAATGGCAACGCCAAGTGAAGAGCTGTCGATACTAGGACAACGTGCCCAAGCATTGCAACAGTATCAAGATTCGCACATGAATTTATTGACTGTAAGTTCTACTAGTCGGGGTTCTCGCTCATCATTTCCGGGTACTAATCTGGCCAGGATTTGTATACCTTTTCTCAGAAATTGGAGCATACGCTTGCACAGGAGACGCGTAGCTTGAAAAAGGCACTTCAAGAAGCCGAGTTAGATCTGATTGACGCCAGAAGGTCCCGTCGTGATCATCAGCAACAGGCGCAGGACCTCGCAGACAAGTTGCAGCGGCTTGATGTCTCCAACAGCCAAAATAGCCACCCATACGTGGCTGTCTTAATTGATGGCGATGGTTGCTTGTTCCAGAACAATTTCATTGAAGCCGGCAATGAGGGCGGCAAGTTAGCTTCGTATGCCATGCGTGCCGCCATCATCCAAGCGTGCGGTTTAACACCAAAGACAGACATTGTTGTTAAGATCTGTGCCAACCAGGGCGGTCTAGCAACAGCACTGCGCCAGTCCGGTACCATCCCTAACGAGCAGACATTCAAACAATTTTGCATTGGCTTCACGCAAAGCAAGGCATCGTTTGATTATGTCGACGTTGGCCCTGGAAAGGAGCGTGCCGATACCAAAATTAGAGGTACGTTATGAATCCCGAGAGGGGCAGGGGAACGTGAAGAAGAATAAAGAGAATTCATACTGACCAATCTAGAGTCCGCCAGATGGCATCTTAACAACACCAACTGTAAGATGGTCCTCTTGGGCATATCCCACGACTCTGGATACGCCCCCTTTATCGACGAGCTTCGCAGCACCACCGACCGTGACCGTCTGTGCATCCTGGAAGGCTTTCCCGTTGTTCGCGAGCTTAGGGCGTTTGGCCTTCGCACTATAAATCTCAATGACAACGTGTTTCGTGATGACAAGATTGTCGTTGACCGCACCAACAGTGGCTTCAACAACAGCAACGGACACGTTAACAAGTCGGTAACTCCTCCCGAGCCTGCTCCTACTATTGCGGTCCCTGGATATACCCCCAACAGTCCCCCCGGGCCCAAGCCGTCTGAGATTCCAAAGGAAAAGGCCAAACAGGCCACAACCCCGGTCAGCTCATACGCGACTGCTACCGTCACTCGCACCGGAGGCCCGCCTGTTGTAAAGTTCCCTGCTGCGACGGTGCAGCGGACGGCCGCGGCTATTGCCACCGCTACCGCAAAGGCAATGAAGAAGACTGAGCCTGTCTGGTCACCCGGGCCGCGTGGCCTCGACCAGCCGGTGGCATTTGTTCCCAACTTTGTCGATGCAGTAAAGAAGCGTAAAGGCCCCGAGAAGTTTTGCAACACCTTTGTCCTGTGCGGCTACTGCACCAAGGATATCTGTGAATATAACCACAAGCTCAAGGTCACCCCTGACGAGAAGAAGGCTCTGGCATTTTTGATGCGTCAGTCGCCCTGCTCATTCGGACAGGATTGCACCAACGATGACTGCATCTATGGTCACAATGTAAGTCCCCTACTGTGCCCCCATTCTACCCATTCAGTCTCAGGTAGAAATATTTACTAAATGAACCTCTCCAGTGCCCCAGTGTGCGCGATGGAATTTGCATGCAGCCGTACTGCCGCTTCCCGTCCAAGCTGCATCCGCCCAAGACCAAATCCAGGCACGTTTTCCCTGGAGAGGATCAAACTTCTTATTAAAACCCGAATTACAGCAGTCAAGAACGGTTGCACTCATAGCGGCCTGTTATGGTCGTCCGTAGTGTGCGTAATTGATCTTGCTGCTGCTGGAGAGGCAGCATGGCGTTGATAGTTGCCCTGTCGTCGTCAAGTTGTTGGTAATTGTTGCTTATTTGGTAGTATCTGTCAGTCACGTGAAAGCGTGACGCCGGGGTTGACGACGATTATTTTAAAGCACATGTGATCGTTACGGTCACTTCCAAATAGTTGTTGATTTTTGATGAACTAATGAAATCTGGAATTGAACTGTTGTTTATTTGCTGCCCCTTCCATCTATACTCCATACGTAGCCTTGCCTCGACATCTTATGTAACATGAGTGATGACTACGCAAGGCTCTGCATTGCAGAGCCAGGCGCTATGCTAGCAGCATCAGTAATACCCCACTAGCTCTGCCCACAAGAAAATTCCAGGGCTATTACTACTCTCCTACTCAGGCCAAATAGTGCATCCATAGTAATCTAGCAGCTGGCCTCCCCTCTCCATATCGACGTCCTGTCACCACCACACCACTACCACATCCCGCCCACGACATCCTCAAGCACACACAATGTCACGCCGCCCGCAAATTGAAGAGATTGAAGATAGTGACGATGCGTTTTCGGACCCTTCCGAGGATGACATTGACGACTTTGTCGAGTCGGACATTATCCGTCGCAAAGAGACCCCCTCGGCCGCATCAAGGCCCTCCGCACAACAGTCACAGCAGCCGCCGCCGCCCTTTGGCGCATCATCACAGCCGACTCTCGCACAACTACAAGCACTAGCAGCACAGGCACAGGCACAGCAGCGTGGCAGCACCGGTCTTCGTGAAGCCCCCGAGGGCTACAACGGCTTCCCCGCCCTTTACCCCATCTACTTTGACAAGAACCGCTCGCGCGCCGAGGGTCGCCGTGTCAGCAAGGCATTGGCCGTCGCCAACCCTCTGGCACGTACTCTGGTCGACGCCTGTGCTGAGCTTCGTCTGCCAACCGTCTTTGAGCCTTCCAAAACACACCCCAAGGACTGGGCCAACCCAGGTCGCGTCAAGGTCAGTCTCGACGCCTCTAGCGCTGCCATCAAGATCAACGGCAAGCACCACCTCTACATTCTCGTCGCAAAGTACCTCAAGAGCCATCCTACCACTGAGCACAGTGCAGGACTGCGCGATCAGGTGCGCGGTATGCCGCCGCCGCCGCCAGCCAACGAGCCGTATCCGCGCCCGGCCGTGCCGCGGGGCTGGAAGCTGCCCGAGCTGGTTCCTTACCTGAGCCCGGCCATGTCGGGTGGTGGCGTTTCTGACAACCTTTTTGAGGATGTCATGAAGGGTATGCAGGGTCTGCAGGGTGCGGGCGGTGCTGGTGGCATGCCAAATATGCAGCAAGCCATGGCGGCGCTCGCTGGCGGTGGCGGCATGGGCGCACTGGGTGCTCCTGGAGCAGCAGCCGATACTAAGAAGGCTAAGAAGGGCAAGGGCAAGGCATAACGAATAAGTGTCTACCAGAGCTGTCTGGAGAAGCATTTTGTATTGCATTGTATTGCACAACGGAACACATAGAACCAGGCTAAAATATTGATGAATTCACCGCAGGAGCTCAGTAAACGGCTTGCAACCGGCATGCAAATGGTATGGCAACATCGTAATGAGTAAGAATAGAAAACAAATAATGGGTATATATGCGATAGCTGTCTAGCTACGGCTTCTTCTGATTATATAATATACAAGTACCTGGCACCTTTAGATAAAGACACCTCCAATCTCTCAATCTCCTAAACTCTCCGATTAGGCAGGGGCGGGACGGTTCATGCCGTCAGTGTGTACCTGCATGAACCACCACTTGCCCGCATCCTCACCAGCTATTTGGATCTTGGACGGCGGCACTGTGATTGTCTTGCCGTCGAAGCCGATATCGTCGTCCACTCCCGGCAGTCTTGTTCGCTGGAGACGAGCTGCCGCAGCATGCTTCTTGCGTGCCAAACGTCGGCTAGCAAGAGACTCGGTGCCGATGGTCTTGACACCAACAGACGCAGGGCTGTCCTTGTTCGCCTCGCTCGTCAGGTCTTGCGCCTTGTGCACCACCGATTCCTTCCACTGCTTCCATGCAGCGTAGTCCTCGGCCATCTTGGCAGCGTGATAGCGCGGCGACGACTTGAGCGGCCGCCATGCTAGTCTGTCTTCGGGCAAGTCCGTACCAAGGTCATACACCCGAGCCGAGCTGGCCATGTTGACAAGCTCGCTGAGCACCTGGCGCGCTTCGGTTGCCACTGCCCGAGCCTGCGGCTTCTGCTGCTCGTGAATCTGCTGCTCCTTCTTGGTGCGCATCAGCAGGGGCTCCGCAAGCCATGTCTGAGTGGCCTGCTCCGTCAGGCGTGCGCGGCGGTTGTCCTCGCGCAGGTACTTGACAGCTGACTGCAGCCAGTACTTCTCCTTCTTGAGGTAGGCAATTGCCTGCGACGATTCCGCGGCACGCTCCTTGGCCTGGCGTGTCATGGCCCGCTTCTTGCCGGGACGAGCACGCTCGTCGTCGCTGCTACTCTTTTCGGAGTCCTTTTCCTTCTCATCTTCACTCTCGTCATTGTCCTCCTCTTCAGCCTCATCTGCGACCTTCTTGTAGCGGTCGCGTTCCAACTCGAGCGTCTTGAGCTCGCGGTCTTGCTTCTCGATATCCTCCTTTAGCTGTTGGATCACCGTCTTCTCTGCAGCCACTGATTGCTCCAGCTCGGCAATCACTGACGCCTTGCTCTGTGCATCACGCATCTTGCTTTCGAGTGTCTCGATCTTGAGCTGTGCGGTACCCAGGTCATTGTCGCGGCGGGCAATCAAGCGGCGTGCCTCGGTGTGCTCCTCGCGCAGGCGGCGAAGCTCCTCCTCGGCATCGACTGACACAGCCTTGGGTGCCTTCATCTCTTGGCCACGGATGACCCATGGCGGCGTTACCTTCTCAAACTCGAGCGTCTGCGAAAGGTCGCTGGACAATGCAGCCACATCCGACACCTGGTTGGCAACAGTCCGCAGCTTGCCCATGTATGCGGCAAACAGGTCTTCATCAGCATCAACAGGAATTGCAGACGTGATGGTGCTACGCGCCACCGCAAGCGTGGCGCTGCGCACGACTGTCTGGACCTCGCTGTACGTGTACGGCTCAGAGCGGCCTTCGGTGTGGAGCAGCTCATGGAGCTCAAAGCCTACGCGGCGAGCCAGTTCAGACAGAGCCTGAGAAGCACTCTCGCATCGCTCAAAGGCCTCTAGAGTATCGGGCATAAGAGTCAAAGAGCGTGACTTGAGCTCCTCCAGGGCGCGGACAGCCTTGCCAGCAACAACCTTGGTGCTGCGCGTCTGGGAAATGGCCATCTCGGTGCGGCGCGCAAAGTGTTGCGCAGCCTCATCTTCGTCGTCGGTCGGCGGGATAATGCGCTGCACCATGGCACGGGCGGTATGGAGAGCAACAGCAGCAGAGTCTAGGTGGCTTTGCACCAGCACGGCACGCATGTGGAGGTTGTCAGCAAAGCCCTCGAGATCCTGTTCGTCGGCCTCGTCATCGTTGCCGACGCTGACACTACTAGGATTGTGGACGTTCATCTTGGCCGCACCGCTGTTCTTCTGACTGCCCGAGACATCGGGTGTGATATGGACCTCGGCAAGGTGCGACATGAGCGCAATTGAGCGCTGAAGCTCGGCAGCGCAAACCTTCTCCTTGAGCTCGTCACGCCGAAGGCCGTCAATCCAGACGTTGAGGGCACGCTCCACTGGCTCCAGCTCATACAGGGCACCATCGAAGCGGGCAAATTGTTCGGTCGAGCAGCGGCTGATGGCGCCAGCAAAGCGGTCACACATAGCAGCCACCCAGGTTAGCTTATCGGCCACGTCACAGCCAGCAAACACATCGTCCTCGTGACCCGGGTGTACGGGCTGGTTGATGCGCTCGCGCACAAAGCCATTGAGCAAGTTGGCCTTGAACGCTAGGCGGCGGAAGCGAAGAAGAGCTAGAACAGAGTTGCGATCCGTCTGCAAGTACACATCGGGCATAAACAACTTGACAATCTCGAGGTGTTGCTCGGCTTCCTGGGCTTCCATGCGACGTAGCTCAAGGTCAATGGTCTTGACTTGTGCCTTGGCCGCCGAAAGCTGCAGCTTCAGGTTCAGATCCATCATAGCACGCGTCTTGCTGTTGAGCTGCTCCGACTCGTTCTCCGTCACAGCGTGAGATGCGCGCATATCTTCAAGATCGGACTGAAGGCTCGTCACCATCTCGCGGAAGCGCGACAGGGCATACTCCATGTCCTCGAGCGACTCCTCCTGTTGGGCAGAGCGGCGAGCTTGTTCTTGAATCACAGCAGCCTTAAAGTCAATCTCCTCCTGCAGCTCACGCTCGTTCTGGACATGGTTGATCTCAAGCTCGTCGTTAATATCTCTTAGGTTCTCGAGATCCTCAATGACGGCCTTGAGCTCCTCGACCTGTTCGGCCTGGCTCATATTACGCTCAGTCAGATCCATAATCATGTCGTCTGCCGCCTGCGCTGCATCAAGCTGCTGTCGCAGATCTTCAACAACAGCCTCAGCTTGGCTGAGCTTGGCCTTGGCCGACTCATGTTGCTCCTTGACTGCTGTGAGCTCCTTGACATCCTCCTGAAGCGCTTTGACCTCATCACGAAGCTCTTCCTCCTGCTGCTGGGTGATATCCCGCAGACGGAGCAGAGCCTCGCGCAGCCGTTCGTTGCTGCGCTCCATCTGCAGCCAACTAGCGCTGGTTTTCTCTTCGTTCGACATGCCCTGGGTAAATTCAGCGTTTTCGCCCCGAAGAATTTCGACTTCCAGCTCAAGCTCTTCGTTCTTAAGCTTAACAGCATCCAGCTCGGCCTTGTAGACCTCGGACGTCTCTTCGGCCATCTCGCGGTCCAGGGTTGCTAGCTCCATGGCAGAATCATGTTCAGACTGCATCGTTTCAACAGATTCGAGGAGGACCTCTGCTTCCTTTAATTGTTTACGCAGGTCTGTAATCTCCTGCTGTTGAGGCTGGTACTTGGCCTGGATCTTCTGAATGATGCCCTGGTATTTGTCGCAGTCTGTCTGCAACTTGTCGAGTTGCTTGAGCTTGTCGCGGTCCTCCAGTCGTTTCCGCTCAAGCACACGCAGCTTGGCCTTTAAATCCTCAATCTCACGCTGGGCTGCCGCATTTGATGCCGGTGGACGCGAGGGGCCAGAGGCTGCTGCTGATGCTTGGCGAGTAGCACTAGGAGCTGCTGCAACCTTGGGCGATGCCGATGTGAGCTTTTCTAGCGCCGCAGTCCTGGACTGAACTGGGCTCTTTGGCTGCGGCGACAGAATCTCATCATCGCTGCTCTTTTGTGGAGACATGATATGTCCATCGATGCTGCCTCTTGCTGTGCGCGCACCGGTGACACGACTGCTGCCGGCACTCTCGTTACCAGAATCGCCAGAAGCAGCGCGCAGCCCAGGCGGGCGTGTCCTGGTCCGAGTTGTGCCTACGGCCTTGCCCATGCTTGGTCGTGCAGCCGCTACGCGGGGCGTAGAGGATGTTGGCCGGCTTGCTGCGGCCCCGGACAGAGACCGAGCTGTTCGTGTAGCGGGAACAGCGGGTGGACCCATGGATGTACGCGTTCCACTAACTGATGAACGTGGCCGCACTGTAGAAGAGGCTACGCGGCTGGCGGGAGCTGCATTAGAGGGTGTGCCTGTGCGAGAGGTGGCCGTGCTAGACGTGCCTGTGGCTAACTGTTTTGTTGGAGATTTCGTGGGCGACTATAAAATCATTAGACTGTGTCATATCAAACCTCCAGGATACTTTGAGATAAGTGCAACATACCCGTGCAGTACTTGTTGGACGCGATCGGGGGACTGGACTGGGACTCGGCGCGTTAAGACTCTTCCGCCTAGCGACACCAGTATCCCCCGATATGCTCGTCCGGGTTCCAGCAGCACCTGCATAAACACTGCTTGGTCGGCTGCCAACAGTGGGTCGTCTTGCAGAAGCTCCAGATGCTCCGACCGAAGGACGAGGTGCCGTCATGGATGTTCTTTGTGGCTGTCGCGAAGGTGGTGGTGCTTCGTCTTCTGGTTCAGCAGTTTCTTCATCATCTTCTTCCACCACACCAATGACAGTCACTGCAGCTGGTCGAAGAAACATGCCGTGTCCTAGAGGGCAGTCAAAGTACCGCTCGCCCTGGACGCTGCCGTCGTTCTTGCCAGTAGATGTTTCAAGCTCGACGCCGACCCAGTCACCAGGCGCGAATTGTGTTTGTCCAGCAAAGCGGATGATGCCCCGGCGGCCATCAGCCAGCTGGATAATATGTCCGGCTGCCAGCTCCATATTGGCCCGGTAAGAAATCAAAGATAGGTCGAAAAATGGAAGATATAAGACGGATGTCTTGTTTAAGAGTTGGTCCAAGCTTATGAACGCGCAGAGGTGTCGGAGACCGGCATGTCAGGAGGGCGATAGTTGGGTATAGATTACTAAAATGGTATAGAAAACCAATTGCTGTTGTAGTCGAAGCCGTCGTGTATGGCTGGGTGTCGACGCGGGCGGCGTTGCTGTCGTAGAAACTGATCGTGAAACTGCCTGTCGTTCCGTGCTCCTTGTTGTCAGTACGGAAAAGGGGACACCGGTCTGGCTGTATTAAGTAAGGCCCAAACGCGTTATTGCGGGGCGGCAGCTAATGTTCGAATAGGCACCAGGTACCCACCTGCAGCTCAGCCATTGCCTAGTGCGCGGGAGTCCCTGGCGCGAGCTTATTTAGCGTGTATATGTGGTCACGTGAATATTAAAGACAGCTAGATAGGTCGATGTCAGTTGGACGACATCATAAAAGAAAGTGTTTTTTGGTATGATTTGATTCTCACGATTCTGTGATGATTTGAATTCTAGTTTTGTGTATTTAATATTCTTGACAACTTCTTTTACTTTTTTATTTTGTTTACTAGAGAAATAAAATAAAATAAAATAAAGGAGCTTTCAACCGCACATTTTGGCTATTATTTATGATTTATCTTTTTAACTTTAAACAAGATTAACAAACAAAAAACACAAAGGGCATGAAACAATGCTTTCAGATGCACCAAGAGCATAACGACCACTAAGATGATCACTACAATGGAATAGTCAGCAATGAAGCTGGCAATGACTATAGCCGAAGGACTACCAAAGCCTGGCACAAACTGCTGATTAATTACCTGCCAACCTAGGAAGGAACTGTGCACCGTCCACAGGACCGCACCTTTCAGTTTTATAGAAATCCTAGCTAGCTACAAAATGGCACAAGATGCCTTGCTCCTTCCCATAGAACATGGCGTTACCCGGTTATGGGGTCTTTGCCCCGCGCGACAACAGACAATGGAAGGAGCGATGGGGTTTGTTTTTGATGTTTCCTGTTGTTCTTTCCTCAAAACGTTTCGCCGACCATGCCCGTGGAACCCAACGCCCGCTTCGAGGACTTCCCTATATCCTGTCTTGGTAGCAACCTCCCCGACTTCTCCTTCTTTTTTGGGGCTTAAAACCCTCGTTAACGACATAGCCTACCGAGCTACCTACTACTACGCAGATTCGTGCATTGTGGTGTCTGTATCTAGAAAAGAAGGAACTACCGGCCAGTGCTGTTGTTTACCTCTTTTCTTATTAGTCTCGGCAGATGTGACCGGCACGAGTGCGCCTTCCTAACTGGGCTTTTTTCTCAAACTCCTCTTACTCCGTCGACAGCTGACATTGCTCTCACTTTTCTCTCTAGTTGCTCTTACATCTCTCTCACATCTCTCTCACCTCGCTCTCTTCTCTCTCTCTCTACTACCTTCGCTGTCCAACCAACCCATTTTTGCAACAATTCATCTTTGATTACACCAACTTTCTTTCTTGGAACTTTTTTGACACGAATTCGTGTATGCATACTAATTGTGCGGCCTGTCTGCTTGTGCACCACCACACTCTCTTCCTTCACCACCTGTTTCTCGCCTCCAGCCACCCAAGCAGCTTCTACCTCTCAGCCAGCAAACGGTGCTCATCTCACAGTCCAATAGAGATTGTTTGTCTTTATCGTCGCCACCGATTCGAAGAATCGGCTTTTTATTTTGCTTGACACCTGCCAGTTGTTGTCACTCTCACTGGTAAGACGGCTGACACCTCATCACTAGTTGGCTTTTTTTCTATCTGCATGGCTCTTGAGTATATCTGCCCTTTTCACACACTATAACTGTCTCTCTTGTGCTGTCTCACTGGCAAGGCTTGTGCCTCCTTCTGTTGATATCACCACATGCATATACAGCACTTGAACATTCATAGAAAGCCCTACATCTTTCACATCATCCTTTTCCAGCACCGCCCCCTTCACATCCATCCTAGCACTATTACACTAGCATGTTATCCCCCAGCTTATTCAGCATGTCCAACGAGGCCATAAGCAAGCGTGCCAGACGGTTGGTCAAACTGTTGTATGAACTCCAACTTCATGATGCAGAGGTGACTGCCCCGGCTATCATTTCTCTCAAGCACTATCTGAGATGCAGCAAGTACTGTAGGGCCGTGGAAGTCATGCCTGGCCCTGATTTAGAGCTGAATATACAGTTCAACCGTGGCAATGTGTCCAACTTTGTTCTGTCTCAACTTGAGGTTCAAAAACTGACATCTACACCACAGAGCTCTTCGGCTGCCATATTCCTAAGCCCGCTCATCAGACTCATTCTCTCCTACACCCCAGTGCAGCTCTCTCGAGAAAAGACTGTCCCGACGCTCTTTTACTGGCAAAGCTTTAGTTCTCATCGCACATTCTGCATTTTCGCGTTTGTTAGCAAAGAGTCCATCATGCCTTCAAGCACATACTCTGCACAAGAGCTTCTCGGCCTCCGTGAACTCGGAGTGCCTGTGACACTGCCAGACGTGCCCCAAAAGGGTGACAGCCCAGGTAAGATTCTAAGCTAACGAATCTTTCCTCCGAGTTGATTATTGAAAATTTTCATATCTAACATATCTAGTCGAACAGCAGACAGCCCGGGCCATCGGCAGTGAGTATCGAACACTTGGTCGTTTCCACAAGTTCAGGCCGTACAATGCCCAGGAATTAGGCACGGTGCGCACTCGTCCCAACTTTCCAGTACTGTCAGTCTCGAGTGCAGAGCCTGAGTACCTCCAGCCCCTACACAGCCAGGACCCAGCTGCTTCTGTTCACGGAGTAACTGAATGGAGATACCGCGGCAGAACTGGATCGGAGGCCACACTGGCAACTGAGCCTCTTTCTGCCCCAACTGGCGTCAATGCCCAGCAGAGCGAAGGCTTTCAACGTTTCTACAAGGCTGTTATTTCCCCTACACATGTCCGCGTGACCGCAGGTGGTCGTGTCGTGCCCAATACTCGTGGAACATCGCCAATGTCGAAGCGGTTCAAGGACGGGCCTGACGACAATGACAATGCAAAGAGTGGCGCTCAAACGGTGGACGAGCAGAGCCACCCTCTTTCCGACCATGAAGTACTGGCTGGTAGAAAGGTGCCTCCTATGCCGCTGATGGCATATCCTCCTCACCCCTTCTACCCACCTTTCCCGGCATCTTTCCATAGCATGCCAATGATGCACATGGGCATGGGCATGGGAATTGCCAGTGGTTTCCCCTATCCTCACCAAGCACTGCCTCCCCACAGCAACATGTTCCCGCTGCTGCCCGCATCTACAAGGTCTATGTCAAAGGAGAACCCCCAAATTGGCGCTCATCGTGAACTGTCTGACCTGAAGCCCCCTTCGATTGATATGAAGGACGCCAAAAACCGGCGGGCTTCTTCAAGTCAGTTTGATCAACAGAAGCCGTTTGCTTTCAGTAGCCAGGCCATGTACCCCATTCCACCACCCGGGTTTCCTTCGCAGCCTCATGGACAACACAGCTTTCCTCCCGGACTTATCGGCCACACGTTTTCTACTGCCGCTTTCCCGAGCTCGATTATGGGACCAGCCCCGGTTGGCATGAATCCAATGCTCAACCCGGCAATGGAATTTCCTGGAATACTTCCTCCTCCCAGTGCCAATCAGGGTAAACCACCCCAAGCCAGTTCGGCAGGACGCCCGGCTGTGGTGCCTCATCAGATGCCGAATGTTGAAGAAGACCCCGCGGTTGCTCCTATCTCGTCTATCCGTCCAAGTGAAATCAGCAGGAAGCAGATCGATATGCTTCGGAGCTCCTTGAAGTACCACGAGGACCAGCTCCTCTACAACAAGCACCAAATCGATGAGAAGGAGATGGAAAACACCATCAAAATGCTGCAGTCACAAATTGAGCGGTTTGAAACTCTCAACCAAAGCCAGCTTCGATTTGAAGAGGAGCACTACCCCAAGAAAGAAAACAAGGCTGCACGGCCCTCGAGCTCGCACTTCCGCACGTCCAACAAGTCCCCACGGAACACAGCATCTGGCCAGAGCACGACAAAGCATTTCTCTGGTACTGTGAAGAGATCTGAAAGCACTCGCCACAAGTCGGCCCTACGCAAGAAGGAGCCGTTCTTCAGCCTTGGCCCAGTTGAGTCGCCCGTCTCTGCCATCGACCCAATCAAGAAGTCCACCCTCCCTAGTGGTGCAGCCCTCGCGCCACCGTTTGAACCTCGGTCGCTTCCCAGTATTGGTAAAGACGCAACAGAGAACACCAGACCAGCGTTCCAGTGGGATGGACCAGTGGCTGATGTCAGTGGAAATGATGGAGCAAACGGTGGCAAATCAGAAAGTAACATGCGCTGTGAAAACGGCCGCTTGTCCTCGATAAAGATGTCAGATGCCCAGAAGCCTTACCTTGTGGGAACTCTCCGGCCAGGGGTTGATCCCAAGAATGCCCGTGAGACTGATTATGTCTACGAAAGAGAGCTGACCCAAGATGAAAACCGCTCTCGGTATCTTTTTTTGGGCAAGGCGCCGTCGTTCACACGCATGGGTCTCCCCAAGTTTGATGGTAAGGACTTCTATCCCGCATCTCCTAGCAATAACGAGGACACCGGCCAGACGAGACCATCCCACAACGGCTACCGCTCATCCTCTCGCGAGCAGAGCGCCGAGTGTTATATGACCTCATCCCAGTCGAAGACTCCAGCGCCATCGTGTACCCCAGTTACAGGACAGTACGCATCGAGCTTTAGCAGGGAGCGCCCAAAGCCTGTCAAGGTCACAATTGTAAGTGTTATTGCAAACACTGCTTTGTTTATGAATAACCTGATATATAATCTAACATCCAAATAGAGACGGCCTGATTCGGGCGTTGTAATCAAGCCGCAAAAGGTCAACATCAAAGCCCCCAAGCCGGCTCCAGCTCGGGTCCAGGCGGATGACGTCAGCGGAACACGTCGTGACAAGACAGAGCCATCTGATGACCACACAAAGTAAGGGCATCTTTCGATTCGAATAGACGTATTCTGTTACTGACTTTGGTGTTTTAAGGACTATGTTTCTTCACAATGTTCTGCGACGCAACATGTCGACGAACTATGACGCCTTGCCCGGAGCTTTGACATCTGCCACTGTTCAAGGTGTGCTTCCACAATACTCTGCTGGATACGACAGCCTCATGGCTGCGTCACTGAGCCCTCTAAGCCCGACCACGCTGGGACACTTCTCGCCGACTAGGTCAGATGGAAGCAGTAGCGTCTTCCACACACCAGCCTCCACCAAGAAGGGAGAGAACCGGCCTCCTGTGGACAGCACCACACCAGCATCTTTGGAGCAACATTTCAAGGATATTGTGTCTCTTGAGAGCAAGCACAGTACAGCACTCCCGGCCCAGTACACTGGTCTTTAGGCTCTGTCCTAGCCGCCAACACTGAGCAAGCATCCAGCTATATGCATCTTCTTTTAGACAAGTCTTATCCTGTACAAGGCTGGCCCGCCACCGCCTTCTACTATTTGTTATGTTTTCGCCTTATGTTATTACACTCGGATGTATTATTTTTATCTGCAAGAATCAGCAACACAGTGGTGTCTACAATGGTTATGATTGACAAAAATGGATGATTATGAGGGAAGAAGCCATGCTGACGACCAGCGCACACCAGCGCCTGCAAGTAGGGCAAAGCAGTGTATATTGTTATCTATTTAAATATCTGGCGACTGCTGTCGCAGCACTTTTTATGTAGTACGGCAGCTACTTATTTACTTTTAATCAAATACGTATCACCAACAGCTACAGAGAGACTGATGTGACCGACAATAAATGAAATGTACCTCACCTTCAAACCGACGATGCCATTGAGGATGACCTCTCAATCGACGGTCTGCTGGCGAGAGCGAAGAGTAGTGTAAACACAACCCGCGCTGGTTCGCTCTTCGCCAGATGTTTATCTCGAAAACCATAACATTCAGTGGCCAACGAGGTGATATGCTAGCGGGTGTGCCGTGCCGACAATCCGTTGCCTACGAGGAAGAATGGTGGTATCTTGTGACCTATCTGATGACCAAGAATGACCAAACCACAAATAACACATACGACACAAAGTTCACTGTCTGCTTACGGTGCAATGAAGAGCCGCTGTCCCCCAAGACAGGTGCTCGACAAGGGAGATGGTGACGATGAGGGAGATAAGATATGAGGGATAAAGGATGAGTGTGGGAAGTGAGTGAGAGACATTCAGACAATAGGGATGGATGGGAGAGCTTCGGGAGAACCTCCCATGGAGCATTTCACATGAAACGGCCATTGAGCAATAGAAATCTTTCTTTGTTTTTATCTTGAGAACTTTTGCTGTCCTAATCCTTCCCGGGTTGCTCAAACAAAAGGGGGCTTTCTATCCGCCGCCCAAAAACCTGCCGAAAATTGACGCCGTAAAAAGAAACCGATGGGAGTAAAGCAAGCCGTCTGTCGTGCGAGAAAGAGAATCATCGCCTCGAGCCTCGCTTGCTTCCGTTTTTTTGGTGGGTGAGGGAGAGAGAGAGAGAGAGAGAGAGAGAGAGAGAGAGAGTCGTATGTACCGGTAGAGAATGAAGAAGTTCGGATTAGGGTATGATAAGATCCAATCCGCCATCGAGAGGGGGTGAGCCTTGTCGTTCTGTTTTAAGCTTTTCGAGTGTTTTGGTTGTCGTTTTCATCATTTTCTTTTGTTATCCCTCCGGTATCGGGTATCGTGGGTAGCCGTAGCAAAGAAACACAGAGTGTCAAAGAGACATCACTACTTAGTTGGCAGCGGCAGCCTCCTTGGCCTTCTGGCGCTGCTCGCGGCCAGCCTTGGAGCGGGCCAGGATAGACTCCCGGTCCTTGTCAAGCTTGAGCTTGGTGATGACGACGTTGCTGGGGTGGATGCCCAGGGGAACGGACTGGCCGTTGACCTTGTCGCGGGAGACACCAGCAATGTGGATGACGTACTTCAGGCGGTAGACCGAGGTAACCTTGCCCTCCTTGTCCTTGTTGGAGCCACGGACAATGGTGACCTCATCATCCTTGCGGACGGGGATGCTGCGGACGTTGTATTTCTCGCGCAGCTCCTTGCTGAGGGGAGCGCTCATGATGGTGCGGCGCTCGCTCGAGGGAGCAGAGAAGTGAGCCTTGCGCGACTTGCGGCGCGAGGCGGAGATGTCTAGAGGCGGCATGTCAGTGAATGTATTTTATTATTGGTTTTCGGCCGCTGATTATCAATAGTTACGAAAAACTCGGAAAATATCAGATATCGCGGCTCGAAAAGACGAGAAAATATTGCAGACAAAACGTACTGTTGTTAATCTTGGCCATTGTGTCGGTTGGTGGTGGTTGATGCCGTGAAGATTGGTTGTCGTCGTTGTGGATGAAGCAGAAAAGAAGACAGAGGGGAGGGGAGGTAAATTCGTCGTTAGATTGTAAACTTTTTGCAGAATGGGGAAATCAAGAGTTTTTTTTTTGTGTGCGGTTGTGAAAAATAGAAGACCCACTCTGAGAGAGCCCTCGCCAGTCACAACGGGTTCACGTGAGTTATGAATCCACCCACTCTCAGTAGACCAAACCTACTTCAGCAATCTTACTTAATCACTTTTATAGCACGTGATGCGTAACATGATCCGCGGGATAGGTCCCGTACTTACATATGCTAGGCCGGGGCCCACCTTCAAATAGAACGCGGTCCAAGGCCGCATTATCCACAACGTCTCCTTTTCCTTGGTTCTTTTGGTGACGCAGCTGTCCATCATCACCCACCTCCATGTCAAACTACGCTCCCACGCATCGCTAATTGACAGTACACACGACCAACCACGACATAGGCAAACGTGGTGTCACCAACTCGATTGTACGACAAAAGCCATAAATATAGTTGCATTTCGTGCTACTTTTCTTCTTCAACCACGTCTTTCATCCCCATCGTCGTCTTGCATCATCATGAAATAGGAGATCGTACAGCTTCAACAACACCACACAACTCCAAAATGCCAAAGCAATACGTGCTATTTGGTCGGCTTCTACCACCAATCACAACCAAGCGTATCGCCATTCTGCTATCAGCCGTCTTCACATTTGCCGTGCTGTCGGTGGTCTTCACGCTGCCTAGCTCCGTGCCGACCGGACCGAGTCTCTCCAAGTTTGCTGACCACAAATTCTCAATTCCTCAGTTCAACTCGCATCCCAAATGGTCTTCGTCACTGAACCCTTTTTCTCCCAAGTCACACGCTCCGCCTCGACAGAATGGTGACTCTCACGAGGACTCGTCCTGGTTCTCCGACTGGAAGTGGCTCTCAACGCCCTTCTCCTCCTCCTTTACTCTCGACGAAAGCCGCGCTCTCCTGCCTCCTCTGCCCGAGCGCCCACCTATCTACTGTTACTACGATACTGCCATTGAGCGGGACAAGGCTATGAAGGATGCCGAGAGTGACATGCTCCTGACCTGGCGTCGTGCTTGGTGGGCTCAGGGCTTCCGTCCTGTGCTGCTGAGCTCGGCCGAGGCCAAGAATAACCCGCGCTACGAGCAGCTGCAGCGCCTCAAGGTGACACCCGGTGCCAAAACGGACATTATGCGCTGGCTGGCATGGGAGAACATGGGCGGCGGTATCCTGTCGCAGTACCTTGTCCTGCCTATGGGTGTGCGGACAGATCCTCTACTGGCCTTCCTCCGCCGTGGCGATTACCCGACATTGACGCGATGGGAGGGTCTTAGCGATGGCCTGTTTGCAGGCTCCAAGGAGGATATATCGACAGCCATCAAGCTGGTTCTGGGCAACCCTACCCTAGTGAATGCTGAGACTTTCCTCGAGGCGATTCCCCAGAGTGTAGATGCTCCTGCCGTCGAAGCCCCTACCGCCAAGGCACCACCGGCCGCTGCCGCAGCTGCCGCTCCCGCGGGCGGCGTGCCTGTCGCCCCTGCTGCTGCCCCTGCTGCTGGCGTTGCGGCCCCTGTTCCTGTCGCTCCTGGAGCCGAAAAGGTTGTGGCTCCAGTTAAGGCGGCTGGCGGTGGTGCTGCTGCTGCTCCAGTGGCAGCCGCCCCCCCTGTCCAGGCCGCCCCGGCTGCGGCACCAAAGATTGTTGCTAAAGCTGCCGCAGCAACTGCCACCGAGATTGTTAAGAAGAAGACCAAGGACTACCCCTTTGTTGTCGAAGAGCAACCCAAGTCAATTGCCTTCTACGATGCCCAGACTGTCACTATGAAGTATACCAAGGTTGGCGACACTCTTCAGCGCGACCGTGTCGCTGGTCTGGTCAGCCTAAATCAGCTGATCAACGCCCACTTGCATGTTGCGTGGCAGAACATTTTCTCGAGCGGCATTGCCGTCCTAAAGCCGCGTTCCAAGTATACAACAGAGATGGTCGGGCTGGGCGTTGAACTGGGCAACCGTCTGGCACAGTGTTCAATCTCACCGCTCGAGGCATCGTGCCCTCCCAACATGCCCAAGTGCGAACCGTGTGTGTCGCGTTACCCTATGGCCGTGCACACGCCACCTTATTTCCGCAACGTGTCGACCCTCTTCACCATTGGTGTTGTGCCTCACCCGTACACGTTTCAGTCGGTTGCATACAAGCAGGGTAGCGTGGATATTCCGTGGCTGCGGCGCAAGTCGGAGCGTGATGCCTGGCTGTCTGAGATTACCAAGGAACTGATGGGCACGGGCGTCGCAGGCGGTCCTCGTGTGCTCCGCTTTAAGCAGGCCGTAGCGAGCGACTATTCGCGCAGTCACAACCTTTGGATCTGTGCCGAGCAGGCCGTTCCCGATGATATTGACTGGAACTTTGGCTTTGTCATCCCCGCTCTCGGCGAGGGTATTAAGAAGGGCGAATCCAAGACGCCCGTCCCTGGTCCGGAGCGTCTGCCGCCCGTGACGCACGAAAAGGATGACGGCCCAGTGGCGACACCGGAAGACCTGTCCCGCGAGCGGACGCTGCTCGCCAAGGCTAAGCGCCTGGGCGCGAGCAAGGACAAGAGAGACCGTGCGATGCGGGACGCGGTCGAATCGTGGAATCTGGCAGACACCGAGGCATGGAAGTTTGCGCGTGCATTTCTTGCCCGCAATTACGTGGAGCGGGCGACGTGGGAGTCGGAGGAGGCCAAGTACTCTGGCGGTGCCGGAAGTGTCAAGGGTCGGTAGGACGTCTTATGAGACTTATCAGAGCCGGCGCATCCCACCCAAATCGCCACATATGCATACATGACATACTATTTTATTTAGCGTTTCCATTCTAGTTCAACAACCTTGCGCACAAGAGCAAGGCAAGGGCGGCGGTTATGGGTTTCACATATTGCTTATTAATTCTCCATTGTATTTCCTTTTTTGTTTTAGATATATTCTTCTTTTCTTCTTTTCTTCTTTTCTTCTTTTCTTGTTTCGTTTTCGTTTTTTTTTTTTTTTTTTTACCTTTGGAGTTATTGCTGGGACGCTATCAATGCACACAGATATCACTTTACGTTTAATAAAATCGAAATATCATTATTCAATAACTAAAGAAAGGCCAGTGATGTTGAGTCAGGGGCTGTAGAAACAAGCATGTGGTCACTGGGTTGGGCCAAGATTACACAGACAATTAAACAATTATACGTAAAAAAACAACACTACCTTCACCTCGCCTCACCACCCCATCTCCTCCTCCATCGTCCACCCTTTAGACCAGGACAGTATCACCGCCCATTTCGCCGCCCAGCTCTCTCGATGAGGTGCCGTGACGGGCTGCTCCGTTGGAAGCGGCATCAATGTCGAGACCATTTGCAGTATAGCCCTCAGTGTGTCCATTGCCGTTGGTATACCCATTCTCATGGTGGCCGTTGGTGGTGGCCTTGTTGGCAACGGCAGTGCGGTGTGCAGCCAGGGCACGGCGAGCAGCCTCGGCGGTCTCGTCTGCCTTGTGCAGGGCGTCTTCGGCCTTGACCAGGGCGTCGACAAGAGCTGTCTCAGTAGCGTCGACGCCATTGGCGAGCTTGGTTGCCTTGGCTGCCTCGGTCTTGGTCTGAGACTCATTCTGCTCCTTGAGGAGCTCCCAGATGTGCCCGTTGAGCCACAGACCAGCCAGCTGCTCAGGCTTCATGTTGCGAGCACCGCCGATAAGACCGCGGCAGGTCGCGTGGCCGCAAAAGCAGTCAAACGGCTGGGCCATATCCCACTCGGTAGAGGGGTAAAAAAATGTGAGCTCGTCGCCGGGCTTGAGACCCTTGGGTCCGACCCAGACATTGCGGCTCGAGGTGTCAAAGAGCAGCGAGGGCTCGCACGAGTGGTTAATGTACAGCAGGTCGCTATTGAGGTTGATGTGCTGGTTGCGGCCGACCTGGACGGTGGCATAGGTGGCGGCGGCGGCGGGAGTGACGGGTGGGCTGCTCATGGGAGCAAAGAGAGCAAAGGGGGGCAGATCGACGCGCGAGATGCTCTTTGTGGTGAACTCGCTGTCGCCATTGGAGCCGAAGAGGACTTCTTGGATGGCCGGGTGCGACGGCTGCTTCCAGTGAGGCTTGAGAGGGGCAGACATGTTGACTGAAGGTGTGGATGAAGGTACAGAGGTATACCTGAAATGTGTAGTTACACGCAATCAATGATGGAAATAGTTATCGGAAAGGATGTACGAGGAGAGAGACGACGTCTCGATGCAAAGGAGAAGAAGGAAGAAGATGGGAGATGACAAAAGACAGACGACATTCAGAAGCGAAAAGAGACGAGGCAAATACGTTTTCCCCCACGGAAAGCACAAGCTAGCTCGGACCAGAAGCTGCTATTGCTCTACTTGGATGTTTCTCCTTTCCCTTGTTCCCTTTTGTTCCCCATATCCGAGACAGGTGACGCCTTTCACCTACACCAAAGCAGTTTAAGCTGGGGTAGTCCTGTCGTTAGCATCGTGCCGGATTTGCTCTTGCTGCCCTTCCATAGGATATTACAGATAGGGCTTGACATACTAACAACGTCTCCCTTCGCCCTTGACTCTGTAGTGAACAACCAGCATTTCTTCTTCATACCAAGATACTACCGATAAATGTCAATGCTGCAGTTCAGCATCGACGCCAAAGAGGGGCAGTTTCTCCATTTATAGCTCGGCTTAGCTTGGAGTGCCTTGTTTCCCCAGGTCATCCGATTCGGCCCCCCGGACCACTGACTCCCTACAGAGTAATTACTAGACAGAGCACAGTTACCAATGGACACGCGTTGGCGAGGTACAGTTGACGAGATGCATGCACTGTCGAGCCCCTTACAGCTCGCAGGTCTTTTATCCCACCTGATTGAGCTTCCATGTGTCCGCAACCAGGTTAGAGGTGGGCGAATCTGACAAAGCCGCCAGACACATGCTTCAAAGTCCGGTTACAAGCTGCCACCACCAGTAGTAATAAACTATAAAATATGCCGTTTATTACTGCGAATAAAAGTGGCCTCACATTTCGCCGAGGTCCAACTGTCTTATGGAGTATGGAGTCAAGCATTGGCATATCACGGAGAAAGACACAGTAAGAGGAAAAAAGACGAGAAATGAATGCTTTTTTCGCTTTGGTTCTGGAGACATCTGATGAGGTCAGAGGGAAGAAGACGACGCTCGTTGGCTCGTTGCGGACAACGCACATGGTCCCATTTATATTAAGAGGATCTAATATATGATTGGCTGGCTTTAACGTCACCCGCTTACACCATTCCCAAAGCAGAAGCTGCTCGATGCGGCACGTAAGTCTGACACGTGATTGGTGACTAAGCGAGATGACTAGACAGTGGCATGATCTGCATCGTGAAGCAGAATAATCCTCTGCGCTTGCGATAAGAGCTTGGGGAAAACAAATACCCTAAAATAGCCTTATCTTATCAGGAAATAGCACGCGTTCATGCGCTATATAAAAAATACATGGCTTGGTCAACGCAACGGCATATGATGATGCATAGATAGCACGACAGACGTCACTTCGCGAGAAAGGTGCGAATGCGCCGACCAAGGCCAATATCTGAATACGAAATAACATCCAATGCAAGATTTGGCTCTGGACAGCACCACAACGACATGCCCACGACAGAGGGTGCCATGTGACCCTGACGGCCCGCTGTGCGAGGTTTCGCTGTGCTAGTCCCAGCCAGTCAGAGCCGGAGATCGACCTGGCCGGTGCAGCCCTGTGTTGTGCCATCCATGACTAGTGTGGCGATGCAACATCTGACAGATTGATGGTGTATACCGTATTAGGTGTAGAGATGGTATAAAACTAGACGCTTATGGCTTCTATAGCTTCTATAGCTTACGAAGCATCATGCTATGAACTCATGGCTGGTGCGTTGCTACACCGAAGGATCCCGCGATTTCTCGTCATGGGTCACCTGAGTATTAAAACAGGGTTTTCCTCTAGATACGATATTGATTTTGAGGTAGAGGCATAGTTGATATACTCTGTGATACTCGTGTGCTATCAGAGGGTGCCTAATGATCGAATGTGATAGAATACAAATGTGACAGGCAGGGTATGCAGATGCCATAGTAGGGGTGTCAGAAAGGAACCCAAGACAAGCCAGTATCCGTGCGCATCAGTCAGAGTAGTAGACAAGATTGAAGGATCAGAGATGTTTTATCGAAGCAATTGCATTATAAATCTGGATGATTCCAGACTGTTCGCGTATCAATCATCACGACAAACAATGTTTGTGCCATGTTGAGCACAAAAGCAAAATAGAGCTATCAAGCCACGTGCTCCTGGCCGGCAGGCTCTCCATAGAGTTGACCTCTTACCCAGCTTATTCGATCTTACAATGGGTTTTGAGGGGTTTCTAGTGATACTCGACGACACTTTAATATACTCACACACGACCAGCTGCCCTCATCGAGAAATGACGGAACCACTTGTGTCTAAGCTTTACTTTCGTGCGCGTCGTCATATCAATGGGAGTTGATTTATCCTCAAGCTAGAGAGACATTTGGGTGGTAGTGAGTGGTAGCTTGCTGTTTTGGTTGTTTTGGTTGTTCTTTTTCTGTTTCCTACTTTCTTTTTCTGCCGTTGACATGCCGCGTGTACACCCTCTCCAGACACCCTCCTCCAGCAAACCCCTGCTGCTATGTAGGTGTGGGTGGCGTCCATCTGTTTGTATGCATGTCACACCCTTGGTTATCTAGAGTTACGCTTGTACGGAATACTAGCAACTTGACTTGGGTCTTTCGATCATCTGAGCATCTGGGCGTCCTACTATCATGTCCCTATCATATAACACTGTAATACAGACTACAGCACATACGTATAATACAAGTGACAGTAAGCGGCAACGAATGATTTTAGATATGATAATACAGAAACAGCTCTAGTCGTCTAGTACGAAGCAATATGTATCTACCGCAGGCCATATGACCGTGATAGCACAGACAAGAAAATGAGGCAAGAAAAAGTTAAATATCGCGCAGCCTCCCTTTTAAATTTTCTCTTCAAAGTTTCCTTCCCTCTTTTCTTGGTCAATATTATCTCATACTTTACTATGTCAAGTGTCTACTTCCCTGGCTCTCGAGATCTTGTTGCTCCGAGACTAGAATATATATACGTTTAGAGACTTATACACTTCTACGCTGATATCCATACCCCAGAGGCTATTCGTATATACCCATCCAGCATTAACCTCCTTTCAACACGTTTTATCAACTCATCAAGTTTATCAAACAATCATGACATGCATCACTGCTCATCGGCCTCACGTCGTCCCTGAAAAAAACGGCCCCGATCCAGAGCCGCGTCCGCCGGTCCCGAAACCCCAGCCTGACGACGACGACGAGTCTCGAGAGTAATAGCCTCTCAAGATTTGCTCTATCGTTCTGTTGATCTACTTTAAGTTTGCTGTAGCTCCCCGAAACCTAGACCGACTACACGCCAGCTTTTGCTATTTTTGCTTTGTTGCATTATTCCAAATACGTTTAGATATCCCCGTGAGACTGTTGGGGTGGGAGGATGCCAGCAAGCAGTGCCAGGATATAGCAGTCTGCTGTTGGCAGGATGATACATGTGCACTGTTGGCCTTATTTATATATCCATATCAACATCAATTCGCTAACGCATTTTGTTTGAATATAATGACTCTGGTGTTATAACAAAGCCTTGATGGCTACAGAAAATGCATAATACAAGGCAGTTGTAGTTCGAATACTTTACGCTCCATACCCAAACGATCGAACCCACTCCATCACTTCAAATGCGAGCCGCCGCTCCGTCTTCTTATCCAGAACGCGCTTGTTTGTCCAGTCCTTGTCCTTCTCATATCTATGCTCGTTATGGGCATCGGCCTCGGCCGCTGCTGCAGCTTTGCTGGCGTGAATCACAATAACTCCCTCCTGTGCCCGTGTGTTGACGGATGGCTGCTCGTCGGCCGCGTCGCCTTCGACCGGCTCACAGTCGACATAGATGACCAGATCGGGCGCGGCTGTGGCACGCCACATCATGGCCATCCACTCCCAATGATCAAGTGGTGTGTATGAATCCTCGATAGGAACCTTCATGGCATACCGGTCTGAGATGGACAGGCTATAGCCACCTGTGATGAGGGCAATGGGTATGAGAGGTTGACCGGCTTGGAAGGACGGCGGCATTGCTGGCAGGGTAGAGCCAGGCATCAATGGTGACTGGCGCGGTGATTTCGAAGTCGATGCCGAGCTAGAGGCCGGTGAGGTTCCCTTGTTCTTTACCAAAATAGGAGGCCCACTGTCCTTCTTCTTGGTCTCACTTTCCACCTCGGGAGTCATGGAGCTGTGTGGCGAAGGCTGGGCAGAGAGTGGATTGGACTTAGGCTGCGTCGGTGATAGGGGAGCAGACGCTGATGCTTCTGTTAATCTAGGTTCGTCCTTTTCGATGGACTCGGCCGGGATACTGGCTGTTTGTGGCGTGTTGACATGGCGTGCAATAGCCTTTGTCTTGGCCCGCCAGGACACGACAAGAGCCTGATACTCTGCTAACAAATCTTCATCATTGATCTCAATGCTGCTACCACCGATGCCATCTCCACTACCATCGTCAATCGTACTACCGACACCACTATCGGTGCTCTGTTTCTTGGTAGGTGCCGATGTCGACCATACACCAAAATGGCACTCGCCGCTTTGGCTCAGCGCCTGCTCCACAATACGGCCGACATTATCAGTCAGTGTTTGATTGTGGCCCTCGATGGAAATAATGGGCCCACGCTTGGTGTCGGTAGTAATCGACTGGGGAGGGTTCATTCGGCGTAGGTATTCTAGGCGAACCAGATATGGAATGCTTAGTACCATGGCACGAATACCACTGCCCTGGATGTCTTTGTCGGGCATATCTTGTACGATCTTAGCAGAGATACCATTTCCATTCTTGGCCAGTTCACTGGCGAGGAGCATTGACTGCAGACGGCCAGGTTGAGCAGGCTCGGTGGACGGCCTTTGCATATGCTGGGGCTTTTGATTTTGATTCTGTTGTAACTGATTTTGTTGTTGTTGTTGTTGTTGTTGTTGTTGTTGTTGTTGTTGCTGCTGCTGCTGCTGCTGCTGCTGCTGGTGTTTTTGAACAAGAGCACTCATCGGCGTGGAGACGTTGGTCATCAGTGGCGGCAGTCGTAAAGACTCGTCAGAAAAGCTCGAGGGCCGATGGGGAAACTGGCCTCTGCGGCTATTGTTGGCGCCTATAGCACTCATCGGGGGCTGTGCAGACATTGGTGTAGCTGCTATAGGTGTGGGTGGTTGCCGCATTGACAGGGCAGCCATGGCTGTGGAAGGCGTAGTAAGGCCATTTCCAGGCCCGGCATGGTATCCGTACGAGGGTTCCTGAATAGGGGGCAGACGTCCAGTCATTCCATTGTAGCCCTCGCTCTCTTCAGGATGTCGGCTTTCGGATGGGAAGTTTTGGCCACGGGGGATGGTTTGGGACGGGTAGCTACCCCTTGCCGACATCCTATGCGGCACAGGAGGAGGTGTCATCCAGGGTGATCCCGGTACAGGGCCGGGACCACCATTGACATACTGGGGAAGCCCAGCAGATAAAGGTGGCGTAGATGATGCCTGGCGATGCGAGCGTTGTGGTAATCTGTACTGCGAGTGAGGATGAATGGGTGTGGCGATGTGATTTCCGTTTGTATCAAAACGTGGTGCGTAAGGGTTGGGCGGGTCATAACGGCGTCTCTTCTGATCGGAAGAGGAAGAAGACACACTGCGGTGGTCATAGCTGTCGTCAGGGCCATCTACCTGTTGGATGGGGCGGCCATGCTGTGGCAGAGGACGGCGGCCGCTCTGATCGCGCTGCTGGGAAGCAGGCATTTGCTTGAGCATTCTAGGGCTGGGGATGCCGCGGCCAAAATGCTCATCGCCGCCCTCGCCGCCTTGAATGGTAGGAAAGGCAGACTGCGGTCCGCTACGACGACTGCCTGATGTGTACGGGGATGGAGGCTGGTTCAGGGCTCTAGCAGACATGGGAGCGGCCCGTGCAGACGGCAGAGGTGCAATGTAGCGGCCACCGCACTTCTCACAGCGGTTCGGGTCGCCAAGACCGTCGCCGGAGCCACTAACACCCTTGTCGAATACTCCGTCGCCGTTAGCTGATCCGGGCCGGCCTGCACCGCGAGCATCACCTTTGCCACTACGCCGAGGCTGGTAGCGGTAGTCGGGGTGCTGTTTGCGGTGGTGCTGCTTCTCCTGCTCGGCCAATCCCTTCCAGTATTCGCGATCCTTTTCTGTCTGGCCCTTCCACATTCCGCCAATGATTTTGGAAATATCTGGATTTGCCAGGCCCGGATTTTCTGCGACGACCTGCGACTGGAAGTGCTGACGGTAGAGGATAAAAGCTGCCTTGTTAGCCTAATTTTCAGTGAGCGGTAGAGCACCTTGTTGGGGATGTACCATTTCTTGGACGCGGGATTTTGGGAGCTTTGACACAGAAGCATATTGTGTCGGACTGAGATACATCTGCCGAGCTTGGAGAGGCCATGGGAGCGCAGCGTGTACTTTGATGGGGTTCATCGTCGCCATCACTGCTCCGGGTGTCCATTTCAAAGGGAAAAGAACGCTTCCGCTCGATAAGGGCAGACGAATTTGGAGTGTTTGCATTGCTCCCCGGGTTGCTTCCGCGCTCAAACTCCTCGTACTCGCTCAGGCGCTTTGGGGGCAAAATGATTGGTGTTGGGCGGTGGTTGACAGAGCGGGGGGTAGACGAAGGCGATGCTGTACCGTGCCGGCCAGGCGAGAGTCCTCTCCGACTGAAGGAGTCCCCGGAAATAAGAGATGGGAGAGCAACGTTTATAGAGTCGTGAGCCCCGATAGAGGGAGGAGAGGCATCTGCCTCGCCCTTGATGATAGTTGCCATGAGTCGGGATTAGAGCTGACAATACGTAGCTGAATATGAGTCGTTGAGTTGAGATGGAGAACAGTCAACAGGTATTTAAAGGTGTAAATCAAGGGTAGGACTATAGTCAGAGTGAGAACGGGAAGAAGGGAAGAGCTGGTAGAAGGCCGTTATTCTGGTACGCATATGTAGATACTGGAATAGAATGGAGATTTTAAGGATGGGGAGAATGGATGGAGAGAGGGGGGGGGGAGGTCTAGATGGGAAGAAGCGTTGAAATGGTTTGAGTAGTCAATCAAAGCAGCACAATGAAAGGATAAAAATGCGCAAACACGGAGAGGTGTGGGTGCACTGGCGTTGTGTTGTTATAAGCCAGATGGGGGCCGAAGGAAGACGAGAACAAAAGAGCAGAGAAGAGTTAAGATAAAGAGAAAAAAGAGGTGAAAGAGATCAAAGACGCCAAAGAGAGTCAGTAAATCAAAGAGGCGCAGGCAAAAGAGGTGAGAGTTGCTGACGAAAGCAGAACAAACACGAGACGGAGGATGAAGGACGGAGGATGAAGATGGAGAGAAGATGTCGACTAGGACTGGCGACGAGGCCGACGACATAGAAATACGCTGGACGTTGACATTGAAGAGATCATGGAGCTGAAAGCAGTTGAAAGGCCATATGAAAATCAAAAGAAATAAGAGAGATAATAGATAAAGGCGAGGTGAGAGATGAGAAGGAGGTCCACACGGGACCATAGAAGCCAGGCGTTTGGTTAGATGCTGTAGTCGTTTGGGCCAGGAACAATATTAGAAGAGATAGATTGACGGGGTATGAATATAGATATAGACAAAAAGCGAAAGTAAGAAGAGGACAGACGGGAGGTAAGAGGATAAAGAACTGAATAGCGAGTTGTGAGCAATGAGTATGATAGACTCAATGAAGTAAATGGATGAACTGGCTGAATGGGGAGAATATGAGATGTTAAAGATAAGATTTTAGAAGATGAGATATTAGAAAGTTAGAATGAGAATGAAAAGTGATAAGAAACGGCAGATGGGGGTGTGAGACAGGCAGGAGAGAGGAGGAGGAGGAAGACGGAGATGCGAGACAGCTTGAATATCTTGCCTCTGTGGATAGTAAATAACGAGGAGCGAAGAACAAAGAACGAAGAACGACGAAACCTGGGACAGCAATAGGTAATAGCAGGCAGGGTGGAGGTGAAGAATGCGAGGTGAGAGGTGAGAGGTGAGAGCTAATGCTGGCAGAGGAAGCTTAGATGGGCTGGCAGAGCCTGGGGAGCTTGGAGAGCTTGGATGGTGGACGGGTGGCAGTTGGTGGCTGACAGGCAGTGTGGCATGTTAATAGAGACAACAAAGCTGGAAGAATAGACAGAGGCAGAGAGCATAGACATTAGCAGGCCATTACTGCCAGAGACCCTACGTGTCAAATATCACAAAATGCATGAATGAGCCGCTAGGTGGCGACAGATACACGAGAGGACAAGAGGAAAGAGGAAAGAGGGAATAGACAAGCAGACGGAAGAGGGGAGAAGGAGACGAGAACAAAAGTGACAAGCGTGAGGCGAGGAGGCTGAAAGACAGACGAGACTAAGCAGGAGAGGAGACAAAGCAAGAGGGTGTTGTGTGTAAGAATATATGTATCTTGTACATTTGTTAGAGGTGCAAGAATATGCAGGGAGTTGCAGGGAGTTGCAGGGAGGTGACAAAGAAGGCTAGAGGTGAGAAGAGAGACAGGGAGAGGCAGTTGAATGGTTAGATTCGTGTGAGATCCCAACATGCCAGAGAAGCAAGGATCATAAAGACCGAGACGGATCACGGAGATCGCGGAGAATAAATAGAGATATGAATAGATATGGGGATGGTTAGTGAAGAGGTATGACGCGGAGAGGCATAGGATCAGAGGGGTATTGAGAGAGAGGGATAAGAGAGGGATAAGAGAGGAATAAGAGAAGAATAAGAGAGGCCGAGAGAGACGAGGAAACAAGACACAAAGACGGAACGAGGTCAGCAAAAGAAAGTACATCTGGCAAAAGACCAGTACTGCACTAGAGCAGAGGACAGAGGCTGATAGGAAATAGGAGGGGAAATACTGAATTAGAGGACAAACAACAATAGAGAGAGACGGAGAGGGACGGAGAGACAGCCAGAGACATGTAAGAAGAAGCCAGTTTCTGTGTACATACGCGTCTATGTAGCTATCTGAGACGGAACACGGCTGAGGGCTATATGTACAAAAGTACAGTCACGGTGCCTTGTGGGAGAATGAGGAAGGAGCCAGGAGAGAGAAGGGTTGCATAACCATGGCCAAGGAAAAGACCAAGGAAAGAAACACCTCTCGTGCCTGCCGTGCTATCAGACGAGGAAAGAGGAGCATTAATGTGACCAACGAGGAAAGAACAATCCAGGAAAGAGCAGACGACATCCTGCCGGCCCCTGCCGCACAGTTCCGGCATCAAAGTTGATTATCTAATGACTGAGTGTGACGAGCTGAGCTATCATAGTCCTAATAGTCAAACTCAAGAATGAGCGACTTTGTAGTGATGTTCAAGGAAACAATACACTGGAATGAGATACACGGCCAGGGACGTACCTGTCAGTATCGCAGAATCTACACGTTCGGGATAGCATGAGCGGGTGATTACACAATGGAAGGAAGAAAAAGAAAGAAAAGAAGAAAAGACGAAAAGAAGAAAAGAAGAAAAGAAACAATAAATATTTAATAACGGAAGAAAGAGTATTAGTTGCTACTGCATTTGGACCAACTGCCGCCTTCTTTGTCTATCCTATTGTTGTCAGCCATCTGTTGGTGGTCTGCTCCGTGCTCGTTATTTGAGCTGTCGCCAACAATGTTTGACGTAGAGGTCTGTTGGCTTGTTGATTATGTTGATGTTAATGGCAATGTTAATTTCTGCAGTCTTCTTTCCCTTTGCTCTGCTTCTGGTCACTCAAGTAACACCCGCATCTTGCATCTCATCTTCCACAGTATCCCAGCCTTGGTCGACGCCTTGTTTGGTGTCCATGTCTCGGGATTTATGGTTCTGTTTTACCTGGTTTTTTATCAGTTTGATTTAGTTTATCTGGATAATCTGGGTTATCTAATTTTATCTAATTTATCTAGTTTATCTATTTTGATTTGATCTGCTCAATCCTCACTCGGGTATCAATCTATCTGCCCAAGAGTTACTACTCTGTAAATATATTAGTCTGTTCAGATATTAATCTAGCAATATCAAGGCTCCACGACCCAAGGCCATCTGCCGTTGCCAGACGCAAGGATCAACAAGATGTGCGATAGGCGCGAGAGGCGTACAAGGAAGATCGGGCTATGAAATAACAGTCCTCGGTGACTTGATTGACTCGGGACAGACAACATAGAAAAAGTAGGCAATGAAGACGGTATCATCCTCGACTTGTCTTTCACTTTCCTTTTCTTTTTCTTCTTTTCTTTTATTTTCTTTTCCAAACGGCCATCTTCATTCGACTAGTTGCATGGTCTAGCTGCTCTTCTCCCCCCTTGTCAGTGCCATCCCAACAGTTGCATCCTTTCACGGAGAACGTTGGATTTGACAGGCTGTCTGCTGTCAATGACATAACAAGTAGCCGTAAGAATATCCCTTGTCCTTGTCATGTACCCTATTGTTGCCCAATCTCTTTGTCCAACGTCTGTTTCCGTCTCTTGCATGGCATTGTCTGTTGGCTTGCAATATTGTTGTTCCACTATCACATCAGTCAAAGAAAATAACTACACAACTCACTGGTGGCTATCCCGCTATGCACGGAGGCTGATGCTATTCCCTTAGCCTGCTCGCTTGCTACGTGAAGACGGCGATCATTGGCCTACGATCCTGGCTTTTTCCCTTTTACTCCGTGTTCAGTACTGAGTTGTACTTGAGCCCGGAATAAGCACATGGCCGAGTGTATTTATTGTGTCTGGCGAATACGAGTATATCCGTGGCAGATATATTCACAATAGTCATCCCGTCAGCCCATCCGGAAACCCAGCAGACACGCATTGTATGACGGCGATTATCATTCTCTCGCGTATCTCCTTGCAGGCATATCTTTGCTGATGGCCATGTAGATGAATATCAATCAATGGATAGTCTAACTTTATTAAAATCAGTCAAAAGTAGCGAGTCGGCCCTCTATATCTCAAGAGTATTATTTACAATCATCTGCAAAAACCAGTCATTGCAGTAGGAAGCCGCTGGCTGTTGGGCTGCTACATAAGCATGCATATCGGATGTCGCTGAGATTGCCCCCCCTCTTTCTCACACTCTCCCTCCATCTGTCTCATATGCCCTATCACAGTAAAGTTTCTCCCTTTATCATGGCTGTCACGTATCTGCCTCCAATAATACTGCAGTAAAACACACTCGTACTTTGCTAGCGCTCAACTCCTGCTGGAATTAATACGGTAATACGGACACAACAAACTAGGTGCATACATTGGTTTTCACTACTCTATCGGCTTTGTATTCTTCTACTGGTGAGCTACTTGTGAGCTACGTGGTCATCCGATTCTTCACTCGCACATCGGGTTTTTACTTTTCCATCTCGATCTTGCTTTGCCATGCCACCACGAGTAGAGACACCATGTAGAAAAAGAGAACTTGTTACATGGGCACGATGGAGTCAAAGAATCAAATACACATGGCATCGTGGGGGCCTTGCAACAATGGGGCGTCACAATGGGTCACATAGTCAGACACGCCCATCGGCCCTCCAGATACTTAGCCAGCTTTACATTTTATAAACAGCTCTGCTCGCATCTTTGCTTCTCATTTTAACTGCAGTGTCCTTTTGCTGGCTGCTGACTGCTTGTCATCGCCCTTCTTTGTGGTTGCAGTCTGTCTTTCTTTTCTTTTGCTTTTCACTTTTTTCCTTTTCATTTCCTTTCTTTTGGTTTCTTTTCTTTTCCTGGCTCTCATATTGCTTGTTCCACCCCTTGCATGCCAACACTTTCTCATTCTATTCGTCACTCCAACACTCCTCCTTTCCTTTCTTTCATCACGTCCCCCTTGTCTGCCGCCTAGTCTGTTACTCTGCCTCTGTCTCTGCCTCTGCCTCTGCCTGTCCACGCAAGACCCTGATCAGGATAACATTGCCTTTGTTCCTCCACAGCGTCGCACGGTCACGCTCCTAGACTCCATGGTCTATTTCTTGGAATACTTGTATTGTTTTTTGCTCTATTGTCTGTTGGATCCTTCAATACTACCCTCTGTTGGTGTTGTATTCTCTTTTTTTAGTCTTGAAAATAGGTCTTTACTTCTGAAGAGCCGTGACTACTATTTATATCTAGTATCTAGTTACCTTGTTTTCATTTCTCTCGCCCTTCTGATGGGAATGTGCTGTCACTAAAAAGAAAGCTTACGCCGTATTTTATTTAGATAGTAGGACCTGCTTTTAAGTAGCAGTCATAACTGTTGTTGTTTTTCTTCTGTTCTTGCCGCCCTCTATTTTATCTCTACTTTTCCGCCTTTGTGCATAGCCATCTCAGGGCTTAACACGGAGGTTTTACATCACCGCCATTTACCGAGCAAAAGTAGATAAAAGGAAACATTGAGTCCTTAAATAGTTCCTAATACATCGAGCACGTTCAATAACATCAATGACAAATAAAATAATGAGAGTCAAGGGGGATGAGACAATGGTATGATCTTATGATCTGAGTCTATAATCTTGAGACTTGCAGAACAACAATAAGACTACCCTTGGGACTACTCAGTAAGACCATGGCCATAGAGATTGCAGACTGAGCCATCTGCGAGAGGAAATAGAAGAGAAGAGAAAAGACGATACAACGAGACAAGCATGACACCAGGGGCGGCTGAAATAGCAAAGAACAGGAGGAGTGAAAAGGCTTCATTGATAGACGCCGTTTTGCCACCAAAAGGAGGGTTCTTGTCTTGGTATTGAACCATCAGTCTATTAATGTCTCAGTGTATTAATACCAGAGAATACGAGCTGTAGGCTGTGAAAAGTGAGGTGTATGAAAACAGGCCGGAATAAGTAAAAAGAAAGAAAGAAGAAAAGAAACGCAGCTCTGAAAAAGAAAAGAAGCAAAAACACGACGCGGACTTCTTACTCCGTAAAATCAGTCCATCTTGCAGACGACAGGCATTCAAATAGTAAGAATCGTATATTGGGCAATTAAGCAGAAATCAACGGTAGCTAATGGAATTCGGGCAGTATTTCAGTTTCAGTTTCAATATCAACACTGGCCGAGAATTAAAGACATGTATGAAGTATCTAGAGGGTTATTGCTGCGAGGGGTAGAGATCTAAAGGGGAGGGATAATGAAGCAAAAGGAAAAGAAGAGGTAAAAGGGGAGAGGAAAGAGAGTAGAAAAAGAAGGAAAAAAAAGACAAAAGCAAGTAAAAACAAAAACAAAAACAAAAACAAAACAAACTATCTACGACTTCTATAGTATCCACATATCGGGATCTGTACCAAGGGTCTACAGAGACAAAACCCGTCTCTTTTTACTCTACTCTAAATACGTATTTACTGCCATCGATTACGTACCGTTGATTGTCTTCTTGTCAGTGTGATTGATATAATATTAGGAAAATCGGAAAATCGGAAAAGCAAGATAAAGTGACCCGTCCCATGCAACGGTGTCAACGGTACATATCCGCAATCCTCTAATATTACCTCGCTCTCTTTGTCGCTCTGTTAGCTCTTGTCATCCTGCCATCTCCACGTCAGAATGGCAATCTATTCAGCTCTTTGTTATGTCGTTGCATCTAAATTGCATCTGGGCATGGCCACCAGCTGCTTTTCTATATCTCTCATATATGCATCTCTGGCGTGAGTATTCAATATCGTCAATTTCAATATCGTCCATCTCGTCAGTATCAAACCAGTATCCATATGCTACGGGCAATCCGCCAATGAAACACCTTGGCAACTCCATTCAATATCATATGAGGACTTTACAGTTGCTCTGCCGTCCATCGTCATGACGGCATGACGATTGATTGGTGGCTATTATAGGCAAAGCAGTGTAAAAGAACTGCTTGCGGATCCGTCTCGGGTGCTATCCATGCAATCTCATCCTCATCTCTGGCTGTGTTTGGTTTGTCTTGCGATATTCATGAGACAACGGGCATCAGTCGGAAATGTAGGTCGACGAGGAGAGACCACAAGACAGGAAAATACCCATGATAATAGCAAACCCAAAGACAAGACAACAAACATATATAACATGTACCAAAGCAAGACATAGTAAAAATATAATAATAATAAAAACCGAATATCAAATATCAAGATCAAAATCAAAATCAAAATCAAACCGTTCGCCGATTTTCGCCCTTCCCATCGCCTGCATCCATCTTGCGTCTTCTGTCTCTCAAAAATAGCAATGAATGACCGTAGTCTATAATTGCAGCCCGTAGTCTGTCTCTTCGCCTATACCAGGAACTCGCCAGACAGCTTGGCGGCACTGCGCGTGGCGTCTAGGAACAGCTCCTCACACTCCTCCACATCGCGCACATCAATCTCCTTGCGTCCATTGACCCGCGCCAGAATGCTCGACGGCGCAAGCAGCTGCAGGCAGTACCGCAGGCTGATGCGCACACCCTCCTCCGCAATCTTGTCGATCGCACCCTCCGTCAGCGGCGTGCCCTCCGTCGTCGACCGGATCTTGACAATCCGCTTAATCTCCTCCGCATCGTACGCATACGTCGGGATGATCAGCAGCCGCGCCAGGAAATCAGGCGGAATGCCGTGCGCCGCTACCAGGTCGTCCGTGCCGCGGATTGTCGTCATGCCGCGGTTCGACGCCAGCACCACAATCGGCGCAATCGGCGACTCCAGCGCGCGATTGAGGTACGTAAAGCACTCGAGGTCCAGCATGTGCGCCTCGTCAATAAACAGCACACCAGGCACGAGCTCCGCGACGCCCTGGTCAATGTACATGCTGACAATCTTGTTGATCTCGGCGCGCAGCTTGTCGGTAATCTCCGTCATGCGCGGCTTCATCAGCTGGCCCATCATGGACATAATGTCCTGGCCACCCTGCGGCCGCGCATTGGCCATGTCCAGGTCGTGCAGCGTCACGTCCTGCACAATCTCCTTCTTCTTGTGCACCTCGCCCTTGGGAATGGGCACGTACTCTTCCGCCTCCAGGTCAAACTCGGTCGCATACGCATCTGACCGGCCTACACGCTTGCACGCGCCCGTGTTGGCTTCAATGTAGATAACATCGCCCACCGTCACGCGCTCCTTTTGGATCGCCTCGTATATGCTCGGGTCCAGCCGCAGCTTCTTCTGGCCCTTGGCGCTCTTGAGCCCAATCAACAGTGTGCTGATCGTCTTGCCGTAGCCGCCCAGCGGGTTCTCCGCCTCCTCGGGCGTCAGCTCCGTCACTTCGCCCTCGTACACCTCCTTGGTCTCGCGCACCTTGAGACCAATTGCGCGCCGAAAGTTCTCCATCAGCATCTCCGTCTTCTTGACCTCGGCCGAGTATACCTCGCTGCCCACAATCGGGCAAAATGGAATCTTGGTACCCAGCTCCTGGCTAATGGCCAGGGCCAGAGCCGTCTTGCCCGTGCCAGGGCCACCAGCCAGCATAACGCCACGGCCGGCCATCTTGTGAGCGCGAATCAAATCAACAACAACACCGCAGGCCTATATCGTTAGTACTCTCCAATGAACCATATAATCAGATTCCTCTATACGGACCTCTCGTGCGGATGCCTGGCCGACAAAGCCAGACGCCTGGCGCTCTGCTGTGCCATCGCTCTTCAGGCCGAGACCCTTGATGTGTGTGTGGGATGACGTCCGGTTGTCACGGCTGCTGTTCTTGACCTCGCTAATCTGCACCATCTTGGCGGTAGTGTGCAGTGTGATGAGGTATAGATGTGACGTAGATTCGAGGTATCGTTCAATTGAGATTGGTAGATGACACGATCGGCGTGAATTCTCGTCGAAAATAAAGGTGTCGACGTAAACGAGTGGTCGCTAAGCTGTAGCTCCTAGCTGTATCGTTGGGGGGTGTCGTCGGGAGAGATGGAAACAAGATGGACAGGGGAATAGAGATGGGGGACGAGATGTCAATACAGGAGGTCAAAAGGCACCAAACCTATCGACAAAGGGAGGCGGCGGGCGCGAGCCAAAATTCTAGCAAACGCGCTCATTATCGATAAGAAGCTATCAAGTCACGTGCAGCTTACATGCGGTACATATAGCTACTTTTATAGTTTCATTTACTATTTACACTTTTGTTCAGCCTCACAACAGTTACATCTGTGCCTTTGAAACAAATTACTTTCTACATTTAGGAATATATAATAAGTATGCAGAATTACGCGAGAGTATGGAAAACGCATGGTATCATCAATCATCGTAGCCTATTTGAGGTCTCTCGGTCGAGCAGGTCGACCTCATCCTCGTCATCGCTGTCTTGAGCACGTAGCATAGGGACTCCCTCTGCCCTCGGCTCGCGGGCAATGTCGCGCTGTGTGAGAGGGTGGTGATTGTGCTGTGTTCTGATAACGCCAATCTCGATATCATTTGTCAGCGCGGCAGCGGCTGTAGTCACGCGCACGGCCGGCGGCTTTTTGGCCAAAGCTGCCCAAAGTGCACTTCCAATCACAAGCCCGCAGCCCACAAGGCTCGTCGTGCCCATCTCGTGGCCAAACACAAACCGGTCAAAGCTTGCCGCAAACAGCATCTGCGTGTACAACATCGCCGTGGCACGATTCGACCGCTCGAGGCCCAAGCCTACGGTGGCCAGGAACTGCGTGCAGAAACCACAGACGCAAATGAACAGCAGCAAAATCCACTGCCGGAACGTGTGCGGCAGCGCAAACTGTAGGTACGGTTGGCCAATGCCTAGTATGGGTGCAAAGAAGAGAATAGTTCCCGTCACAATGGTGCACCAAGTCGAGAAATAGTTGACTGAAATCAGTGGGTGTGCGCGTGTGCCAATGGCGCGTATTGACGTAAAGGCAGACGAGCCACCAAGAACACCGACCAGGGCAACAAGGATGGCCACGAGGCGCTGTAGGACAGAAACGCCCTCTTCCGAGTTGGCAGCAGCACTCTTACTGGCGGTCCCACTAGCCACCTCGACCATGTCGCGAATCATAGCCGCAGCAGCCGACACAGTACCCGAGGAAGCTATAGTTGTAATGTTGTTCATGGCTGTGTCTGCATCCATGATACCTTTAGTATTAACGGGCACAGCCGAGTGCGAGATGAAAGACAGCGGCCGCGTGATGAGAATGATGCCGGAAAAGGCCACGGCGGACGCAATCTGTTCCCTCCGCGTAAACGGGTCCTTGAGTAGCACATGGCAGATGTAGCCCGTGACGCTCGGCGACAAGAACGTGAATACGGTCGCCTCAGCCAGCGGTAGGTACATCATGGAGTACCACATGCCAAAAATGCCAAAGAAGCCAGTGAGGCCGCGGATGACGAGCAGCCAGCGCACACCAGGCGGGCCCAGGGGGAAGTTGGGCACCTTGTAGTGCCACATGTACAGGCAGCTGGCACAGGTTGTCATGATCATGCGCATAAACAGCAGCTGTACAGGATGGAAGGCATGGTCGCCCTCGTCGAGCTCAAGCAGGCGTGCAAACAGGTTCATGAGGGCGCCAAACAGCTGTGCGAAAAAGACAAACAAGACGGCCCGGTTGCGGTTCCAAAAGCGAAGCACAAAGGCCGGGACCCTGGAGGATGTAGGAGAGGAAAGAGATGCTACCACAGGGTACTCGGGCTGGTAGACAGACGGCAGTACGGAGGGGCCGTAGCCAGCATCGGACACTGAGCCGATGGAGAGGCGGTGAAAGGCATCTGGCGGGCGTAGCGTATTTTTGTGGAAGGAGGCGACGGGAGATGCTGTTTTCCGGCGGTCCTTGGCTATCTCTTCTGCATCGGCAGTCCGGTCCGACGTCAGTGTAGGCCGGGGCGGGGTAGACTCGGGAGCGGCCCGGTCGGAGGCAGACGAAATATCATCGAGCTGACCGTCAAGCTGTGCTATGGTACTCGGCGTCTGAGGTATTGGTACGTAAGGCGGCATGGTGTGGTGTGTGTTGGAGATGCTCCTCCCGTATTTCGATCTTCTATCTTGCGTGTGTATACGGGCCCGGAGTGGTTGATGTCATTGTATGGCTGTAGGCCGTGTGACTGTTGGTGTTTGCACAATGTAGTTTTTTCTCTTGGCCTGTTTTTTCTTATGTTCTCTGATTTTATCGCCAATAGAGTTTTACCTTGGCCGACAAAAGAATGGTTATGATGGAGAAGTGAGTTGTTACACTTTGATCCAGGGTGGCGAGTAACACCTGACGATGAAGCAGCAACCAGCGAATTGTTTGAAATTTGAAATCAAGGCTAGATTAGGCTGTAGATTGCAGGAAGAGTATGTGGGAATAGATCACATAGCATAGGGGCAAAGGTAGACTCTGGAGTAGGAGAAGAGCGGCCCGGTCATGCAGTGAGGTGGTGCTTCTTCCGAGAACGCCTTACTGAGATTGAGGTTTCAGTAAAGAACCAGGGCTGGCCTGGCCTGGCCATAGAAAATACTAGATGGTTCTGGCGACAACAAAGATACGAATCACGCACAACATGGCGACTAAAATGTGACTACAGAACAACAAGGCAGTGTTGGGATCTAGACGAGGAGGGCCGAGCACGGATGGCTTACAAGCACGGTAAGAAGGTGATGGGGCGAGGGAAGGCGCGAGCACGAGCCTAAAAGGCTGCCGTCGGAGTAAAAAAGAGCGAGACTGAAAAATAGTATGCACTATCACTACACACTAATAGCAAATGCAGACTTGCTGACCTATGAGTGGACGTTGACAGCACACTGAGGGTGCGGTGGTCGGGGAAAAGTGGGCTCCAGCCCAAGGGTCTGGGCGCATGGCGGCGGATATCGGCCCCGGTCCGGGTAGTTGACAGTAAAATGTAAAATTCAAAGTGGAACTGAAAAAAGGGCTATGAGGCAGGTGCATGGCAGACCCATTTACGGAAGGTGCAGTGCGAATGTCTGAACGAGAAAGCAAGACTGGAAAGAGATGCATTGCTGTGGGCGGGAGGAAGGTGCGACGGGAGACAGCATGGCATCCACGCCAGTCAAAATCGTTGATGAGAATTTGAAGATTGCAGACGGTTGTCCAACCGCAGCCACTTTGATTTATCGTGTCAAAGCTAGTGCTGCAGGTGACCTCGTGCATCATATCTGAATACGTCGCAGAGTGGCTGTAGGTGGTATTTGGTTTGCACGAAGCTGTATTTTTCTGTAGTTTTAAATGTCCATCCTGCCAGAGGAGTGGTTGCCGATGTCGTGAAGTAAAGCAGAGTACACAAGCATGCACTTGGGAAAGTGTGTGGGTAATTATGAATAAGATTCAATGCACGTGTAATGACGAGTAGCAACAGCCTGACGGTGCCATAGAGCCTTCTCGATTGCGTGCTAGCCACGCCAGTGACGACAACACCAAAGATAAGGCATCTTGAAGACATCTCAAAGACATCCTTGGGGTGTGAGTATGCGAGTATGCATAAAGTGTGATATTGGTATGAAAGATGTGTATGCTACCCAGATGTCCATTGTCCGTCGGCCAAAACTCCTGTAAATGCAAAGTAAAAGTATAGTATAACGCCCGCTTGTTTAACAAGCAGCTCGCAGGCCATTAAAACAGCCCGTCAAGCTCCCCGATATCCCCCACATCGTCTTCGTTCTTGATAGACGTACCGTCGGGGTGCCCGTCTTGTTTTTGTCCGTTCTTGTTGTCGTGTGCGGGCCCATCACCAAACACGTCGTCATCGTCGCCGTCGCCAAACAGCGCATCCAGCGACGGCTCCTCTGCATCAGGCTCTTCTTTTGCTGCTACGTCGCCGGCGGATGGCTCTGCCGGGTCCGCTGATGCACTTGCAGTCTTACTGGCATTCTTTGCGCCGCCTTTGCTTGCCGCCGCCGTCTTGGCCTTTTTCTTCTTGGACCCGGCACCGTCGCCCTTTCTCTTCTTGTTTCCGTTGGCCCCGTTGGCCGCGGATTCTTCCTTGTCTTCGGCACCCTCTTTTTCAGGCTTACCATCGCCCTCCTCTTCACCGAGCTTGGCGAGATCATTAATATCAGCCTTGGCCAGGTTGCCTTCGCCAATGCCGGGCATCTTGCGCGCGTCCTTTACTTCCTTGCTCATCTCAAACATCTCGCGCACTTTACCGAGGAACAAGGGATTTCGCCGCAGAGCAAACTCAAAGTCTTCGTACTTTATCTTTTGGCGGCCCGAGTAGTGGCCGATGCGTGCGGCCTCAAAGGACAGGCTCTGGATGAAGTCGGTGGCGATCTCGTCGAGCAGGCGCATAGTTTCGGGCAGAGGTTCGCGCGCGTCGCCGCTTCCGTATAGTAGTTGGCGCACTTGTGTAATCGTCAGCATTTAGAGTATAGAGTGTAGAGGTGAGAGAGGGAGAGGGAGACGCACGCTCGCCGAAGCCAAAATTCATCTTGCCGACATTCTTGCCGGCGCGCGCTCTGGGCTCCATGATGGCGGGTGCGGGAGGCAATTGCCGATTGCCGATTGTCGATTGCCAATAAGTTGACAGACCACAGTCGGAGTTATGTAATAAAGGTTGTTCTTATGTATCGCAAATATCATTAAAGTGATGTGCTGGTAGCTGTCGCTGTTGCAGACTGACGTCGATGATACTGGAATGCCGACACGATGGCCCTGAAAAGCGCGTCAGACAGTATAGTTCAGTGCAGTTGACCTCATTTAGTATTACAGCCTGGCGGCGCCCCTCCTATTCTCAGCCTGGTCAGGCCCACCAGCCAATCACAAGCCGCCATTCTAGCTAGTTCAGGAGCCATATTGTAAAGGCAGAGAGGGCACTTTGGCCAACGTGTTCAACCATCACGACGTCAACCTCGACACGCAAGCAACTACAATCATGGTAAGGCTCTTGCCATTGCCTTCTAGTTATACACTACTAACAGCCTAGTCTGCCCTCTTCAACTTCCAGTCTCTCCTGCTGGTGATCCTCCTCCTCATCTGCACGAGCACCTATGTGCACCAGATGTTCCCAACGCTCCTCGACAACCGCAAGCAGGGGTAATCTCTTTTCACTTCTTGATACCTTGAGATGCAATAAATAAACTAACAGCCAGTGTGATGGGCATCTTCTGGAAGAGCGCGCGGATAGGTGAGCGGCTAAGCCCGTACATCAGCCTGTGCTGCGTCTTCATGGCGGTAGGTCCACAACTCGATACTCGGTACTCGATACCGGTTTGACTACAGGGTTCAGTGACTAACATTACAGTTCTCCGTCTTTGTCGGCAACTAGACATCTAGCATCTCGGCGGCAACTATTGACGACTTTCATTACCTCTTGACACGCTCAGCATTTGCGACAGTGGCTTATCTACACTGCGTCTGCTTTCCTCCTTTTTCTTACGACGGCGCATCGGTGCATAATAGTGCTTTGGTTTGGGTTTACACGTTCTGTCTATTTACAAAGAGGCACATGCCTATCAAATACACATACTTTTCCATCTCTACTACGGCATGGACGCTACAGCATGGGTGTTTGGTGTGTGCTTGAATAGAGTCTGCGAACTCAAATCCCCGAGGTCACCTTCTGGAAAGTGAGGCGGACTGATCGCTGTACACGTTCGCTATGCGCAGCGATCAGTCCATCAGTCCATCATTATCAACCTCAATCCTGCAATGCTGTGAGATCCGCGGTCAAATCGAAGTTGAACAGACTGTTGACCCGCGACACGACGCCGGATGAGCATCTGCCAGCCAAGGGAAGCAGTCTCGCAGTCTCAGATCAAGTCTTAAGCCTCAATCCTCAATTCGTTATGTTCTAATCTCACTCAGATCGGGTCTCAAGGCTGTGAGATACCCACACCACCGCATATCATTTATGAGTCTGTTTCGCCTCGTTTTTGAGAACAAGTTACTCAACTGATAGACACTTGTGGTTGTCTAATTCAGTCTTGTAATCCGGGTATTGTGCACATTCTCCGTGCCGAAAGTGCACCAATCTCGATCTACCGAGAAACCGCATTCTTTCATGATTATATATTTATATTCAAGTACTGTAAATTGAATAAACAATAAACAGCTCAGGTATACATGCTATCAAAGCATGTCCAGTATGCAGTTGTCAGTCTACTTCAGCCCGACCATGAGTATATATAGTATCCAAGGGTCATGCTATTCGAGCCACGCATGTTGGCGATGCATGCATGTTCACCGCTGATTTGGAAAACTGTAGAGTGACAGAGGCATACACACAGAGAGAGAGAGTGTGTGTGTGTATGCGTGTGTCAGAGGAGGAAGACAGAGGGGTGAGGCATAATAAATGAGGCGGTCTCTGCTACAACAGGAGTGGCCGTCGATGTGTCGGAGCGTGTCATCAGTTGATGCCCAACCAGCCTATGCCCGAGATGCGTGCATCTCTCGACTACGGACTAGTCGATCGCAGTCGTAAGAATGCGTGTAGTGTTGAGTAGATATATTGTTTCAATCACCGTTTCACCGTAGTGCGAGGCTGTTTCCAATAGTATCACCCAATGCAAGCGTTCTACTGATCAAGGAACTCAAGAACCAAGATGATGATGCAGGAGCGGTCAACGCCCAGTGTGATTACTATCCAATGCCTCAGTAAAGGAGGCGAGCAAAGTAGAAGAAATCAGAATAAAGCCAGGGAGTCAAGAGTCACACAACCAGGATTGAACTGCGTTGTTTTGGATTGAGTGTGTAGGTTGTTGGTCTTTTGGTATTCAAGTATCGATACCAATACCAATATCAAGGAGCCAGCGATTTCAAAACCAAGAATTTGATATAGCGTTGAACGGACACTGCATATGCCAGCACGCTTCCTGTGCAGCGGTAGTCTGGCTTGTCTGGCAATGCTATTATTCGAGGGAATTGCCTTTGCAAACGAAGAAGAAACCATAACGAAAACGATAACGATAAAATCCTAACAACAGATCCTGCAAAAAGGATCATCTGTAAGAATCAGACAAAAGAAGCCAACAGAAAGAAACGAGGCTAGGGATGACGATATTGGACGGCATCAGCGAAGCTGAAAACAGGCAAGGCGGGACGCCGAGGGGCCTCCATCAGCCAAGCCCCATCCATATACTTGTAAATGTGGTCACGAGTCATAGAAATCATCAGCCATAATTACCAGGTTTTTTGGAAAATATCAGATAATCGTCTAGAGAGTCGTCAGGCGTCGCCGTGTCTCATTTCTTTGTTCTTCGTCTTTGTCGAACTGTCGGAGTGGCCAGAATATTGGAGAGGAATGTGAATATAAGAAAAAGCACACGACAATGGCATTGTTATTTGGCTATATGATTCAATTCAGTAATCACAGGTAGATCTCCAAAGTCAGATACATATACTTTGATCGGGAGGACGGCGTCGTGTGCCACGTGGGACAGCCTGGAGCACGGAGAAGAAAGAGGCAGGAAGTAGGAGCAAAGAGAAAGGAATGTGGTCTCCCGCTCCAGCCGAAAGGTAGACGTCTATAATGCTTTTTTGCTGTTGTTTCACTAACGCAGTGTACAGGGACAAGAGTGGCTGTACAGTTGTGTTTGCAGTATTGATGCAGTTGCAGTCTCATACAGAGTAGATGCAGTACGAATGCACTATGCCTGCACTCTGCCTTCTGCCTTTGGCTGCTGATATGCGATATGCATTAGCAATACCGTGCGTATGCTTGCTACTACAATATAGAGCGGGTACGGAAGGGAAAGACGGCGAGGAAGGAGCGAAGGGATAGACGATGTACATGGACACGGCAATGGAAACACAGCAGCGGATGGAAGTGGCAGTAGTGGCAGTAGTGGCAGTAGTGGCAGTAGTGGCAGTAATATATTAATACACAATACATTCGAGTGAGCTGTGTCGCCGGGATGTTTTTGTGCTGCTCTGTCAGTCGATTTCAATCAATAAATTCGATACAGCATATATTGCCATTCCCTTGCCTTTCTTCTCTCTTTACTGGATTAGCTGACTCCGTGATACAGCGTCCCTTGCTACCATGGTCAATATCAGCCACTCCCTGCATTTGGTTATTGTTGGCCCCCGTGCATCTTATTTGGCTTGTTAATTCTACTAGAAATAAAGAAATAGTAACAAGGCACGGTTCTCTCAGACATGCATATATATTAATCATCGAATAAAAATAAACATACAATATAAATAATATGCCCTCTGTAACAGCTCGTTGGCTTGCCACTTGCTGCACGGTTGTTGGAGACAATGACTTGTTGCTAATTACATTATCATTTTTATCATTGTCTAATCACAAATTACAGTTATCAAACACCATCTTGCCATGCGCGCGAATGGAAAAACGCATCGTAAGATTACCACGGCGAAGCTAATATGGAAATGGTTACGTAATCATACAGGGGCGAAATGGACAAGTCGAGATGAAGTCAAGATGAAGTCAAACTTTGAAAATCCATCACATCAGCTGCCTTTGCTCAGGTGAGGCTCGTATACACATGCCTAGCCTCATCTTTAGCTGCGCATCGCATCTGCCGTGCCCGCATACAGTGTTGGCCTGTATTTTGTCGTGAATCCTAGTTCTTTGGCTCCTAGTTTCCCGGTGTTCCGGCGAAAAGCACCACAGTTATAGGCACTATGCTGTAATTGTAGGCTACTCCGCCCGCCACCAGCCACTATAGTTAACTTATGTAATCAACAACAGCAAGAGATATTCGATAATATTCGATAATGCGGAAGACGTCCAATCGCAATGCCATTGTCCAGCTTGGCAACGCAACAAACAGTATGTTTCTTTTTAAAAAGTGCATTCTTCTTTGATTGCAATCGTATTTATATAGCCATTGCCCCTTGCATGTGTGCATGATCGCATCCTATCAAAGACCGTTTGCTTCAAGTAGTTTGGTGACTAAGGCTGCCGAGGCTGCTATTTTGTAGTGCTATTTTGTAGTGCTTATAGTGATGTCATGCACTAAAACAGAGAGATCTAGCCAACACACAGAGTAGGAGCAGTGTGCATATTGTTACCGCACCCCTCCCCTATGAGGTAAAAAAGAATCAGAAAGAATTAGAAAGGACCTCGGCGACTACTTTTTTAGCGATTCGGTTAACCAATATTGCATACTAGCAGCAGCAGCAACAACAGCAGCATCTCTCATCTTTCAGCGTTGGTAGGTGGGTCCGTCCTGGAGGAGTGCTGTATTGTACCCTGTAAGGAAGGAAGGAGGCGAGGGCGTACTTTTCCAGGTTAGCCCCCCTCGGCATATTCTCAATTTGTCCAAGTCCGCTGTAGTTGGCGAACAGAATAACACGATATAGCACGGTATTGATACTAATTACAGCATGGTTATTCTGTTCTTTCGGAGTGTTCTTCTGCCATGGGCACTCCGTCGGCTGCCTCTGCACCAGCTGCCTAAGGAGTACGGTAGATTTTTAGATGCCTTAGGCAGATTAGTCGCAAGGACTGGCTAACCGCACTGTGTCTACAACATGCCTTTGGCCTCGTCTCATCTCTGATTTAGGCATACACAGTCACAGTCAAAGACACCTAAAAATATGAAAAGTCATGATGAGGCGAACGGTACTTTACGGTTTCTTTACACCCATTGGTCAACTCAACGTCCTACGGTATCTTGACAACACTGCCAACGCCGCTGAACGCCGCTGCGATCTACACTGTCAAAATGCATACCATGATACTTATTTAATTTATATAATACGACGTAATCATACAGCCTCACCGTGCGATGCTACTCCGGAGTAGACGACTGTCTATTCTCGGCTGATAGACAATATCTTCTTTGATTTAGTAATATTAAATATGATAATAAAATAGTCAAAGAGTCAAAGGGTCAAAGAGTCAGAATCAAAGAGTCAGAGTCAAAGAATCAAAGAGTAGCCAGCCTACCCTACCCCCTCCTCAGCTAGAGTGTCTCAGATGATGGTTGCGTGCACGCACATTCTTGAATCTTTAATACGATCTCAGCACCCGATACTCTACTCAATACGGTCAGCTCTGTTAGTTCTCGGTGTCACAAGTCGTGAAAGGCAAAAGGGGAACAAAGGCAGAAATACAGATAACAGAGACATATCACCTCCACCGCAACAATGAATATGCTGATCTCGGCCTCCCCTACTTCAGGTTGCATAATCTGTATGATCGCAGCCCACTGTATCGGAGTTCCAGATCTGCTGTCTTTTTTCTTGTTTATTGTGTCTTCGTTTTCGAATTTATTACAGTCAGCTCACCTATCCATGGCAAAACAGCAATATTACAGGTAAAATAAGAGCTACAAGAGTTAGAGCACCAAGCAATGAGAGTAGCAAACTGCCTATCCTCATCATCCCGGCAAATTGGCCCCAACACGAGTGTTAGCCGTGCCTAGCTGATCTAGCTACTAGCTGCAGAATTGGATGGTTGATCCCTCGTACATATCAGTTTTGATTTATGATTATTGCGTATTACTTTGTAGACACAAACATCCAAATGTGACAAACACTCGCTTGTGGATTGTAGTACTGAATGCGTCGTAGTCTGTACTTTTGTTGCTGTCTCTTCTTTTCTCACTTGTGCATGCTAGATGGGTAGTCCCCTTCTATTCTCATGTATTCATTTATCTCATTTACCACTTACCCTAGAACCCTGCTTGCAGCTGCCGCTCACTATTAATCTAGAATAGTCAACTTGGCCGTATTTCATGCAAGAAGGTATCTTAACTACCTTTGGAAGAGACTTCTTTTTTAAGAATTTGCAAATCCAAGGGGAGAAAAATATGATGAAAAGGATAAAAGTTGAAACACAGAAGAAAGCTGTCTAATATGCGATACTCTGCAAGTCCATCTACCGCCTCTGGATACTTTTGTTCGTATATCGGCTGGATCCTTCCTATTGGCCGGCTGCCTCATTCTCGATCCCCATTCCCCTCTCTTTCAGCAGCGTCATGTCTCTATCTGTTAAGACTCTACCTCTGCCCGTAAATGCTAACCTCCGCACAATAAAAGTACATTGAAAAGCACTTTACGTCGGCTTTTTTCTATAAACTGCGTGGTCGTGCCAGATGGTTAAAAGATGGGCAACATGGTACTTTTGCACGGTGAATGGTAGGATCGGGAAAGGTATACATGGACAGAAATAGAGGTTAAATGTGCGTTAACGGTCTTGCAGTCTAGCACTCTTCATCTTTACGACATTACGACCGCATTACTGGGTTAATTACGAAGTAGTAAAGTGTGCAATACGGAGTAGGATTTAGATAGGGACTGGTCTGACCGGGGCTGGACCGGGGTTCCAGCTGCCATGTGGTAGTTATTTTATTTAGTTATTATTTATCTAAGCATTTATCTCATTTTGTTTATTCTTTTCTTTTCTTTTTCTTTTTGTTTTATTCTATTTACTTCTAGAATGCCAAACGTTGTATCGCACTGACATTTCATTTGTATCAAGTTTTTATTTGCGTCAGTACCAGTCTAAAGGATCGTTTGCGTGTATCTCTAGAACGATACGATTACGCACTTGGCGCTTGAATCCTGCAGTATTATTATTCTCTTGGTTTTCCTCGCACAGGCATATGTCACAGGGTAGTCTTCAGCAAATTCTGCGGCAGGCAGTAGGCAGGATCAGGATTGTTACAGGCATGGTGGCGGGAGAGACGTGTGATGCAGAGGCATGAGACGTGTGGTGGGGATGCGAGGCGGTGCAAGAGCGAGGCAGCGAGATGTGAGGATGCCACCAGTGGTAGTTTTTGATGCAATCGTTCTATTGCTCTAATGTTCTACTGTTCTATTGTTCCATTCTTTTTGTTCTTCCATCCGCCTGACTTTGCCCGTCAGTCCTTGGTTTTGTTATCTGGGTTTTGGTAGTTCCCTTTCTTTTTGAAAATTCTATACTTTGGTTATTCTCTACTTCCTCTCTGTGTCTTTCAATTCTTTGAGTCTTCAATTCTTCAATTCTTCAATTCTTCAATTCTTCAATTCTTCAGCTTACTTCTACGCCCCTTCGACTTCCAATCGAATCATCCCCGAGGTGTGAGTGGAATGCTTGGTACTCTCATTAATCGCAGCGGTGCTGGGTCCATGGATTAGTGTCCAGTCTAGTGTCATTGTTTCGGGGCCGTAAGGGGCAACGTTGGTATCCATGATTCGAACTCAGCATCAGGTTGCTCCTGCCTATGATTACGATATTACTCTACCAATCTTCCTCTTCTTTCTTTCGTCTCAGACAATCACACTTCTTTAGTAAGGGTTGTTAAAAGATCAACGGAGACAGCTTTGGCATTACGGCTGGAACTGCAACCAGAAGTAGAACTGATAATTAGTCTCGGAGAAGCCTGTCAGAGGCAGAGAGCGCTCTTTCAGAGCGACTCTTTACGTCGTACGAAGTAGAGAGAACAAATGCCCGACGTGGTTCTTCTACTCCGGCCCATGTATCCCAAAAGGGTAGCAGCTTAGAATACGCCGTAGAAGGATTATTGTGGGCATGCTAGTATTCTCTATTTATTACGGCTCTTTCTTTGGCCCACAAAAATGCACAAAATGTACTGTGGGGGCATGCATATGGGGCGCGGCGAATCCTCCATCGACATGACGCCGAGGGGGCAAGGCTATGGAGTCATGAACGGTTTCGCCGTTTCGTAGTTTCATGTCAGATTTGTGCGGTCTGAAGAGGTTACTTGTAAAGGCCTGAGAGACTCTGGAGTTGGGTATCGTTTTCTAGACTTCAACATGCGTCCTTTCTACGGAACCGCGTGATGACTATTTGATGTTGATTCTCCCGTAGCGCAGAAGCTTCAGCTCATCGTTTATTCGTGGGTAGAGTATATTCGTTTGAATATGTCTTGCTTGGAACCCTCGTCATTTTGGCATTTTTCTGTAAAAGTCACGATGCTCCCCGACGTTGATCCTGCTTACATAAGCTGCCACATCACCAACCACATCAGATGACTGTCGTTTCACTTGCCTACCGTCCAAATCGCCATCTCTGGACCAACTCCAACCGTCTTCCAACACATGGCCAGCTTCTAGACTCGGCCATCAAATGGAAGAACTAGGGAATGCTGTGGTATCAAAGAAGCTCAGCTGGTCGCGTAGATGCCATCACCTGTCGAGCATAGCCTCCTCTTGTCCTCTTTTCTTTATTTCTTTATTTTCTTTATTTCCTGTACTCCTCAGTTCACTACTCCGTAAAGCCATAAATAGTGCCACGCGAAAATGGACTGACAGCACGCGGCGGCAACGCTCAGCCGAAGTAGTTTTTTTTTCCTTTGTTTGATCATGTAGCTCTAGCACTTCCAGTACCTCTAGTGCTGTGTATTATGGCCAATCGAAAGTCTACAACAGTTTGCCATCTTTTTCTTTGTCTGTTTTGTCTGCGGTCCGCGTGGACTGTTGCCGGCCCCGTAGTAATGGTTGGCTACTATACTTTTGGTTCTATGGTTCTTTTGTTGTGTGGTGTTTTCGGGGTCTTTCTTTGACTTGAAGGTGTGCTGTATACTGCTGTACATGGCCACAAGGAATGTAGTTTGACCCTACTGGCCTGTTGACCTCTTGACCTGTTGACCTATAATGTATACGTATAGCATAGATGGACCCTACTTGCAAGTTTGCCACTGCAGACCGCATATTGTCCGATACGGCTGCCACTGTATCGATGCGTATACACATCGACGGCATGTGATGCTAGCTACAAGTGTTTTATGCGCTTTATTGCCAAGTGCATTGGCAACTACTCTTTACTTATTGTCATCTAAATCTCTTGCTAAATGCATAACGTTATACATCCTGGAAAGCAACTCCAAAAATGCATAAATAAAATAGAATAAATCCCATTTTCTATTTAATACCAACGTTATTTTATATCATTCCAACATCATTCAGTTCACCACCAATTCACTCGAACGTCTGAATCCATTAAACATCTATTCTCCTTCATGACGATTCTGCCTATTCCCACAATTTCCGCATTCGGCCTAGTCAGGCACCCAGCCAGTCGGGTCAGGGGCGACGCGGCATATGAAATGGCTATGCCAGTAATATCCCACGAGGTAGTAAAAGGCATTTACTCAGTATCTGAAAATATATTCGGAGGCATTGCAATTAGATTATTGACTGTTATGCGGACTACAAGGACAGGCGGAATATGCTCTAACATGGGAAAGGTGTAGCGGGCAGTGTGCGGCAGAGGTGCAAAAGGACTGCTGGAGACGAGACGTGACAGAGTGAGCGAGAAGTGTATATTTTAGTTATCATTACGGAGAATCCCGAGGGAAAAATAACTACATATATATGTATATATGATTTTTTTTTAAAAAAAAAACAGAGGAAATAAAAGAAAAAAGAGGCAGGGAGCTTTATGAAAGAGTTTAATAAAGTACTAAAGTAAATCAGTTAAATGGTGTAGAAGTACTCTTTTAGCTGGGGGGTGTGCAGTAACAGGCGCTAAGCTAGGGAGGGTGTGCTAAAATGCTGAAAGGGGTGGGTACATGGTGCTGAGAGTGCAATTCTTACATAGAGATGTAAATGTACTCTGTAGGGAGTAATTACTGAGTAGAGCAAAGGGCTGTCGTTTAGTAAGAGATTTTCAGTTTTTTTCTTCTCTTTTTTGTCAATCGTTCCGATCTGATCTTCTTTGCTCAGCCTGGCATTTGGTTTTAGGACTAGAAGAGAGCGTCATCAAGCTGATGGAGGGTATACTTGCTGGAATGTTTTGTATTTAGGAAGAGAGAAAGGGCAATTCAATGCAGTAATTACCAAGTCTAATAGTCTATTACAAATAAAATCAAAACAATCCAAGCAACAAAAACACAATCAACACCACCACTAAAACAGTAATCAAACTCCCTGCCCTTGCATATTTGCATCTGCACACAACTCAGTAATACACAACAGACTCCCTGTAAAAGCAACTCTTTTTATTCGTGTCGTCAGAACACATCCCCTCTCCTCAGCAGCCTTTGTCAACCTCGCCACGCCTATCCACCAAGCCCGCACCCGTACTTTCAACCGTCCAACTACGCAATGACGACCCCCCCCCCCTAATCCTACACCGGCTACAGAGATACATCAAGCCAGACTAGTTATATTTGCTCGTAATTCTCCTGGGTACTTGGTATTAAAAGTGTTTCCCATACAAATCGGACACGCCCGTGTCTACCGATTGGCTTTGAAATTAGAAATACCCTTTGTTTTAGTCGGGGGTCAATGTTCTTTTTGCCTTGCCGTCTATAGTTTTTTATGTGAATAAACGTTTTTCCTCTTACTGGGTCGTGCCTTCTACTACTTCCAGAATACTTGTCGACTTACTCACTAATTGTCAATACTCGGTAATACGCCCCTATGCCTCTATATAACATACATAGTCCCCTGTTCGTCTAATGTTGGCTTGCCTCGTTTGACTCGTCTCTTCTTGTCTCCTACTTTAAGTCTTTACTTCTACTCATTTTAATACTCTATCGCCAGCCTCCGTTTCATATTCGCAGTATTCATCTGATAGACGTTGACACTCTACCCTTCTCTTCTCTTTCTCTTTACTCTACTCTTTTCACACTCTCACGACAACTACGCATCATACACAGCTGCAACTCATACTCATTCGGCTGTATACTTCAAGCGCACTTCTACGCATCTACTTCTACCTCTCACGCGCTTGCTTACCTAGCCTACTCTCACGATTCCACGATTAACGGCTTCTTGGATACATTTGGAATCTTCACTCTTGATTCTTTCTTGTTGCACATTCTTTTCACTTTTGACGACTACCATTACACGCACATTGCACTACCCAAGCACACACTCCTCACTATTCACTCACTGCCACCAATCTCTCTACGCACATAACCGGTCTCAGATTATCTCCTTACGCCTGTGCGCAGCTCCACCACCAACAAGACAACTCAGCACTCGCTGTACCTCGCTCACTGTACACCACACCACATCACATGAGCTTAGACACAGTCTCCAGAATCCAGACTCAACACTACCACATATCTTGCCTCATACCAGCCAACACCTGACCTGTCTCGCCGAAAACAAACATCAAGGTTAGTCCTCACGCATGCAACTGGGATATCCCAGCATTGTTACTATTGCAGTTCCTGTTTCTACTGTTTTCCCATCTGTTTTTCCATCTGTTTTATTTGCTGTTCTATTTGCTCCCTTTTCTGGCTCTTTACTTTCATTCAGATTGCCATTGCACTGCAGACCGCTTGTCTCTAGCCCGCTACTCTCCCCTTCTCTCGCCCTACTTTAAAGGCTTCTCCATTGATTGCTCCTTCCATCTTCAATCAATACCCCTTTCCCCACTCTACCGCCTCCCTTTCTCGACTCCCTTCCACCTCCTTCCACTATTATTCCACCCTTCCACTCCTCTTGACGCTGTGAGAGATTGAGAGCGAGAGTGAGGGGAGAACGACAAACGATAAAAAAGAAAGAGCATTATCGCTTCCTTCCACCTTCCGTACCTGTCCCTTCCTCATCTTCATCGTACTTGCCCATTGCCCTTTCCTTCTTTGCCTCTACCGTCATTCATTCCCAATGCGTTACCGTCCCGACGGGTCTCCTACTTCCTCCTATCACCATTGCCTAGTCGATGCTGTGTCTCCCACCTCCGCCGTTGTGTGTCTTGCCCTTTTCGTCCTTTGTTATTACTCGACTTTATTTGGGTGTTTTTCAAGTAAAAAAACTGCCATTTAAATCACACGATTGAATCCTCTTATAGATTGCTTTTTCCCGCCTTATTTGCCTTTTACCACCCCCCCCCCCCCCTACATAACTCACACCCCTTCTCTTCCTCGTTTTCTCTTTTCCTCGTTTTAATTTCTCTTTTCAACAACCATTCCATTTCCATCTATTTGCCCTCTTTTCCTTTTCCATTCCCTCTTATATTTCACCCTCCTTTCCCTCACTTTTCCTTGGGACTGGTGTCATCATTATCATTATGCTGCATGGTTATCATTTTTCAGTCAAGCTATTCTATCTGACTTGACCTTTTCTCTCTCGCATCGTCCTCGTCTACACCTTTCACATCTCATATACTAACTCCTTGTCCAGCCCTATCTGTCCTTTGATCTGGTCTTTCTTCTTCCACTTCATCGCCCAAAGAGACCAACAACGTTGCCACCACCTTGACTCTACTCTACTTTCTCGATTATTGATCATCTTGATTTTTTTCGACTGTACAACATCACGCACCATGACGGACCAGACTACAAATGGTGCCTACGAGGGCGCTTTCACCTCGCCTAGCCATTCTCGAAACCAAACAAAAGATCAGTCAACCGCAACGGAACAAACAGCTACCGATGCCCGGTCCGGCGCACCGGCACCACAGCACTCCGTCTCTACCAAGTTTGTCTCCGGCTCCAAGTCCGAACAGGACCCAAGATCAACAGCCGCTGCAAACGGCTCCCGGTCACCTCCTGTCTCCGACTCACCATCAGCACCACCATCACCGCCCCCTACATCCCCAAACTCCTACGAACCAACACAACAAAAGCAATTGCAGCTGCAGCCCTCTCTCTCTTCTCCCAGCTCTTACGACCAAGCTCACCTCACATCCCAACACACTCAATCAACTCCACAGCCCTCTTCTTCTAGTCCATCAAGTCAACACAAGCAACCGTCGCAACAAAAGCCTTATATCAACACCATGAGCCGTGCACGCGAGGCTGTCGCAGCAGAACGCTTACGAAGACATATGATGAAGGAGCAGCAGGCCTTGCAAAGAGCACAAAAGGCAGAGGGCCAGAACCCAAACCAGCATCCCCAGACTCAGAGCCAGATTCAGTCGCCTCAAAAACAGCAGGCGCAAATGCGGCACACAATTGCTTACCGCGGTGGGCAACGACGAGCTTCGCCTCAGCCTCAGCAGCAGTCATTGCGGCAGTCGACGCCGCCGCCACCGCCACCGCCGACATCATCATCTGCTGCTGCGTCTACAGCTTCTACCCGCTTTACCCTGTCGCCACCCATCAAGATGGATCTTCCTGTTACCAAGGCTACTCTCAGCGAGCTGGACGTGACCAAGATCATTCACAATCCCAAGCTGCGCCACGACATCAACTACGATCCTGAGCTGCACTTCCGTCCTAATCTGGACGGCGAGAAGGGTCGCCGCAAGCAGGAAAAGGCACAGATGTTCTGGGACAACCTGCGTACCGAGCTGACCGAGTTTGTTACCAACCGCGACGAGTTTTTGCAGAGCCACTCCGCGGCACACGAATGGTCCTTGCCGTCATTACTTGGAGCTGTCAAGGATATTATTCAAACTCTTGTCCCTGCCCGTGACCGCGAGGTCCTCAACGATGGCCTGAACATCCCCCTGCTCATGCAGCAGTTTGCTCGCGGCATTGTCGACCTTGAGAAGCTGGCTTCTTGGTTGTCGTCTGTCCTCAAGATGCACTGCGCGCCCATGCGCGACGAGTGGGTTGACGAGATGTACAATGAGCTGAGTCGTGGCAATCGCGAAAATGACATTGATGAGCTCGTCAAGGGCCTGAGCAGCCTTCTGAGCGTGCTCGAGGCCATGAAGCTCGACGTTGCCAACCACCAGATCAGATGCCTGCGCCCTCTCCTGATTGAGGACACCGTGCACTTTGAGCAGCGGTTCTTCTGCAAGAAGATCCAGAACAAGCGCATGTCTGTCGAGGCTGCCGGTCAATGGTACGAGAACGCCAAGGCACAATGCACCAGCCCTGATGTGCGTCACAGACAGGCCTTTGGCGACATGACGGCCTTTTTCGGCGGCCTTGTCAACCTGCTGCTGCCCTCTGTCGACGCTACCCAGGTGCCCAACACTTTTCTGTTCGACGAGGACCGCATCCTCAAGCTGCGCGCCGACATGTTTGATGCCATCCACCTCGAGATTTGCATGAGAGTGTACGAGCGGGCCCTCGCTTGTGGACCTGGTGCGATGTCGCCTGACGAGGAGTTTGACTTTAACACGCCACCCCAGTCAGCCACTTCGTCGCGCCCTGCGAGCCTTGATTTTAGCAACTGCAGCTCCGAGCCCTCCTCGTCGCCGCGCAACTCGAGCTCGTTTCTTAACAACGTGATGCTGTCTGCACACGACCCTGAGGACTTTGCCGAGGCTCGTCAGCGTGCCCAGAACCTGTACTCGCGCCTGGTGATTCTTTTGCAGAGTGTGCCGGCCACAGCCCGCCCTGCCCAGCGCTGGGAGGATCTGTGGACCAATATGTCTGTCGAGATTTGCAATGCTCTGGGCGACGTGGATCGTACCGAGCAAATTGAGCAGCACCTTAAGAGCTGTGTTGATCCCTCGAGCGTGATGAAGGTGGAGGTCGAGGCCGTGTTTGAGAAGCGCTTGCTATCTGCCCTGGCTCAGCGCGTCAAGGACTTCAAGTCCATGCCCAATGTTGGCCTGTTTGTTGTTGCCGCTGGCGGTCGCATCCACCCCCAGTCTACGACACGGGTGCCCGAGAGCGCTGCTGCTGCTTCGGCTGCCGCTGCTGCTGCCGCCGCCGCTGCCACAGCTGCTGCTACCCTGATGGCCCAGAAAAACCGTATTGTCGACCCTCGCGAGGACGGCTGCGTTGAGGATATGGCCACGCGCCTGACTCACCTTGGCATTCTGCACTGGCGCGTCTGGGGCGGTCTCGTCTACGAGCCTTCTCCCGAGCTTCCCCAGAACGCACCCATGCCTCTGCTGTAAATACATTGAGCAGCACGGTATGATTGTGGAGATTGAGATACAAAAACTAGGAGCAGTCCTGGGCATGTGTTGGGCATTCAATATCAACATTACCACCCGTATATAGACGGTGATGTTGCGGTATATTTTGGTTTTGGTTTTGGTTTTAGCTGTTTAGATTCCTGGCATGGCGGTTTAGAATTCTGTTATTTTTATTATTTGTGTTTCTTGGGTCGCGGGTTTGTCTAGAGTCTGGTCCCCTTTCTGCATATCTTCCTCTGGACCTTTTTTGAATACCCCTACAGCATCATGATATTTTCTATTTATTTTCTTTTCTGGAAATATCATATAATTATTTTAAATTTCTAGATTGATGCTTTGACACCTACCATGTCTGCGACGCCGAGACGACGATCTTACCGAGTCCGCTCTGACCTTGCTACCTGTACCGTCTTTCGCCTGGTTTCACTTGGACAATTAATTAACCTTACCATTTTCACTTCTTTATCTTGAAATATAGTCTATATTCGGCATTTATCAAAGCGATTGTTTTGATTACCTTTTGCTCACCGCACATTTTTTGGACGCCCGACCATGCATGGCAGGGGGGGGGAGGGGGGGTATGAAAGCAATCGAATCAAACAGGGCTGCTCGATGCACAAAGCTCATATGAGGGATGTATTTTGCCAGTACGCTTGACGGAAATCGCAACTTTGATCACATGTTGGTCTGTATTCGTACTATCTTTTATGTTGATTTTGCCTTTGTTTAAAGGATATACCAGGATCCTTTCTCTCAACATATTCAGCCTTCAGCCCGATCACACTGTAAGTTGTGCTTTATCTATCCTTGGACCCCCCTGTCTTGTAGTGAAGTGTCAAATATCGCAGACATGTGCAGAAACCAATCAGCAGACGCATTGAAAAAAAAGGAAAGACTTTTCAACGGCAACTTGTGCACTTTTTGCGATAACAAAATCCAATCCTTTTAGCTGCATCATAGCTGCACTACTACCCCTTTGCGAGTATCACCATAGCAAAACAGGGCGGACCTCTGCGTTATTTACATGCATTCATATTCATATTTTATCTTGATCTTTTATGGCCTTAGACTATTTGTTTTTAGATTTTAAAGTCATTCAGAGCCGATTGTTTTCGTATTTATTTGTGTAAACAACTATAATTCGTTAATTCGGACAATTGAGGTGTCAGAGCTGCCACGGATAGCGGCTATGTTTGCCATTTGGGAACAGGCTGATGACAGATTGCTGATGGCGAATGGCGAATGGCACATGGCACATGGCATATAGCAAGTGGCAAGTGGCAAGTGGAAAATGACAAACCTTCAGAGAAGATTCGATAAAAGCTGCCATGGGATGGCATCTTCTGGGAGACAGGACGGGAACTACACCCAACCACCCAACTACAGGCAACGGCGGGCAAATTGTCATGTTTGGCTTGGTAGTAGCACGAACTTTTTCAAATGCGCATCTGGAGATGAAGATGTGCAGGCAATGAAAACTTTCTTTCTCAAATGATATCCAAAAGTACTGGACAACTTGTGCGAGTATAAAGAGGTAGTGTAAAGCCCGCCATTTACCGAAGCATTCGGAATGTGCAAGTAGAAGCTGATGATGGAAAACTGGCTTTTGGAATGTTCATGTATCATGATGCCAAAATGTCGTGACGTTGAGATATCGTGACGTTGAGATATCGTGATGTTGAGATATCGTGATATCGTGATCGCGAAGCCGTTGAGAGGGTTGTATGCAGAAGAAGTGCATATTAGTAAAGTATTAGTCGGATAGTAGCACTTTATAAACAGTGCATGCTTATAGAGGAGATACATATTCAAAATGCAATAGATAATTGCAGGATTAAATGTTCGCGTATGATGTGCCGTGTGTTGATCTCCGACGTCTCATCTGGTCATCCAGTATTACTAAGCAATGACTTCAACGGTGTAGATAGATATTCATCTGATACCATTATATAGAATAACTGAAACCAAGCCATGATGATATAATGGTTTATATACTAGAACTACAGTCGACATAGGATGAATATATGCATGATAGACTCATCATCCTCTGTCGAGTATTAGAAACATAGGAGCTATATACAAAATTGTAGATAACGATGAGACAAAAGAAAGAGCAGATGTATGATGCAACACGATAAAAACAGAAAAGACAAACAAAACACAGACCGGAACCCAGATTACACCCAAGCCCAGGACCAACAAGGCCGACCGAGTCTGACCCTATCAGCCCAGGTATTCCTTGAGCTCTTCCGAGTCCTCCAGCTGCTGCTTGAAGGAGAACGGCGCAAACGGCCAACCACCAAACTCGGCAAACTTGGAGAACGATTCGACCCAAGCAAGACGGAGAGCTGTTTGTTAGTTTCGGTAGATTTAAGGCGGATAACTGGGAGTGAGAACTTACAGTGAAGCATGGCAGAGACACCCTCCATGATAATCAGAATAATGACACTCAGCACAAAGAACATGGTAAAGGTAATCACCAGCGCAATGGCACCCGTGATACCGGTCATCTTCAGCGAGGGGCCCAGAGTCATCGACCACAGCACAGCAGACAGCTGCTGGTGAGCAAGCGACAGAGCCCACAGACGCAGGTACGAAGCCGTGTGCGACACACAGTTGAGACAAAACTCAATCGTGTGGATAATCTGATGGATCATCACCTCGCTGAACTCGAATTCCTCGTGCTCCTCGTCGTCGTCGCCGCCAACGTGCACGTCCTGCGACAGCATGCCTACGCCCTCGCCAGCATCGCTGCTGCCGCTAATGCTCGGACGGCTGATGCGACGGCCAGCCGCGTGACCGTTAGTCTCTGCCTCGTCGTCGTCGTCCAGAGCACTGACACGCGCCTGCTCGCCAATGCCCCGATAGCCATGGCCGCGCGCCTTGTTGTGCTCCCACCGCAGGTAGAACGGCTTCAGAAATAGCAGCACGGGAACCTGCATAAACGCAAGCAGCAGCAAAATCACCTGCACCGTCTCCTGGCCCTTGTACAGACGCATATCCAGCGATCCAGGCTGCAGGAACATGTAGATCAGCATGTTCAGCAGACCAGGCGGGCTCTGGCCAATCGCAACCCAGTCGACAGTCCACTTGTAGATAATGCACATCACCAGGTAGCCAAAGATGGCCTGGAAAAAGATCATGCCGGGAATGAAGTTACCCCAAATGTCAATCGGCTTCTTAAAGTGGCGCGCGTTGATGTATGAGAAGCACAGCGAGTACGTCATGTGTGCCCAACCCAGAATAATAGACATCTTCATCTTGTAACTGTTGCTGAACAGCAGATCGTTCTCGGTGCCGTGCCACATCCAGTCCAGACCAAACGGATAGCGGTAGTCGCCCTTGAGTTTGGCAGTCACCGTCATGCCGTCGACAAAGTTGTCCGGTACCTGCCACTCCCATGCACTAGGGAATAGAGTCATCGACTTAGAGAACACATCGTTGTACACAAGACCAGTAAAGACCGAGAACACCGCCATCACAAGGGCAATGTACCGACCGTAGTACACCATGGCGAACAGCTCAAAAGTAACCTTCTTCAGCGGCTTCTCCCAGTAAATCATTGCCAGAGACGCAGCAAGCATGATCGTCGCGTGACCAAAATCACCAAACATGACGGCGAACAGGAACGGGAAGGTGACAATGACCGGCAGAGCAGGGTTGACCTCCTGGTACGTCGCCGTGCCGTAGGCATTGACAATCGTCTGGAAGGCCTCAGTGAACTTGTTCGTCTTGAGGTACGTCGGTGGCGTCTTGTTGGTGCGGATCTCGTTGATAATCGAGGGCACCGCCAGGCCGGCCCGGTTCGTCACATCCTGCAGCGTCGTGCGAATTAGCGGCAGGTCGTGCGTCGGGCACCAACCCTCGGCAATCAGCGTGCGTCGAGCACGGTCGTATGAGAAGAGGTTGAGTGTGTCGTAAACGGCCTTCTCCTTGCTGATCAGCACCATCCAAGCCGACAGCGAGCGTGCAATCTGCTCAAGCTCGGCATCGAGAGCCGTCTGGGTGTTGCGTAGAACGTTCTGCACGTCGTTCAGGCGGTCGTTGACCTCATGGATCTGGTCGCGACGGAGGTCGCTGTTCTCATCGACGCTGTACACCTCGGCACCCATTGACTCGGAGATCTTGCGGATCTTGGCAAGAATCTCCGAGCCGTGAGCAAAGATGACAAAGACGTTCTTGTGGACAGCCTCGTTGGTGCTAGGGTCAACAAGGGGTTCGGGAATCTCCGACTGGTTCATATACAGGTTACCACGCAGCGTGCGCCACAGAATGCGCTCAAAGGCACCCACACGGTCGCGCGAGATAACACCGGCCACAAAGCCAATGTTGAGGCCCGAGAAGGAGGCAGCCGAGCGGCCGTTGCCATTGGCGCCGCTGCTACTGTTGCTGTTCTGTTGCTCAACGTCATTCAGGAGGGGGGCGTCGTCGTCAATGTCGTCGGCGCCGCCGTCGGTAGAAGCCCGGATTTCGTCGACGTTGCCGTGGGCGCGGTCAAAAAAGCCACCGGCCTCCCGCAGTACCCAGCGCCACTCGGTTAGCTCGACCTCGCGCTTCTTGAGGGTTTCGTAGCTGTCGTTGAGCTGGAAGATGCGGCTCTCGAGACTCTGGCATCGTTCGGCTAGGCCGTAGATCTCCGACGTGCTGGGGGCTGCCAGGGATTCAGTGTCGAGGTCGAGCTTGCGAAGGGGCACGCCGGCCTTTTCCATCTGCGAGGCAAAGTAGCGAAGCTGGCGTTCAACATTGTCAAGACGACGGATTTCCTGAGTAAAGGCGCGCTGGAAGGCGTTGAGGTCGCCATTGAGCTATATTGAAAGACTGTTAGTTTCACGTCCGCCTGCCTTCTTCCTATTCAACGGTTTCATCAACGTACATCGCGGAATTGGACGAGACCAAGCTCGCCCAGGGAGTTGACAACTTCACGGCCGATTTCGTTGGAGATGTACAGCTGAACCATGCTCATGTCCGCCGAGCGAAACGGCGTATCCCGCGCCGCCGGCGCCATGATGTTGTTTGTTGGGGGAGAGTGGTGGTAAAGGGATGAATCGAATGCAGACGCGTGGCAAAAATGAACAATGGGCGAGTTGACAACAGAATGGAGATGCGAATTGAAATGAGTGTCGGGGTTGTGATTGATGTCGTTGTTATTGTCGCTGTACGTAGGCTGACGAGAGCTTGAGGGAGAAAGGAAGGCCTGTCGAAAAGCCGCAGTTGCAGATAGCTATTTACTGCACCTAGGGATACGGCACTAAGGTGCTTAGCGATTGGAGCCTGCCTCCCTACGGCATATGGACTTACTGCCTCAGGCATCAAGCACGTGTACCCCTTCCTTGATTTCTTGGAACAGTGCCACACTACACAGCCACATATCCACAGCTGATTATATAATATACATAGTATTATTCTAGTGTACCATTTCTACTCGCATTATCATCGCCAGCTTCTAACAGGAGGCCTTTGAACCATAGGTGCATCATCTTGCTGTGAATCGAATTTTTTTATTTATTTAAAAAAAAAAGGTAAATACATAATAAAACGAGAAAAGACAACTGTGGTATAGACCTAAGCAGACAAACACATCGCTATGTAAAAGTAGCCTGTACTCCAAAATGCAAAGAGCAAAACAAACCAAAAAGCAAAGAGGTGACCGAAGGGTGAAACTGCAACGAATTTAACCAAAATTACAAAAGTCAAAAGATATCAAACCAGCTATAGATCGTACAAAACTGCAAACGCTGCAAAATTAACGGTGCTTCCCGGTATCGACCTGATACGTTTTCTGTATCCCTTTTTTCGAGCTCGCAAGTTGAACAATCATAAAGTAGTAATGTTGGAAAAAAGGAAAATATATCATGCTGTGGCCACTTGCCGATGAAAGCCGAATATCGCTCGCGTTGAAAATAATCATTTCGCTGGTCATGAGTAGTCGTGTCGTAAATGCCGAGAAAAAGAAGAGTGCCGGCTAAAAACAATAAAACATATGAAAACGAACAGGAACAAAAGTGTGGAGAGTTGGGAGATGGTATAGAGGGGAGGGGAGAGAGAAGATACGAGGTCAAGATATGAAAAGAATCAACAGCTTGGTTGATTACAGCTTTCTGCCAAACATGTACGAGCCGTACATGCCACCAACCTTGGCGTGGGCGACGGGGATCTTGCGCATGCCCCAGGACTGGGCACCCATCTTCCAGGGTCGCAGGCCGTTCTCCATCTGATAGCGTCCCATGGTGACAGTTGAGCGAGCAGTGGGAGCCTGGCCATCACGGACGAGCCACGAGCGCGAGCCAATCTCAGACTGGCGCCAGCCCATGCGAGCGAGTGCGCTCTGGGACTTGGACACCCGCTTGTAGACAGTGTCAGTCACCTCGATGACTTCAAGGGGGAGCGACTTCTTGTCAAGGAGAAGGCCGTCGAGGAGAAGAGAGGAGGCAGGCATCTCGTCAGCGTCCATATCAGTGAGGTCAAGGAAGCGAAGCTCGCGCTGGCCGCGAGTGTAGACGGCTGCAGCCTTGTCGTCGGCCTTAGGGGGAACGACAATGGTGCAGACATTCTTCAGAGACAGGCCACGGCCGAGAGACAACTCCTCAAGGTGCTTGGCAAGGCTAATAAGCTGGGGAATGTGGGATGCATTCATCTTGCTGCCCTTGAGGGACAGAGACTTGAGCGTCTGGGGGAGGATGGGAAGGAGGCGTGTGATATCCTCGCACTCAAACAACTGGAAAGTGGAAGACTCGTAACCAAGGCTCAGGAACTGGAGAGTACCCTGGTTGACGGCCGGGTGGGTTGCCAAAAAGTCAATGACACCGCTTGCCGTCAGGAGCGAGCACTTTGCAAGGTTGAGGTGGGAGATGCGCGCAGTGTGGGGAATTTTCTGCAGTGCAGCGTCAGTGACGCGGGTGGTGGAAAGATCAAGGTGGGTGAGGCGCTTGAGCTTGGGCAGCAAGAATTCAAAGACGCTGGCGGGCAGGGTCAGACACTTGTGCAGTGATAGGCGCTCAATAGCGAGTGTCTCGGGGAAGGCCTCCTCCTCCTGGCCAGCCATGATATTCATGAAACCACTACGGAACTCATCCGAGTGGCAGCCGCACAAATCAAGGGCGACGAGACGGGGGAGCTCGGTCAGCAGCTTACGGAGGACAGCCTCGTTGATGTCGCTGTCAAGGTAGTCCTGGACTAGGAACTCCTGGAGGTTAGGGGTAAGGTTCAGGCACCGGATGAGGGTGTTGGCAGTTAGGTTCTGCGAGGCGTTGCGGGCGCTGGCCGTGCGGAACAGGCTAACGGGGTTAAAGTGAGAAAAGTCTAGACGACGGACCCATTCGCCGCGAAGGGGGTAGGCCTCAAGCTGAGTGTGGAACTTGAGGAAGTTGCGGGAGTGAGGGATAATAACACGACGGTAGAGACACTCGATGGTCATTGCGTTCAGGGCCTTGGACGTGACTAGCAGGTTGGTCAGGTCAACATTGCGGCGGTCAATACCATTGGGAGGAGTGTCCAGAGTGAGGTAGTTTGCGATGAGGCCTAGTATGTTAGCATGACGGAGGCAATGGATGAATTTATCCCTCATATATTTTATATATTTTTATATAGTATTGAGAACAACTGAATAACTTACGGAATACTTCGTAGGGAAGCTTCTCAAGGGGTTGGTAAATATGAGTAGGCTCGACGGTTTCCACATCTTTCATGGTAGTGTCAGCATCAACAACATCCGCAAACGAACCAGCCTCAAGGGCAGATACGTCACCCTGCCGTGTGATATCAAAGACGGACAAGTCAAACTGGGAAGCAAAGTCCTTATTCTGGTCATGGAGGATGTCCTCGACCGAGAAAGAGCCACGAGGAGTGCCGGGGCGGGACAGAGGAGTAGAAGGAGCGGAGAGCTCGTCAGACACGGCGGTCTCGTTGGTGCTGTCTTTCATAAAGCGCTTGAGCTCCTGGAGGTTGCGGGCGTAGGATGAGACCTTGGAGGAGGAAAAGGCCTGGGTCATGTCGGCGTCTCTCTCACGGATGGAGGAGAAAGAGGCTCTGGCGCTGACATCCTCGGACGAGGAGGCCGACGCCCTCTTTTGATGCTGGGCTATAAGCGACATCTTGGATGCCGCGGGAGCCTTTGCTCCCTTTCCTTTGGTGTGTGCGTATGGCTTGGTGTATGACATTAAATTGACTAGACGGGTGTATTGGGTGTTTTCTAGGTGAAAGCTGGCTGATATGTGTTGCTGGTGTGGCTTCTACGGTAGTGAGAAGTAGAGATGAGTTCTGAGTTATTAGTGAGCGAGGACGAGAGATGAAGTCGACGGAAGACTCTGGAGATGATGGATTGATGAGATGATGAGATGAAGGGTGTAAAAAAAAAAAATGGAAAGAGAGAAAGAAAAAGAAACGGAAAGAACAGGAAGATAAAAAAGGAAGGAGGAGCTGGAACAAAAGGGAAATAGTAGCAGAGTTGAAGAAATATCAAGAAATATTATGGTAATGGAAAGGGTGATGGTGGAAAAAAGACAGCCCCAAAAAAATAAATTGGGACAATAGGCCAAGGATGGGGGATGACATAAAAAACAGTAGACATGGGTGTAGCACGAGGCCGAGGGGAAGCGTAGCAGGCGCCGCAGCTCGGTTTTTATTAGTCACAACGGCTAGCCCTTAGGTAACAAAATTCGACTGGCGGCTTTGTTGGCCTTGTGGCTGCTGTTTTGCGTGCTGAGGGGAAGGTGCTTGTGCAGTGGTGTTTTTCAATGAAAGAAGGGTCGCTATGAATAATAGAAACCCAAAGGAGTAGGAGCGGCCAGATGAGCAGGAGGGGAAGGTGCTCGTGACATGTCCTCTGCTCCTTCTTGTCTTTCCGTGATGAAAAGAGAATGTAAAATTTGTAAAATCTATAAAATTTGTAATATTCGAGAATGTAAGGACAAGACATGGCTGAATTACTATGACAAACAATGACTGATGGTGACTGGCAGCAATGAGGGGAAGTCGGCTTGGATGGCAAAAGGAAAGTGCTACCGTCTGTTGATCGGTCTCACCTTCCTGCATCGAGAGCATAAGAAACGTAAAAGCTTCATTTCGCTTGGATTTGAAAACACGAGGCTCGGAAAAAAAGAACAAGGGACGATGCAGTTGTACGCGGGGAAGGAGCGACTGTGCGGGTATGTTGAATGTGGTAAACGGGAAAGAAGGGATAAATCAGAGGTGTCATGCACATCGAGCAACAACTTACGTTATGAGAACAAGGCGAGACAAACGGTCAGGACACGACTAGATGGGCCACGTCAAAGCTGGGCAAGATGGCGTGTCGATGACTAGTCGGTGGCGAGTAGATGAGCAGTTGATGAGCAATTGATTCAACTGATTTGCTTTCAGTCAATTGCTGTTGAATGTTGTGTTTGGGAGAGGCTGTTTGCAAGTTGCGTGATGTGGTATTGCAAAAGAACAAGAACAGGATCAAGATTGATTTTTTAAAGGAAGTAGGCTTGGCTTGAAGAAAGAAGGGGGCTACAATACAATATCTATATACCAATAGTAAAGGTCTTAATACTCTATGAACAATGCCCGGTCGTTGCCACACTGGCGTTTGGAGTGTTTGGCCGGGGACTCATATGACCAAGGACGAAGGACGGGAGAGCGGTTTCGCAGCAGTTACTCTTTGTCTGTTTTGAGCCAGCCTACGGAGTCGAGAGGATATGGGAGGACATGGGAGGATACTTTTTCTACGTTTTATCTCTTGGTTTGGGTCGGATCTAATATCTGTGCGTGTTCGTGCAAGCGCGGTCTGGGGAAGCGGCCGAGACGGCGCATGGGTCGGAGCTATGCAGAAAGAAGTCAATAACAAGGAGCAATAGCAGGCTGCAGGGAGTCAATAAGAGGCAAGAGGAAAAAGGAGAAAAGGGGGCTAGCAAAGAGGAGAAAGTAGGTGTGACAAAGGTGACGAATGTGGAAAATGCGAAAAGGGCGAAAAAGGAGAGAAAGGCTTTTGCTATGGAGAATGGCAAGAGGCGAGGCAGGAGGCGAAAACGACCAAGCCTATTATGAAGGATGGAAGGTACAAAATTTTGTGTGGACTGCACTAACAAGAGGGGGTACCTCGTTTAATTGAAGGGAAAAGGTAGTATCTTAAGTAGACCCAGTCGAAAGGATTTCAAAGGACAAAAAAAATCTAGAAAAGTCACAATTGACAAATTTATCACAGAAGCATACACAGTCTGGATCAGCCGTTTGTTTACTTGGTTATTTATTGTACGATCTTCAGATATGTCTGGGCACGGATGATGCTGACCTTCCTTCCGTCTTTGGCTTGCAATTTGTGGTTGATTATGTAACGGAATCGGCTGTCCAAATGGTCTGCTGACCTGCTGGCCTATTCTGACGAACCGGACCCTACCCATTTGCTCATTTGACTGTTTGACGATTTGACGATTTGGGAGTGTTTTTCAAGTATTCGACGTATGTTCCAGTCATAGCAAGTCACCTGTTGAGCGGACTTTTGGATGCTTGCGGTGACCGTTGCCAGAGCTTGGCTATTGTGTTGGTCGGCTGACCTTATTGGCTAGTGATTTGCTAATAGAAATAGCCATAGAAACCAGTCATATTTCTTTTGGTCCCGCTCGCGCCGCTCAGTCATTCGGTTTCTGTTAGTCAACGATTGCTTGATGGCAGGACTGTCACAACCTCAATGGATCTCATCTCCCCCTCTTGCCTCTTTTGTGCAGTATTTTGCCTGTGTGCCTGCGATTGATGATCTCGAATCAAATGGCTTCTATTGCTCATGCGGTCGCTCTTGCCAATTGAGCAATTATAAAAATAGTCCTACCAACTAAGATTGGGCCATAATATCTCTGTCTGTATCGGTCACTAATATATCGGTATGCCACCAAAAGAGTAAGCCAAAGCCACTGTCATTGGTGAACAATTGTGTCTTGGCTTTTTAACCCGTTTGTAGCACAGCCATCTCCTGCATCATCCAAGCATTATTCGCCTGTCTTTTCAGACAACTCCGCGGTCCCAGGCTGTCGTCTCACTTTCTCGCTGTCTCACTTCCACAGGCGGCGGCTGCACACTTCAGCTGAACACCACTGCATAGTGCTTAAGTATGCAAAGTACCTCATTCACAGGAGCTACTCCGCACATGAAGCAACAACAGTACACAAGGAAATTAGGGCTCCTCGCTACTCCTCGCTTGAATCTACCGCACTTTCCGTCAACGGAGGACTGGTCCAGCCACCGCCTGCACTTACACCCCTGATTGCCTATTTCGGCCTTCTCTTGTCAGCCTCTTACTCTCCATTTCCATCTCCATCTCCATCTCCATCCATATTGACTGCCAGCGCATCACCATGATATGCCAACATCACATGAATTAAGATACCGAGTATGTCCAACATACGACAATCTATATCAATCTTGTTGGATGTAAATGATCTCTCATCTGCATATCTTGGCCGTCACCTTGTAATCTCTGCATCGTCATCATCGCCATCACTCGTCTGTGCCGTCTTCGTTATCTGATCTTCCCGGGAAATCCTCTGCGTCTCTGAATTCCAGGATATCGGCATCTTTTTGCTATCTAATCATCTTCTAGTGTCTGCATCTCTGTATCTCTTACTACTGATCTTGATTACCATTACTAGCTCTTTCTGCTGATTGCCTTTACCTCTAGAGGTACACACACAACAACACTGACTCACGCCCCCTGCCACTGATAATCTCTCATTCTATTATCTCACTTTATTAGCCCTCGTTTCTCTACATCTCCATCACCTCCATCTAATCAATCTGTCTACATCTCGTACTATCTCTCGAGAATCCCTTGATCGTCTGTCCGTTCACACCCTGTTCCGTCATTTTTACATCTCAATCTCCATCTACGGAGTCTCGGGGCCCATTTTCTACTGACTCCTCCATCCAGCTTCGTCCGGAATATTCATTCCCTTATTTCTTGTTTCTGTTGACTATCTGGTTCTCAAAATCTCAGAATCTCAGAATCTCAGACATTCTCCTTTCTCGTGTCTCTGCATCTGCTCACCTCCTCTCTAGTGGCCGCTTTTGCCACACGGGCTGTGTTGTCATTGCCCACCAAAGCCGGTAGCCTGTCGCTGGTCTCGGTCATATTTTTCTCCATTCTCTATCGACTAATGGTTTCATCTCTTATTCCCGCGCTTGCCAAAAGATAATCTTGCATGAGCCAATACGAAGTAGCCTACTTCGATGCTCAAGAAAGTCATCACAGCCAAGATAATAAAACGGAACGGACGATAGACCAACAAGGGCACGAAAACAAAGATGATACGGCCGAGAAAGGAGAGTGAAGGGAGGGGCACAGTGAGAGCAAGAAGAAGAAAAAGAGAAAGAGAAAAACGTTGTAGCTCATACAGTTGACTGTTGTCAACCAGGCTGGAGGGATTGGACATTATTACTCGATTGGGCCGTAACTCGCTCTGCCCGGTGCAATACTATTGGTCAATTTCATTGCCTCTCCTGCGTGCGACAACGGAGCGTGGCACTTCTCCACCAATCTGGTAGCGATATCGCTCGCCGCCAGCTAATAGCACACTAGGAGACTACTAACAAGCCACTCTCTATGACAGAATCAATTGTGCATCGACACTGCTGCATCCAGTAGCATCTTGCCATTTGTTTTCTTGACAGAGAACCCGCTCCATCAGCGAGACAAAACAAGAAGGAGCGATGCGCATGCGTAAATATGATCATACGATCGGCGCTGTGACGACACACTTTCCCCACGACACACCTAGAGATACAAAAGAAGCAGGATATCCGAGCGTTCTTTCTGTCGCTTAATTGGCAACTGATCATACACGCGCAGTTTGATCTGTGACTTTTCTTCTTCGTTCTTTTAGTAAAAAAAGCACGGCAAGTGTATCCGGCTCCTTTTCTGGAGACGTCCTGGTAAAGAAGGCACGGCTGCAGTGCTCTTTCCTAGAAAAAAGATTATCAAAACCAAGCCTCTCAGCAAGGCAAGAGCGAAAACGAAGAACGATAAAAGAGAATGAAAAATAAAAAGGAAAGAGGCAGCGGCGCCTCTGCTCTTGACCCGAGCCGAGGCCAGCCGCTCTGCGGTCCTAGCTGCTGTACCTTGGCTGCTGAGCTAGAGCAAAGTGATACTACACGTAACTTTTCCTTTGGCTCATGACGGTCATAGTGCTGTAAACGCCACTGTGACTCCAGCCATTCCACAGCCTAACACAGCCTAGATGTACGCGTGACTTGCTCCCGTACTCCCTAAAAGCCGAGCCACTCTCAGATAGAGAAGATGGTAACTGTCTGCACATAATGACTTCTACCCTGATGAGTCGCGGCATCTTCATAGTGGTAAAGTGCTGGTGATTTGATTTCGATAAGCCCCATACTATGCATAATATCCAGAGAAAACTCATAAAATAACACAGACTGCTTTGCCATACTAAAATAAATCAAATATTACCGCCAAATTGAAATACACAAAAAACAAATAAAAAGATCAATGAGCGTGAAAGGTTGTTTGTTGGCGATAATGTGATTCATAGTACAAGATGATGAACAAATAGACTTTGGTCTAATACAGTATGCAAAGGTATAAAGAGAATAAAAAATACAAATGACAACATAGAAAAACAACATCAAGCCTGGAGAGCCCGCCGCTGGTCATCGATCTTTGGCCCCTTGGATGGCATAGGCGGTAGAGGCGGCAATGCACAGGTCGGAGGCGGTAGAGGCGGCGGGCCGTCAATGACTGGGGCTGCATTGTGGCGGTATTCTGAGCCTTTGGATGATCCAGGCCGAGAAATGGAATGTTCGTTCCTGCTGGCAGCCCGTGGTGTTATGGGACACGATGCAGGCGACTCGGGTAATCTTGGTGAGACATGTCCCCAACCCTTATCAACGCCGGCGTTTGTGGTGGTATAGGATGCCATGATGCTAGCAGGGGATGCCGGGTGGTGCAAAGGTGACCGGTACACTGGTATTCCCATATCGTCCCATGGCTGCGTGTGCGTGTATAGGTGCTTTGATGGAACAGTTTCGTTGCAATAGCTGAACTCGACTGATCTTTGAAAACAGCCGCTTGTCGTTGTCGGTGAGCGGCTTCTTTGATGAGATGCAGAGTTGGCTCGCGCGCGCACTTGGCGTGGGATATATTGCTGAGCATGCCGGTGATCGTCATGGTAGTGCTGGGGGTGCTTCTGTTGATGCTGCTGTTGTTGCTGCACGGGAGGCCAGCTACAAGGTAGAGGCAGCTGGGATAGGCGAGGCGGCGGCGGCATTGGCGGCACCGGCTGCATTTGTAGAAGTTGTGAAGGTTGTGGAGGTAGATCTGGCTGTGGCGCCTCTTCGGCTACCTCTTCCTCACAACTCTGGCGGTTCTGATGGTTACCAACAGCTTCCACGCCATGTGCATCCATGATATCATCATCAAACTTTGCTTTGAGCACAGTTTCCTGTGCGTAGCTTGTAGTCTCGGCCCCATCACCCCCAGCGATACTTGTCCCCTTCGCCCTCAGATTCTGGGTTCTATACTGCACAGGTATCGGCAAATTAGGTATGTATAGAGCAGCAGAGTATGGCACATTAAACGACATGCTGTCCGACATCACGGCATTGGACATCTTAGTTGCAAGCGACGTCCGCAGGGCCAGAAGTCCACTACGCTTCTTGGATGTCTTCTCAGACGAGTCATCAGTAGTTGTACTGGAGCCGCTTTGACCAGGCGTCAAATTGTTCTTGAACGAGCCTCTGGACTTTGGGATACTCCCGGAGGAGCCGCTGCGCTGACTCGAGGTAGACGCTCTCTCAGAGCTTGTCCACGGCACGCGAGGTGCATCGAACAATTCGGGGCCATTTTCCACAGAGCTCGCATTTCTGTCGTCTATTTGTGCCAGTAATATCTCTCGAGATAGAGGCGGCGATGCAGTCACGGGAGATGGCTGATCAGGGACGACAGAAAGTGGGCGTGAATAGGCTAATGCAGGCGGTGGCAGCCTCCGCCCGTGGTTTCTCGCCGCAGTCGGAAACGTCGAATAGTTTTGCTGCTTCTTCCCTTGTGGTGGTGATCTTGGAAGCGGGGAGTCGGTTGGCACTTGACCTTTTTGCTGGTACTGATGTAGGTGCTGCATATGACTTGTCGGCTCAGCATCTGGATGTTGTAGAGGCATCCCTGACGGTAGACCATTCTCGAGGCTTGGGGTCTTGAGTACACCGGAGAATCTCTTTGACGAATGCGGGACGCTGAAATTTGGAACGGCTGGAGAGGTGGACAGTGGAGGTTGTGTAGGGAATTGAGATGGGGCATGGTGGTCGAAATGATCAGAGTGTAATTCACGCAGTTGGGGAGCGAGGAGCACTTTCTGTGCAGGTGCCTGGTCATGATACGGTACATCCACAGGCGAGACTGTTGACTGTGGTAAGGGGTGGAATTCAGCTACACGGTGATGAGCTGCAATCACTTGCAAGGACTGCCGACGCTCGTGGATAGCCGATGCATTGGTCCGGGGCCGGGTCTCTCTTGGTAGATCATTCCAAAACGGTAGCTGCTCCTCGCTCGGGTTGCTCGTAAAGCTATCGCGAGCCGGCGAGCAGGGCGGGGACGAGCCGGCATCAGAGGTAAATATTGTGCGCTGGCCTGATGAGATATACGAGTAGCGGTTATTGCTGTCCCGAAGGTTGTCTAGTTGGCGGCTGTCCTGAGAATAGACGCTGTTTGTCGTGGAAACGTCGTCACTGATGTGCGGCTCACGCTCATGGGTGGGGAGAGTGCTGGATGCGTATGCTTCATGTAGTCCAGAGCTGGCATTGTATGATTCGCGGCGGCGTGATGAAAATGTATGAATATCCTGAGGACTGACAACGCGGGGCAATCGCTCGGAGTCATGCGTAGCCAGTATTTCTTGGGAAAATTGCGTTTTTTGATCCGCCACTGTAGATGCTTCATCTGGCTTGGTTGTTCCCGTTTCGGAGAGCTTCTTCTTGCCCCCAAGGTGTTCAATCTCGCGCCTCAGGGTGGCGATCCAGCTCTCCATATCCTCGGCGTTATCAAAAACCATAAGAAATGTAGAGGCATCTCTCCGTTCTGTCCCGCGGAAAGGGAAGCGCGAAAGAATAGAGCGCGAATCGGTGGAGTAGTTGCTTCCAACCTCCATAGTAGAGCAGACTCTGAGCACCCAATGCCGTCCCGGAATCAGATCGCTTGCAAAAGCAGCCGAGTCCTTGCTGAGGGGCAAAATCTTTTCAGGGAGCCGGTCAAAGGAGCCCTCTGCCGAGTACTGCAATAGATATCCCGATGTGACAAGAACATAGATCTTGCTAGCCCAGTCAAGCTTCATTGATGAGCCTGACGTATTTCTGCGGTGTCGTTTCTTGATCTTCTCTGCCTTCTCGACAATCGAGCCAGTGTCTTCTGTAGATGTAGAGTCGCTTCTGGCGAGCTCGCTCTTGTCGATTTCGTCACGACTACCTTGAATGCGTAAGAGAACATCTACTGGCGTTGTGCATGTTGGTAATTGTGCTTGCTTGATTGCCTGGGGGTATGACTGGAATAATGGAGGCGGGTCCCATGTTGCGAGAGCACCTCGTCCTGCTTTGTCACGAATCTTGGGTTGCTTTGCTTGCTTGGGCGGCTTGGGCGGCTTGGGTGGCTTGGGTGGTGGTATGGGTTTTCTGAAACTATAGTCAGAGTCCGCATATAGTCGTCGCGGTGCCCGGGGAACGGGCTGCGGTGCTACGATGGGCTGCACGGCGGGTGCTGCGGCGGCCTGTTCGATTGAAGTCTGCAGTGGTTGTGGGATGTCTTGTGGCAGTTGCGGGTCGGGAGAATGCAAAAGAAGGCCTGGCGAATGCGGATGTTCCTCTACCGCTGAGGGTGTATGTGAGGCTTCCTTTTGGTTTGATGAGACGTCAGAGTCTGGCCTTGGGCCCTGAGAGGGATATTGCCAGCTGCCAAAGTCAGCAACGGAAGCCCTGTTGTCTAGTCCATCGGACCTTCTCCCAAAGAGTACACGGATGCCCATGCGGGAGTCTCTATGTGATCCCCCCGAGAGCTTTTTGTCGATTGTGTTGTCCGAGTCCTGTCTCGCTAGGACCCGAGTATCTGGGTGAGAAGGAAAGAAGTCATCTTCGGCCGCTGCCGTAGCGGCACTCATGGCCACCGACATGGTAAGGACTCCACGATGGGCTGTATTAATGGATGTATTGTGTAAGCTATGGCTGGTATCTTGTTGTGGCTACTTTTTTGAGAACTAGGATCGGCGTAGGTGTAATGGAAGATGGGATATAAGAGAAGATGCAGGGGAAGATGTGAAAGGGCAAAATTATAAAAGGAAGGTGAGAGAGTATGGAATCAAATAATGCCAGAAAACGAAGAGTAAAGTATAGATCCCAGTAGTAAGGCGAACCGAGAGAGACTCCTCCGAAATAGTCTCAAGAATAGTGACATGGAGTAAAAAGCTGGGAACAAAGTTAGCAGGGGGTCAGGGGGTCTTGTAAGCTCGACCAGGATAGAAGAGAAGAAGAAAATTTTGGCTTGCTTTCTTCTTTCCTTTTTTGTGTTTTTTTCCTTCTTCTTTGTTTCATATCATCCTTCTTCACACCAATGTCATTCTTCTCTTCTTCCTTTGCTCTGGTGCTTCGTCTGTTCCGTACTTGTGAACACATATGTATGGTCTTTGGCGTTCTGCCATATCACAATACTCAGGTCTTCCGTGTAGACGGGCTATGCTGTGCCATCTGTGGAGCGGACTATAAACACTAACATGTTAAATCAGCAAAGGCTATCCTCGAAGTCGTTAGATGATGATGGTTCCTTGTCGATTGTTGCCGGGTTTCGTTAATTTTTGTCGATTTGTCGAGTTTGCAAGTCGCTTTTCTCGGGCCTCTGTGTCCGGGGAGATGGTAGGGCAAATGGTCTTGTCGACAAACCCCAGTATCTATGTATCTCTGAATCTCCAGAGTCTCCAGTCTCCAGTTCAGACCACGAGCTTGGCCCACGCACTAGGACCGCTTGTAACGGTGGCGGATGGCGGAAATGAGGAGACAGGGTTTCCTGTGGGGTCTGGAGGAAGGCTTTCTCTTCAGTAGTGGTAATATTGTCTTTTTTCTTTTTCTTTTTCTTTTTAGCTTGCAACCGGTTAACCTCATGACACCGTAAAAGGCGGGTAGACTCGAGTGAGATGACCGCGTGGACTTGCGGGCGTGGTAGCCGATTTAAACTCGCGCTGCTATCACTAACCTCTTTAGCCTTTTGCCAACCAAGGAGACATCAGAAAGCTGTAGACAATGCAATGGCGTAATAATTATTATATGCATTCCGTGCGTGGAGAAAAGAAACAAAGGTATGTCTTCTGGTCTGAAAGTTGGAAAGTGGTGATGTGGTAGCTACGGATGATGTAAGCTGTGGTGTGACTGGGGAAGGCGCGATGCAAAGATTGGAAACGCGTAAATAATCTGGAAGGAGCGTCCCAGGGGTAGAAGCTGAGGCAAAAGAGAAAGAGAGAAAGGAAAAAAAAGAAAAGGTACCAAGGTCAAGAGATCCAATTGGGAAGGTGCAAAAAATGAGCTGGAGGTAGAACATGTATTTCACAATTTCTATTACAGTTTAGATTACAAAATGAGTCGGTTACAAGAATCCAGAAAGAGAAGGAGTAGATCGACAGGTTCCTGTCGTACTTTCTGCGAAGAAGCTTGACAATATCCCAAGCAATTCGACGCGGAAGAAAACATAGTCTTAGTCATAAAGGCTTCAACCCGAAAATGGCCAGGAAAAAGAATGGATTTGATAACACTTGGCGACGGAAAGAAAAGCAATGTGTATTTGTGAGACATTAAGCATAATATTTGGGCACGAGTCTTAAAGGGCCAGCGGAAGTTGGCATCCATCTCTGCAAGATTTGTCTCGAGGGATTCGTCTTATGTCTTTCAATTGCACGTTTGGGTGTATCACGATTGTATCTACTTTAGTTTGCTGTTTACTATAACCTTGGTATAAAGATCGACGGTCAACGAGTGGCTGCCAGCAGTCGGTGTTACAAGGTTGGAGCATGCATGTCTTCCTCGTGACAGCTGTGTCGCACATGGAGTCCTGTGTTCAATACCCCAGCCGAGGTGGCTTATTCGAAATATAAGCATATATTGCTAACATCTGGGGAAAATGAGACAGGGGCGTACTAAAGCTAGCCAGTCAGGCCCGCAGCACGCAAGTTGAATTCGAGGGGTGCAGCATCGTGGCAGGGTACTCCATGAGAAAGACGGGAGGTGAGGAGGCGACAAGATCATAATCGATGGAATAAGTGAGGAAGAAATACGTGCAAATAACCAGGATCGTTTAAAAGCTAAAGAATCAAACTATGCCCTCCAAATAGAAAGCGGCCGAAGCGTTCAGTCGCTCCGCAAGTTGCACCGAGGAAGGATTGTGAACCCTGGTTTTGTACTATGCAGAGGATAGGCTTAAGTCTGTCGGATCTATCTGTGCAAAGAATGATCATCTTCTATTCTCTTTTCGTTTCTATTTACAAGGCTTAAGCTGCATAGTGAGACGCGCACTGCCAGCAATGATTGCATCGTGATAAATCTGTCTATCTGTCGATCACATCAGGACCCATGGTCTTGAAATACCAGGATATATCGAGAGACATCAACAGATGGCAGGGAACATGAAGATGCGATGACCTTGCGGACGGAATATAGACAGAACGTCAGAGTGAAGGCACAGGTCGAAGAGCCTCACGGTTAAGCATCAGGGCAGGGCAGCATTGCATGCTGTTGTAGATGTAGTAGACTAGGCATTGCAGATTGTTTATAGTTGGATATGTATACTTCGGACGACAAGAGTCAAGCTTTGTCTGCTACACAACGATACAGTCTTTTTGTAACTAACCCAATTATCTGATTATAAAGAATACTTTGTAACCATTCGCGCCACGGCTCTGGCTCATGATGCTTCATGTCTTGACAGATCTGTGATGCGATGTGAATGCTCTCCCGTCCCGACATCTTGGAAAGCATAAAGACAGACACCTTACTCGGTTGGGAATTTAACCGGTCATGCTCAACGCTACGCTACTCTTTTCTACAACGCCTTTTCTTGGAAGCGCAAGTATCGCCGCTATTCCTCCGGGGTCGCGCCGGACTAAGCAAGCATAAAATGCATTTCAGAACGGCGTACTTGTGTACTGGTAACTATGCCGTCAATCAGACTCGAGCAATGCTACCCTTTTGCCTACGCCAGAGTCAGTGCGAATAACGGCCGGCAATACGACACAACTGACACTGTACCCTGCAATGCTACTCGCTGCAGAACGAGCAATATATGCTTAAGCCATCTAAGCATACTAATGGAGTGCAGCAAATCTTCTACACTATGTGATGGAAGCGGAGTATCTCGATCAGAACGGGCATGAACCTGCAGGGCGTCTGTCCTCCTTTTCGGATATTCTGCCTCCTTGTCCTCTTTTCCCCCACAAATACGTTACGGAGTGTTTCCATCTGATATGGGGTTTGGTCGTTGTTTGAGAATTTGGAGATCCCCAGTACATTGTCTTGCTTGTCCCGAGTCTTTTTGCTAGTAGCCAGCGCAGGTCTGTCTATGACGTTCCTCGCTATTTTTTTATTGCAGGTTATTTTTCGGTCGTAGCTATGGCGCAAGGTAGTATCATCCTATTGCATGTCTACTGAAAGATGGTCGGGATAATCACGTTCCGAAGATGATCATGTTGAATTATATTGTTGTGACAATAGTAATTTATAGAATGAGCAGAAAAAAATAAAACACTATGATCAATATCACGAAAATGAAGAGCATGCCATCCAACAAGGTATATTTTTATGTATCTTAATTGTTTTCTGACTGTAGACGTTAACATTTTCTGTATTTTCGGTCTTCACTTACTACATTCTGATTAGCTTACAACTATATATTTCGTAAAGATTTGTTCGGCGTTCCCTTACTTTGTTTCTTCATTTCTTATAATCCAAATAAAAGGCGCAGTTTCATTCAGTTCAACATATCGTGAGTACCTTTGTAGCATTATTGCCCTTTGACTTCATACGCTGCTTATTGCCACATATTGTGCCGATTTATTTCGACACCAAATTGCAATATAAAACTCTTCACTATTTGTATTTCAGCACAACACAAGTTACAACTGCACCACAGCATACGTGTTTGTTTCTCGGAACTGCACGGCCCTCTCCTACTAACTACACCCGGTTTTAGCCTCTTAACTGCTAGGCTGCCTCGTTTCATGAGACATCGAGCCACCATCCTCCTCCTTCCTTCAGCCCCCCTGGCTTCCATTCTTCACCTCGTAGCACTCGACGGCCACAACCGAGAAATCCAATAAAGCAGCCAATAACGCACTGCACGGTCTCTGCGTTTCCCTCCTTCTCCTCGGCGTCCAGGTCGTACTTCGGCTGAGCTTCCATGCATGTGCACCTTCTTGGCTCGATGCCCGTGCTCTCGGGGCTATGTTACCCTTGTCATGGTTCTGCTCCCTGCACACCCTCTTCATAATCATACACAATCATGCTTATGTGCCCTCCACCCCGACTTCAACCCCGACAGCTTCTACATTCTACCGCGATCATCAGGTGCCGCGCGACTCTAATCATCACGGGCACTACTGCAGAAGAGAAAAGTGATATGCGGTGACTAGATATAGCAGGAAGAAAATGATGCAGACAAGAAAAAATAGAAAAAAAGATATAGAAATAAGAATCCAGAAGAAAAGAAGGAAAGACGGCAAACATTCCCGAATTTAACGGTCATACCCCTGCCAGCAGACAACTGATTGCACCTTGGCACTCCTTGCGAAGAAAGGAAAATGCAAAAGTAGTAAAGTTAAAGAATAACCAATATTTCATACACATTATATACCACAATATATACCAAACCACTGAATATGAGCGTCAAAAAAACAGAGACATGCCAAATGATAAGAGTAGTAGAGTAGGAGAGTGAGTAAAAACAAAAGTTGAATAAAGCGAAAATGCTGGTTACGGCGGGCTTGGAGATCAAAGCCAACCAGGTATCACAACAGAAAGAAACAAAAGAAAGCTAACAGAGTAAGAGCAGGGCAATAAATTAGATGAACACATGAAAAATCGGAGAACATGAAAGAAGACCATAGATATGTAATAGAAAAACATACGTTGAAAACCTATACTCAAACGAGTGCCAGACGCTGCATACCTTACCTACCAGCACTAGATCCCCAGACATCTTGGGCATCGTCGCCTCCGTAGTTGTATGCTGGCCGGACATCGTTGCCATCTTCCCGCCACAGGCTGGCTGACTCATCATCAACGTCTGTAGCGGGGCTCAGTGCCTCTTGTTTTGGTGAAGGCAATGGTGCAGTGACGGGTGCGGTGACGGGTGCTTGTGCGGAAGCTGGTGCTACTGTAGATGCCGGAGATGGCGTCAGTGCTGGAGAAGGTGCTTGTGCCGGTGAGGATGTACCACTTTGCCGACTCCGCGGTGTCTGCGTCTGCGTCTGCTTGCCCTTGCCCTTCTTCTTCCTAGCCACAACAACAGTCTCAATCGGCCTGGGTGTCGGCACGGGGCTTTCAGAGACATAGTGATTCCCATTTCCATTCCCGGCGTGGTTGCCACCTCGTCTTCCTTGGCCGTCGTCGTCTCTGCTAGCAGTCCTTGAGCTGTTGCTACTGCTTCCGTGAACCGACGGGGATGCTGGTGCATAGTAACCGGGGACTTGGTGGTACGAATTACCAGCAGTAGTCGTTCTCCACCGTTCGTGGCGTGACGGCACATTGGCATCAACAACAGGGTACTAAATAGTTAGTATGTTTACGCAAAAAAAGATATTTAAAGGATACGCAGGGATATTAACTCACATTCCAATCACCGTATTCAAGCTGTTTGGCTTTGCCATAGAGGAGCTCCATCTCCGGGTCCAGTGTGAGGCCATCGAACTCGTCTGTTGCCAATGCTTGCGAATTGCTTCGGCTAGGTCCGGCACCACCACCGCCTAGGAGCGGCGTGTACGGGTCGGCCTCTCTTGCATTGTTGATCTTGTCGGGACTGGGGATCCAGTACTTGCCCTTGCCACCCCGTTCGTACCGCATACCGGCCTTGAGTCGGGCCATACGCGACCGAGATGCCTCGTGTGCCATGATAACCTTGTCGTTGGAGTCAAAGTCCCGGTACGCATAGTTGTCGCCCCGGAATGTCAGCTTCGAGTCCTCAATAAGGTCCCGGATACCAAAGGCGTCCCGAAGAGCATATTTGACCGGTAGTCGCGCCGCGGATACCTTGTTGTCGGCAAAGTCATGCCACGAGAACGCATACCAGTGGGCCATGGCAAATCCGGGCATCTCAACACAGATGAGTGCGTCCTGAATGGCTGCGGCGAGGTTGTCCGGTGTGTAGCCCTGCACATTGTCGGGAATCGCCCCCACCCACACGAGGATGGACAGCAAGAAGCCCTGCCAGTACGACGCGAAAATGATAGCCTTGACGCAAAGAAACTTGGGCACAGGCCGGAAGGGCTTAAGATCCTCGTGCATAATCACCCAAAATAGACCGAGCGAGTACAGACTGACGCTGACACTGACATTGTAGACGATGCCGCTCCAAAAGTAGCCCGACTTGAGGCCAATATACCCTTCCTGGTACGTGCCCGTTGCCTTCATGATAATGGCCGCAATGCCGAGAACGGGTTTCATCCATGCATATTGCAGGATACCGCGCTTGATGGCTAAAAACGAGTGCGGGTCGGAGATATCGACGGGCGGGAGTACGTTGGTCATGGGCCACAGGTGCGAGATGGGCTCACGGCCATGGGTCAGGATAATCAACGCACGCTCGCCGTCAAGATAGTTGATCAAGAGTTGGAAGAATGTGTAGATGGTGAAAGCCTGTACGTTAGTTGTCATTCAGTGCACGTTGTCTGCAGCTTTGAAGGAAGCTATGCCTGCCGTACCTCGTAGATATCGCGGATGGGGTCCAGAAACTGAGCAGCGGTGGTCGATATTATGCTCGAAAAGGAGGCGATAGAGTAGATGGGCACCCTAGTAGTCAGTTTCGGCACTGCATCATCGAGACTGCATCATCGGGACATACATGAGGAGGATACGAACAACATAACGCTGGAGGAGGGGCTTGCGGTAATTTTTTCTATAAAGAGTTAGAAGAGCTTAGAAAGGCCATACTTGAACTGGGAAATATTAGTCTTACAGTTGCAGCCAGATGGACCTATAGCAGACAAAAAAGAGCTTGGTTAGCATTTGTTGATAATGCGGGTAGTGCTGTCTACGCCTACCCAATAGACATCAACGTTGCCACTAGCGACGCCGTGCCGGCCACGATCGAGGTGGCCTCAGTCAGCTTTGTGCCCGTGCCTCCAACCATAGTATCGATGTGAGGGGGAGACTGATGCGGTTTGCGTCTAATTTGTTTCTGTAGTTGGATGTTTGACGCGTCGAGGGTTTCTCTAACGTCGTTGCTGCCGAGAAAGGGGTCGTAGAGGATGGCGGTGACGAGAAAAGGGCTGCCAATGAATAGCTGTGCGCCGTCTAGGACGTGAAATGCATTGTCAATGAGATGCTCGGTGTGTGTGCGCAATGTAATACGGCGTATCCTGGTCCGGAGGCCAAGTGCAAAGTGGTGATGGGTAGGCTCAAGGGGAAATAATGGAAGCCTGGGCTCGTGTGGAAGTGTGATGACGACAAGGCGCTGCTGACCCTTTGGGTGGCAGCTATAATTTGGAGAGTTTGCCTCGTTCGGTGTTATTATTTAGTTCTTTAGCTAGCGCGTGTGCCCGATAAGCTCTTATCGTGCTGTAATGATAGGTGCTCCGGATGCTCCTTCCTTTTTCTCTTTGATTGTTCTACAGGCGATGTGTGTGGGTCATTGCGGAGTGATTTCTGGGAAGGTGCTTTCGCTGCTCTTTCCTGCTGGAAAGTATTAACACCCCTTATTACTCCTAATGTAGAAATGTAGAGCTCCATTTTAAGGAAGAAGCGCTGTTGTAGCTCCAACGCGCCTGCTCCACGCAGCTTGAGCTCAGGGTGAATTGGGCATTTGGTATTACATACGCATTTGACGTCTCACGGCCGGCCAACGCCAACGTCATATTGCACCATTTTCACTTTGCGCCGAGAGCTCAATCGCGACCACGACACCTCAACACTACACGTCCCCATCACAGACTAATAAGATTCTCGGCTGCGATCAAAGACTACAAATTTGTACAGCCTCGGCCTTTCTACCCCATTACACTCGTCCCATCTTCCGGCCTTTCAACTCCGACGACATCCCACGGTTTCGCCGACGGCCAATCCTCTTGTGCTGTCTAAATATGATCAGCTGGCCGTCACCATAGGCTATAGGCTACAGGCTACAGGCTGTTTGCCAAACTAGCAGAAAGTCTCGGTGCCCGGGAGCTGCCCGAGGCTAGAAGTAGGCACCATGGACGTTGACGCGAGGGCCCTCGGCTCGACAAGCACCCGTATCGGAGGGTAAGACGCCCTGATGATTTCTATAAACAAACTTTACGAGCACGCAATGCAAAACTCACTATCCATGAAGGCTAACAATCTTTACAATAGCGTCTTTCTGGCATACATGGTTATTGCCGCAGTCCTGTAAGTTTTGTGACACAATCCCACTCTCAGCCAGCCTACTTGACACCGGCTAACTAATGTCTCAATGTCTTCAGTGCCCTCTTCTTTTTACTATACTTTAACCGAGTCTTTGCTTCCTTGGCATCCTGGGCTATACGCACATGGACATGGCACCACTACGGCATCTACATCGACATCCAGGCCATTCAGTTCTCCCTTCTAGGTGGGCGCATCTTCTTCGTCGGTCTGAAATACCACGGCAACAATGAGACCATCTTGGTACAGAATGGCCACATCACATGGTCCTACTGGCTTCGGAGAGTCCGACATATCAACCTCGGAAAACGCAGGACGGGTAAGGCCGTTGCTGATGACGACCTCGATGGTAACAAGGTCCACCAAGAGAGCAAAACCAAGTCGCGGCTTCCCTGCCGCCTCAATGTCAACGTGTCGGGTGTAGAGTGGTTCGTCTACAATCGAAGTGCGGCATACGACTGTATTGTCGCGGGCCTAGCCGAAATGGATGGCAACGTCAATGGTGATAGCGTCACCAGCTCTGTGCCGAACGAGGACCACACGCAACAGGGCGATGATGCCCATCACAAACTCCGGAAGCGCCGGGTCAACAGCAGCAATGATACCGACGAAAGGGACAACCACAGCTACGAAGAAAACGAGACCCGAGGATTCTTCAAGGAGAAGCTGGCACAATTCGAGGCAGCGGCGAGGGGAAAACACATCCCTGCCCCGTCCGAACCGGACGACTCATCGGACGCTGACAACGAGGCTAGGCTTCGCAATACCCAGAGTGGTGCGAGCAAACGCCACTCAGGAGCCGAGTTTAGCGAGAACACTGCTCTGCCCGCGCTTCTGCAGCTCTTCCCTATTTACTTTATCTGTGACCGTGCAGCATTGGTCATGGGCAACGAAAACACATCGGCCATCCTCGTCTTCAAAACACAAACTCTGTCTGGAGAGATCGACGCCAAACACACCACAACGCCTGACCCCTATCGGCAAATATTTCGGTTCAACTTCCAGAAGCCCATCATGGAGTTGCGCGAGAATGACGATTATCGCGAGGACCAGACAACAAGGGCTGTCCGCGAGAGGCAGATTGCCGAGGATACTGAGCCGACATCGCCTCGGTCATTCTTTCGGCATCATAGACGCATAGTGTACAGTCAGCTGCGGAACCTTGTGCCATACTTTCGCAGCTCAGTCGAGTCATTTACATCCTCCGACCCAAGAAGTCCTCCAGTCACTGCAGCATCTGCTCGCATCCCGGGCTCTGCTCACTGGCAGGGTCTTTCTCGATACCTTGACGGGCCTGGCGGCGATGAAAAGACGCGATGGGTATCAAGTGAATACGCCATGCTTAACCCAATCCTTGAAAGCCCAGAGGCTCACCTTACCCTCTATTGGGACTCTGTCGGACGAGTGACAACCAGCGCCATGGCAGGACTTGCCAACAATGAGAAGCAGGCAAAGAGAGAGGGCATGAACCCAGAGAGCTGTTTCAACGTCAACGGCAACGAACCGTCCCCGGCATGGGGAATGGCATTCTCTATTCGCGGAGGCGATATAAACTACGGTCCATGGGCAGACAGAAAACGGGCCGAGCTGCAGCGTGTTTTTTTCCCAGGCTTGAGCAAAGATGCCAAGCCAGCGCAGCGGTTACCTGTCGGGGCATACCGAACACCTACCGAGTTCAAAGTTTACGTCGAGCTCGATGATGAAGTGACCCTGCGTGTTCCCCTCCGCGAGTCATCCAAGAACTGGCGGTATAAAGGCAAAGAGATGGGTACCAAGTTCCAGTCTGCCCGCGACAAGAAACGGAATCGGTCTAGATTTAAGCGGTCTGAGCCAGCTTCGTCAACGACGAGCCAGCGTCCCTATGGCTGGCTGGATATCAAAATTGCGAGCAACGCAACAGTGTCCTACACCATGGATATGCTGGCAAGCTCTTCGGGGTTCTGTGCCAAGCTTGATCTCGACCTCCCACGCGTCGAGATCTCCAGCAGTGTCAACCAAGAGGTTCTCTGGCGATCTGGCGCACTGCGGACATCCTGCGATCTCTCGACACCTCTGCAGTGGAACTCTCTGCGCAAGTGGCGCTTCCATGTCACCAGCAACGACCTGGAGCTGTTTCTTCTCCGCGACCACGTGTTTTTGCTGACAGATCTCATTGATGACTGGGGCACCGGACCGCCGTCCGAGTATCTAGTCTTTACGCCGTTTGAATACTTCATTGATCTATCGTTCCCCAATATCAAGATGTATTTGAACGTCAATGACGCAAATATCATCAACGACCCTACGAGCTTTGATGACAACACCTTTATCATATTGGCTAGCACACTCCTGGAGGCATCTGTATGCATACCTTTGGACAAGTTCCGTCCTCCGAGCAATGCCATTCCGTTCTCGGTCCGGACAGAGGCGGCCACGATCCAGCTGCATGTGCCGCCCTGGAGCACGCAGCACATGTTTGTCCGCGACAAGACACTGGGCTACCTCAAAAGTCTTGTTCTTGAGGGAAAGTATGACTATCATGCTGTGACAGCCTCTGGTAACTCTGATACCTTGGTTTTGAACGTGACTGGCAAGAGACCAGTCTTCAACGCCTATGGCTTTGTGGTGCGGTATTTTCTCAAGCTCAAAGACAACTACTTTGGAGACGATGTGCATTTCAAGACTCTTGAAGAACACCAGGACGGTATCCGGCTGAAGCTGAATGATCCCGATGCTGAACTTGCTACCCGGCCTCCCCATAAGGCGTCCAACGACCTGGATGTCATTGTGAACGTCCTTGCCGAGGACCCCAGAATTCTGCTGCCGGCCTACATCTACTCGAAATCACGGCTGATCCAGATCGACATGGCCAACCTTGCTGCCGACCTGCGCTTTACGAATTACTACATGGACCTGGATGTCGTCCTACCCCCTCTGAGTCTGTCTCTGGAGGTTGAAAAGGAGGGAAACCACGACAACGGAGGACTGGAGGATCACCCTGTTGGGTCAATCTCAAACACGCAGCTTTTTATCGACGGCATTCATGTCTATGGCAGCCGCCTGTTCGGATTACCGCCAACCGAGCCGACGTATCTTTGCAACTGGGACTGCTCGATCGGCGCCATTACGGGCGAATGCACAGCTGATTTTCTCACCGCCCTGGCCAACGGAGGAAAGGCTTTCGGATTCACATTTGACGACGACGAGAATGCCCTTGTGCCCTACCATACCATTGTCATGTATGATGTCACCTTTCTCCGTGCTAATGTCAAGTCGGTGTCCATCTGGCTGCATGTCGAAGAGGCTGCCTTTCTCTTGTCTCTCGGCGAAGGAGTCGATGTCTGTTACAATGACTGGGCTCGCCAGCACTATTCCAAACGAGGAGACATCTCTATTCCCAACTTTGAGGTATCCTGCGTCAACTCTGAGTCAGCCATGCGCCATAAATCCAGGCCGGCTGCACTTGTCGAGACAGATGCCTTCCTCAAGACGGGTCTAAGCATTGCAATTATTGGCCGAAAGAACGACTTCAGCAATGAGAGAGCACTGCAGCAGGCTCTGATCCGGCGTGAAGACCAGCGAACCCAGCGCGCCGCGTTCCTCCTTCTCCCAAAACTGATGGATAGAACATTCATTCCCGACCACGTCGACCCCCCAGCCCAACCTGTACCGCCGATCCCTCTCCCAGTCTCGGTGGATGATGTTGCCAGAGATGGCCTCTCCCTCTCCTCCAGCGCCATGTCCATTTCGTCCAAGAGACGCTTGCGCCGCCAAAAGTCGCAGCGCTCGTTCCTTTCAGCCTCGGCGTCCAGTCAGAGCAGTGTTGTCCGTCCACAGAGCTCGGTACACACCGGCAGTGCGTCTCGACAATCTCGGCAGTCGTCGGCATTGCCATTCGGGAGACAAAGCGTGCAGCCTGTCATACCAATGGATAGCCACCGAGGCGGCAGGTCAGTGCGTGCACCTAGCGTCGCTCATGAAGCAGCGTCATCCCGACAGTCTGGTCTCTTTAATATAGTGGATAATGCCGCCACCGATTCCCACCGACAAGGTCCTAGCCACAACACCATGGCCTTCTCCAGCAAATATTTTGCGCCATACCTTCCGCTTGAGAACGTGAAGCCAGATATCTCAGAGGCCATGGCCCACGGAAGCAACGGTGTGAATTGTTTTGGGAGCCATGTTGCTGATGGCGCTAAACTTGATGGCAAAGACGGAGAAGGCGCTGATAACATGTTCTTTGCCGACTTTGGCTTGGAAGACATCGACCCAGAGTCTTTGAGCGAGGACCGGGTTCACTCGAGCATCATGATCCGCGTACGCGAGAGAGTCAGCGCGTTCTTTAATCCTGCATCCGCAAAGCACATTGCGGCACTCATATCGGCGCTCCAGCCTCGCAATCCCGATGATATTTTAGACACAGTGCAGATGGCATCTGTCAGCGGCATTATTGGGGGTATGGGCCGACGTAATATGAAAGGCTGCGTTGGAGATTTTGTTGTCCAGCTGCCGCGAGCCAATATGCGGTTTCTTAATGCAACTTCGCCAAATACATCCAGCGAGGAGCAGGACCAATATGATGTGTCCATCTCCAACATGACGTTCATGTCTCGTGAAAATGTCTCCTGGGAGAACGCAATGAAGCCGGAAGAAAATCTGCAGCACCATTCCTTCCAGCTGCGGCTAGGGTCTATCGAGCTCACAGCATCTGAGAGAGCAGCCCACGTCTGCAAGCCCCAGGCCGCGTTCATGGCCACGGTTGAGAATGTACTGGTGTCCATGGGCACCAAAGATCTTGCCTACTTGGATGCACATATCGAGAGCATCGATGGCCAACTCAGTTCCGAGAAGATTGAGTATATTGCATCTCTGGTCCACCGGACCGGTGTGTTAGCATCGGAGCTGGGCGAAGCCTTTGCAGCACCCCTGTCTTATAGCGACAAGGTCCGTCCCCATCTCGTGCAGCGACTCATTGCAGCTGGTACTGGTGTTACAGACCCTGTCTTTATTGTCAGGCCTTCGGCAGTCTTGCGGTCGGCCAACGAGCACCTGCGCATCTATGACTCATGGAAGGTTGCTATGCGGCTTCGGCAGATCTGGTTCTTGATGAGGAAAGATCAGAAAGAGCAGATTATCCGCGAGTGTCTTGGACAGGAGCCTCTTCTGCCCTTCCGCGACTCGCCACTGCCAGATGTCGTCGTTGCACCGATCGGAGGTACGGTACGTGAGGTTATCTCCAAGATGGAGCTCTGGCATGCCTGGGACCTTGGCGACCTTACGCGAACCTTGTTCTTGCAGGAGATGTTCCCCTCGCTCAAGGCAGATATGTACCGTGCTGCTGCAGCTCGGCGGCCTATCCCTGCCTTCATGACCGTCGTGAGGGTCGAGCGACTGCAATTTGCACTCGACCCGGGCCCAAAGCAAAATGAGATCACACTGCTGGATCTGACTGTGCGATTCGAAAATAGTGCAGCAGCAGCCGTCATATCGACGCCTCCTCAGTCAGCGCCTGGCGCGCCCGCAATTACTATCAATCCGATGAAGCCGACGACCATTCTGAATGTTTACTGTTCCGAGTCGGCTGTCAGATTGAACTGGGAGATTTGTGAGCTTGTAGAGGACGTCATACGCCTGTTCAAGAAGCGCGTCTACGAGAAGAGCAGAGACGCCAGCAAGCCGCCATCGTCATCTGGAAGCAAGGCAGTGGCAGCCACTCCAGCGACCAAGGACGGCAAGACAGCTGAACCAAAGAATGCCAAGCCGATTGCGCTGGTCGACCAGAGCACACTGCACGTTGTGTTTGCCATGGACCACGGCTCTCTTATCCTTGACACAATCAACCTGCACGTCCACATGAAGAGCCAAGGCACAAAGTCCTCGCTGCTGCTGCGACACATCTCTGGCCAAATTATTGACACCAATTTCATTACCAGCTGCGATTTTATCTCGTCGAAAGTCAAGAGCCACTCCGAGGTTATATGCTGGTCAGAGCTGCAGACACCCAGCGTGTTCATTGCTCACGATATGCAGACGACGCGGAGAAAGTATGAGCACACGATCAAGGCAACTGCTAGCAGCCGCAATTTCTTGTTCTCTGTCAAGCAGGACCCGCTGGCCATCGTCGAGACCTTGGACCTTCTCGTCAAAGATGAGGTGGCCCAGCTCTACCAGTTATCAGATTTGTTCCCCCTGGCCCCCGATGATATCTCTGCTTCTGGCCCTAGAAAGCCTTCGGCGACGTCGATGCACGCCAAGGTCAAGCAGGGCAATGTCAAGATTGCCGAACGCCTGTCCGCCTTCAACTTTAAGATTGCTCTGTTCCTCGAGGAGTACACAATTAGCTTGCCACTGCTGCGTTCCTTGGCTTACAAGATCTCGGGTGTCGTTGCACGTGTTGCTGTGGCGGCCACGTATGGCAAAGAGGTCATCTTCGACTTTGATGTCAAAGAGAACTCGCACGATATGCAAGTCACAGTCAACAACACACCACGCAGTATTTCGTTGCTTCAGATCCCACCCACCAATGGCCGAGTCACAGCCCGCATGGGCGAACACGAGCAGACCGTCTCTGTATTTTCGTCGCTGGAGCTCGTGCAACTGGATGCGGCAGCCGTGTACAGTCTCTTATCCGCGCTCAACCGGCCCGAGATCTCGAATACCATTTCCGACATGCAGCAGCAGCTCAAAGCCGTGCAGAGACACGTCAAGGAGATCTTTGGTTCCACCAGCCAGCTGCCTGCACCTGCAGGCACGGCAGGCCCAACACAAGAGGTGAAGAGCAAGTCAGCCACGCCTGTCATCTATTCTATCCACTCGACCTTTGCTGGCCTCGAGATCTTTAGCGATGTGTCGCTCAAGTCTGACCCGGAACCCCTTGCCCATTTGCTGTTCAAGCTGGGTAGTGTCCAGCTGGAGATGACCAATCGACTCGACAACCGCGGGCCTGTGTTGGCATACCCCGAGCTGCACATCAACATTCGTCAGACCGCGTTTGAGATTCTCAAGGGATCTGAGGATCAGATGACGTCCTGTGGCAGCATGGCATTTGCCGCACTAATTACGGCGTCTTCCAAGATTGGCGAAGACGGCAAAGAGAGGCGATTATTCGACGTGAAGAGTGACGGTTTTGACGTCAGCCTATCACCAGACACGGTATCTACGGTTGTTGATGTGCTCGGCTACATGGGTGATAAGATCAAGGACCTGGATACGTCGCGCGAGATGGAATACCTACGCAAGCTGCGGCAGTCCAAGCCGCGGATCGCAATCAACGACGAGGAGCAGCCGGACGATGACGAGGAAGAGCCCGATATCATTGATTCGTTCCTATCGTCAATTGCATACACGTTTGAGATCCGCAGCATACAGGTCAACTGGCTGTGCGCCCTAACCGCCATCCCCAGTGCTGCCGGTGCAGCTGTACCGTCGCCTATAGAAGCCCAGGAAGACCTTGTGCTGACGCTGAAGCGCATCGAGTTTGGCACGCGCACCAAGAATTCGGCACGACTCACGATTGAGGACCTCCAGCTGCAAATGGTGCCTCCCACACAGGACAAAAAGAACAGGTCAGCCAACTCGGCTCTGTTGCCAGAGGTTGTTTTCAATGTGGCCTACTTTTCGACTGCCCGGTCGCGCCGGTTTGCTTTCCAGGCAGTGGGCAAGTCCCTGGATCTACGACTGACGTCTGAATTTATTGTGCCGGCAGCGCACCTCAAAGACTCAATTGAGTTGTCGATCAAGAATGTGCAGCAAGTATCTAGACGCTGGAACCCAGTTACGAGTGCATCGAACACGAAACCTGCTTTCACAACCTCTGGCAGTGGAGCCAGGTCACCGTCCAAGCCGCCAGGTTCGCCTGAGAAACAGCCCATGTTCGGTAGCAAGCGACTCGAATCGTTTCTGGTCGACGTGGACTTTGCGGGTGCGGTCGTCTACATTAGCGGCACAAAGAACGGCTCTCCTACTTCTGCCAACATTCCATTTAGCACGACGAACCCAGCGCCCTCGGGCGGTCTTGGTGCAGGCAGTTCGCGGCCGCGCCGATCTGGAATCGGAGGCAAGTATGGCCAGTTTACATCTGATGAGTCTGGGGGTATGACTATACTTCGTTCGCCTGGTCTCGCGTGGAAAATGGAGTACCGCGACACCGGCCGAGGCGATCCGTCTCTATACGCAGAGGTCAAGATTGATCCGTCGAGCAATGTCTTATACCCCTCGGTAGTGCCCCTGGTCATGGACCTCACAGCTAGCATACAGGAGGTTGTGAGCAAGTCTGGCAAAGACAAGGACCCCGAGCTTATCGAGGACAGTCCCGAGCGAGCTAAGCAGAATACGGAGACGGAAGAGGACAAGAAGGCCTCTACTACCGTGGCCAAGCTCAAGCCGGAAGAGAGTATTCTCCTGTCTGCAGCCAACCCGAACGCTATGCTAGGCCGGCTGAAGCTCAACCTGGGCATCCGTATCCACAAGCAGCAGTTCACGCTGAGCTGCCAACCCATTGCCCGCGTTGCTGCCACTACGAGCTTCGACGACGTCTATCTCACCATGAACACGATCCAGACCGTTGAGCATGGCAATTTTGTTGCCATCTCCGGCAACATTACGCGGCTGCAGGCGTCGGTGCAGCACGTCTACTCGCGCGAGTCGACGGGCAGTTTCGAGGTAGAATCAATTGTGCTATCGTTGATGAACAGCAAGCATGTGAGTGGCGTGAGCGGCGTGTCGGCCCTGCTCAAGGTCAGCCCGATGAAGGTGGCCATCAACGTGCGGCAGGTGCAGGACTTCATGCTATTCCAAGAGATCTGGACACCACGAGATATCCGCAAGGCAACCACGGCGCCTATTTCGCCCGTTCTTACCAAGGTGCCGGCCGAAACAACCGGGAACTCGACGCAGCAGACACAGCAGACTGTCCACCTGGCGCAACGGTATCAGCAGGTGGCAGCGACTGCGGCATTTCCATGGACAGCGTCGATATCGATGGCGGCGCTGGAGATCAATGTCGACCTTGGCCAGGCGCTTGGAAAATCCATATTTGCCATTGAGGAGTTTTGGGTGTCGTCCAAGAAGACGTCTGACTGGGAGCAGAACCTGTGCCTCGGCTTCCGGCGCATCGGTATCAACAGCACTGGCCGTATGAGCGGATTTATTGCACTCGAGGACTTTAAGCTGCGCACTTCTATTGAGTGGCCTCAGAGAGAGCAGGCCCTGAGCAAGACGCCGCTGATCCAGGCCTCTATCAGCTTCAGTCAGCTGCGGGTCAAGGCATCGTTTGACTACCAGGCGTTTTTGGTGGCCGACGTGCGGTCTATGAACTTTCTCATGTACAATGTCCGGCGTGGCAAGCAAGAACGCAGCGACCGACTCGTGGCCGTATTCGAGGGTGACGCCGTGCAGGTGTTTGGCACTACTACGTCGGCAGCTCAGGGCGTGGCGCTGTACCAGGCATTCCTGAGACTGGTGCAAGAGCGCAAGGCCAACTTTGAGACGTCTCTACGAGAGATTGAAAAGTTTACCAACCGGCGCCCCTCGACGACCGCAGCGCAGGCCCCCTCCTCCTCGAACGCGGCGACGCTTGCCATGGGGTCATCGGTGGCCGAGTTAGCACCTGCTTTTAGCGACGGCGATAATGGCAATAACGGAATCATTTCCAAGTCACCCATCTCACTCGACACGGACGTAGTCGTCACACTCCGGGCCGTCAACCTCGGCGTGTTCCCCAACACATTTACCGACAACCAGGTGTTCAAGATGGAGGCGCTCAATGCCCAGGCGCGGTTCGCCGCCAACATCTACGAGGGCCGCATCCACAGCGATCTCGGTCTGACTCTGGGTCAGCTACGCATTGGCTTGGCTGGAGTACGCCACATCCCAACAAAGACATCAACAAAGACATCCAAGACTGCTGCACCAGGCGGCAGCGGTGCTCCCAAGTCCATCGGCGAGCTGTCGGTGGATGACGTGGTTCTCAGTGCGACCGGGTCACGAGGCGGCACGATCCTCAAGGTACCGCGCGTCGAGGCTGGCATGCAGACATGGCAGACGCCCGATTCGAAGCAGATCGACTACATCTTCAAGTCGGCCTTTGAGGGCAAGGTCGAGGTGGGCTGGAACTACTCGCGCATCAGTGCCATCCGCGGCATGTGGGCGAACCACAACCGCACATTTGAGCAGACATGGGGCCGCGGTATTCCTCTGGCAGCCATTCGCGTCACTGGCGTGCCTGGGACTGACAATACTACCAGTACTACGGATAATGTTGACAAAGCCGGTGCCGACAAAGGGACCAATGCTGCCGCCGACAAAAAGCCCGACGGCAAACAGACTAAGATCACGGCAGAAGTACACGTGCCGCAGTCCAAATTCCAGTACAATCCGCTACAGCCGGCGGTGATTGAGACGCCACAGCTGCGTGATATGGGCGAGGCCACGCCGCCGCTCGAATGGATTGGCTTGCACCGCGACCGTCTGCCGAACCTGACACATCAGATCGTCATTGTGTCGTTGTTGGAGCTGGCCGGCGAGGTTGAAGATGCATACTCGCGGATCCTGGGTTCATCCTAATCACTGGTCCATTCTTTGTGTATTATTTTCCCTTCTGTTGTCTTTGTATTCTGCTTCTTTTGTATTGCTTTTTTATCCATCAGCGATGCGGCGTTTGAAAAAAGGGTGCATCATCTACACATTGTATACTTATTTTGGCTTTTCTTTAACCCTTTTAATTTTTATATTGTTTATACCATATTCGATTACTTATCAAGTTGGTATAGCTAAGCTATTCAATCTACGGCGAGATCTGCCCGTGTTTGTTGGCTTTTGCAGTTTTGCCTCACCAATCAGCCTTCCTAGCAGCCAGCCGAGTTATCTCCAGAATCTCCTCAGTTAGATGCTACATGTGTGGCTGGAGCTATGCTGAGAAGTGGGTCGTGGCGCCATATCAGGGCTTACCTGCATAATAGCCCTGAAAAGGAAATACAGGCGATTAGCAGCGCAACAAAAGAGAGAACCTCCCTGCAATTAGCGACCTAATACTTATTACAAAGAGAGACTTATCTTTACTAATACGCGTAAGTGGGGTATTTTCGCTGGTCGTGAAACAGTGATTATGCAAGACGGCAGGTGCGATCGAGAAGAGGGGCAGCAGCTGCAAGCAATCAACACCCTGTCGAGTCGACGTCGCCCAGTAGTACCGCACCTCACTACAGCAATAAATAGTATTAGTACTGTAAGCAACCAACACGGCAGGAACGACCCAAGATGATCAAAATGATATCCGCCTCCGCCTTCTTAAAGAGTCGTTGCTATATCCATTCGCGCCTCGTTGCCAGCAACGACTGACTCTTATGGCAGCAAGAGTTGAAAGTTCAGAGTGATTGAATGGAGTAGGGGCAATAGACGTGGCCGGTCATAGTTTCCTCGATAGAGATGAATTCGTAGTAATTGGGGGAAAAGGTGGACAGAACCCAACAAAACGTGCGCCCACAAGGAAGGAACGACGAGCACGCTTATATAGTGTCACTCGGAGTATGACTCTTCTGGCGGCCAGTACCTCCGCTGCCGACAGTCGTCGCCACTGGCTGCCGTTCAATTCACTGCCAGCCCAAGTTTGTCAGCAGAGCTCGAGACAAAGCAATCTCAGTAATCCAAAGGAGATGCGTTGCAACCAACAAAAAAAAAAGCAAAAACGGCATAAAGTAGCAGAATGGGTGGCGACCCACCACGAGATAAATAGCTGGCTTCTATTCGCTCACCCCCTCCTCGAAAGCCAATAGCTCCTGCCTCTTCTCTTTACAAATCTTCTAATCAGGAAAGAGCCATCAACAGCGAGACTCCCAGTGGATATCCAAAAGGCAAGTCCAGAAAAATACCCCGCCGACCAAGCAAAAAAATAAATCAATAGTTTAAATCAACAAATAGCAATAAAAATCTTTAAAAGAAAAAAAAAAAAACTTTCACACTTATCCGCCCACCTCTGGCCTACCCAACCAACCCTCTCGCTGCCTCTTTATTTCCTCCCCTCTCTCCTCTTTTCCCCTTCTCTCTCTCTTTTTTTCTCTCCTTCTTTCTTGCAACCCAATCTCACCTCTTATCCCATATCAAAGTCGTGAACGCAAAATACCGTCAAGATGGTGAAGTAAGTTCATAGCTGCTGTTGATGATTGTTGGTTTGTTGGTTCTCGTCATTGCCGTCTTCTCGTCTTCTCGCACTCTCAATCCACCGTCTTCTGGGCATATCTCGACTCACCCATTTTGAGCTCTCTCGCCATCTGCCATCTGCCATCTGCCGTCTGCTTTCTGCTCAACAACATCACAAGAAATCTGCCTTCGGACTTGTGCTTTGTTGATGTGGTTGAGTAGTGCCAGCGGTCGTCATGGTTCTTTGATGGCTGATTTGTTGGGTGCTTGAGGTGGAGGTGCAAAAAGGCTGAAGACTTCAAGACGGCTCCCATAAGACGATTTCAGACAATCTTACGATCTCTCCCAGAACTGTCCTTAAAAAAATAATCCCAAAACATGCTAACAACCCAGCTTCACGATTGACGAGATCCGTCAGCTGATGGACAAGCCGACCAACGTGCGCAACATGTCCGTCATTGCGCACGTCGATCACGGCAAGTCTACCCTTACCGACTCCCTACTGGCCAAGGCTGGTATCATTTCCACTGCCAAGGCTGGTGATGCCCGTGCCACCGATACTAGAGCCGACGAGCAGGAGCGCGGTATCACCATCAAGTCGACCGCCATCTCCCTGTACGGTTCGCTGGAGAGTGACGACGAGATCAAGGACATTGTCGGCCAGAAGACTGACGGCAAGGACTTCCTGATCAACCTCATTGACTCGCCCGGTCACGTTGATTTCTCTTCTGAGGTTACCGCTGCCCTGCGTGTCACTGACGGTGCCCTGGTCGTCGTCGACACCGTTGAGGGTGTCTGTGTCCAGACCGAGACCGTCCTGCGTCAGGCTCTTGGTGAGCGCATTCGCCCTGTCATCATCATCAACAAGGTCGATCGTGCTCTGCTCGAGCTCCAGGTCTCCAAGGAGGATCTGTACCAGTCCTTCTCGCGTACCATTGAGTCCGTCAACGTCATCATCTCCACCTACCTGGACGATGCTCTTGGTGACGTCCAGGTCTACCCCGACCGCGGTACCGTTGCCTTCGGTTCCGGTCTGCACGGCTGGGCATTCACCATCCGCCAGTTCGCCATGCGTTACGCCAAGAAATTTGGTGTTGACCGCAACAAGATGATGGAGCGTCTGTGGGGCGACAACTACTTCAACCCTGCCACCAAGAAGTGGTCCAAGAACGGTACCTACGAGGGCAAGCAGTTGGAGCGTGCCTTCAACCAGTTCATCCTGGACCCCATCTTCAAGATCTTTTCTGCTGTCATGAACTTCAAGAAGGATGAGGTCGCCACCCTGCTGACCAAGCTGGACCTGAAGCTCCCCGTCGAGGACCGCGATAAGGAGGGCAAGCAGCTACTCAAGGCTGTCATGCGTACTTTCTTGCCCGCTGCCGACTCCCTGTTGGAGATGATGATCCTGCACCTGCCCTCGCCCGTCACTGCTCAGCGCTACCGTGTCGAGACCCTCTACGAGGGTCCCATGGACGACGAGGCTGCCATTGGTATCCGTGACTGTGACCCCAAGGGTCCCCTGATGCTGTACGTCTCCAAGATGGTCCCCACCTCCGACAAGGGCCGTTTCTACGCTTTCGGTCGTGTCTTCTCCGGTACCGTCCGCTCCGGTCTGCGTGTCCGCATCCAGGGCCCCAACTACGTCCCCGGCAAGAAGGAGGACCTTGTCATCAAGGCTGTGCAGCGCACCGTCCTGATGATGGGTGGCCGTGTCGAGCCCATTGACGATATGCCTGCCGGTAACATTGTCGGTCTGGTCGGTATCGATCAGTTCCTGTTGAAGTCTGGTACTCTGTCCACCAGTGAGACTGCCCACAACCTCAAGGTCATGAAGTTCTCTGTCTCGCCTGTCGTGCAGCGTTCCGTCCAGGTCAAGAACGCCCAGGATCTGCCCAAGCTTGTTGAGGGTCTGAAGCGTCTGTCCAAGTCCGACCCTTGCGTTCTGACCATGACCAACGAGTCTGGTGAGCACGTTGTCGCCGGTGCCGGTGAGCTGCATCTCGAGATTTGCCTGAACGATCTGGAGAACGACCACGCTGGTGTTCCCCTGATCATCTCGGACCCCGTCGTCCAGTACCGCGAGACCGTTCAGGCCAAGTCCAGCATGACTGCTCTGTCCAAGTCGCCCAACAAGCACAACCGTCTGTACATGGTTGCCGAGCCCATTGACGAGGAGCTGTCCAAGGAGATCGAGTCGGGCCGCATCAGCCCCCGTGACGATTTCAAGGCCCGTGGCCGTGTCCTGGCTGACAACTTCGGCTGGGATGTCACTGATGCCCGCAAGATTTGGGCTTTCGGTCCCGACACCAACGGTGCTAACCTGCTGGTTGACCAGACCAAGGCTGTTCAATACCTGAGCGAAATCAAGGACTCCGTTGTCTCCGGTTTCCAGTGGGCCACCCGTGAGGGTCCCATTGGTGAGGAGCCCATGCGCTCTATCCGCTTCAACATCCTGGATGTTACCCTGCACGCTGATGCTATTCACCGTGGTGGTGGCCAGATTATCTCCACCGCTCGCCGTGTCATGTTCGCCTCGACCCTGCTGGCTGAGCCCGCTCTTCTGGAGCCCGTCTTCCTGGTTGAGATCCAGGTTCCCGAGTCTGCCATGGGCGGTGTCTACGGTGTCCTGACCCGCCGTCGTGGTCACGTCTTCAACGAGGAGCAGCGCCCTGGTACCCCCTTGTTCACCATCAAGGCCTACCTGCCCGTCATGGAGTCTTTCGGCTTCAACGGCGATCTGCGCCAGGCCACTGGTGGCCAGGCTTTCCCCCAGTCCGTCTTCGACCACTACCAGATCCTGCCCGGTGGCTCTCCCCTGGACCCCACCTCCAAGGTCGGCCAGATCGTCACCGACATGCGCAAGCGCAAGAACATCAAGGTCGAGGTTCCCGGCTACGAGAACGTAAGTTTATATTCACTCTTCACAACTCGTAAGATAATTGTAAATATTTTGATTGAACATTTTGCTAACAAACCACACAGTACTACGACAAGCTGTAAATGGGCTCTCCGCCAGCTATCTCACCAAATTCATTCCTGGCTTTGCCTTGTTCCCGCCTATCCCATCAGGCATGCACAACCATCCCCGGCCGTGTTTGTCTAGCATAAAATACGCATCGAGCCGTTTTTGTTTGTTTTGATCTCCTCTGTTTTGGTCAGCGAGATACGACATCTATCAATATTGAGCTCGGGGTAGCGCGAGGGTAGGGGCTCAGCCGTGGATTTAAAAAGGAAAAGACAGAAAGCGGGTGCTTTCATCATGTTCATAGTTTGCTTGTACTGGATTCCTAATTTGATTTACCGTATTTTTTTTTATTTTCTTCTTGTTCTTTCTCTTGTGTTGACGGATGGATTGATGCAGTAGCATGAGTGATGAGACGTGCAGTTGTAGAACAACGCGTAGCAGACAAACGTAAGCATAAAATCCACAATGGAAAACTCCCAACACTGTAGAATTCAGTGGTGTTTGCATCTGTAGAAGGAGGTGGCGGCTAACTACAGTGCTAGCCAATACCCATGCCTCGTACTTTGTAGCGGAGCTCATAAAATATTAATTAGAGCTCCGCTACAACGATGGAGCTACCATCCTCAGTGTCGGAAAGAGCATGCGTGCGCCGCGCTTTCCTAACTTTGCACTTTCCCGTTCTGTCTATCACGTATTACATCACCGCCCAACCATCAGCCAGCTTCTCCTTTGATATTTGTCGCAATTCTCGATACTCAACTCTCAGCACGTCCGCCATCCACGTGACACCGGCTTGACGCATGCGCCGTTGATGGGACCTGTCCAACCACAGTACTAACCCGTCGCATTCGGGCGAACCAGACGACAGCAACGAGCAACGAGCCATCTAGCAACCGACCATGCTCTTCCCCGAAGAAGATACAAACGTCCTCAAAACGTGGATTGTCAAGCGCCTCGAGACTCCGTATGCGCTTCTCTGACTCTACGCATGACCTTACGCGTTAATTCTGACTGACCCATATAGATCGCGAACCGACAGTGATGTAGATGCCGATGTTCTGGCCGACTACGTCTTGGCGCTCCTGCGGCACGATGGCGACTCTGAAAGCGTCAAGCAGCTTTGTGAGACAGAGCTCTATGACTTTCTCAAAGACGGTAAATTCTTGCTATACTCCTGTCATGTTATTTCCCCCCCCTTCCCCCCAAAGGTCTAACAAAATAGAAGCAGCACCCTTTGTCGCAGATGTCTTTCGGGCCATATCCTATAAATCCTACCTCCCAGGTGCCCGCGCAACACCGTCGCCTCAATCAGCATCGAATTCAAAGCCAATCTCGTCGCAACCATACTCGCACTCACTACCACCCGCTCCAGGAACCCAGCTCACCGGCTCGGCGCCCAATTATGTGCCGGGCGGCTATGCCCCCGCAGGAGTCGCGCAATCCTATGGATATGGTACTGGAGGTCCCCCACCGCCGTCGGGGTCTTTCGGCAACATCGAGTCGAGAAAGCGGTCCTACCACGATTCAACACTTTACAATGTTGGAACAAATGGGCCGGATGCTCAAAAATTACAGTCAGAGCCAGGCGGAAGAGCTACTAAGCAAGCGCGGCGAGGAGGTTCGTCTCGAGGCGGCCGGGGAGGAACAGGGCGTAGTGAGCTGCCTGAAGCAAGTAACTTTAGCGCACCTCCTCCCGAAGAAATCCTGCGCATGCAGCAGCAGCTAGGACTCTCTGCTCCCATGTTCAACGGGCTCGGTTTCCCTACCCCAGGAAACCAGTTGAGATCATCCCGAAAGAGTAAGCGCTGTCGTATCATGGAGCAGAAGGGCACATGCACCAAGCCCAACTGTCCATTTGACCATGGCGATCATTTTTCAGGCATGGTAGATCCTTTTATGGGCATGTTTCCCTTTTTTCCGCCATTGCCTCCATTCTTGGATCACTCGCAGCAACAGCAACATCTGGTTGGGGCGAAGCGGGAACGGCGCGGTGGCAAGTCACAACTGGCGGCTGACGGCCCGGTCTACGACAAGACAAGGTCGACTATCATCGTCCAGGGTATTCCCGACGATTACCTCACGGAAGACGCAGTCAATACATTCTTCTCCCAGTTCGGCTTTATCGAAAGTGTCCAGGTCGAAGTATCCAAAAAGACGGCTATTATCAAGTTTCGTAAGTGGGAGGAGGCTAATGCGGCCTACCAATCGCCAAAGGTCATATTTGACAACCGCTTCGTTAAGGTGTTTTGGCTCAAGGACGAGGCTGCCGGTAAGGATGACGCAGCCGAGCCTGAGCTAGACCTCGAAGAATTTCAACGAAAGCAGGACGAAGCGCAGCGGATATACGAGGAGAAGCTGCGAAAGAAACAAGAGATCGACCAGCAGAGAAACGAGATCGATGAGCGTATGAAAGAGCTGTTTGAAAGACAGGCGAAAGAGCGGCAAAGGCTTGTTACCATGATGGCCATGGCCACCGCCGCCAAAAACAAAAACAAAAGTCAGCAAGCGAGCGAGGACGGCAGCGGCACCAACACGCCTACAACTGCCTCCAAGCAAGGCGCCATTACACAAACGGACCTGATCCGGGCACAGCTAGCCGCTCTCGAAGAGGAGGCTCGCATGCTCGGACTCGACCCCGACGCTATTCTCGGAGCAGGAGTAGGTGCTGAAGCAGGCGAAGCAAGCGATGACATTGGCACCGCCGGCAACGGTCTCGGTGCTTATTCAGCATCCACATGGCAGCCACGTGGCGGCGGGTATACACCTCGAGGCCGTGGCTCCTACCGTGGAGGCGGAAGAGGAAGCGGCTATGCAGGCGGCTATACTAGAGGCAAGAACGCATCTGCCTATGCAGCCTACTCTCTCGACAACCGGCCCCGGCGAGTGGCTGTAGCTGGTGTTGATTTTTCAGCCCCCGCCAAAGACGAGGCGCTACGGCAATATTTACTGGTATGTACTCGTGTTGGCTTTGTATGCAATTACTCAACTAACAAAAATGGCAGGGAATCGGCGACTTTGCTGCTATTGACACGACAGAGAATGCGGCCACCATTACCTTTGTTGACCGCCGCATAGCCGAACAGTTCTACTACAGTCTGCCACGTGCGCATACCGATGATGACAACAGCAAGAAGCCGCTTCAAGAGTCGCTAAGGAAGCTTCCAGGTGTCGACACGCCGGTCGAGGTCCGCTGGGTAGCCAACACGCCCGGAATGGCTACCGGCGGCCACAATGGGGCTGGAATCGGAAATGGCAATACCGGCAGCAAAGCGAATGCCGGCTCATTCACCATCAAAACTTTAGACGACGAAGATGAAGACAGTGACGACAATCACAGCCCCGGCTACATGGGCCGAGAAGAGGGAGAAATTGATGATGACGACAACGATAATCGGCACCAGAACATGGACTTTGATGTTGCCGGCGACGAGGCAGGCTGGGATATTGCATAAGCACGGCGTTTCTGTTTTTGTTTCTTTTTATATTTCTGCCATGGGAGGTATATATGCTAAAAGATATCTTGATAGATTTTTCAATTGTTTTCATTTACAGTCGGAGGTGGTGCTTATGTGAGAAAGCTATTATATTCGTTTTAATTTATTGATATTCTTTTGATTTATTATCTATAAGCTGACCAAGCATTATATAATACTGTCACGGTTTAGCCCTTATGCCCGTCCTAGCTCTTTGCAAAGATAGCAGGATATAGTGAAATGTGAAATGCAAAATGCAAGTTCCGTCGCCGCGTTTTATTGGGGGTATCGTTGAGATGTCTTGTCTGTAATGTGAAAGATGTTGATGTTTTGTTTTCCAGGCCCATTGTGATTTGTTTATGTGTTGATGTTGTGGTGTCGTCATGCGTAAAATGCTTTCCCAATTTTGTTGAAAAAGGTACTTGAGCATAGCTCTGTAAAGCGCGCAGCAAAAAGCAGGGGGGATGATGTAAGAGAAAGGCGACAGAGAAATAGGGAAATAAAGAGAAAGGAGAAAGGAGATAGGAGAAAGGAGAAAGGGGAAATAGGTAATGAGAAATCCGAAATCCGAAATCCGAAATGCTGCTCGATTTAAACGCCGTGGTGCCAGTGGCTATCATAGAATGGGGAGAAAATAATAAGCAAAGAGAGTGAGACGTGTTAAATGATCTCGCTCGTGATGTTGAAGATCGTAAAAAAATGGCGAGATGACATAATAAGGAGATGAATACCCAGTAGCGTATCGGCTATGCAAGGATGGGTGTCTTTTGAGTCTCGACGACACCATTCACCGGTGCCACAGAAAACCTGTCGGCAGACACGTTGCTTGTGGGAGCAGGTCCTGATGAAGAGGCTTCTGCGGCTGCCTCTTCAGGTGCAGCTTCGACCTCCCTGTCAATGTCGGGCAGCGACAGTCCGCTCAGCACCTCAAAGATTGTGCGCGGCTGATGGAAGTCATTGTTGACAATGGTAACGAGGTGCCATTCCTCCATCATTTGGCGGATTAGCTGGCGGCTGGGGCTGCCGATTTCAAAGCACCGCGACCAGTCGGCTCCCAGCTGGAATGCTTCGTCCTTCCACGCCAGAAAGCTGATGCTCTCGACGATCGTGGGCTGCACAATCTCCTTTCCGGGGAACACACCCCAGGTGACGGCGTTGGGACCGTCTGCCGGCGCATTGGTCTCGAGCTTTCCCTTCCAGGTGACAGCGTGGTATGTGAGGTGCGGGTGAGCTTCAACACGCTTGATGAACTCACTGTAGAGTGAGGGCGGCACGAGGAGCTCAACGTATGCTTTTTGGTACACGTAGCCGTTTGGCGGGCCCCAGCCATGTACGGGGTCGGAGGACGGTGCACTGTCAACGGCTGGCTGAGAGTTGATGGTCAGGAGACCGTTCTGGTTGAGGTTGATGAGATCCTGCTGAATGCTGTTGGCCTCTCCTGTCAGGGGAGACTCGCTCCACGGCAAAGATTGCAGCTCGCCCTTGAGATAGCTCACAAAGAGACTGGCCACATCGGCAATGGACCGTGGCTCGCCCCATTTCTGGCGGTTCTGGGCGTTTGTGCCTGGCAGACCAACACCGTATGCGCTTCCCAGATCACCAAAAGCAGGCGATCTCGAGTCACCCCATCTGCCATTGGGGAACTCGTCCCAGTCGGCCGTCCGGGCAACGTACGACTTGCCGCGGTTGCGCCAGAAAATGGGACGCACGGCTTCGTCGCGGCGGCCAAGACCCAGAGACTGCTTCCACGGCAGTGCAGGGGGGCGGCGAGGGCGATCGGCCGTAGGTAGCCAGTCGAGCTCATCGAGGACCATGCGCGTGGCCTGGGCGAGGTTCATAGTGTAAAAGTGCAGGTGCTTGACATCACCATCGGCAAGAATGTCTCTACAGAGCTGGGCGACAAGGGTCTTGCCGATTTCACGGACAGCGTCGTCGTTATTCTTGACAGGCTCAAGAGCATCCAGCCATCCCTTGGGAATCTTGCAGCCCATGTGGTTCACACGGCGAAGGAAGCTGGCGTAGGTGGCAATGGGCATGATTCCTGGCAGGACGGGAACGGTGATACCCTTTTCACGGACACGCCTAAGCCAGCGGGTAAAGTTCTCGACGTCATAGAACATCTGTGTTACAATGAAGGAGGCACCGGCATCGACCTTTTGCTTCAGGTGGTCCAATAGCAGATCCTCATCCTTATTGTCGTCGCTGCCCTCGGGGTATCCGGCAACGCCGATATCGAAGTGGTCGCCATATGTCTTGCTGATGTGAGCAACAAGGTCCCTAGCATAGCAAAAGTTGCCATCGGCAGCTTCCCATGTCTCCTTGTCGCGGGGAGGGTCGCCACGGAGAGCGAGGATGTTGGTGCATCCTGCCTTGTAAGCACGGCGGAGAGCATCGTTGACAGCGGCCTCACCCATGTCCGTGCAGGTCAGGTGCATGCATGTCTCAAGGCCAAAGTAGTTTTGTGCCTGAGACACCATCTCGGCCGTCAGGTCGGCAACATGTCCTCCAGCTCCCCATGTGATGTCGATGAATTTAGGGCCAAAAAGGTGCATCCGCTCCATACGCTCGTAGAGGTTCTGGACACCCTGTGCGGTCTTTGGCGGAAAGTATTCAAATGAGAAGGATGGCTTGCCGTCCTTCTCGGCCTCGAGGATCATATCCCGGATATGCATTGTGAATGTAGGGTGTTAAGAGGGGAGAAGGGGGGACAGGGAGAGGGAGGGAGAAGAGAAAAGCAAAGCAGTGAAAAGAAGGTAATGCTGAGGCAAAAGACAAGACGAAAAGGCGTTAAAAGGCCTTGGTGAGCTCTTTGGACTAGGACAAACGAAAATGTTAGCAAGTGGCCAGCCATACACTTAGTGTACAGTGTGTGTAAGCTAAAAGCACTTAAAAGCCAAAAAGCACTTTACACTTAAGGGTATTGAAATGTGGAGAAAGACTGGGTCACTAATAAAACAGCCACATAGTGTAACCACCGCGACAACAAAACAACTAGAAGGACGAAATGAAAGAAAAGGAGAGTACAAAACGTAGGCTATGAGGTAGGATAGTATCAGATGCAACTGTCGTGGCTGTCAACAACGCAGTCGGCCCATGCAGTGTTGTTGATGGGTTTGGAGCTTGGATTCGGAGCTGTCGGCAGCCACCTTGGCAGCTAGGAAAGCACTTTAGCCTAAAGCACTTTAGAATGCACTTTGGGCAAATACGAAGTAGTGACCGACACTTGAGTGGCAAGAGAATGCACTGAAGAGGGGAGAAGCGTGATAACCAGTCCAGAGAGGTATGAGGAGGAACGTAGAGCCAGATGGCAACAAGCTGGAAGACTTACTGTAAGGGAGCGAGCAGACAGATAGTAGAGAAGAAAACAGACAGATAATAGAAAAGAGAGCGGAAATAACGAGTGTACCCCGTGTCGACAACAGCTATTTCTTGACGGATTCTACCGCAGATGCATGACTCTCTTGCTGAGTAAGCTTGCTGGTGGCGATTTTGTATGTTTGTTGTCGGTAGCGGATTCGTAGAGGCCGCGTCGAGTGACGAGACGCTTGAAAAACGAGTAAACAACAAGAGATATATCAAAGGTTACTATTGGTAAACTGGCGATTAGGTGTGGTCTCCAAAGAGTGAGGTTTGTAGAAGATTATTTTGATGGGGAAAGAAGCCAATTCCAAGGTCTGAGGATTCGGGCTTTGACTCTCGAGATGGAGGGGTCGAGAGCGCTAGAAACGGCAGGCACGCAGGGGAACCTTGAAAGGACATACATAAAGGACTTTCTATTAAGGGCCGACTTGGGAACCACTTAAGAGCCACTTGAATGGCAGCATGTGGAAGGAGCGACCATTGGTTGTCTTGAGTGCTTTCTCGTCGTCAACTTGGGCGATCTCCACGAGGGAAAGAGCGAACGAATCATAGTGCATGCTCTTGCCCCGGTGCGACCAAAGGACGCCCCAAAGGACTGCTCAATGACGCCCGAAAAGGAACACGAAACAGGCAAAGTGCTGAAAGAATTCAAAGTGCGAAATTTGAAAGAACAGCCAAGTGCCGCTAGCGGCGGCTTCCGGGTCAGACAAGAAAGAGCGATGGACAGGCCCCGGTTGCTCGCTCTTGTGCGTCGTGTCCTGCATCAGAGTGATAAGTGTGATTATATAAGCTTCAACTACGCTGCTATGAAAACCTTTGTATTGACATTGGCTTTAGATGCCACACTTTGTTGCTTATTGCTGGCCTAGCAGACTATCATACGCGGGGCGTGATAGCTGACCATCTAACCCAATCTATTGTACCAATCACATCTCTGGCCGGCAGTTTTCCTGTCCTAGCTCTAGTTTCGATGGCGGAACGCGGCCGGGTCTTGGCTTCAGGGGACCTAGGGTCAGTAATAATATCAGCCAACTCTTTAAGAGCCGATAGATCTTATGAAAGAATGCAGCATCTGTCGCTTGGGATGATGGCGTTCTGGTTGTCGAATCAGAGCGAGGCTGCAAGAGTCTAAGAGCGTCACCCATATTATTTACAATACACAATACACGATATATGATGATGCTCGCTTTGTAAAGTTTATTCAGTCGTATAAATAAACATATAGTAATGAGTTTTATAAATTTCAGCAGTTGTCATCTAGTCTTGTACAAATTGATGTCTCTAGATGTGAGGAAGATACTTAGTGTTATGTACTAGATGGTTTGTAAGTGAAGTACCCACTATCGAGGCAACCGTCAGCATAAAGTGCATTTTCTCTGTCGAGATAACCGACGAGACTAGAATGATACTGTTGTGGCTAATCTATCTCGAATAGAGAAAATAGGTAGCTGTAAAAGAACCATCACGGTGTGTAAGTAACACTTATTTTAATTTTATTACCTTTGCATTTGATTATTTCTGATTTTAATTTATCTACTGGGATATCAACACTATGCGAGACAAGAAAGCAAGGGGAAAACGTTCTTATTGAAGCCAAACGATATACACTGGGAGAATCAATATTATGATTATAAACGTGGCCATACCGTTGCTATTTATATAACAGGATTGTAGTATTGTAAAGACAGGCATGATGGGTGGTCCCTCCTGCCTCTTTGATCACAGAACTGAGAGCGCAAGTTAGGCAAGAACTTTATCGTAAAGTAAACAAAGACTATCAACATAATCCCGCTCGTTTATGTCTGTAGTGAGCTTGTCTTTATAGTTATTCCGATTTCTTATGATATTTCATCATTCAGCCACAAGACGCATGCTTTGAATTTTGTTCCCATAGCCCTCCATACCACTGCCAGAATGGAAACAGGCGGTCAACAACCCGTCCCCTTGAGAATCATTAAAAATAGGCTAGACGGCAACAACATTGACAGTGCTGGCAAAATGGCCCCTCAGAAATCAGATGGCATTACTGAGAAAAGTGCCACCGAGTATCGGAAAGCAAGCGTGGCTACAATTGAGAGCAAGGGCAGTATCCGCGGCGATCCTGGTGCAAGCCAGCGCCGCCTGGCCATCCCCAAGAAACGACAGCCTTTGCCCACCTGGCACGATGACGGGACAGGCCGCTTCTTCTCGCCGTCAGCCTCATATTCCGCCACTATGATCCGGAGAAACCAGAATGCCACCGACAATACCGGGCCTGGAAGTGGAAGTGACGACTTGGGTTTCTAGCGGATGCAGACCAGTCAGAACATTGATGGTGCCCGCCTAATGCCGGCATACAACGAGCCTGAAGTTGTTGGCCCATATGACTCTATAGGTCCTCAGTTTGCAAAAGATGGTCAGTATCATCAACGTGGGTTTCCTCAGCATTCTGCATGTCCTTTGATTTTCATGTCGATGTCTTCTAACCTTGCCCAGCCAATATCCTCGATGAAGGCAACCACTTCCAGCAGCACTTGGCTGCACAGACACACCACGGCAGACAATCTCAGTATATTGGCAATGATATGGCTGAGCGCCTCCGAAGAATGAGCATCCAACAGGATGACCCGTTCTATACCGACAGAGATGTTTCCAGCAACATCATGCATAATTCTCCATATGCGAGTCCCTCAAGGCAGCAGCAGTACTGGGGATCGGAAGTCCCGCCTGACTTTGGCAGGCAGGCCAGCACGGAAGCTGTAGGACCAGGACCAGAAGGATTCAATCCTTACGCTTTTGGGCCCGGCTTGTCACGCGCATACGGCCGATCAGCACCCGTGAACCCCGTCCCAGTCATGCCGAACATGGCACATATGTTTCCAAAAGAACCACTCGAGAGGGCCGCCACAACAGCACCTTTCGAAAGACGATATCGACACCAGCCGCTGATGCAGCAGGGCCAGTACGGGTCTCCACAATGGCATATGCAGCACCCATCAGATCCCGCTGATTATCACATGTCTGGCAGACTCAGCCAGTTCGGCGGAACAGCCGACACAGACGGACAAGGGCCTGATCCCCAAATTCTCGTTCCTATGATTACCGTCACCCCCGAGAGCAGGGAAGTCGAAGGAGATGTCAATAACTTCTGGGTCGCTGTTGAGCTATTTGCAAATATCACACAGCCTCTTGGTAACGGGCCCTTACATGACCGCGTTTCTGCGTCAGACTACCGTCAATCATCAGCATTTAACTTCTCGTTAGAGGAGGACCAAGGTATGCTGCTCATCTCACATAACACTGCGGGCGCTGCTGACCACTACAGAGCTCTACCGATTTGGTTACATCTCCAACCTCGACATCAAAATTCTGCCCTCTTACCAAGCAGAGATTCTGGAAGTCATTGGAAAAAGCCCTAGTCTTCTGTGAGTCTCCAAGTTTGGGTGTTATCAATGTCTCTGTTCGAAATTATACTAACTCAGCCAGGACATTGCTTCCTGGGTCTCGACGACTGATAGTAGTGCAGGTCCACCTTGACACAACGAAAGACAGGAACAGACACAGCACACAGGAGTATCGGCCGCCTTCGCAAAAGAACCAGTCAGACCAGCTTCTAGAGGATTTGGAGCTTCAGCTAGGTGCAACGTCCCATGAGTACATGCAAATCCAGCTCAAGTACTCTCACTCCGGATTTCCCCAGCGTGATGTCGGCCAGGATTCAATGAGCCGCGATGGAGGGTGCATAGAGGTGAGGACTGAAATTAAGACTACGGCTACGGCGCTCGTGATGCAGCAAAACGATTCTTCACTGTGGTCGCCGCGGTCAGAACCCACAAGTAGTCCCCTAGTGGACATTGTCGCCAAGCACTAGGGGCCCTCGGCGGCAAAGGAAATGATCAAGAGAATCACTACCTCTGTGGAGATGAGAACGTTGAGAAGGAACGGTACCCAAACTGTAGGATGGAGTGGGCAACAGCACAACAGGGAGAACGGGACTCCCGACGATATCACCCAGAACGGCAGTTTCGACGAGACCACCCCCCGTGCCAACGCAAAGTATCAGAGAAAGGAGACCAGTAAGCAGAGAGAAAAAAAAGCACAGAAAGAGGCACACTCGGGGCATGATTGTTCCCCCATGCAGGAGCGCCCAAAAGTGCCTCTTTGGAGAATGAGAAAGCTGTCACGGCCTGCTTCCACCACACTAGACCGACTGACCTCAGCAATACTTCTTCCCCGCAAACGAGTATCGCTTCCTCAGATTCCAAGACTGGCGCTCTCATCGACAGACCTGTCGCAACACACCAAGCAGCCTTCTCCCGGATGTCTCCTGCCGCGATCCAAGAGCATCAGGATGGGACATGATGGGCCGATACAACCGATACCCGAAAGTGCACCGCGCAAGATCCGGGGACTGACAGCAACAGACACGTCGAAATTACAAGACCACATTAATGACCCATCGCAACAGAGTCTAGCAGACGAGAACTTCGACATGCGGGCTGCATTTGGTGACTTTCGTAGCACCAGTCAAAGCAGCACAATGAGCAAGCGCTCTGGGAAATGGTCGTGGTCGGGATGGTTCTCTTGAGGCGGTAGGTATGGTCTATGGGTTTGTTGAATGTCGCCGTTCTTTTTTTTTCTACTTCTTGTAGGTTGGATGATTGCCTCGACACGTTTGTTATTCTTAGGGTAGGATAAACTTATTATTTTAATTTTGCTTTTCTATCAGTATATCTTGACTATTGGTCTCTCCAACTCGTCCTTGTCGCGCTGTTTCTGACTTTGCTGCGTTGGTGTTGCGTCTTAACGGACGGCCGTCATCATCAAAGTCTGCCCATTGAAAATATGTACACCCTTCCCGCCCAGGCATGTTTCCGGCGTGACACATCCAAAAATAGCGGCCATGGTTTTCTTGCTTCCGCTGTACAACACGAAGAATGGCAGAGATATTGCATCGGCACCGCGGCGTAAGATCTGGGTGGAATTCTGGACGGTAGTCACGGTACGTTATGTTAATGCGTTTTCGGCCGCCAACGGGGTGGGGATCGATAGACGCAGCTGGCGTTACCGAGTGCTTCCATTCTTCCTGCATCTCTGCGTGCATGACTAGGAGGGAGTTGTGGGGTAGGTAGATGCTGATCTGTCCCGCAGCATCGTCTTCCCTGATATTGGTAGACTTCCTGGCTGCCGAGGTCGATGCATCGTCGTTGCTGTGATCCCGAGGGATGATTCGACGCACGCGAAACTCGCGAGCAACCCCTAGAGACAACGATCCAATAACTGCCCTCGGACCTAGATATGTCAGGTGGTCGCTGTGCCAGCCCACACTCTCCTCGCCGCCGTTGTAACAGTTGGCAAACGCTGCATTTGGCTTCCAGGGCTGCGAGTTCTGGTACTTGAGCTTGCGTGCGCCGGGGTAGTGCGTTTTGATTCGTTCTTGTATGGCCTTGTTGACTGCCTCTTGCACAAGCGATCTCACGCTTTCCATGCGCGGCGTGACAGTGCGAATATCCGACAGCCGCGAGCCATTGTAGCGATAGCCATCATGTGTGTGCGAGTCCAGCACAAACGAGTCTAAAGAGTCGGCTACAGCATCTATAGCATCTGCAGCATCTCTTCGTGGTGCCATTCTTTCTTTTGCAGTCGCAGCTGTCGCTCCTGCTTCGAGGTAGAGGCACGATGTGTGCGGACTAGACACCACCTGATCAAACAGCTTGAACGTGTGCGGCGTGTCAAACGACTCGGCCTCAGCTACCATCTCGCGCAGCAGATCGTTGGCTACCTCGGCCGGCAAAAAGTTGTGCACGAGAGTGCAGGGCGTGTGCGCCTCAACATCGACGGGGTCGTACAAAAACAAAGTCCGTCCGTGCTTGGACAAGAGCGTAGCCGCTGGGCCCTTCTTTTCAGGAGAAAGCGAACTTTTAGGGTCTGAGGACGGAAACAGAGAGCGCAGCGACGTCTGTAGTCCGAAAGCACCGTTGCCTAGTTTTATCTTCTTGGACCACGTCTGCCGCTGATTCTGAAAAGCATCGGATGCACAAGCGACAGACCCATCGTGGGCCAGTAGCAGATCCAGAAGCATGTTTTGGTCAATACTGCCGCTGCCGTCGTCCACGATTGAAGCCAGCATGGCCAGCTTTACTTCGGTGGAGTCTTCCTCGGTTCCACTGCCGGGTACTTCATAGGCAGTGTTCTCGACGAGGGCTGCTGGAGGCGGCGACGGGGTTTGTAGCTTGCGTTTTTTTTGCCTTGTCACAAAAGCGTCCATTCTGGATACTGTGAATACAATACTGTAGGGCTAGGTTGCTCGGTTACAGCCTGGCAATCTAAAGACATTGCCCGGTAGTGATGCCGATGTAAGGATCATCAATGTCTGCATAGCCGCTGGTTCTGTTTAGCTCTTTATAGTAGAACACTTGAGATCAGTGACCACTTCAGCCCTTTTTTTTTTTGTCGTTTTAACCGGCAAGGCAGCAACATAGATAATCTTTTGAATGCAGCTAGATTATATGATCCTAGTTTTTGCGAATGGCCACATCGAGAGCACTTGTGCGTCAACGAGGAGAAGCGGTTTTCCTGTAAATGACCCACTTTTACTGGGGAGATGTCGTGTCAGCCATCCTCGAAAAAACACGAAAGCACGTGATCTCGGTTAAAGCAGCTGCAGGGCTCTAGCGCTGTCCAACAGTTGCTAGCCCCCTGTAGACGCGCTTGGTCCCGAGTCCCTAGTTTTGTTGGTCTTTCAGGAACATAGGAACACGCAGCTCTGTTTGTGTTCGAGCCATAAGAACTAGCAACGCCATCACGATACCACTTCGACAGTCGCTTCCGGCTAAACATCCCCATCCTATTACCCTCACTCCATTGATGACTGACAGCATGTCCAGCATCAACGCAAGCCGGAAACGGACGAGATCCGATGCCGACGGCGTTGACGCCGACGCGACAGACGCCGATTATGCCAAGAGACAGCGCCTAGCCGACGAGCCACCATCAAATATAGCCGATGAAGAAAGCAACGGTGCCGCAGAGCCAGTGCGTGGAGTCAGTCGTCTGTCGGCGCTGGCAACAACATCAACAACACCAAAAACACCAAGAACAGTCCACGCCGTAGCGTCTGCCATTACCGGCGCACTGGCATACGGCGTTGGGACCCTTGTCGGCGCGGGCAGGTCACGAGGCAAATCTATTTCAACCCAAACCCAGAGTCAGAAGAGCAGCGCACTCGCGCCACGACCCTTTGCCTCGCTGCAAAGCAAGATGGACTCACATAGAATCAGTCCACAAGCCCTCGAGGATCTGCTTAGCGCAGAGGCAAATCTGGATCTGGATACAGATGCCACTGATACTGAGATGCCGGAAACACCAACATCCAAGAAGCCATCATCTGCAGCACGGCGAAGTGCACAACTGTCCAGAGGCCGGCGGCAAGACTACGACAAGGAGGAGAATGACACACTGGTCGGCTCGGCGTCGCCCACACCGGATACACCATCAAAGAGCGCATTGCCTGATCAACAAGACCACCAGGCACTGGGCGAGATAGACCCAACTGCAAACCCGACATCAACAGCAACCAATCCCTCACCCAGAAAGAGAGGCCGCCCGCCAAAAGATCCATCCCAACCAAGCACGCCCAGAAAGACACCTGCGAAAAAGACTGCTACTCCCAAGGCAGTCGCGCTGAATCCAGACGGCACCGTCAAGAGAGGCCGTGGACGGCCAAGGAAGAATCCAATTGTTGAGGAAGACCCCATGCTCAAGATGGCACAAGCAAAGGCTCGCAGCCTTGCAAAGCAACAGCGGCTTCTGCAACAGCAACAGCAACAGCAACAACAACAGCAGCACGCCACCGTCGATGAAAATGATTCTGGCGAGGTCTGCCTCATATGCGGCAACCCTGACTCGGAGCCGCCGAATGAGATTATTCTGTGTGAGACGTGTGACTTGGCTGTGCACCAGCAGTGCTATAATGTGCCGGTCATTCCCGAGGGCGACTGGTTCTGCAAGAACTGTGTGCGAAAACAGGAGCTGGAGAGGCTGGAGAGGCTGGAGCAGGAGCAGCAACAAAAACAGGCGAGCGAGACACCAGCCGGCGACGAGACAGGAGAAGAAAATAGTGGCACGGATCGTCAGGTATCTGAGCTTCCCACTGCCCAGGAGCATGATGATATAGCTGTTGAAACGCCCGTGGCCACTCTTGTCCGCGACCTGGCACCCGACATTGCAAACTTTGAGACTCATCTCGACAAGACAAAACGCCTTCTTCTTGGCAGGTGTACGGGTCGTCATCGTGTCCGACTGCATGGACAGGATGAGGCATACAACAAGGTGTACCAGGTGGTGGAACAGACGGTAGTTGCAGGCGAAGGCAACTCGATGATGGTAATTGGCGCTAGGGGTACAGGCAAAACCACGGTGAGTCTACTGTCCAAAACGTGTTGTACATTATACTTTAATGACCACATGCTAATTCTATAGATGGTCGAGACGATCTTAGACGATCTAGCTACCGAGCATGGCGGCGCCTTCCACGTCGTTCGCCTTAATGGTTTCATCCACACCGACGACAAGCTGGCTTTGAGAGAGATTTGGCGGCAGCTTGGAAAAGAAATGGCAGTTGATGATGATGTCGTCAGCAAGGTATGTTGCTTTCATCATCTCTGTATATCATGCATAAAGGTAGACTAACAATCAGACCAACAACTATGCCGATACGCTGGCGTCGCTGCTCGCACTGCTGTCACACCCATCGGAGATCCAGGCAGCCACCGTAGGATCTGGTGCCGAAACGGCCGCATCCACCCCAGCAGTGACCTCGACGGCCGTTGTGTTTATCATGGACGAGTTTGATCTATTTGCCACACATGCTCGTCAGACTCTGCTCTACAACCTCTTTGATATTGCTCAGGCCCGCAAGGCTCCCATTGCAGTGCTGGGGCTCACGACCAAGATTGACGTTGTGGAGAGCTTGGAGAAGCGTGTCAAGAGTCGATTTAGTCACCGCTACGTCTACCTTTCGCTGCCGCGCAATCTGCCGGCGTACTGGGACGTCTGCCGCTATGGTCTTGTTGTGGAAGAGCCCAGTGACAGCAAAGAAAATATCTTGGCCGTCGACATTGTCCAGGAAGAGGGCTATGTCGAGTTCCAGAAATGGTGGAAGCACATGATTGATGTAAGTCTCTTGTTTTTGTTTTGTAGAAGCCCCTTTTGATGCATTCAATACAGTTGATGCAGAAAGGAGAAAGCTAACACCCCCCTCTCAGACAGCCAAAGAAGACCCGACGTTCCAGGAACAGCTCGAGTTTCACTTTTTCAGCAACAAATCTGTCCCTGCATTCTGGACCACGTGTGTGATGCCGCTTGCTGCCGTGTCATCGGCAGCACCGCGGCTGCGTCTACCACCTGTTGGCGGCAACAATGTTGCAGTCACCACTGAAATCGTTCGCTCGGTTGGCCGCCCTTCACTTGCCGCAGCTGCTGCAGCCTCGGCTGCCACGGCCAACGCCGGAAAGCCCTTTGAGGAGATCCAGCCGCTGCCATTGTCTGCACCAGATTCCAAACTGCATCTTCTAGCCTCCCTGTCGGAACTAGAGCTGTCGCTTCTGATTACAGCTGCACGCCTCGATATTGTGCTTAGCACTGATACTGTCAACTTTGCCATGGCTTACGACGAGTACGTGTCGCTGATGGGCAAACAGCGCGTGCAGTCGTCTCTAGCGTCGTCTGGCGTTGTCGGCATCGGCGGCACGGGAGGATCCATGGGTGGTGGCGGACTTGTCATCGGTGGCGGCGCCCGTGTCTGGGGCCGAGGCGTTGCGTCACGGGCCTGGGAGCGGTTGGCTGCGCTTGGCCTATTGATCCCGGCAGGCATGGGAGCTAACTCTCGGGGCCGCCCGGGCGCACTGATTACAAGCGGACTAGAGGGTCGGAGTATGTGGCGGTCCGAGGTATCTCTTGAAGAAATACCAGCGGCTCCTGGAGTAAAGCTAGGTGCCATGCTTGGCCGCTGGTGCAAAGAGATATAACTTGGATATAGATGTATACTATTGCGTACCATTGTCCCCGAGACTTGAAGACATTGTGGTAACAAGTCTCACGAGATAAGATACTATCCCAGCATTCGTCTATATTCAAGCAGCTAAACAATAAGATGACCCTTGATACAGGGTTCGAACGCTTCTTCGGCTAAACCCTAAGACTAAGCGTACCTTGAGATCTGATTTGACCCTGCGTGTTACATTTCATGGAGAAGGGGGACAAAGATGGGAGAGAGATACCAGAGAGACAGGAAGAAAGACAGAGAATGAGGGAGGGATGATTAAGCTTAGCTCTTAGGGCGCGGCATCCGACTTACAGTGTGGCTATGTGGGGCTAACTTCTCTTTTTTGTGCAGGCTGCGCCTTCTTCGGTTGACCACTGGCGCGCTTTTCGTTGGGCTTTTCGCATCCTTCCAGGAAGGGAAGGCGCGTGTGATGGCATTTCTGATGTCAGATCTTTAGTCTCCACAAGGCTAGGAAGATCTATTTTTGCCATTTCACCAGTGGCTCCTTCCGATGCCCTTCTGACCATTCTGACGCTGTTCTGTTCCTTCCTTTTTCAATCTATACGACGACATCCGTCTAGCATCCGTGACTCTCACAATCTCACGAGCTCACAATTTTACGAGGTCGCGATTTAGACCAAAAATACACGAGGTCTTGTACAGATCATACCTGCACGTAGCCTATTTGCGTATAACGCCTCGCTGCGAGATAGTCAGCCCAGACATTCAGACTTGAGGCGGCTACCTCTTCCACCTCCCCAGCTTCGTCAACATTATAGCTGACTGCGAAATCCCCTCAGAGTTGTTGTTTATGCTCATGCAATTTATATCGTTTTTGTAAAAGCACTGGATGAACATCAAATACGAGAGCGCACCGGGTTAATCTGCTGCCATTAGTCTTGGCATTAAACCCTGTTCTCGGCCTCCCCTAGATTTTATGAAGTAATAATACACTAGGACTTCGTATAGGCCTTGCGCTTGCTCTTCTTCTCTCCGTCTTTGTCTTTCTTTGTTAGTCATTTTTACTCCTTCTTCCTCACTCTTTTCCTTCTTCTTTTTAGTTACCCCTTTCTAGCGTTACCTTTGGGATTTGCATTACCCTCTTTTAGCTTTCGCAGTAGCCCATAGTAGCCCACAGTACTACACAACACGAGCACCACGAAACAACATCCTTGTCTCTAGCATTATGGCGTCCATTATTGCTGTTGTTACAGGTGCTAACACGACTTTCGGCACCCTTGTCTAAAATGCTCGCTTATACGAACATGGCAGTACTGGCAGAGGTGACAGACAGGATTCTCCGTGAGCCAGCTAAGCTGACTGAGCTGACTGGGCTGAGTGTACTGCCACACCATATATATATATATATAAGTGACGAGGCTATTGTCAGTTCCTGTTCGACTTCGCCCTTTGCCGTATTTGATTCTTATTTTAATCCCTGAATTCTTATTATTTTGTCAGTACTTTGTATCCTACTTATAGTCAACACCTCATCCGACGACACGACGCCCGGCTCTGTAACAAGCACTATAAAATACTACAGACATAACCTACGCTATGGCACAGACTCGACTTGAACACCAAGAGGCGTGGGAGAGTCTTGGTGGCGCTGCTAGATCAACAGCACAAAGACCGGCGTCCAGCTACATCTCGCAACAGAATTACGCCGCCACCCAAATTGAGTCTCAAAATGCCTATCACCAGAACCAAGAACAGCAGATGAAAAAAACCCTGCAAGAACGGCCAGTGCCATACCGTCAATACCCCAAGACAGAGGCAGCCTGTCGGCCAGCACACTCGAGCCGTGTCTCGCCTGTCCACAAGGCAGGCAATGTGCCGTCCGTCCTTGCCGTGGGTCAGGCCCGCCAGCAGCAGCAGCCACCACCGCAACAACAACAGACATACTCCGCGCAGCCGCCACAGCCACAGCCCAGCCAGTACTGCCAATCTCTTCACCCTCAGACCTTGATGCCACACTACCAGCATCAGCTAAACCGTCAACAACAACAACAACAACAACAACAACAACAACAACAACAACAACAACAACAACAACAACAACAACAACAACAACAACAACAACAACAACAACAACAACAACAACAACAGCAGCAGCAGCAGCAGCAGCAGCAGCAGAAACGGCAACAACCATCACCACCACAAGTACAACAGCCACAAAACAGCCGCAATGGCTCCAACTCCGGCTATGTGGACTGGGCCGAAGCCGCCTCAAAACTCTCCGTTGCATCGACCAATACTGCCGCCTCAAGAGTATCAGCCGTTTCCACCTCCAGCCCCACCTCTATCTCCACGGCTGCGTCTACGTTTACAACACCCTCAATGATATCTTCCATGACATCCCCTTTGGAGCATGTGCCCATCCCTTGCATGGCTTTTGAATATAAAGAAAGCCCTCTGGCACGCCTGCAAGCGCATCTTCCCGTGCCTGGCTCTACTTTCGGTTCTGCTTCTACACCTGCCAACCGGTCCAGCATGATCATTACTCCTACGCATGATTCTAACCTCTGTCCTGAGCCGCTGCGCGTACCTCGCCGGCCCGTGTCCATGGGCGCTGCCGCCAAGCCGCATCGGCCCGAACTTCGCATCTCGACGCAGGTAGCAGAGCCTACATCGATCAAGCTTGACATGGCTCGTTCTCAGTCTCAGGCTCAGTTGCAAGCCTCTGCACGGATAGTCACACCCGGCACCACTCTCGACCCTGTGTCGGCTTACTCGTACCGGAGCGCCGACTATGAGGACTATATGTCGCCTGTACTAGCCTCTGAGCGTCTGTACTCGCGCGTATGGGGCAGCGCCAGCGAGAGCAGTAGCAACGGTAGCAGTGACTTTGACCTCGACCTCAACGAGATGCTGCGTGCCGAGCTTGAGCTGAAGCTAGGACTGATGAGCATGGGCCCGATCCACTCGCACATTGAGTCTGGCGGCAAGCTGTCTGCCATTGATGCCGCGGCCGATCCCATGTTGATGGCCGAGTGGCAGCGGTGGCGGGAGTATCTCGGACAAGGTGCGGACGAGGAGTAGGATTTTGTTCTCAAAGTTCCGTTTTAATGTCTCATTCATGTTCCTTTGTCAGTCTTGTACCACCACCGTCTTACCACATCAGGAAGATATACCCAAGCATGGCGTTCTGCATTTTCACATTAATTCGCTAGTGTAACCATACTACCAAGTAATACCTAATCTAATCAACATTTACATGAGTATTCGCATAAATATTCACACATAACAAATTAGTTTACACTGTTTCAGATTTGACCACTTCATGGCTATAATCATCCTCCTCGGGTGCCCCCGTCGTCACCGTACTTCCACAACTCTCCCCTCTCCCGACAAAGCCCAACTCCATATGGGTATCTGAGCTAAGCACTGTAAGAATATGCAAAGCCAATGAGCAAATGAGTAAATAAACAAATAGACAAATAAACGAATGAATAAATCAGATACTAATAGAGACCAAGAGGAAAACAGAACAAAGTAATACGAAAGGGGAAGCAAAGCGCAAGTCATAATAATAACAAACAGAGACCGTACCAAGTCTTTTTTTTTGTCTAATCCATCAACATGCCGCCCTTCCTTGCACAAACATACAACTATGGCCACTGTTCTCGGCCATTGTCCCTCGTCTATGCTGCATATGCCGTGAACGCCTCGTATCGAAATTATGGCAGAAACAAATGGAAAACATAAAAAGAGCCGGCCGGTAGGGCCTAAACATAAAAGAAAAGAGAAACATTACATAGAGACGTTGAGAGTAGAATGAGAAAAAAAAGATAAATCTGAAATAGATCAATGATATGCAGAGGGGGTAATTAGAAGGGGACAATAATAGAAAACAATCAAAATTTTACAGGTATAAACAATGTCGCTGGAGTATGCATAAAGTATGGAAATATGAGAAGGACAATGACAGAAAACAAGCCATAATGATATAGGGCTCGCTTATTTGCGGTTGGACCGGCTTTGGCTCCGTTCGGGGACGCGGTTGCCACCGACAACAATCGCATCAAAGTCGTAGTTTCTCAGCGTATGCTCGTACTTGGGGTGACGCAAGAACTTGGGCACAGAGTCCTGGGAACGTTAGTAAGATGGATAAATACTCGGAAAGATAGGACAAGGTGAACGTACGCTTGCCATAAGCTTGAAGACTGCATTTTGAGCGTCCTCGAAAAGCGTCATAACCTCGTGTAGGGTGTCGATCATGGCACCGTCCTGGCCAACGGCCTTGGTCATGCGGGTTGCCAGGTTGTTGCGAAGCTGGTGGTCGATGTTGAGTTCGCAGGGCGAGCCGGGGGCGAGGAAAGCGTTGTAGATGCCATAAGCTTGAGCCATAATCTCCTTGATGCCATCCATCGACGTTGCGCCGGGGTTCTTCTGGGCTGAGCGGATAGACTGGCGGCAGTTGCGCACAAAGTCATCGACGTCCAAATAGAAGGACAGGTTCTCCTCGCAATGTGTCTCGCGCAGGTATTCGCGGAACAGTAGTCTCAGAGCGGCGTCATTCAGAATCTTGTCCAGGCGCTGGGTGTTGGAGTCGCGGGAAATACCGGCCCGCGGGGCAGCACCGCTATCACTCTCGGAAGAACGTCCACGTGGTGCAGCGCCGTTCAAGAGGTCACGACCCTTTGCTGACAGCTGGTAGATGGCAGTCTTCGTGGGCTGGAAGTTGCCAGAGCCTGGCACTTGGTTTTGGTAAAGACGGTCAAGCTGCACGGCATCGATCAAGCCATATTCGAGAAACAGGGCAGCTATCTCGGTGGCTTCACGGCGGTCAACAGTGGTCGAGCAGTCCATAAGCCAGTCGCAAGCTGCCTTGCCGGTGAAAGTATCCTTGAACGACTTTCCTGCAATCTTGCGTTCGCTCGCCATCTTGACACCAGTCATACCGTCGCGGTAGTCGCTTAGTGAGTCTGCATCGGCAGCGCTGACGCTGGTCTTGACATTGGGGCCGTTGAGGCCAATGAAGCGGCGGAATATGACCTCGATAGAGCCGCGGTCACTGACAATCTTGTCGTTCTGGTTGTCACGCTCCAATATCACAAGTTGTGACGTGCTATGACCAATCAACTCGGCAACCTGGCGCTGTTGGATACCGTTTCGTGAGCAGAAGCGGTCAAGTATTGAGATGCCCTTTGCCGTCAACTGCCACACGGAGCCCTTCATAGTGTAAGCCTGCTGGTATTTGCCGTCGGCAGACTCAATCAGACGGGCCTCGAGAAAGCGTTGGCATATTGATCGGGCCATATCCTTGGCCATGGAAAAGGTAGTGGTGGTGGTAGTTGTGACAATGCGCGAAGAGTCCTTGGGATCGGGCATGCGGTTGGACTGCGAAAACTTGAGCGAGCCAAGGTTGTTAATGGCATCTTCAGACAGGAATGTGTGCTCGACCTTTGTGAGGCGGACACGGTGTGCGGACAGTGGCAGCAGACTGACAATCAGCGTCGCAAAAAGATCCTTAAAATCCTAGACTTGTTAGCAAGCTTTAATTCGATGAGTGTATTTTTAAGGCGCCAGCGCACTACCTACTTTTGTAAACGGCCGGTCATCGTCAGTCATGCGCAGCAGGCGAGATGATGTTTGATGCATTTTGTTGTCGACGCGGGGAAGACGAATGGGCTGTGGGTTGTTGGGGTCGTTCTGTTCGTACGGCCTTCCGTAGGATGGCAATGCCTTGTGCGCTGTCGGTGTCGGCGGCACAAATGATGCTGAGACAGCAGGGGTGAGCGGGCTTTGAATGGGCTGTACGAGTACTGTAGATTGGCCAGTCTTGGGGAAAAAATCGTTGCTGGTGATAGTGCGGATGCTAGGAGGAACAGTAGACTCGTAACTGATATCGGTCTGCGAAGACGGAGCTGACAAGAGGTTTAATGGGGAAGGCGGAACAGGAGCACCGGATACGGGAGGCAACTGGCTGACTTCGCTAATGGAAAGGCGGCCGATGGACTGGCGAGGACGGATTTTTTGCTCGGCGCTGGCGATGGTGCGATCAAGAGCGGCTGATGCAAAGGACAGAAGAGAGCCGGTTCGTTGCTGCTTTGGATAGTTTGGAGACGGCGAAGAAGACGGAGCACCGAGAGAAGGGCTGCTGGTGTGCTGAGGACGGTAGACGGAGGCAGAAGTTACGACACCGGCGGAAGGTGCGTGAGCGGCAGCGCTGTTGGCGTTGGTATTAGAGTTGGGGGTATCGAGGTTGCTAGTGTTGTCGGAACTAGAAGCGAACGATTGGGGAACAACAAAGTTGGTTGCAGTCGAAAAGCGAAACTTGGAGGTGAATTCTCTTCGGGAATCTTTATCGGGAGAAAAAGTGCGTGGGGTGGGAGTGGTGATAGTGATATTTGTTGGGCTAGAAGAAGTAGAGATCGAATCGGGGAGTGTTGAAGAAGAAGAAGGATGAGAGACGGTGGCCATCTACCATTTGAGAGAAGGGAGTAGAAGAAAGAGGGTCAGTAGTTGTATAATGAATAGTTGAAAAAGTAGAGTTAATGCGTGTCCGTAATGGAATAAAGAAAAAAGAACGAATATGACGAAAATGGATAAGAACAAGAAAAGAATAAAGAGGAAGGAAATAGAGGGTAAAACGAAAGAGAAAAAGAAAAAGAAAAACGGAAGGAAAAAGAGAAACAAGTAAGCACGAGTGGCCGAGGGGATAGGCAAAACGGTGGTTATAGTGTGTAGAAGAAATAGAGGGAGAGAAGACGGTGGGATAGTTGTACAGTCAGACGGTGTGACAGCAGGAGATGGTGGGGTGGTGGGACGGAATTACGAATAATAGGATGCATAGGGAAGAAAAAAGAGAAAAAGAAGAGGAAATGGAAGAATCGGAGGAAGGAAGCAAGGGAAAAAGGACAAACGACGACGGGGAAGGAATAGTGGTTGGAAAGACAAAACGAATAGGGCATAAGACGGAGAAACGACGTAAATAGAGTATTAGTGAGTGAGCGCATGGGAAAAGTGGATGCTATATAGCCACGCGTAGCTAGGAACCCTGTGGCAGGCGCCGGGAAGGAGCCTGGGGGGCGTAAAAGAACGGAATGAGGAAGAAAATGGAAGGAAGGAAGGAGAACAAACGTGTCTTGGTACCCAAGTACCTCGGACGGTGAGACGTATTACAGGTACAACTTGTGGTTCAGGCAGGGAAAGAGCACACTAGTCACGCCTTCCTTGTCTTTTGCAAATGACGAATTAAAGAATATGTAAGAATTAAAGAGGAAAATGGCAGATGAGAGAGAGGCGGGGCAGGGTCGGCCAGGGCTAGGCTTTTCGCCTCAGACTAGCCCTGCCTGTATTTACTGAGAAGCAGTAAAAGCAGTAATAATGCGCGCTGGATGGAAGAAAAAGGGGGGGGACGGTGCACACTAGCGCGCTTCAGATACCACAGCAAACGGGAACAATGGGGACACAACTGGAGCCGGGGAGGAGGGCAGAGAGGGGATTAGTAGACGATATGAAGAATACGGAGCCGAGGAAGATTGATGAGGAAAAGAAGGAGAAGAAGGGTGGAAGGAAAAATGAGAAAATGAGAAAATGCTTGCTGAAGACGGTGCCATAGAGACGGTAGAGACGGTGCTCGCTAGAGCCAACGGCTGCCTAAAAACGCCAGGTACCGACGGCCGCTCCGTGGAAGCGCGTGCCACATACTCCGTTGGCTGCTAAGGAGGTACTTTTGCAGACCGGGAAAGCATGGCCAGTCAACAGTCACCAGGGTAAGATGGGATACCAGTGCAAACTAAGATACTCGTAAACAAAAGGACGCTCGTCATGTAACGTGCTGGCAAATGTGGACACTGCCATCAATGTCAACGTTCGCATTGTGCCGTCTCCCGATGCCATTGGCAAATTGGCCAACATTCCACTAGAACGACCACCAGAAAGGGCGAATCGGAAACTGATAGCGTGCGTTTCATGAGTGCAATGTGAGCGCAGCGTGCAGCGTGCACCAGTCGGTTTAACAGCCTGGCAGCCAGGAAAAGTGCCACTGTCTAACGCTGCGATGCTGAGTCAAAGCACACAAGTACCTATACAGCGGGGTACGCAGTAGCAGTACAGGACTTGTGTGCAGGTGGAGCGGGTGACCTCGTGGCCTGAATGTGCGTGGCCGGCGAGATCTGCGCGTGGCTTTCAGGGATGTGCCATCCCCAGCCAGGCTGTTTTGAGACAAGCTCCCCTTGCAGGCCGCAACCATAACCACAGAACAGGCACCCAAGACTGGTACGGAGTACTGGGGCTACTAAGACCCAGACGTGCCAGACTGCTAAAAGAGGAGCGACTGCTTTTCAGAGTAAAGGAATGCTGCTGGAGCCCCACACACCCATGTCACCGCATGCAGATTCGTTCCGGAGCAAGCGAACATACTTCGTAAGGTAAAGGGAATAGAAACAATGGGGCAGTAAAGAAAATGGAAAAGAAAATGCAAATGAATGGTGGAACGCGGTAGGAAAAGCGGAGAGTAGTACGAAACCTTTTTGGGAAAGTAAAAGTAGAACCACGAGCAGAGTAAACGAGATAGAACAATGGGAAAGTGAAGCAACAAAAGTGACAGTCGAAAGGCAACGAGAGAAGTAGAAAAGATACAACAAAAAAGGACCAGATGCAAGGGATGAAACGGTGACAAATAACAGACAAAATAAAACTGCAGATTCACTCACCTTGTGATGTGGCCCGCGTCGGGACTTTGTAAAGAATATGTATAATAAAGGTGGTGCCCGTAATGTCTCAACAGATCATATAGGATGTGTGTCGGAAGGTACTTCTGTACTGTATTGTGTTAGCATTACGAATGATCATCATACACATAAAGATGTGCTCATAGCGGAATGAACGGGTTTTCAAACAAGGCTTGGGATGAGGCAAAAGATGCAGAGGCAGCAGAGGTGCAAACAGGTTCGCGGCTTCAGTAAGCCCGTTCGGAAGAAGGATCGCTGTTCTCCGTCGGGGATCATGCGAAAGTACATTCGCAACCGAGCACACATACAGCTGGACAGTGTCAGTCCTGCATGACGCAGAGCAGTCACTTGGCTGTAAACGCAAAGCAAAGGTACAGTACACACACGCACTGTCAAATGAGGCGGGATAAAGTTCCAGACTTGGAGATCCGGCTATCCGGAAATGCGCCAGCAAGATTCCAGGTCACCTTCTAGAAGCAAAAGGCCATGCGGAAAATAGACGGGAAGACGGGAAATGTAAAAACGTCAAAGGCAGAACGGCAAGTTGTTGTCGTTTGGGATTGGGTTTGGGGTTATGCTTGGAAGGCAATCATGAAGGGGAAGGTAGGGGTGGTGAGGGCGGTCAATCAGAATAGTCCGATTAATTAGAGGTGAGGCGACAATGTGGGAGTAGATGCCAAAGTACTCCGTAGAGCAAATCAAACAAATACAACAAAACATACGGATATGTAGATACGACGAGGCGACGAGATGTTAGGTACCTTACCAAAATATATATCGGAACTAAAAATAGAAAAGAGCTCACAAAAATGTGGCAAGACAAAAGCCAAACAATAAGGTCAAATAATAGTTGAAACAATGTAATTTGACGGTATGTCTTTGAGATCCTGGTTGTTGATGCGTGAGGTTTCTGACCAGGGCAGGAATACGAGGTGGTAGGTGCACGAGTGCAATCCCGATAAATCGATAAAATGGGACAGAAATGGACCGGTGGCTAGTTCGAATATTCAAGTGCCGTTGAGCTTCGGGCCAAGTCTAGATAGAGGCTGGCAAGGTAAGGCACCAAGGAAAACGGGATGCGAGAGCAGCTTGATTTGACGGGGGCAAACGACGAATTGGCGTGGTGGGAGCCGTGGAGACGCGGAGGATGGGCAGCGGGCGGGCTAGTTTGGACTGAGGCGCCGTGCAAGATCGTCAAGGCCAGTGAAGTGCGGCGTAAGTGATAGGCAATAAGCGATAAAGCGATGGTGTGATAAAGCGACAGTACGAAAGGAGATGCAATATGTCGAGCTTGATATATATTAAAGATATTGATTGCTTGATGATGTGGATGATAGAAACGGTTGATTATTGAAGGATATCAACGAGATTCAAGACCAGTCAAACAAGGGCGAATATCGGGCTGCGTTCCGGGCCGAGTGGATGCAGCAGATACAAAGAATCTTGGGAAGGAAAGCAAGCTTGGGCAAGCTCGTGGTAGACGGGTGGCAGCTTGTGAGATGGGGATGTTGTGTGTGTCCAGCAATGGAGCGCAGGGAGACGATAAGACGGGACGGGAACAGAGGGTGTTATCAATAAAGGCCCAGAGTGGTTGGTGTTCGAAGGTGCTCAAAGCTCAATGCTCAATACTCAGTGGTGACCCAAGATGAGAAGCAGCGAAATGACATAAAAGGGGGTCCACGGAGGGTCTAATGGTGGCAGATCACCGTTGCGCAAAGAGAGGATTGCAAGATTGTCAGAAAGGCAAAGCAACGTCGATGGAGAGATGAGAGGCAGTGATGGCGAGGGCAGATGAAGATGATGGGGAGAAGGGGAGGCAGGCAGAAGGCAGAAGGCAGAAGGCAGAAGAGGAGAAGCTCCTGAAAAGGGACACAAAAAAACGCAACAAAATGTTCCGACCGGCCAGTTTCTATCCAATTCGGAAAGAGGGACCCCAGGGCACAAAACTTCGAAAACCGAGCATCCAAATCACGGTGAATCAAGCTACTGCGGGCTACAAAGAGGGAAAGGGATCAGGAACGTATCTTATTAAACAAAAAAAAAGTTAACAGTTAACAGGGCTAAATATGATAGATAATAACATTGGTATATACGAGATAATTATAGGGAATACACAGAGTACGCCGGCTCGGTGCGATGATACAACTTCGACTATAGAAAGGAAGGTGGGGCGCCACTGCCTGTTGGATGGCCCAGATGCTGTTGCTCTGCAGGCGTCAAACAGACGATGTCTCCCTCCTCCACGCTCCGGTCAGTCGTCCGATACTGTTGTGAGACACTGTAAATATACTGTGTGTAAATACTGTGTGCTTGACGTGCTCTTCCTGTTAGAGCCCCCGCTCGCTCGAGAGGAAATAGGGGCACGGAACAACAGCAGCGAATCACCTTTAGCTTTCGAGAATTGGCAGGTAATGGCAGGCATTAGCAGGCAATAGCAGGCAATAGCAGGCAATTGGTAGACTCACAGACTACTCACAGACTGCTCACAGCCTGTCCACAGAATATGTGCAGGTGGGTAGCGGTTTCCTCGTGGCTGCTGATGGATGCTGGTGGCTGATGGAAAAGGGCAGCATGGACACGGGTGAGACACAGTGCGCGTAAACAACAACAAAATATTGAAGAGGAAGCCGCGACTAGCATTCAATACACTGCTGCTCCATACGCGCAGCTGACAATGTGTCTGAGCAGAGGGAAAAGGGAAGGGACGATGCGCATTCACCACAACTAGCAATTTCCAATTATTATTATTTCTCTTCATTTCAGATTATTTATTGGAGGAAGCGTTGAGTCAGGAGGTCCGTGCTTTCTATACGAATAATAATACATGACAGCATGACAAAATAAAAACCAGCCTTGTGAAAGGCGCGACAAAAGCAAACGGGAAGGGGCAACTGGCCAGATGTCAAAATGAGAGACACCACGATTCAGAGACAGCCCAGCTCCTCAAGTAAGACACGGAGTTGTATTTTTACCTTGACACTTATATCCTCTAATATGTGTATCGACTACATCAAAGACATTCTTTATTGTCTATAATATATTGTCTCCTCGGCTCGCATGCAGTAGACCGTGCTATGTGTGCACAGGCAGTACCAAGATACTAAAACACGATAGTTGTCAATGATCCAGCGGGTTTTATGCCACAATAAATAGTGATAACGTGGTAGGTATTAATAGCCTCCTCGATTTGATGAGATCATTGCTGTACTTTGCCGTAGGACGATTGAGTGTGAGAATCATGTACGTACTCAGTAAGCTTAGTAATTAGTCAAGATTATGAAGGGGAAATAAACGGAAGGAACACATGGCCAATCTTTCTTCCTCGCCGTTCTCGTCTCTGATTCGCTGGCTTGTACATTGCACACCACCTTCCTGTCAAAGTCCCAGCCTAAAGCTTACTGCACTACAAAACACGTTATTTTTGCGTGCAGAGCACGTGGCGGCGTTTCAATTTCAGTTCAGCCGGTAAGTAATACTTGGTAGGACGATCGGGTATCGGTTGCGCCGCTGTCAGCGAATAATAGTGGATGGGTACGCTGTTTTTGTGCACGTAATTAGTTGCTTTACAGTTTTCTTATCTGGTTTTGATTTACCTTTACTTATTTTTCTTCTCTCTTCCCTTCCCTTCCACTGCATTTATGACGTCCTCCGTTTGTCTCGCGCATCATACTTTAATATCTGATTCTCAGACGGTGTACATTTACATTTGACCTGTCTCGCCCCTCCTTGTTTGCTTTTCTTTCTAGTGCCACGCGACAAAGGAAGTAGAGGAAAAGCGGGACGGCGCCGAAACACACCTAAATGGGATAAAGCCGTTTTTTGACAAGACGAAAAAGAAGAAAATTGGGAAGAATGAGAAAGAGAAAAAGAAAAAGAAAAGAAAAAGGAGAAAAAGAGTAACAAGGGAATAATGGGTTTATGGGAATCTTTCTTAATTCCAGCCCGTTCAATAACCTCTTCCTTATCCAGTTTATTATTAGAGCGCGCTATGCTATCCGCCAAGCGACACGTACAATAATACTCAGCAATGTCAGTGAGTCTAGGAGCCAGCCGAAAGCCATCACAAGCCACCAATTTGCGTCAGCGTCTATGCTTACGCTGTTGGTTCTGTGCTGGAATTGGCAATATTGTTCTTCCGTTGTCACTGTTTAAGATCAAGTTGGAATTTATGACTAAAAATAACGTAAAATCCAAAGATGAAAAGCATTACATAAAAAAACTACAGATTACCAAAGACGGGCCTCGGTTGTTATCAAGACAGCCCCAGAGCCCCAACCCAATAGTCAATTACCAAGAAACTAAGAACCTTACAGAGTAGACGGAGTAAGAATGCAAAATGGGGCCAGGCATGATCTTACTGGAAACAGTGGCTTTGACACCCTGATAAGTGTGTTCCGCACATACATACATTCACACCGCTGTAATTCCGTTACTTGTACACCGTAAATATAGATAACATATCTTAATGCTTACACACTGGCTAAATATTGTAAGCCTCGTAGCGATGCTTGGCCCGGTGCCCAATATCTTGTTCTTCTTGGCATTCAACTGCCTCGTCATCTGTAGAGATAGAAATATGGCATGCTTGAACAAATACGGTGTATGGAGTAGATCTCATGTCTTGGAAGATGTAAAATATTTATCTTACATAGCCACCGGGCGTGACGGTCAACGACGGACAACGAAGGCTACCACCAAGGGAGAAGATCAACAGCAACAGGGCAACAGGGCAACAGGGCAGCAGGGCAGCAGGGCAGCAGGGCAGCAGGGCAGCAGGGCAGCAGGGCAGCAGGGCAGCAGGGCAGCAGGGTAGCAAGGGCAATGACTGCAAATGATGACCGACTAGCTGGCTGCCAGGACGATCATAAAATACTTGCAGCGCTTTTAGGTGGTGTACATCCCGCTTGTTTACTTCCGGCTCACCGTCGCTTACTCCAACTGATCCACGTGGTGGCCCCTGTTACTGGGTGACATCTGTCAACTCATATTGTACAAAAGAAGAAATCAATCGTTCGGGCTGTTAACGCCTCTGTAGTCACCGTGCTATCTTACCATATCTATATATCACCGCTGTGTCGTGCTAACAGCAAGATACAATACTATTCATTTATTTATTGACATCATGCCCCTCTCATTCATTCTCCATTTCAGAGCCCGAGTCGACAAGTCATTTCGAGTCCTTGCTGCATTCTCTACCTGCTACTTAGCCCACTCTGCGTATCTCGTAGGCACTTACAGCGGGGTCGTAAGATACGATGATGTTGATTCTTCTACTACCAGCATCTTTAATCTACTCGGTGTATTTACAGTCTTGTCGGTAATCCGTACTTGATTATAATCGTTCGACTAAAGTCATGAAAGTAGTGATGTATTCAGTTGTATGCTCCCGTCGACCGTACTCATAACCTCCTCTTCTCACAGAGGTGGCATGGGTTCGATCAGATTGGGCAAGGCATAGATATCTGTCTAATGAGGGAAGAGAAACCAGAAAGGAGACATCACGAACTTTTAAAAAGGGGTCGTGGATCCACCTCTCTGGCTGACTAATTTTGCTGCTTGATCATACATTTAATACACCGACAAGTCTCGTGGTTTTGATTGTGCTCGACATGACTAGAAAATAGATTATATAAGCCAATGTTGAAAAGACTTACATGCCTACGAAGTAGGCAGTAATCGTTATCAACTATTGTGGGTCCTTTATCATTATGGCAGCTATCAGGCATCAGTTGAGATATGCTGCCATTTGGGCTACGGGAATTGCACCGTTGTGGTAAGATCGGCCAATGAGCCCGTCTGAGAAGCCCAAGACCTAAAAGAAGTCGTTGCCGTGTCGGATATCTCGGGATCGCACATGACAAGACATACTGAGTATATCTTCGGGGTATTAAGCAAGAAGCCTTCCGAGTGGGTTTCCGACCGGCTGCTGTATTGTCACCGTATATGTCGTCAAATATCATTCGATGGCTGTTACAAAGTAATACGGAATATGTGCCTGCCTACACGGCTGTTAACTCCATACTCGGTACAGGTAGTCTGAAGAATTTGCAGCGGTGACAGTCAATTTTCATAAATATGACTGGTCATTGTGAGTTTCAATACCAACTGCATGATAATATAGACGGAATACAAATATAAACAACACACAAATGCCAAATGCCAAATAACTAGAAAACCACGGGCCACTGATCAGCGTAAAAACAGCAAGAAACGAGAATCAAAGCCGAGCAAGCCAGGTCAACCCAGGTTGACAAATCGACGAGGCCCTACTTGAAGGCTAGACAATTGAAGAAGGGGATACACATTCTTAAATGGGACGCCGATTCTAGGTGTTTTGGAAGTGTCTTTTTTTTTTCTTCCTGATCTGCGCAGGCACTAGTGAACATCTCCTGTCTTTCTCCGCGAGACGGAGTATTTCTGATGATGTGATAGACCGCCACAGCCGGCAATTAAAGGTTAAAATCCGTCCCTCTTGACTGACCGTATTTTTTGGTCCTCCGTCGACCGTTTTGTAGCTTTGTAATGAGTGTCGTAGTTTGCACAACGTGATTAATACCTTGACTCTCGTAGCCACGACGTGACATGCCGCGTGGCTTTTGATGGCATGGGATACTACAGGGGTTCAATAAAGCAACGGTGATGAGGCAGTAATCAGTAATACTTGTAGCGGTCTGGACTAGCCAACCTCCAACATGATCCGGGGTCTACGGGAATAACATGGCAGTAATTGTGATATTTGACGTACTCTATCTTAATATGACATCTTCGGTTCTATTTACTATGGTTAGATACATGTAGTAGATACATGAAACTAGTACAAAGTGATATCGATACGGAGACATTGGGGGCCGTTCGGTTAATTTGCTGGATCTCTCTGAGACACGCCTTGCCCTAGCCCACAAGCAAAGTCCAAAACTTGGTTGTATTTTAACGTCGAGCGGATCCACGCATGCGTGGACCGCGAGCTCCCGGGGGTATTTGACGGGGCAGCAGTGCAAGTACACAATTGACACCTAAAGTTGGGGTCGGATCCCGCATCACGAAGCGAGAGGAGGAAAATGAAGAAAAGAAAGAAGAAAAAGAAGAAAAAAAAAGTAGAAACCCATGCCATCATAATAACCCGTCAAAACTACCCCCTTTCAAACGCCATAGGGCCAGACTATATGGGAGGCTGAATGACTGGGCCGGTGTCAATGTTGATTAGATTTTAAATATACCCCGTAAAACAAGCCTAACATATTCAAATTAGCGGTGGCAAAGAGACGCATGAAAGAAATGACACCGGGTCTGGCCGTGTTTTGCCGATTCGCCGATTCGCCGTGTCTTGTGCTCTTTGTTGCCAGCTTAGAGCCCTTGGCTTGGTTTGAGATTTTACAGAAATTTTAAAATCGATACTTGGATTTTTCTGGATTTTTCTAGAGTCTCGTGCCGACATCCTAAATGGCAGTGTTCTTTTAGACGAATACTAATTAGCAGTAATAAATTGTCTACTGCTGTGAGATGACCTTAGACGGCATCATTGTCACATTGTCATGTCTTACCTCGAGCACATAACAATATAGAAGAGAAGACACTGTATCCTTATGAGCCTTGGCCTATCTCTGGCTACAATCGCCCGGTATTTTTCATATTATTCCCCTCAACCGCCCACATCACACAGCGTCGTAGTTACCTCCCTGTCCATGTTCGCATGTTTTCACGCCCATGCCTGCCACCCTGTGCAGAAACGACCCACTCGGCTATACGGTATAATGCGGCCTCTATATTCCACGTGGCGTCTCCACTTTAATATCCTCCTTTTCTTTTTGGCTTTTCTTCTCTTCGTCTCTCTATCCTTTCTTCCTTTCTTCCCTTTTTCCATGCCCATGTCCTTGTCTTCTCAAAATCTTGCACGTCTCTCATCTCCCGGCTGGTTTATGCTAGCGCTTTTGTACGTACTTTTCCACTTTTTATTCTGGGTCGACACCGCTTGTCTGAAGGCTTTCGGCTTTCCCGTTGTGACTCTAGACTTATATTCAAGAAGCTTGCAACTATGATTGATGCCTCTCATGGAGTAATAAGATCGTGACCAGCCGACAAATCCCTGACTGGACAAGCTCATACCGGAAGGATGGACAAGGAACGCTGTCAGACTACTGTCTTGGTCGTTTGAAGAAAACGAGAAGAATGAAGAACATGATAAAAACAATAGAAAACAAATGACAAAGAAAACGGAGCAGATTACTAAATATACTAATTATACTAAATATACCTTGACTGCCGCTATTGCGTCTATCCATCAGGATGAAACACTGCCAATTTGGGTACTATGAGAACATATTCCCTCGCGGCAGTCAATATCGGAGGTCCTATATATCTCACAGTATCTCAGAGAGCACATTACAGCTGGTATTTTTGATAGGTACATGCATATATTGACTCTGCATGGTCTCTGCATAGAATCTGTGCTCTCAAATATCTAATCTGCAAATCGCATCTGTCTCTCATCTGGGATGACGTGGCGGGTGCATCCCCCGAAGATTCAGTCCTTTTTTCTGCCAAACAGAAAGAAAAAAACGTAAGTCCTAGAAAGATTTAGATATGAGTGCATTTGTAAAAGTACTCTGCCGTCAGCATGGCCGATCGCGAAACGGGACATACATAAAGACATGAATATATACTGTAATGTATTGAAACAAACACATCATGACCGGGACATGGGCCGTAGCTTACACCGCATTAGGGGAAACGGAGGACCTGTGGAAGCAGCGGTCATATTTTACACATACACAAAGCAGTTGGCTCCATCGACATAATAGGCCATATTCTAGAAGCATTCCTTTATTCAATAATGCCAATACCAATGCTTGCTACATTTCGTTAGCCGGCGGTCTAGAAGGCTTCACAGTGTCATACACTATCATATATCATCATATACCAGCACATCATGCCACCTCAAGCATCATATATCACGAAAGTTGCACACATTCTAGACATGGAGCAGATAGATGGACTATGAAATATATAAACTATAACTATATAAATGCTGTCTGTTGGATCCTCTATTTTCAGCAGCTTGTATTACATACAAAGTATATTGAACCCTACTCCGTATGTTGGCATGGTCGGTACTGCTAGGATGTAACTCAAAGTCATATCACCGCAAAATCATGCGGCGTAAATATTTTAGATATCATTAGTTCATCATCTCCGCCTCCCTTGGCAAAAGCCACATGGCATGGGCACCCTCCATCACCTCTACCGGTCATTTACCGTTTTCCATCAGTCTTCCATGGCTCCATACTTATGACTCTCTTTCTTCTACTCAGTAGCTGTTCTCTATTTTTGCTCTTTAGACAGGGAGCCCGGAAGGTGGTTCCATTCTCATTTCCTTTGATAGGGAGTAATATGGAAATGATCAACTAGACGTGCGGCTAATGGATGAAATCCTCCGTGTAGCTGCTACGCTGCTTGATTTGTAATGTCCATAGATGTACTGTTTAGATTTGGCTTGGTTTGGTTTGATTATTTGGCTCCGTATCAACTCTGGCAAATCGTCGTGATGTATAGAACGGCAACAGGATGTCGGCGTTGCATAGGGACATGCGTGTCTAGGACTGCCAATGCTGCAAGCAGCTCCCTTGTGTAAGCGACGATGCTCGGTTCGACCACAGAGAGACAGTAAAGTAACATTGCATCTTTGACCTTCCAGAACGCTGTGAATTACTGCACAGTGGGCTTCCCTCGCATATCTCATGTAGTGTGACACGGGACTTGCTATGTCGTATGCTACAAGTTGAGCATGTGTGAAGAAGGACAACAACTCCCGAGAAGAGAATGCCCTACACTTGGTATCCTCCTCAGAATACATCGACTAGAGATATAGATCCCACTATATCAAACAGATGCTCCAAAAGATGTCGCAACCATGACGCGGCATGGCCGCATTTTCGATAGATCAACAATGCACATCTTGAGCGTGTTGTCCTGCAGAGCTCGTAGTCTCGTATATACAAGGTTCAAGGGTAGACGTCCATGGTTTCTAGGCATTAATATTCGAACAGAAAAAAAAAAGTAACTAACAACCAACATAAGACAAGTGAATGATGATGAAAAAAGTAAAGAGAATGAAGTCAACCAAACAAGACGCTACACAAGCACACATATCATATAACCGTTGCTCCCGAGTCCCGCTTCCAACCCTTTTGCCGCATGTTGGTCTCAATAGCCTTCCAAATGCTCTCCGCCACCTCCCGGTCCCGCCATCGGTTGACATCCGCACCCGGTATCGACGGGTCTGCCCACTTGTCAATGCTGCAGTTGAGCACGCGGTGGCCCCATTCCTTAATGCCTTGGGGAACCGTCTCGCCGCGCCACCCAACATACACGCCCTGCACATGCTTGAACAGGTCCGCTGGTGAGCTCCACTTGTAGCTCTTAAACTGCCACGCCTGTCCCGTCGTGAACACGGCCACCACCCGATTCCAGTATTCGGGCTTAAACTGCTCGGGACCCTCGACTAGAATGAAACGGATCGGCCGGTTAGGGTCGATCTCCTTCATGGTCCGCATGATGTGCAGCATCGTCGCGGTCGAACTATTATCTGACGGCGTGTACCGGCCGGTTTCGAGGAACGACTTTATGTTGGACATACGCAGTAGACTCGAGGCTGACGGCGACAGCAGAATAATGGGATCTGGTCGCCGTTGTGGGCCGCCCTTGGGGTTGAGCGGTAGGGTCGCAGGGTGCTTCTTATCTACCGCTGCTGCCACTGCTTGCTGTTGCTTCTTTGACATGAAGGGGGCCGCCTGCTTCCGCACATGGGAAAAGTCCTGATCATTAGTATTTATAGAGCTGTAAAGAAGACGCATATATAGATGTATCAAACATACTGTTGGCTTGACTCCACGCAGAGCGGTGTTGTGATCGCCTGTGCGCCGCTCGCCACTGTAAATGACAGCCAGCCGAGGATCGATAGTGGCGCCCCGGCCCGACCGCGACGACGTCACTGGTGCTCCCGATGCTGTCTTGGACCCTGAAGACACGCCCGCAACTCCCACTGGGCCTGCACCGCCCGCAGACTTGATGTACTCGGACTCCTCACTAGCACCCTCCAGCCATGTGATCAGGTCGAGACGCTCAACAAAGGCAAACTTGTGCACGGTAGCCAATGCACCTGCCTTGGCAAGCTCCTCGTTCAGGCGCGTTGCCGCCGCGTTGTATTCAGGAATGGCAACCTCGCGGTTGAGCCAAGCAAAGTAGATGGACCGCAGGTCCACTGGCGCATCATTCGACAGGAATCGCGTTGGCACATTCACAGTCAGTGCAGTGCGGTCACCGGCAGGGCCTGTAAACTGCAAGAACTTTGCTGCGGGGAGCGGCGTCTCTGGCGCGTCGAGTGCGTCTGTTGCCGTCGGCACAACTGACGTGCCGGCAGCGATTGCATGCCGCAGCAGCAATAATGGGTCGATTTCGGAAGGCATTTTGTTTGCGGGTGTTTTTAAAATAAAGGAAGGGAAGCGAACAACAAGGAACGTTGATCGTCGATGTCGTTGGCCGTAGTAGAGCTTGCAAGGCCAGCTATTGGTATCACGCGTCAAGGTCAAGGGAATTAATGGCCCGCATGCCAGGGTGGTGTAGCTGATACAGGTTACTTGTTGATGATTTAGATCCGGTAGGATAGGGCTAGTCGAAAAGGGTCGTTGTTATGCGTTTGAACCGAATGGCTAGGAGCTGGGAGCCGGGAGCTGTCGATGCGATGGCCCGTTGTCTGGAGAGAGCTGTTGCTCAATGTATCGGAAAAAGGGCGACTCCCTAAGCCTTATCGATAAATGAAAGTATCCACTTATGATCGGTTCGGTCACATGACCTATTTTCACGATGAATTAACTGGGATTCCTCTCTATTCCTCTCTTCTCATATAACAATTTTGCTTTCTACTACAATGTCTACGTGTGTCTTATTTTTCTAATGCTTATAAATTGTTTATTTTTTTATGCCTTTTTTTTTTTTTTTTTTTTTTGCTTCCAGTCGCTCTTCCTGTTCGTTGGAGTTGGTGGCTTGAAACTTCAGTACTTATATTGATATTAATTAATTGATATTAATTATGATGATTTTTTACTTAAGCAACAAAGCAGACGTATTAATTTCATGGTATGCACCACCTCTGTTTTAATAACACAATCGATAATGTATAAATTCAAATAATGTACGTCTAAACGCCAAGATCCCAAACTTTTAGTAAAAAAATCATGACTTCTCATTAAACCCCTTGGGCAATCCAGCACCACTGGAGAGAAAAATGCAAAAACCCAAGACAAGAAGCAAAAGCAGCCCAACCAGTCCGGCTATGAAGTCACGCAGCTCTCTGAGCTCTCTAAAGCACGGCCTATGCATCAACAACCATTGTGTCGTCGCCGTCAAAGTCTGCGCCTTGTTGCAGCGGCACACCTCTGCCACGGCCTGCCAGCAGTTCGCGACGGATCTCGGGGGCGATGGAGGCGTGGCCGTGCGATAGCAGCAGATCAAGCAGAGCCTCGCGCTGGTCCTCAGTGATAGAGTCGTGGTACCGCTGGGCAAACAGCAGGAAGCTCTGGTGCCACACGACAGGAGGCATGCCCGAGGCGCGAGCACGCATAAAGTGGATGACCAGGGCATCAATGACCTCTTGAGTTAGTATTTGTAGTCAATGGGTTTAGTGATATTATATCAGACATACCTGGTAGGGGAGAGCGTAGCGCTTGTCAAGGAGGGCCTTGATAAAGACGCTGATGGCAGACTGGCCCTCAGAGTCAGGGGAAATCTGAGATGCAATGTCGCAAAGGCCCTTGAGGGCGGCACTCGAGTGCAGGACCGGGATAGAGGTGCGCACCAGTGCGGCGCTGATAATCTGGGCCTCGCGCAGGGTGGTGGTACCTGAAAGGACAAGCGGGAAAAGGAAGCCTTTGAAGAAAGCAGCCGGCCGGAATAGACTCTTCTTGAGGGCCGCAAATAGGTGCACATTGAGCTTCTTGGTTTCGCGAATGTCATCGCGCACACGGTCCAGGATGACCATCTCCATAAAGCGACGACCAACCTCGGCTTTGGCACTGACAAAGATCTTGGTCATCTCGTAGCAGGCGTTGGCGGACCACTGCTCAGGCTGTGCAATCTCAAGAAGTGTCTCCCACTGCGGGATGGTTGGGAGGATCTTGAGGGGCTTGGGCAGCTTGCCTGACGACCACCGAGACAGCAGCAGGCCACACTTGGTGTACACCTCGACAACCTTGGGGTTGATATCAAACTCCTCGTCGTCGTCAAAGTCGCGCGCATGACTGGGGCCCTCGCCGGGACCGCTGCCGCCAGCCTCGTGCTCGGCAATCTTGGCCAGGATAATGTCGGCTAGGTTGCGGCCGGCCGCGCCTGGCTGCAGGGATGTGCCGTAATCCACTTCTTCGTCTTCCTCAGCACCACTCCTCCTGCGTGAGCTCTCTGAGATGTGTAGGTCGAGGCCGTGCTTTAGTATTGGGTCCTCCTCTTGGTTGTTGGGCACCAGCTTGTCAAAGGCAGCCAGGTCGGCAGGCTCAAGGTCACCGTCGGCTTCGTTAAAGGCATTTGCGTTCTCCTCATCCTCCCACTCCTCCTCGGAAACATCCTCCTGGTCTTCTAGGTCCTCATCCTGCTGGAAGCGCGAGCCAAAGCTGAAGGCATCGGCCTTTTGCTTGTCGGCTGCGGCCTCCTCTGTGCCGTCGTCTTCTGCATCAAGCTCACGGCCGAGCTGCAGAATACGTCTTGAAGCCTTGGCATCAACAAAACCCTGCTCGGCATCGACCTCGCTGGCGGTCTTGCGCTTCGGGGCCTTTTTCTTGGGCATATTGCGGGCCAGCAGGTCCTCATCGAGAGGGTTGTGGCGGCGGCCCATGCGCGCGGCCGGCGACACCGCTTTCGGCATGACGAATATGTTCCGACTTTCGGTCTCGGGGGGATATCTGGTGCCTGGTGTTGATTGTGTCCGCGGAAGCCTGTCGTGAGTTCCGGGCGATTCTGCTGGGTTCGAAAATCGAAAGTATTCGTGAGACTATGCACATGAACAGTTTTTGGCGGGACAAATTTTGGCGGTGATGGCGGCACACATTGGCAGAGAAAAAAAAAAGCACGCTAAAAAATAATATAAGTTCTTATCGATAAGAAGGTTGCCCCGCCACATTGACGCCACACTCGCTCATTAACATATTAGACGACATGCCCCGCCTAACCCAAGAAAACCGACTTTTCACTGTGAATAGCTTCATATCATTCTTAAAGCATCGACTTGCAATTGCCGTTTACGCCTCTTTTACTATCACTGGATTATATAAATCAAAGAGGAAATCCAACAAAAAGTCACATCGAATTTGTGAACTGTAACATGCCGACTGAACTCGAAGAGGTATGATGAAAAATGAACTGTCTCGATTATTTTTTTTAAAAAATAGGCAATTTCATGTCATCTTACGGGACTTGCTTTATATTCAAATTTTTTTGTCCTAATATATATACAAAATGGTATGCTAACTCTTTTACTAGCTCGTGGGCTTCATCAGCAGCCCAAACTCTCAGGTCCGGCTGGTGGCCACCGAGCATCTGGTGCCATACTCCCTCTCTCAGCCGGCCATCTTCAAGGTCAACAACCTTGAGCCCATCAACAACCTCAAGATCCTTGTGGCTGATCACCCAGTAAGCCCGAATTTCGACTAGCCTTGGTCTTATTTACTGGTACTGACTGTCTAGAAAATTGCTGATCATGCACTGTCTATTCTCATTAACCTGACAGGGGACACTGATGTGCTCAAGGAAGTAGCTTTAGATGAGAGATTCCTCGATCTCATCTTCCTTCTGCTAATAGTAAGCTACGGAGCGTTTAGAGAACTCTGAATAACAGATCTAACATGTACAGAGACCCGAGGAACCCAATGCCAACCTGCTGGCCATGCTGTTGGCAAACCTGACAAAGTGGGACGACATGAAGAGCATCTTGGACCGCAAGCAAGAAGCTCCCGAGGGCCTCAAGTCGGATGAGCACGTCATCAACCAGCTGATGGACCTGTTTGTCAAGGGTGCTGATGGCACATACAACAAGAACGCCGACTTTGACTACTTGTCTTACGTCTTTGCCGATCTCGCAAAGCACGATGACGTCCGCAAATACCTGATTAAGCGCCAACCCTACGACAACGTCATTCCCCTGACCAAGCTAAAGGTCTTTACAGAGCACAAGTCGGATGTGCGGCGCAAGGGCGTTGCCAGCACTCTCAAGAACATTGCCTTTGACATTCCCACACACCCCGACTTCCTGGCCGAGGGCGAAGTCAACATTTTGCCATACATCCTGCTGCCCCTTGCCGGAAACGAGAGCTACGATGAGGACGAGATGCTGGATATGCTACCTGACCTTCAGCTGCTGCCACCAGACAAGCAGCGTGACCCTGACGCTACTATTCTCAAGACACACGTCGAGACACTGCTGCTGCTGACCACCACGCGCCACGGCCGCGACTACCTGCGTGAGGTCAATGTGTACCCCCTGATCCGTGAGACACACCTGCGCGTCGAAGACGCAGACCTTTGCGAAGCATGTGACCGGCTAGTGCAGGTGCTGATGCGTGACGAGCCCAAGGAAGACGAGGCCGACAAGCCTCGTATTACCGAGGTCGAGGAAGAGGACGAGGAAGATCTGCTAATTGAGGTTTAAGACCCCATATTGTCGAAGCATTGCCGAGGCGCTGTCAAGGGTTGAGATCGATGGCCGATCTCAAAGATGAAAAAAAATGTACTATAGATACTGGACACTCTCACGGAATGAGAGACACATCAAACGCATAGTGATGGAGTAAGGAAAGGACAAGATTATGATACCAGAGCAATAGACTGTCACAAACTGTCATAGTAAGGACGACAGTCACCCAGAGAAGATAAGCTATGTTAGATGCGGATGCTGAAGTAATATTCAAGAGAAAGTACCGTCAATGGCACAGCCAATGGCTGCTGTTGGTGGTGTCCAGCTGACTAGCTTTTGTGTTTCCTGTTCTCGGCGTCGGCAGCACGGGAGCATATTCACGATATTGAAACCCTTGACCTCCAAGTTAGCAAGACAACCGACAAGACCAGTCACGGTGCCTTGGTTTGGTATGCACTTGACACTGCTCATGCAGAACATAATTAACAGACTTGCGTCTTTCTGGAAGATGCGTGCTGCAAATATGAAGACCGCGACTGAGCTGTGCCTTGCAGGTCATCACTTTGATACCACTGGGTCATTGCTTACGGCTGCAGAGATCAAAGACACAGCACCTATTCCGAGTACAGGGGCCGTTCAGGACCAGACCTGCAGATGGAGTCACACGCAACTCAAGGAAAGTGTATTTTACTTGTCTCTGACAACACACTGTCGTCTTTAATCGTCTCCATGGCCTGTCGCCCGGTCAAACAGAAGAGCTCAAGGCCGTGAATGATGCAGAGGGGTGTGCAAAAGCTGCACCTGATACTTAGCTATTGTACGCCCGTCGTCTGTGGTGTCTGAAAGTGTGTGACAAAACGTGGGGGGTGGACCAAGAAGTGACTATTTCAATAATCAAAACTTTCAAATATAATTAAGGATTGATGCCTATATTACTGATTCATACGGAGAAGACGAAAAGTCATTACTGGAAGGTAAAATACCAATACGGTAATATCTTCCAAGGTGGGAGTCGTGCAGTGACGCATGTGCTACTGTATCTGTCACGTCGGGCCGTGGGTTGCCGAGCTTTGCTACAAAATTTTGGAATACTCGCATGTGGCCGGTGCTGTCTAAAAATGACTGGTAGTGGGCACATGCGTGAGCAGGCTGCCCTCGAAAGGAAGATGCTACTCGCCCGTTCTGGGCGAGGATATTGACAAAATCCCAATTACCTATTATGGAGAAGATACCAAAGCGGTTGCGATATAATCGAGTCATGCCAGGTCAAAGGCTCTGCGTGCTACTAGAAAGGTTCTCATGAGATCTGCTCCTACACTGGTTACCCACTGGAGGAGACCTCTTGAGAAGCCGTCGACAACATCGGCGATCCTTTGTAGCGACAGTAGATGCTTGCATGCAACATTAGTATATATGTGACCAACTATTACGACGGACAGTGCAGCGCGTCTATTTCTAGAGATGAAGTGCAACTTGCTGACTCGGTTTACGGACATCCCGACTGAAGAATGACTTAGACAGAGGTCAGACAGGTCAGACAGGTCAGACAGACCCAGACAGACCCGTACATGGCACGATTTATTTTAGGTCGGGTTTCTATTGCATTCTAGATGAGCCTCATTTTAGTTAATAATTCTCTTTGTATGAAATGCGCCGATATTGGCTCCATAATGCGATTACACTGTAAAGCATCAACCTCTGACAGCCCATGGGAAGGATTTGATTTCGGGTCAATATGATATCAGGTCAGACATGGGCTGAGAAGAAAATCTCATGCGAGAGGCATACATCGAATCTCTTTTTAAGATAGTTCAATATCACTACAACTAAACACATACTAGCATCTCTGCTCTTCAATAAAGTTATCACATCGGTACACAAGGGTAAGGGGAACAAGATGATGTGATGTCGGCCAAGCGAAGCCAAGTACGATCAAGCAAAGCCAAGTGAGACCATCGAGGCCAAGCAGCTTCCCGTGGGCATCCTGTCAGTATGCCGAAAAATATCGAGAAAGACTAAATTTCCCGTCGAGCTAAGACAATCTATGGGCAGCCAAGTGATAACAAAACAGACAATATGTAACGGTGGGTGTTTAGCCAGGAGGGTAGTTGATATAAGCCCAGCAAAATAAGCAGAACAAGCAGAAACAAGGCGACAGCCAAGACGATCTAAGGGAGTTTTGGGAATCTGAAAAGACAAGAAAATGAGATATCAAGTGACAAATGACGAGGAAGAGATAGTTTGCGGCGCATCGACTACTGAACAAGTTGGTAAGATCAAATATTGGTAGAAAGCAAGTCGAGGGGGGTGAAATAACAAGTAGAGAATCAATGAGAAATCAATGAGAAATCAATGAGAAATCAATGAGAAATCAATGAGAAATCAATGAGAAATCAATGTAAACTAAGTGAATGAGAACTGACTTCGAGATGTTCGATATCAAAATAGGGCGGCGCCGGAAAACGATAATGCAAGACAGTCTATGAGTAAGCGAGGGCTACACAGGAAACAACGCAACGTCAAATGATAACAGAGTGAATTAATGCTAACCGAGCAAATTGGTCAACAAGATTCAAAACTTGAATCTATTTCGAAATCTCTTCACGATAGCAGAGACCGAGCTTGTTTGATTGGTATCGCCAAGTCAGTTAGGCGAATCCCCATCAAGAAAGAGTGAGCCCAGAATCGTGAGAATTGTGAGCTCCGGGTGTATGAAGAGAGAGAGATGGGAGCCCGTGGACGAATTCGACACTACGATTGGTCAATCCGCAGATGGATCTAGGATAGCGTTACTGATATGTGAGTGCATGAGTTTGGGCGCGGGGCACCAGACCACATTCAGACAGGTTAGAGGCGGGCTAAAAGAGCTATGATGTACGGAGTATGAAATATTACGGAGCAGAGAAGTGAAATAGAATAGAGTCGTTACAAATAGGGAGAATAGACACACAACGCATGGGACGACGCATGAAACTTTCAACGCTTTCAAGTGTAGGAGTAAGAGGGTGGAGTAGGCAGTTAATGTATTTGTATGCTGATTAAACGAGGTATATCCACGGGGATAAGCTAGAACGGAATATGGATACTTGAATAAAGTAATAAAGAGAGAAGAAAAGACGAGGCAGTGAAAAGGAGAAATATTAGAATAAGACACGAGTGAAAGCAAAAGAAAAGTTTGGGATAGAGTAGCTGTTCAGTTATTGAATATACACTGAAACGATCGTCTCGAAGGCCCTAAAGAACAAAAGTGTCAAGCACACGGAAGATGATAGCTCTACGAGCTGTAGGGAGACCACTCGGGTGACCGAGGGCGACTTGCGCCATGTAGCTGTGGGCTGTCTGGGTTCGAGAGTTGCGGAGGGGAGCAGATTTTGTACTTACAAGAGCTTGGGTCTAGAAATGAAACTGGTAGTCTGCTTTGTCGGGGGAATCCAAAAGAGCCCATTTTAAAAGCAAAAGCAAAACGCAAAAACAAATAAAATGACTGACGGACGTGGATGATAAAAGTGGAACTATATCATGAAATGAAAGGCTGAGTAACCTGGCCAATCACAGATCAGATCGATAAAACGTGCCTTCCCGTAGCTGCCATTCGCACGCGACCATGCTAGGCCGCATATGGCCCGTGGTTTGTGGATACATTGAATTAATGCTGTAAGTTGATTGGCCGAAATGAACGTCCTGCGGCCGAAATTGGATTTATACTCCGTACTTTAACAGGAACGACAGGACGAAAGCAATGAAGTAGGAGGGCGGATTCGATGAACAATCATCATTCAAGCCTACGGATTTCCTTTACGGCCGCCTTCCTAAATCGAGGTAAGATACCACCGGGTGGCAAGCAGCAACACAAGGCAGCGACCAGGACAAGCTGCATTGACAACGCGACCATGCACATACTCTGATGATCCGCAGTAGAAGAAGCGCTAAAAGCTTCCATAGCACTACGTTAACGGGAATTCATTTATTTCGATTTTTTTTGGCTTTGATGGCTCGATATGATGTGCCTTAAAAATGGCGATGGGCTACAGACGAGGCTAATTCTGAAGAGACACATCTGATCGTTGCAGGGTCTAGATTCCTGTAGGACATCTTCGACTATCTAGGCAAAAGAAGCCGAGATGGGAAGAATGCTATGGGCGGAAATGAGGTGGCATGTATTGGAGATATTGGGGGTTGGCTTGAAGGATCTGCTTATATTGTAACAAAATTGATTGCTAATACCGAACAACAGCGATTCTCTAATAGGCGGGTTTCGGAGAGGAATACTATATACAAAACAAAACTCAGACAAAAAGCCAATGCTCATGGCGGGTCTGGCCTTGCTTGCATGAGGTCGGTCTGCCGTATTGGGAGGTGACAGAGTACATGGTCTCCAATGGACTCCAATGATGGGTATCTGACCTGGTTAAAACCACCTTCAAGAGTTTCGGGTTCACGCTGGTCGCTGTGGACCGGCTGGGGACTGACAAGGCAAACGACGGCAACGGAAGATCTTGATCGTAGTCAGAAGTAAATCGGCAATGAATCAATGCTCGTATGGGTATGGTATATGTAGAGAAAACCAATATGGGTATAGTAGGGTAGGTAGCTATGGCCACAGCTAAGACGACGGGATATATTGTTTTCCAGACTCTTAGAGCCTTGGCTTTGAAGCTTCTTGTGGTCAAGAGGCCGTAGGCCGCCATTTTTGATGACCGATCTATTAGGCTGAGACTACCGACGATGCAGCCAAGACGCCAGCCAAGTAACAAGCGAGTTGTTGACAAAGTTGGATGACAGTAAACTCGTAATATAAATATCTATCTAAATATAGCGACGAGGGCGAGCATGACACATAAATAATTGAATATAAGTAACTCTGAAATGACGAGGCTATTGGTAAATCAACGAAAAGCGTAGGATGATAGATGTGTGCTGAGGTGATCCCTAAGATTCGCGCCTCATTGGCTTGTTGATTGCTGTTTATCAACAGAGCAATCAATATAGTCCATCTACATCTAATTCATGCTGAAATAACGACGCATCCTGAGGAAATTCGTGTACTATGCATGGACTGCTTTCATACACATGCACTTGCATGTGCTCCGACTGGGGAAGATAGCATGGGAAAGCCTCCTGTTTTCTAATGTATTGTGTAAGATAGACACAAAAAAGACAGGACCTCTTGTTCATTGACTTACTGCACGTTCTTCCTGAATTTCTCACCGAGCACGTTCCTTGCACCCCCTCTCCTCTACACGAAGATGCCTTGCTGACACGCCCCCCTTCTATTGCAGTTATTACAGTTATTACAGATACTACATTGCTTTGACAGAGTATCTTGTCTTCTAGATACTTGCAGGGTGGATAATCATAAAGTATTTATTGGCTCTTGTCGTCTTATTCGTTTTATTAGTTTGATTCGCCGTTTTCTTCTACTTGTACCTTTTTTATAACAGCTTAGCTCCCGGCTGCGTCTGTCACGCCCATGTCGTCCACGTCTTTCGACCTACCTTTCCAGCCACGAGACCAGGCGAATACGTGCTCTCCCACACTGACTCTAAGGCGTCGTCGGTATCAATTTTCGTGGCAAGGATTCTTCCTGATCTGGCCCTCAACGAAGTACGTCGTAGTCTACTCAGTAGTCGTTTCTTAGTCGCTCGTTAGTCTTTTATTACTTTTCTACTTTTCTACTTTTCTACTATTCTTTTATTGCTCTTTTCCCGTTTTTTCTTACCTTGTTCAGGGTGTCAACCTTGAAACCTTGTCATAGCCGCTCACCATTTTATTATAAGAAGTCGATTTCTTCTTCTCTTTCCTCCCCCTTGTCTTCTTCTTCTTCACTCCTCAGGGCCTTCTCATAATCTCCAGTCCAACTCACGCTTCACTCTTCCAAGTGTCTGTGTGTGCTTTGTCGACGCTGCCTCCGGATTCACATACTCTCTAATACCCCCTCTTTACATTTTAATACCATCTTTTGTTCAACCTTTAGTACCCCCTCCCCCCCCAAGACACACCACAATGGCTGACGTCGCTGCTCCTGCCCCCTCGGGCACTGCCAAAAAGACCTCGGGTGGTAACGCCGCCTACCACAACTTCCACAACGACTTTGTTCACATCCAGGACCCCAACGAGCGTCGTCGTCTCGCCCTGGCTGAGATTGACAAGGCTCCTTTCGGCTGGTACCATGTCCGCGCTATCGTTGTTGCTGGTGTCGGTTTCTTCACCGATTCCTATGACATCTTTGCCGTCTCTCTGCTCACCACCATGCTGGGAATTGTTTACTTCCCCGGAAAGGGCAGCATGCCCATCACCTCGGATAGCGCTATCAAGCTGGCCACCTCTGCGGGTACCGTCATCGGCCAGCTCGGATTCGGTATTGCTGCCGATCAGGTACGTATTTATCTTTTTACTCTCCAACTCACATGTACAAAGTTGGCCAAAACTCACAACCTCTAGCTCGGTCGTAAGAAGATGTACGGTCTGGAGTTGATCTTGATCATTTTCGCCACCCTCGCCCAGGCCCTGTCTTCCAACTCTGCTTCTGTCAACATTGTTGGTGTCATCATCTTCTGGCGTGTCCTGATGGGTATCGGTATCGGTGGTGACTACCCCCTGTCTTCCATAATTACCTCTGAGTTTGCTACCACCAAGTGGAGAGGTGCCATGATGGGCGCTGTCTTTGCCATGCAGGGTCTGGGCCAGCTTACTGCTGCCTTTGTCATGCTATTCGTCACCCTGGGCTTCAAGGAGTCCCTGCTGACCTCCACCAAGACTTCCAACTGCACGGGGGTTTGCGCCCTGGCTGTTGACAAGATGTGGCGCACCCTGATCGGCTTCGGTGCAGTCCCCGGCTGCATTGCTCTGTACTACCGTCTGACCATCCCCGAGACGCCCCGCTACACCTTTGACATTGCCCGCGATGTCGAGAAGGCCGACGAGGACGTCAAGGCCTACGTCAGCGGTAAGTATGGCGAGGGCCAGACCAACGCGATCTCCGCATCCAGGCCCAGCGCCACGCTGCCGACACCCTGGTTGTACCCAAGGCCAGCTTCAAGGACTTCTGCAGCCATTATGCTAAGATCAAGAACCTCAAGGTTCTCCTTGGTACCTCTCTGTCGTGGTGCTTCCTGGACATTGCCTACTACGGTCTGTCCCTGAACAACGCCACCATCCTGAACGTTATTGGCTACTCCACCTCCGGCACCACCTCCACTTACCAGTACCTGTACAACACCGCTGTTGGCAACATGATTATTGTCCTGGCTGGTGCCGTCCCCGGTTACTGGTTTGCCGTTGCCACCATTGATACTGTCGGCCGAAAGCCCCTCCAGTTCGGTGGTTTCGCTATCCTGACCGGTCTGTTTATTGGCATGGGTTTCGGCTACAAGAGTCTGTCCTCCAACGGTCTGCTGGCTATCTACGTTCTAGCTCAGTTTTTCTTCAACTTTGGCCCCAACACCACCACCTTCATCGTTCCCGGTGAGGTATTCCCTACTCGCTACCGGTCTACCTCACACGGTATCTCGGCCGCCTCCGGCAAAATTGGCTCCATCATTGGCCAGGGTGCTATTGCTCCACTCCGCACCCGCGGCGCCACCGCCACCGTTTCTGCTCCCTGGATGAACCACGTCTTGCAGATATACGCCCTGTTCATGTTCTTGGGCTGCTTCTCTACTCTCCTGATCCCCGAGACCAAGCGCAAGACTCTCGAGGAGATTTCTGGCGAGGAGGCTTTTGAGGAGACTGTCAGCCCTCGTCTGGATGCCGAAGCCAGTGTCCTGGGCGAGCCCAAGGGCGAGCATGAGTCGTAAACAAAACGACTTTTGACTCTTTGTCGACAAATCACCAAGACAAGCCAAGCCAGTCATCACTTCCCCCCTTGCAACGTTTGAAACTCGAAAATACCATATACCGCTAAAACACAACACCCTGGGAGGAAAGGCCTAATCACAAACGATATCAAGATACAACGACGACGGATCCTGATTATATTTATCTTTTATAGTGTGTACAGAGCTTTTATCATCTGCTTGTGCTTCTTTCTCTTTCTATATTATATCTTGTCTTGACTGCTATTTTGTATTTCTTGTTTTTGCTGGCTTGCCTTATCATTCACCCTGCATGCGACCATCTCAAGAACATCACTTCCATCATTTTTAGTCCTTAGTAGTCACATTTCTGTTGTTGTGCATCTCCTTTAACAGACATTCTAGTTTTCAGACTGTATATAGACCTGGAACTTCAGAAAACAAATATTTCAACAATAAACTCAATGCCGTATGTGACTATAACAAGTATAACAGCATTCTTGGTGACCAACTCTAGTGATGTGGCAGGCCTGATAGTGCATGGTATCTGTGTGAAATCCTACTGTATTGTCTAGTCTAGATATAGGCGATGTGCAAGCCAAGTGGCGATGATGCCAGGACAAAGGGATATGTCTATACATGTGAGATGAAGCAATACCCAAAAGCCATAAAAGGCAGGTAATATAAACAGATCAGAAGAAAAGAGTAAAGAGTATATATAAACAAAGAGCAAAGCAAACCGCTCCCATACCATAACGCCGAACCCCAAATGTCATGAAAACCTGATGCCGTCTTCTGTCGGCCTAACTTCAAACATTACAATGAGAAAGAAGCCTAGATGCCAAAGACGCGTTTTACGCGCTCATATGTGTAAAAGGCCGCTGCTGCCATGGGCACAACCTTGACATATCCAATGGTCAAGCCAACAAAGAAACCACGGAAGCCACGCTCGCGCATAATGATGCCTGCTGTCTCAGCAATTCGTAACCGGTGACCGTCACCGACAGCACCGCCCACTTGCATGCGACGACGGATAACCTCTAGTGGGTACGATGCAGTTTGCGAAACTAGACCGGCTACACCACCAGCAAGCAGCTCGGCCCATGATCGCAACGGTGCCGGTTTATCGATCGGCGAATTCACAGGCCGAGGAAGGGTTGTCCATTTGGCGAAGACTGGGAGACGTAAAACATCACCACATGTGTCGTGCGTCAAGAAGGACATGCCAGCGTATGGAAGCATACCGAGAATGGTGGGCGAAAACCCGCGGTAGAAATTGGTGATGCCCGATCGTGGCACTGCTGCTGCAGCAGCCACAGCTGCAGAAGCGCCGGCACCCGCACTGCGCGACTCGGCCGCGGCAGCGATAGCGTTACGATCAATAGACTGTTCGCTATAGATACGCCGACAGATTGAGGCAAGCGAGGAGTGGCCGTCATTACGGGTCTCAAAAGCAAGGCGCACACGGATCACTTCTAGTGGATAAGTCACAAAGACAGAGGTCACACCAGCCAGCGAGCCGCTTATCAGACGCCGAAAGGGTGTCTCCTTGTCGCTAGTGGGTATGAAAAATGAGCGGAACTGTTCGTATGCAATAAACTTGACGGCGGCGTATGGGAAGACACGCAGAAGAGTGGCCGAATGTCCACGGTAGAGGCCCATAGCACCGTCCTGCTGGTAGATGATGCGCATGGCGTGGGCGACACCTGCCCACGACCCAGAGTACTTGGAAAACTGGGGGTTGCTGGCCTGGAAGAGGATCTTGACACGGTCAAGTGGCGCGACAATTGTTTTTGCCTGTTGAGAAGCAAGTTAGCTGGAGTGTCATCCTTTAGTATTCTTGGTGCAGGCTACTTACCACACTGCCGGCGACACCACCGGCAACACCGGACCGCCATAGGTAGTCGAAGCTTTGCTTGTCTAGTTTGAGGTTTCCGTGTCCTGTGCTCGAAGCGTCACCTCCATTCTCGCGCGGCCGGTGCTTCTGAGCTATGTCTGACATTGTAGAGGAGGAGAAGGTGGACTTGGATGGCGGCGCATGGCTCGTGAGGGGTGATGTCATTCCCACAGAGGTGACTGGGTGGTATATCTCTACAACAGAGAGAGAAAGTTGTGATGCGCGGCGGGATATATACGAGGTAGAGGATGTGGCGGAAAGTCTAGGTAAGGAGGTGTTGTGCTATGATGTGAGATGGAGGTCGGTGGTGATATGGAGTCGGAAATGCCGTCACAGCTGTAATAGGTAAGCAGAGCGCGATTGAGCAACAGGAAGGGATGAGAGAGTTGCCGACAAGTTGGGAAGGAGCGATCGTATGTAGTGCGGATAGATGTTGGGGGCCAGGGTTGCAGTTGTAGTCCGATAAGTCCAGGTACACATGTAATAGCAAGGTAAGGGACTCCTGCTGATGATCGCTTGGAGCTGTTGCTGCGAGGCGGGCTCACCAGCAGTCTTTATGGTCGGAGAGTGATAAACAAAAATCAAGCTCTTTCTGAGCAGAGTGCTTTTGCTGAATATATTGTGATAAAGGCACTATCCACAGGCAGACCATAACGGGAGATCCGGGGAAGGTGCGAGGGGAGCAAGTCAAAAGTCCAAAAGGTATTAAGGACTGGAAATCTGGGGGAGGGAAACCACGACCGACCAGGCACGCGGGCCTTCCCAGCGAATGGACTTAAATTACTAATAAGGCAGGCTCGATGGTCATGTGCGCATTGTTCAGTGGAAACCAGCAAAACAGCAAGCACACTAGCACAACAGAAGGCAGGTGTAAGGGAAAATTCTACCCACTTGCAGCAAACGCCCCTCTGTCATAGAGGTAGGTCATAGATGGCTAGCCCCGGTAAACCGTCGCAATGCCTACTATCCGAGCCGACGCTTACCGAACTACAGCGCACTGCTCTTTTGCACGTGAAAATCCCCACGATTGGCATCCCTTTCCCCCAGACGACCTAGACGACCCAGATCGGGAGTTTAATAGTGTCCCTAGATTCGGACGCGCCTTCCTCCCAATCCCCCCCTCTTTACGTTTCACGTCAACTTCACCATTGCCGATGTCGCGGCCGCCAAATTTACTACCGCAGTCTTTGGTGCCATCGTCTATACTCTACGAAAATGCAAACCAGACTGTTGTAGTCGTCGATATACCGCGATCCATCGAAGAAGCTCAACAGCCATGGCCTAGTCGTACTTCTTTGCGAAGCGAGCGCCTGCTTCTCTCCGGCCACCCGCCCGCGAAACCCTTCGAAACACCAACTGGATCATCAAGGATCGATGATGCCACACATACTGGCCAGAGCTTAACAGCGAAACTGGCAGAGCTCACTGCTCAGGCCACCGTTGATAGTGCCCTCGACGCGATACAAACTGCAGCTTTTGACGGGCCGTGGTGTTTGCCGCGGCGCATCCGCAAAGATGATAAAGCCAATGTCAAAGGAGTCGAGGGAAACCTGATTGGCTCGGATGATTCACCATTCTATGTCCCACCTCGGGCACGGTATCTTGTAGGAACCGTTGAGGCTTGCCGAGAGGAGTTTCTGTCTGATGCACCAGAGTTTGACATAATCATACTGGATCCGCCATGGCCCAACCGATCTGCCCGACGGCGTCGACAGGGGCGCAAGAGGAAGAGTAGCACACTCGATGGGAACAGCAACAATGGCAATAACAAAAACGATGACATCGGCTACGACACTGCCTACAATATGCAATCTATGCGGGAAATACTAGAGCAGATACCGGTCGGTGCAAAGCTGACGGCCACTGGCAGTAGCTTGGTAGCTGTTTGGGTCACCAATAATGCTGGTTGCGAGACCATGCTGACTGACCCCAAGTACGGTCTCTTCCGTGACTGGGGCGTCGAACATGTGGCTACGTGGACATGGCTCAAAGTGACTACAAACGGTGAGCCTGTCGTGCCATTGGACTGCCAGTGGCGCAAACCATGGGAGCGACTTTTGATAGCACGACGGCCCGTAGGAGTAGGACTGAAAGCGAAGGCAAAGGCATCTCTTCTACCTACACAGCGCGTCATTGTTGGCGTACCCGATGTGCATTCGCGTAAGCCCAATCTACGATCGCTCATACTACCCTTTATAGCACCCGCGGACTTTGACGTCGAAAGCAATGCGCCGTCGGCCAGCATATTGGGCCTTGAAGTCTTTGCACGCAACCTTACTGCTGGCTGGTGGGCATGGGGAAACGAAGCACTCCTCTTCCAGCACAAATCGTGGTGGGCAGAACATGGTGATGGTGCGGACGATTGACCTCGACGACCATGTTGCTGTATTTCTTCACTCAAGGGCCCCCAAAGCAACTTTGGATCAATACAGTTGAAACCCCGACCCACGACTCAAGTTTGATCATACTCACTAGGCACATCCCATCAACAAAAAAAGCTTTCAAGTTTGGAGATATATATTTTCAATCGTAATTACATGGGTGATACATGCTAAAAGGCGACCTGTCTAATCCTACAAGAAACATGAACCTAAAACAAAACCCAGTTGCTCCCCGTCCAGCCCATATGCACAACTAGAGAAAAGACAAGGACGTTTGCATATTTCCTCCGTCTTGGCCATATCTAACCATTTGCTATTTTTCTTCGATTTGTCGTTTCTCCTTATGCTTGCTTGCCGCTCTCCTTGGCATCCACGACATCTTGCCACTTCTCGTCAAGCTCCACGTCGTTGCTCCATTTCCGCTTGCCAATCACCAGCTCCCGTGCTTGCCGTGCTAGTGCCACCCGGAACGCCGGCACGTGCTTTTGCTCGCATTGCAGGTCAAACTTCTTCTCCAGTGAACGCCTTCTTTGCAGGTGTTCGGCCGTGCTCTCTTGGCTCTTCACGTGTCGGTGAATATCGTAGTCCCACGGCTTGCGCGGGTCCTCGTCCGTACCCAGCTGCTTGTCTGTTGGGATCGGTGGCGGCTTGGGGTACGCAAACGGCTTCACAAGCTCCACCATCATGCGCTTGATCGGCTGTGGGCGGTACCACGGGCCTTGGCCTAAGCTGACCACAAACTTGGTGTCGACCTTTTCGCCAGACTTCTCAGCGTATCGGCGCCGTGGTGCTTGCGGGGTGATCCAGGAGCGTACATTGCGCACCTCGACATTGTAAACGTTGTAGAGGTAGTCGCGGAGGTCGAATTTGTTGAACCGCAATGGGACTTGAAATGTCGCAAAGTATGGTGAGAAAATCTTCTTTGGGGGAAGCATAGTGATAATGTGGTTGGGCCTACATATGTTAGCAGCTGCCCCTTACTAATACGCAACATTTATCTGGCCTGCAGCTCTCGGCAGCACTCACATGTAGACCTTGGTTCCGCCGACTCGGAAGTTGGGGCCTGCTTTGGCCACTGCCTCCGTGGCCGTTGCCGCCGCCTTTGATGCCATATTTTCGGACCGTATGTTATTTCGAGTTTCAATCGATCGGACTCGCAAAGTGTGAGGTTCGAGCAGGGTGCCGGCGTGCAACTTTGTCGTCGTCGGCTGTGCTATTAACGATTTGACGACAAAAAATCACGATAGTCGTTGCTCCTCACTCAGGTGCAGATTTAAAAGTGGACCGACTATATGCTGCTTCAATTGGTCAAAGGTCTCTTGTTCTTCCCAGCAGGTGGGTCACGTGCACTTTGAACAACGTCAGTCGACCTGTCAACTTCCACGCTTGCGCAATAATTTGACATCTTCAAAGTCTGGCCTAAAATGCAGCAATTCAAATAAAACTGCACGATGAACTCGATACAATGAATGGCGTTTGGATCTACCTGTATGTGCCGTTTTCCGGCTGTACATCCAGTCGCTTATCACATCCTCTGTAAAAACGCCCAAATAGCCCAAATAGGCAAGTGCAAATACTAATAAATAATGATAATTATATAATATGATAAAAAGACCAAAAAGTAACAGTATACGCAATATATATATTCAAAACAAAGAGAATTCGTACAAGTCGTGCCATCAGAGCCACTATGCGAGCTCACAGATTGATAAGTTCTAGATCCGAAAAGTCTGGTGGCGCACGGCCGTAGACCACGCGAACCTTGCTATCCAAAGCCGTGCCTTCATTGCTAATCCAGATGAAGTCGCTCATCTTGACCGTGTGCCGGATCTCGTCATCGCTAACACCAATGTCGTCCCGGGGAATCCACACAGTGGGCCGGTGAGCACGCAGCGCAGAATGCTTGAAAGCCTCCCGGACCAGTGCATCACGTTCCTCTGGTGTAAGATCCTCGATTTCGTCATTGTACCCTCCATATAGGGCCTCGCCCATGGCACGCTGTGCCTCTAGGTCCCTTTGGCGTCTCTGTTGGCGATAAGCAGACGCGTTGCGCAGACTGTCTTCCGCCTTGCCAATGGCCACATTTCGCACCTTTTTGCCGCCTCTCGCCGCCCACGATCCAGCATTCACAATGCCTTTTACAGGGTTCAGTCGGTCGGGAAGTCCAAAAGATGCCTGGGTACTCAGCTTGCCCATATTCTTAAGCTCGACCTCATCACCATTGGAAGCTGCTGCAATGCGGCTGTCACCACCTGCAAGAGTGTTGGCCTCGTCTCCATCTTCGGCGTTATTGTCGATGAGACCAAGCCGGCGGTCCTGCAGTCTCTGGAAAGCCTCGTCACGCAACACGGCCTCATCCTCAAATGTGATGGGAAGGTACCGCAAAAGGGGGCCGAACGAAACGTTGAGCATGTACTGGAAGATGATAGTTAAGGCGAGAACGACAATCATGATGATGCCCTGGGAAACACAAGCAGCATCGCCAGTCTCGTCGCGTACAAGGAAGAATAAACCGATTAAACAGAGCTCCATAAAGTAAACTCCAGTGAATGTCTGATTGATGGCCCGCGGGTACAACACGCCTCCAGTATCGATCTTAAAGCGTGTGACGTAAATCATGTTGTACCGGTAGGCAGCCCAAAGCAGCCCAAAGGTGATGATGGCAAAGATGGAAATCAGTGGAGCAATCACGGAGTAGACCAATGCGATACACGCAAAATTGGTGTACACGGGGAAGAAGGAGCCCCACGAGATGGTCGGCAGCTGTGTCTGGCGCTTCCACTTGCTGCGAGCAGTGTCGTCCATAATTCGTGCAAGCACATACCAGACCAGGAGGACAGTGATCTGGAGAAGCGTACCAGAGCTGGTGGACAAGGCCTGCAGAATCATGTAGCTGAAGAAGTAGTTGGCAGCCTTGGGAAGGTTCTTTGCCAGTGTTTCCGGAATACCTTGCACATCCGTCACAGTGTCTTGGATAGTAGTGATGGCACCGCTGGCAATGGACACAACAAGGAACACCTGCACAAACAGGAAAAAGAAGTAGTACACCTGAACAGACTCGTCTCTTTGCGAGCCGGTCTTGGCACCTTGGAATTCGGCAAGGAAGTTGAAAATGATAGGAACAAATGTAAGCAGAACCGACAGCAACAAGGCAGGCAAGACACCGGCAACAGCCTTGGCCACATTGTACGTCATTTGATTGTCTCGGATAAAGCTCAACCAAGAGTAGTTGTCCACGAGAGAGTCAATCTGCGATAGAGATGAGGTAAAAGCGACAGGAAACGCCCAGAGAACGGTCATGCCAAAGACAATAGCAATCACAATAAAGGTGCGCAGCCACTCATCCCACCAGCGTATGGCCATGTTGCCCCAAATAACGTCACCGGGAGAGACCTCCACAACGCGAGGTGCCATGTGCTTGGGAATATGGTGGGTGACACTCTGGCAAGCCATGTGAGCAGCAACCTGGTTGTTGAATTGAATAAAGGCAGAGTTCATCTTGGGGTAGCGCTCGTGCTCCTGCTGGTCCTTTTCAATCTCCATGTTCAGCCGTGCGAGTTCCTTACGGCAGTAGTAGATTGAATCAACCTTCTTGTGGATGAGGGGAAAGCCGGGGAACCAGCCGGGAGTCCAGTCAAACAGAGGCAGACGGTGTGTCGGGCGGTCAGACTTCTTCAGCCATTTTTTCCACTCGGCGCTCTCGTCTTCTTGTTCGTCACCAGGGTAATCCGGATTGATGGTGTCCGGGTAATCAACAGGGCCCTCATCGGCACCAAAGAATGGCATTTCAGACTTGATCTTTGCCCACTGAGACTTTGGCTTCCCGTCGGCATCCTTGTCAGAGTCAAATGGAAACTCTTCTCCTTCGTATCCTTGCGGAATGGGCGAGCCGTATGCACCGCTAGGAGGCTTCCAGAACTGCCACCATCTGCTGTTCTCCGTCACAGCCAAGGCATCCCAATCCGTGACCTTGCGAGTTGTGTTGCCGACCTGGTAGGACTCATTAGGGCGATTAATGAGAGAGACATCGGAGGGTCTCGAGACGCCAGCCTGCGTTGGCGTGAGAGGCTCTGCTGAGACATCAGATGCCTGCACTTGGTGGTCACGACCAAGACGAGATCTGTGGTTCTTAAGGATGCGACCAACGGAACCAGGCCGGCCTTGGTTGCCGTTACCGGAAGAGCTAGAAAAGCCGGATTCAGTAGGGCTGTCAACAAATTGAAAGCCTCCCGTCGTCTCGAGCTGGCTGTCGACACCATGCGTGATTGTTTTGGCGCCACCGACAATGCCCTGTCCTGCCTTTCCGAAGACGGCAGCTCCACCCTTGATACCCTGGCCGGCGATTTTAAGACCAGTACCGAGGACTGGTACCTTGAACCCTCCTGATCCACGCGTCAGATTATTCTTGGAGTCATTGCTGTCGATGCTATCGCGCCCCGACTCGTCACTATCCTGCATGCCGTCGATCTGAGGAATCTCCTGGTCGCCACCGCTCAGGCCGCCGGGACCCTGGGCCATCTGCTTTGCGTGGGCATCCTCTTCCCGCTGGCGCTGCTCGCGCTCGGCCTTGGTCTCCTTGCTGGTTTTTTGCTTCTTACGCTCATGCTTCTCTTCCTTCTGGCGCTTCTTGAGCTGATTTCTCTTGGCGTTGCGAATGAGTTCACTTTCGACAAACTCCAATTTCTGATGGAACATGTTGCGCTGCTCGATTTTGTCGAGGAGTTTGGTGTAGTCCCGGGTCAACCAGATATTTCTAATACCCCCGGGGAAGACATCAAACAGTCCACGAAGAGCTTCTTCAGTAAGCCATTTCTCAGGAATGCCCGAAACCAGGACCGTGTTGGAGGATGCACGTAAGCGGTGCTCAGCGCTGGTAATGTAATCCTGGCGAACTTTGATGTAAATACGCAGTTCAGAGTAGGAGATGTAACAGACCCAGCCCACGACCAGAACAGCAAGAATCAAATGAGCCCAGCGGCGACTAGTATTCTGAGGCTTGATGTTGCCCCAGGCAATAGTGTCGAGGCCAGAGGGAATCGATATATCGCTGGAATTGGTGACGCTGCTCAGCGATTGGCCGATGCCGTCGATGTAGTTGAGCGGAACCAAGATCGGGATGACGATGAGAGCGATCGGGATGAAAATGACAAGTAAGGTCTGAAGATAGCGTAGGAAGAAATAGGCGTCGAGGCCGCACTTTTTGATGATGTCCTGGTCGCGGACTTTGTAGAGAGACTTGAGGAGCCCCCAGGGGCTTGCAGGTGGCGGGTCGCTTCGTTCTCTTTCGGGTACCATGAACGTCTTGGGTTTGCTGAGGGCAACTGTTAGTGGTGTGACAGCAAGACAGTCAAAGCAAAGAAAGAAAAATGAAGAAATAAATAAATAAATAAAATGAAAAGAGAAAATAAAAAGCAACATAGGTTCGGGCGACTCACAAGATGCGTGCTAACTTATTCCGTAGGAGCAGGAACAATCCTATCTGAACACCAAATATAATCAACGACGTCGATAGGGCAGTGAAGAATGCGACAATGCTAATGCCTGCATCAGATTGTGCCGTACCGGTGCCGGAGCTATCCGTGGTGGTTGCTGCCGCCGACGCGGAGGAAGTGCTCGTAGTGCTCACTGTGCTCGACATTGTGGCGTTTTGAGTACAGTGGCGTTATGAGGAGAGGGAAAGGGTTTGGAGAAGACGAGGGATGAGGAAGAGAGAGATGAGAGGAGGTAATTAATGGAGAGGAATAAACAGAAGAAAGGAGCCCGAGATAAACAATTAACGATGACCCTTGCCTAGGAGGGGCTGTATCCTCCTGAATATGGGTAATTCCAAGCTTGTTTCCCGATATGGAGAAGGTTCGTTTTTCCTGTTGTTAATTTTGTTGATGGGCCCAGCTGGTGGGTGTGTGACGTCGAGGCTATTCTAGCACGACGAGGCAAATTGCCAGGAGGGCACAAAGCCAATATACAGTGGATGGCAAGACAGCGTAAAGAGTTTAGCTATCTCTTGACAGCCGACCTTTGAAGGCGGAAAGATTGAGATTCTGGGGTAACACCCGTACGGTGCACGTCAGCTGGTGCCGGCACCCGATAGCGACAACGCTGATGTGGTGACGGGAAGCATGCAGTGAATCAGTGAAGCAGAGGCCGTGTGATGAAGGGATGCCTGAGAAGTGGAGGACAATAATGAGCTTATTTCAGCTCAAGGTGTGACGAGGCGATAATGGTGATAGGTAGCTGTGAGATGCCGGGGGAAAGAGCGAGTGGTGGGTGGCGCGTGTGTTACAGCGAGTCCCGAGATGTGTGCCGTGAGTTGCAGGCTGCACGATGGCACGGCGGGAGTATGATGGGCAGGAGATTAGCGAGCGTGAGAATCTGGAGGTGCGATTGCCGAGGTACTGCAGAGGATTTGAGATGAGACTAGGAAAGAGGATCTTGAATAGACAAGGAGGTAAAGTAGGATGTCTATATGTCGAGCCGTTGATATGTCGATGTTGATATCGCTGTCGATGAGAGGGTATCACCGCTTTGAGGAGTTTGAATAATTATGCAACAAAGAACGGGCGCTGATGGACTGGTTTCAAGCTGTATCAAAATAGCAAAAGACAAAGCCAAAATTAACAAGAGGATTAAAATATGCAAACAACGACAAAGCAGAAAACAATGAAGATGAGAGGCCCAGAAAGTTCAAGAAAGAGTGAGAGGTGTGCGATGCTGTGCAAACCATGCTATTGGGAGGAAGGGCTTGATGTAAATACACAGCTGGTCGATCACCATCAACGTCACAGGCTGAGGCAGGAGCAAACGATGGCTTTTTGATCGATCACTAGCTCATTAGCTCACAGGATCATTGGGCTCCCTCGCTCCTTCCCGAAGCGCTGGTGGGTGGACAGCTCTTGACTTTTCTCGGCGCGCCACTCTGCGCCTTACTTCGTACTTGTTTCGACCTTTGATCTTTCCTTCTTTTGCTCCGTGTCTAATATGTGCCACTCTCCGTGTCTATGGGCCACTTGCCTATGGGCCACTTGCCCATTCTGTCTCTCAATTTGGCGCAATTGCTACTATTTCTCCATTTATTTATTTTTTGAATTAAGTTTACCCGCCGAATTTCCATAATTAATATCTCTCTGTGCCTAGTTATTCCTCTTTACCTCGCCCATTTTGCTAGTCTAGCGCCTGAATGCGGATTTTATGGTTCTTTATCTCTCTTTTCTCCTTTTCTACTTTCTCCTTTTTTCTTTTTGCACTGGGTGGTCCTCGGTCCTTTGTGTCGACTCGCCGTGTATGCGCCCTGAGACCCTGTGTTCCACCCTCGTCAGGTGTTCGTTTGCTGTCCGAAAAGGGGCCTGAAACAAAGCAAGGTTTCTAGGTCTGGAGCCTATGCATCTCCAAGGTTTCATTGGCCAGCGAGCACAGTGACGTCGTTTATGCATTAGCATTGTTGGGCTTGCGTAGTCGGTGGTAGCCGCTTGTCTAAATTAGCAGCTGGCCAGGGGTCCATCTCAATCACGTGCGAGATCTCGCTACCGTCTAAAAATACCGTGCTTAGTCATGTTGGTATGTCGGCTTTCTATGTGCGGGGATCATTTCTCGAAAATTTTCAATACTACCGTATCTTACCTGATATGATCAGCAAAAGCCAACACCACGGCAAAGACGCACCCCCAATGACTTGCCTCAGAATGGGGGCCTTCTATGACCATGGTTTCTCGTTTGCGCCGGCTTTTCTTCTCCGACACTGAGTGCTCGGCTGTTGCAAAGGTGCACAGTAAACAGGCCTCGTGTCGGCTGAATCCAAAGGCGGGATTAATCGGACTAGGGTGCTAAGCGTGGCTTCGGGAGCTATCTTTGCGACGCTTGTATGTTCCGTTCATTGCGGAGGCTTGCTGGCGCCGTTGATGGCCTTACGAGAATTTATGAAAACGCTATAAACGCGTATGGGATCGGACAGAAAAATGAAGCCGAAGTGTCTTTTTAAGTGAGGTTTAAGTGAATCACTAGGGAAGTCTACTGAGGGAGTCAGGTATATTCATCGGAACATTCACATGACGAGTGGCCTATATGTTTCAAATCACTGCTGGTGCTGTGGAAATAGAAAATAGGAAACCTTACGAGGGAAAGTTAGCAGAAAGGGGACGTGAAAAACAGACCACGACATTACGAAATTCAGAAAGAGAGTTGGCATCCCAGACATACCACCTTTTACCATTTTGAATTACACAGCATCGACAGCAATATGGCGTCACCATTCGATTTGCGCATAGCCATCATTGGCGCCGGCATGGGTGGCCTAGGATGTGCTCTGTCGCTGTCCAAGAAGGGTTTCAAACACATTGACGTCTATGAGTCGGCAGCAGACCTTGGCTTTGTGGGCGCAGGCATTCAGCTGGCACCCAACATGGCGCGCATTCTTGATCGGCTCGGATGCTGGGCTGACATTGAGAAGGAGGCCACCAATGTCCAGGAGACGAGCATCCGCCAAGGGAGCTCCGACACCGAGCTCGTCCATGTCGACATGAGCGGAATCCGTGCACTGTACGGCTACGCGCACTGCACAGGCCACCGTGCCTCGCTCGCCGGTGAATTGTACAAGGCATGCTTGAAGGAGCCGGCCGTCCAGTTTCACTTCTCGACAGCACTAGTTAGAGTCGATCAGTTTGGCCCGCGCCCGGTTCTGCGCCTGAAAAAGAGAGCCCCCAAGAAGTCTAAATCCGCTGCAGATGACATCAAAGGCACTGACGGCGCCAGTGAAACACCAGCACCAGCACCAGCTGACAAGGTTGAGGAGAAGGAGGACCCAAACACTACAAGCCAGACTATTGAGGTGGACGTACTTCTTGGCGCCGACGGCATCAAGTCGGCTACCCGCGGAGCCATGCTTGGCGACCTGGGGTTGACTACGGGCGAGGCCGACACGGGTCAGGCAGCATACCGCATCATGCTGACGCGTGAGCAAATGGCGCACGACCCAGAGATGATGCGCCTTATTGACAACGACCTTGTTGTCAGGTGGATTGGCGAACAGCGCCACATCATTGCTTACCCGGTGGCCAGCAAGACTATTTACAACCTGTCCAGTGCCCAGCCCGACGTGCACTTTGCCGAGGCACCGTCGGCAACGTACACGACGCGTGGCTCCAAGTCTGCGATGCTCGAGGTGTTTCAGGACTTTTGCCCGCTCGTCCAGCGCATGCTCAATATGGTGCCCGAGGGCGAGGTGTGCGAGTGGCGCCTGCGCCAGCATCTCGAACTGCCGACATGGGTTCACGGATCCGTAGGCCTGCTCGGTGATGCGTGCCACCCCACGCTGCCTCACCTGAGCCAGGGTGCCGCCATGGCCATTGAAGATGGTGCCGTCATCGCCGAGGTTCTCAGCCGGGTGCAAATGGCAGCGTCTGCCAGCGAGAGACAAGGCCTGGCTGAGCAAGCCACCAGTGTCCGCCGCTGCCTCAAAACATATGAGCTGCTAAGAAAGGAGCGCACAACTATGCTCGTCAATATGGCGTTCCACTCTGGTCGCGTACTGCACCTGGGAGAGGGTGCTGCACGGGAAGAGCGTGACCGCCAGTTTGCAGAGCACTCGTCCAACGGCAAGAAGGCTATCCCGGACAAATGGGCGTCACCGGATGTGCAGAAGATGATCTACTCGTATGACTGCGTGGCAGACACCAAGGCCGAGTTTGACCAGCTCTATGCGACTGTCGAGTAGAAGATCAAGCAGATGGTTCAAGGTTCCGTCGTAGGTTGCACGAATCTGGAAGAGTTTTGAGACTTGAATGAAGCATTGTATTGTATAAAGCGAAATGTTTCTTGTATTAAGATAGCTACGCGAGAGAGAAAAAAAGAAAAAGACAAAAAGGCACAAAAGAAAAGAAACGTGCAGAACGTGAAGACGATGACGAATCGAATTAAAACTGCACCAATCATCGGGTCGGTCGCGAAGGGTTGTTGCGAAGTGATGAAAACAATAGGTAACCCAGAAATGAAAACGCCGGTACTCCTGTCCAATGGTGGCCGACGAAGCTGCCTGGGGGCGCCAACAAAATAGGGACAGCAACTAGATTTTATGCTCTTTCTTCTTTTTGGTCGCTTCACCCAGGCAACGCTGCGCTCTGTACACCATATTCACACTTCGTGTCCAAATTCGCGCTTCAAAGGCTTAGAAGAGGCAGTCGAGACAACAGCAGCAAGCGGCGGCACCTAGCAGCGCAGTAAGACAGCCGTCCGAGCCGGAACGACCTTGGTCCTGCTGGTATTGGCCCGGGGGAGGCTGCTGCTGGTAGTAGCCAGCCGGGGGCTGCTGACCATAGGGTTGCTGTCCGTACGGCTGCGGGCCGCCATACTGCGGCTGGCCGTACGGCTGCTGCTGCTGGTAGTCCATCGGGGGACCCTGCTGGTAAGGACCGGGACCGTTGTTGTAACCACCAGGCTGGCCGTAGTGTGCGGCGGGGGGCTCTTGGGGGCCGCCAGAGTAAGCGGGAGGCTGATCGTGCTTGCCAGACATGACGGGCTGTTTCGATAGATTTGGTAGATTTAATTTCTAGGGGTAGTAGGAGGCGAATATGCGTGTGCGCAGGGGGTCCAGATGCAGATACGTCGTGTGTATTTGTTTGGTGGACAGAGAGCGAAATGATGTTAAAACACTTCAAGTTGGTGCAATTGATATAGAATAGTTGTGTGCTCAACAGAGATGTAGTTGGAATCAAGCGTGAGATCTCGTACAAACAGGAAGAAAGGAGGATGGTGTCAGAAAAAAAGGAAATTGGGACAAGGTCAAACCGTTCGCATTGGGAAAGAACCGCTTGTTGTGACTCGGTAGGTGCCACTGTAATATACCCGGTACTTTGTCTGTCCCTCGCACCTGCCTCGTCAGCTAACCTTACAGGCAGCACTAATACACATATACGTGGATTACTAACTGCGCAGCCCCTAAAAGCGTATTATGTTTGCACTATATCTGCACTAACAGCGGTACTATGAACAGAGCAGATGATCCGTTTGACCCCATGGAATCGAGTCTTGGCTGGAACCATAGGCCTCCTGTTGTTCCACAGTAATTACAACGGTCGGCGGTTGTAGAGAAAAGGAGGAAGGAACGATTGTGCCGTGTCCCGAGTTGTTATTGTTCGCGGAAGGAGCAACACACATTCTTTCTAGCAACCAGTCCCTTGACGAACCAATGACCATTAGAGGAAAGAGCACAGAGTATCGACAGTCAATAATAATAGAGATCATCCATGACGCAGCCAAGACCTCACATCATCCGCCGCGCTGCGCCATCATAAAAGAGTGGCGCCCTTTGTTAGACCAGCCGCGTATCGATGCTTTGGTGGCCTCCCAATGTGCTCTCGCTCTCGATGGCTTGCGCTATTCCCACAAACTCTGAGTGTCAAGTAAAGTAAAAGCCATACTGAGTATCAAAAGCATGCGAGGGCTCCTAGTGTCAAAAGGAGTAACACGACAAAACAGACCTGCATTATACGTGGCCCAGCCAAGAGACTCCAAGGTCTTGGAATATTATAATTACCTAACAAAGCGTATTGCGCGTCAGGCATGGCAGCGGGCTTAACTATAACACGTGATCTATCACATGTCTGGTAAAATATGTGAACCGCCCAATAATTGGTGATAGTCTCGTTTCATAACGGTAGTTAAAGCTTGAAGAGGTTCTGTTCCTCTAGAACATCATACATATTGATAAACAGATAAATACTTTTTGGTATATCTTTTTGATTCACTACTATTTGTAGCTTGGCCAGCAAAGACATGGCTAAATCATGCCTTATCACGCTACAATGTTGCGAGTGGTTTACAGTGGGTGATTCAAAGCAAGTGATTTTTAATATGATTGAAAATATGTGTACAGTATTTGCAAATGCATAGCGCAGACACGCACTGTGCTCTCATAATATAATTCGATAACCGGAGCTCTTCTGCATGTGTCCAGCTTATGTAAGATCGAAAGTGTAGGCCGCTCTTTCCTTTGCGCTCCCCGGCGGCGTTCTATTGGTGTAGAACCTCCAAGTGGGCCCTTGCCAGTACGCTAACTTTCCCGGCAGGCAATTTATGGATATTTGGCTGGCATCGCGTGAAGTTTGTACTCTTTCCCCTCCTGGCTCTTGCCCAGTTTGTCTGCTTCTGTTCGCTCTTTCCCTATCCTCCCGAAGACTTTTTCCCAGCTCTTTCCTTCTGGAGCTATTACTACGGCTTATCCTCCTTTGCTCCTTCCTCTACCCTTTTTTTTTCTCTCTATAGGCTTAATAATTACATTGCCCATCTGAAGGAGGAAAATATTAATATCAGGTCCCCCCGCGGCCCATTCATATAAGTACGCCCATATTTGCCAACGATATTGCCATTTTCTCGCATTTTAACTTGATCTTCAGACCCCGTGCGTGTGGCTGCATTTCCTCCTTCTCAGACCCAATACTCCAATATTACAGAGACCAACGGGAAGATTACGACCGACCAACCCCTGCCTCCTTCTTCTTTCGGCGGGACGCTCTCAGGTGCATTTCTTCCTATCTTCGCTCTTGCGGTTTCTTCACTCGTCCCCCCTCATCTCATCTCGCTCTCCCACTTTTGACTTGCCCTTAACAACATCATCTCATCCACAACGACTAACAACCGTTGGCCTCTTATCCCTTCCTTTCACACGGACGCCTTTCTCAATGACCGAGATTCTGTATTTCGCAGCGGAAGATGCAGCAAAGCTGGAGCCATACCTCCCTTCACGCACTGCCCAGACATCGTCTCAGACAGAGAGTGAAGGGTCTTCACGCCCTTTTGTGACGCTGACTTTTGCCACATCTCTTGACTCGTCCCTAGCTCTAGCTCCGGGCGTTCGCACAGCTCTGTCAGGACCCCAGTCCAAGGCAATGACGCACTTTTTGCGAAGCCGATACGATGCGATCTTGGTTGGCGTGGGTACCGCGATCGCCGATGACCCGGGTCTGAACTGCCGGATCTCAAGTGAAGATGCCGAAGAATGCACGCCAACTGTCACTTCTCACCAGCCACGGCCCATCATCATTGACCCGCATGACCGCTGGCCCTTCACATACGACAGTCGAGTCTTGGCTACACAGCGCCGTGGCTTGGGACTTGCTCCATATGTTATCACTGCAGTCCCCGAACCGGATGCCACAAAGCGCCAGCTTCTCGAAAATCACGGTGGCAAGTACTTGATCATCAACAGCAACAGCAGCACGAAGACCACCACTCGTTTCCAGTGGGAAGACATACTCGCAAGCGTGATTGCCCAGGGCCTCCGCAGCATCATGATCGAGGGCGGTGGAAGCATTATCAACACATTGTTAGCCCCAGTCAATGTTGATCTCGTTGATTCGGTCATTGTCACAATTGCTCCAACCTGGCTCGGGCGGGGCGGCGTTGTCGTCTCGCCTGACCGCGTCCATAACAACAACAATCAGGCAACAGCGGCAGCACGGCTAAAAGATGTCAAGTGGAAACAGCTTGGTGATGATGTTATATTGTGTGGAAGACTGAACAGCTCGGTCTGTTGAAGACTGCCCATTTTGGAACAGGAATAATACCAGAAATTGTCCTCCTTGAGAAAAGAACATTCGCCCATATACATAACAAATAACGAGACAAAGTCGAAAACAAAAAGTCAAAACACTTTGGGGTGAGATTTTGGTCAACCAGCCCGCCATCGGCAAATGGCGTACACTTCCACTCGGCTACCCGACTCCCGAAACCGACTACAAGTGGCCCTGCCACTTGATCTCCAGCCGTCGCAGCGGGTAGTAGAAGATCGCGGTCACAACAAACGCTACCTCGAAGCCAATGTCTCCCGTGTGCTTGGCAATTGGTCCGACATACCAGGCCTCGTCCATGCCTGGAACAACCAGCCCAAACGAGATAATGGAAGCACCGATAGCAGCCAGTCCGGATGGCAGCTTCTTGCGCACGTTCCAGAAGGAAATGTCGTATGACGAATAGTCCATGTGCCGGATCAAGACGAGCTCCTCCAGCAGCACGGCAGCGAAGCAGCCAGCCCAGTATCCTATTACGGCAAGGAAGTTGGTCAAACTCTCCTCCCATGACTCGGCAGCCTTGATGGCAAAAGGTATCATGATGGCCAAGGTTACGATAACAAACACAATCCTGTGGATGCGCGCAAAGAACGGCACCAACATTTGCAGATTCAGCGATACCGAGTATGACGATATGGCAATATTGCCAATGCTTGCGAGTGCGAGCAACACGACAATAAACTTGCCGAAGTCACGAGCTGGTGTGAGCATCTCATAGATCACGCCTCCAACATTCGACACCTCATAAGCCTCAGCCCAAGATGGAACGTTCGGGATGGCACCACCAATGGCAGCACCCAGAATGAGCAGAGTGACTGATGGGATCAGGATACCGAAATAAACATACAAAAAGATCTTGAGCCTATGCCCAACAGAAAAGACCGCCTGTCAGCAAACACCAGCCAAGACAATGTATGGATGGTGGAGGTCACTTACTTTGATGCCTTTGGGCTATGGTATGTGGCATAGTCGGAGACAGTACCACTGAAAGTCAGAAAGTACCCGGCGATGATACCGCCATATGACAAGACTTGAGGAGCTGTTGCAGGCGGTACTTCGGTTTGCAGATGGAGATACTTGCCACCACATCCGACCGCAATGACAAGACTGATCAGGTTGGGGATCCATGACCAGCGCTCAATGGCATGCAAGGCACGGTATCCCAACATTGACGCGAAAAGACTCACGATGCAGATGATGACGATACCGACCTTGACGCTTACGTTATCCGGATTCAGAGCCGAGATCGCCTGCCCTCCGACGACGGCGGAGATGAGGGTGAAGCCTGTCACGGTAGCTGCGTTGAGCAGCAGCGGAATCGTTACAAGTATAAGGCTGTTTTGGCATGATCAGTCACGGCTTGCCGCAGCAACATTTCTATCATGCGTGGTGAAAGTTCACTTACCCAAATGAATAGCGGGCCAGGATTTGTTGGCGCATGCCGGTCTGTGACCCGGAGATTCCGAGAAAGGCGGGTGGGAAGATGGTCAAGATACCAAAGAAGAGGATGATGAGGGATGTGTCGCGAAGGCTGAGGCCAAACGTGTACGTGCCCAAGATACCAGTCGGAAGTCTACGACCAGGTTAGAAGAGTGCGGGGAAGGAGAGAGAGGCACAAAGCAGCAAGGCACGACTCACGGCAAAAGACTCATCATGCTGGTGAAGAAAAGGGTAAAAAGGTTGCTGTACTGCGTGTTGGTGCGCTGCTCTAGGGGAACAGGCTTGATACCATTGTCCTCGAAGCCGGCGTCGATCAAGCGCTGGTACCACTTCGGATTCTTCTCGGGGCTAGGATCATAGACCTCGCCTTCTTTGACAGTCAGAATGCTGGCAAAGCCATGGCCTGACCGGCTGTTCTCATTTTGGCTCTCGATGGGCATTTGTTTCTCGACATCTGCGGCATAGCTTTGGGCCTGGGGTACCGGATTTTCTTTGTCAGAAGAAGACATCTTGGGACTGGTGGGGTTGCTCTGCCTGTGGTATCTTTTGTCAAGTTCTTCTTATTGTCTGGCTGTTTCGTTCTTGATGATATGAGCCTGGACAATGCAGGAGCAGATGGCTGATCCTTTAAATTGATTTTAAGTGACCTTAGGCGACAAGGTGTCGGAGTCAAAAACGGGAATGGCTACAAATGCGGATTTTCAGTTCCTGGCTAGCGCCGGTTCAATTGGTGTGTTTCCCAAATGAAGCACTGCTTGGTCCCTTTGTTCCCTCTATCCTGGTCACGTGCTTTGGGTGACTGTGCACTTAATCCCGCTTTTATAGGTTGCATTTCTTGGCGCCGGTTTTCGCAGTGCGTTTTGACGAGTGTCGGCACAACGGTGATAATACTTTGTCGCCTAGAATTCGAGCGGACGATAAAGTGGAACTGAATTTGGGTTGCAGCGGCATGACGGAGAGGGGGTGACAAGACGGAGAAATGAGAGACAAAAGTGATGGGGAAAAGGGGGGACAGGATGGAAGAAGCCGGACTGTGTCTCGCCAGGATGGAGAGGGCCACACAGGCATTCGCTATTCAGGTATTTGTGTTATTGAGTATGTGCTAAGTCTCATCTTCTGAGATCATGTCTTTTTCGGCCACTTTCTCTGCTTTCTCTACGTTTCCTCATTCTATCATGCCACTTCAATTCTTCGCATTGGGCATTATGCTGAAGCTTTGGGGATGAGTCCGGGCTCTGACAGCCTACGGTCGGGTGCACCTTGTGCTTCTCTGCACACCCGATTGCAAAGTTTATAACACCAGGAACCTCCTGGAAGCCGTGCCTAGATCATTAGGAATACGACAGCAAAAGCACAGAAGTGGGCACGCATGGATTAAAAGAGACGGTGGTTAGACAAGCGGGCATGCTTCATCATGGATCTTCAATATCACAGTCGTCCTGTTCTGGCTTGGTTCTTTGCATTTCCGGTGGCTGCTTTCCAATTCTCTTCATTTGCTGATGGGGAGGGGTGGACTACGATATTATTGGCGGCAGCAATGAATGGCCAGCCAACGCTAAATTCTTTTATGGAGGCCATCCATGTCGTGGTCAAGTTCATCTCGTACTACCAATTGTAACAACACAGTCAACGATGGGATCTGAAGGCAGGCAATTGCATCACTGCATGTGTTGGCGCACAGCTGCATCAACATATCGAACTTGTTGAGGTCAGGACGAGCGACGGCATATACAGCACGACCAGCATCTACGACCCGGCAAGCCTTCAGTCTGGATTTTCGTCAACATAATAGCTCTGTCGAGACATGGGCGGGTACCTAGCACCACCTGGACAAAAGTACCTCTCGTTCCACCTTTTTTGCAGCACTCGGTCGGCGTTGGTTATCCAAAATCTACTTTGGATTGTTGTCGGGCAAGCATGTTTTGTTCAAACATACATGACTACTTGGAGTACGCCCTTAGTGTCTTCTTTCGGCCCCCGGCTACTGGCCACCTGCTAGTGTTGACAGCTCGAATCCGATCGAATTACGAAAATGAGCAAGCGGGGATCTACAAGGGCCAGCGATAAAACGACTTGTTACTGACGGAGCCGAAAACATTTTTCCTTGAGCGTCCATCTTTGTCTCCACTCCGAGCGACAGAGCAACAGCTTTCAGTGCGAACAGCAGTAGTGCAGCGACATCATTTTTATGACTCTTCTCGAAATTTTCGACGACTTCGTGTACTGTTCGAAAAAGGCTGCCAGCACAATCTACGGGCTTTGGCATCCAGGACGGACAAACAGAGGTTGTTCTGGGCTGATTTATGTCAATTGTCAATCTTGCTCACCGGGAAGTTTTGCTAGGGTCTGGCTATGGCGCGTTCATCCGCAAACGTTATTTGTGGGCGGCTATGCTTATGCCAAGTATTGACATGCGGCGTAGCAGAGGTCATTTTTCATGCCTCGAGTGCAAAGTCTCTGCAGTCACTGACAGAGCGCTGTCTTGACATGAGCATCATTTGAAATTCATCGTTCAAGAAGTCCCGGACAGAAGCAGAAGCAGGCGGCAATCTCAATACGAGTGAAGTATAGCGACAACTAAAGAGGGCAGTGGACTTTGATTGTTACTTCTTGCATACTCTTCGTCATGCTCACATTGATAAATTTGCTTCTCCGGTTTCCTTCTCCATCAGTCCTAGACAGGCAAGATACATGATGGAAACATCCGGGTCGGTCACCAAGACAAAAATGATCATGTCTAGCAAAGCATATCATACCATGCGCAATATTTATAGCAGGTATTCCGACATATACAGGCGGAGCTTCCTATCTCCGCTAGTTGAGGAGAATGGCGTCGCCTCGGCTCTCCACAACGGACTGGTAAGCCGATCTTACGCCGCACGTAGCCGCTTCACGGGCCGAGATGGTCCCCCGCGATTACAGAGATCATAGTTTGATTTTTCCCGAGTCATGCATCTCTTGTCGGTTGGAGAATAAATTGAGGGTTTTGCTTTGGCGACATCCCGCTGCTGGGCGTACTCATACGTCTAGTTCTACTATGCGTTTAATCCCCCATGCTAAATTATCTGGAGTCGAATCATTGTAATACATTTTGAGAATGCGGTCAAGAACTTTGCGTTGTTTTGTGTAGATTCGCTGACAGTTTTTAGAGGAAAATTTCATGTGCCAAAACTACCATCTAAAAGCCTGAGAGATACCGTAGGATCATATATGAGCTGCTATTCTTGTTGTCTTGGAAGTCCTAGCACACACTTGGACAAGTAAACTGGATACGCCGGTCATCATAAGAAAGGGTTCTTTCGAATTGTGTTTAAAGTGGCATATTTCCTCGCCGTCGTCTTTCTCTGATTATGCCCCATCAAGCTCGAGTGCAGGACGAGAGCCAAGTATGGGATGACTCAGTGGGGGTGAGCAACTTTTTGTATGAAGAATTGACCACGTCTCTGGTGTGCACTCCTCAAAGTTGACAACAAAATACCCAAGCAGCTCAGCCAGCCCTGTGTGTAGGGGCCCTGGAATTACAGTTCCATCTTATAGGTTGCAAATTTCTTTTGCGAATATTTCCGTGCCTCTTACTTTTCAACAGTTGGTGAAGTAAGAAACCTTTTTCAGATACAATCGACAAAAACAATAGATGCAAACGCATGTAGGCGAGAGCCATATTTGATACGGCCCCAGTTTTATTAACGGGAACGGGTGCGGGCCGCGGCCCACCCGGACTGCCGGGACCGACATTGTAGAACGGGCAGGAGCTACGGTCACGACTTCTTTCAACATGCTACATACTGTGAATACCGAAAGATGTCATTGTAGTGACTACATACGCATTTTTCTCCTTTTTTTGTTTATAGGCAAGAGGTACACGTATGAGTCTCCTTGTTCAAGTCTAGATCCTCCTTCAAGACAGGCAGTCATCACGTGTCACGGTCAAACACAGAGCCTCAAGAACTGACTAGGCCTAGGCGTGGCTAATCACATGCCCGTCAAAAGTCAATATGCTCTAGTGTATTTATAAGTGTGGCAAGTATGGCAAGTACGGCAAATATACACAAGTAGAGGTAAGTAGATACGAGTAGTATGACACATCGTGGCGTGACGTGGAAGCCTAGAACTCGGTAGATGGTAGTTGTCATGAAATTGGGAATATACAAAGAGCCTCTTCGCCTCGTATGCAACAAGCCTCGGCACGATCACATGAAATAGGGCAGTGCCTGATCTTTAATTGATGGAATGGCCCTGCAAGGCACGTTCGCGACGCGAGTCTAGGCTAGCAGACCCAGCGAGGACGCATGCCAGCCGATGCCTACAGCCTCGTTGCCTTCAAGGAGCAGACAGTCCTTATTACTTGTGCTTTGTATCTAATTCTCCTTATGGTTTTGTTGCCTTTTTTCTTTCCCTTTAGCAGGATTTATTTATTGGCAGGAATCAATGCAGCCCGCAACAAATACCTGATATGCGATGATTCATCTCAAATAAGATCCTTGTAAATCGTCGTTTGTTAAAGAGCTATGCGTACTCGCCACCAAGGCTTAGCGACAGCGTCATACACTCACACACATCAAACTATAAATGAAGATATCGACGATATGAAGTTGGTTTTAATGAGTTTAATTTCATCGATTCTAGGATACTCGATGCTAGCAAGCTACTTGCTTAGATAAAATTGTGCCGGCTTGAAAAAACGATCAGCCTTGCAGCTATTGGCGGCAAGCCGTGTGTCACATTGAAAATCTCGCTACCACTACGTCGAAAATCGAAAAAAAAAAATAATAATAATAATCAACGTGCAATTGGTACATCGATCCTTCTACTCTTACCGACTTTGACGGTATAATTTTCCTCAATCAGGGCAGCCCTACTTTGTCCAGGCACTGGTTGGTTACATCATTGTCTGTCAGCCTGATCACAACGCAGTGACGCGAATGGCTTGCACCGATCGAGAAGGACCCCGAACATTCGATTAATCACGCTGACACGGCAATGCAGCGTCATAACCAGTCAAAAAGTTTATGTGCGTTGCGTATATCAGAGAAAAGGCAATCACTATGATTAGCGTTGTAAACAGCACCGCTTTCTTACGGGCCTTTTAGAAAGGAGGATTGCAACGGGAAGAATAGCCCGTCACCATATGATGGTTGCGTGGTTTACACAGTAAAGCGAGCAGTAAGGCTCGCCGGTTTCTAGTAGTACATTATGTTGAAGAGGTTGTGAAGAAACGATTAAAAGAGTGATCGCGGAATAGCTGTGAGCCCGGGCATCCGACGCAAACCCGGCTTCTCCGAGATAGAAAGAACACGTTATGGTTTATACTGTTTCCTGAGCGCATGTAACGTAAGACCCGAGGATGCGCGAATGTATAACTCTAGCACAAGGCTGAAAATGGCGTCGTTGCAAATTAAGAGGAGAAGGTCGTAAAACCCACAGGGCAAAGCACGAAAGCAGAGCAAGGAGTGCGAGGGTATGTACGGTGGGAAAAGTTACATGGCCTTGGTCTCTAGACAGACTATCAATTTTGTGACAAAATAATTCATCCCACTCGAGCAAATCATCATCTTTTTACCTAAAAAAGAAGATTAATCCCTGGCGAGATACTGTCAGGAAAATTAAAGATGGAATTAGATTGATTTACAGGATGAGGCCAAATAGCAGTCATCGGTACCCTATTGTTGTGTTTGAGGAGGGTGCCCCTTTTTCATATATTTCTTTATTCATTAGCTGTTTTATATATAGGCGAGATTCTTCGGTGTGTGTTTGTTACTAGCTGAGCGGTAGAGGGGCTTCGCCACTGCTGGGCGAAAAGCATAAGAAAAGGAGGTAATAATGCTAAGATATCGAATGTGAGGATAATGGTCGTGTGCTCTTTTACTGGGTAATATGATTTAAGTTGTGCGTTAATTTGTTAACGCACGGATGTTGATAAATATTGTCTTGTACATCGGGGAACTCATATCATAAAGTAAATGCAGGAGATAGATAAACTTAAATGGGCTTGGAGTCCAAAAATAAGTCGAATTTATGATTAAACAGCCGGAGATATAAAACTATTATTTACTGAAACAAACAAAGTGGATGAAAAGTGGTCTCTCATGATAAATGAAGAAGGTCGTCTGCAAGGTCTCGGGCTTCTAGAATATCTTTTACTTTGCCAGCTACTTTCTGTTACAAATACCAACCAGGGTCACAAATATCAGCTACGGGGAAATCACATGCCCATACCACGGCCAGGGGATTAAGATATCTTGATTCGAGGAGGGCATATGCTTCAGCTTGCTTGCACATTCCTCTCGATAAAAACAAGGGGTTACGATCATGGTATTGACCCCGGTTCGTCCAAAGTAAAGCTTGGGAAGCATAGCAGAATGGGCTAAAACTGGAGTCCGTAACATATGTAAAGCAATGTATTTTACTCAGTATGACATGGAGAAGGCCTTGGAGCTGAATAGCGTTGCACTCGGCCACATGTGCTGTAGTATTTGTTGACTTCTGGAATGTTGTGGGGGGCCATTTTTTTATTGTTTATTTTTGCATCGAGATTATAATATCAAACAAAGTCTGCAAAGATTCTTAGACGCTGAAAAAGCCAATCGAGCAGTCAGTCCAGCTAATAACACAATCTTTGATGGCCATGCCAGGACTTGAGCTATTTTCGTTTGAGGGTAGTTTTGACGGCATGGGGTCCGGCATCGATGAGCCCAATCGAGCTCACCGATTGGATTGTTAAAAGACTCATTCAGATGATCGTCTCTAGTGACGGCATACTGTCTACAGAGTAATCACGTCGCAACTGACAGCAAGATGAGTTCATTTAATAGACAAATAATTATGCCATGATATTACATAGTCGATTGTTTTATTTATAGCTTAGTCAGCAAATACGCAGCGCAAACATTGATCCCACAGGTAGCAAGCCTTTTTATAATCACTACACAAAGCTTGCAACTCGCTGTTTATAATAACGGCATACACCTGACGGGCCTGCAGCATGCAGTGGCTAGATTGGCTGTCCACTCGTGCAAGCATGTGGCAAAACATGGACAATCAACGGTAGGCCTCTCGAAGGCAAAAAACAAACAACACGTAGTATTCGTTGGCATATGCTGGAATTAGCAGCATTTGTCTGTCTGATTAAGCAATACTCTTGGGAGTTCCTACTCTTCTGTTAATATGTCTGTCTGGTTGGATAAAGGCCCCCCCCCCCCTTTTTATTGTACCTTGTTGCTCCTTTTCTGTTTTTTTTTTTTTTCTTTTTCTTTTTTTTTTAATGTTTTCTTTTTTCAATCTTCTTATTTGCCTCTCTTAACCAGCAAATAGCGTATCCAAGTGTTCATCAGCAAAGACTCTCCTATAACATGACTGGTCAAAACCCGGTGACCTGGAACCATATGATTCGGGCCTTTCAAGGATAAGAAGAAACGCTGTGTAGAATTTCGAAATGAATCAAGAATAGCTGGGCTTCAAGTCAATATTTTATTGGATTCAACGCCTTTGATATTGACGAAGAGTGCAGTAGCACAACATAAAATATATGATACATGCAAAAGAATATATATATATAAATAGAATATCAAATAACATAACGGCAAAAATAAACGAAAGATGAAAAGAACGCGACAAATAATAATATAATAAAAATAAAGAACAAATTAGAATTGAGAACTTAAAAGTAAAGAAGAAGTAAGAATAAATAAAACGCTAAACCAGGGAAATATAATATATAATACCAAAGCCCCCCCATACTCTGCTCATCTTCCTTCTAGTCTCTAAAGCCTCTTCTGATATTTTCCTATCCTTCAGTCTCCCGTTTCCCGTCTCCAGCCTCCAGTCTATGGCTGCGATGAACTATACCAGAAAACGTAAGTCGAATTAGTTATTTTTGCTGCTACCTTATACGCCCATGTCCATGTCAATCATACGGCCTTGACATCTACATCTACAAAATCTCCCCATTGTCGGCCGACTCTCGTATGTTTACAACGAAATGAGATCATCATACTGACACTCTCTAGGAGCTCTTTTGGCCTGTGATTTCTGCCGACACCGAAAACGACGGTGTGATGGCGAGAGGCCTTGCTCAACATGTAGGGAAAGCAATGCAGACTGTCGATACAAGGATCTCCCCGTTGAAAGGGTCGAGCCGGCACCCGGCTCCGGCGAGGCTGTCACGGAACAGCTGAACCGCATCGAGTCTCTCCTGCAAAGCCTGGTATACCCATCTAGCGGCGTCAGCGATGCCCCCGAGGCTTCCGAGCCAAAGACCACATACACGCTGACAGATACCTCACCACCCGTCAGCGTCGTCGACGCCCTAGTTGATATAGACGATGCTCACTCGCGTTTGTCTCTCCTCCACCAGGTCCCATACGATCCTTACCACCAGAGCCCGTTTGCAGACTATACACAGACACCCCTGCCCTACCAGGATTCCATCACGACCTCCACCGGGACCAACAACGCCCCCATCATCTCACTATCTCCGGCACCTCCAGCTGTACCTCTCGTATCAGCCATGTCAATGTCACCAATACCATCAATGTCTCCAATGGCATCGATATCTTCATTGACAATAGCTTCAGCATCAACACCCCCAATACCCTCGATATCCCCAATCTCCCCGATCTCACAACCCTCCGCATTCGACTCTAGGCTTTCACCAGACTATGCCTTCGCTCATGCCTACCACCTTGGGTACAACTTTGTGGCCAGCACACCAACTGGCTCACCGTCTGACAGCTCGTCACTCCAGCACACAGTCCCAGTCCAAGCTCAACTAGAACAGCAGCACCAGCACCAGCAACACGAACAGGAGAGCCAATTTGCCATTCCCCGTGAGGAATCCACTGCCGCAGACTCACTGCTGTCCATGCCTGAGATCAAGTTCCTCATATCAAGGTTACAAAGTTCAAACAATGGCAAAGACAACACCAACGACACCAAAGACGCCGCCCCTACTCCTACCCCTGTCCGACGCCGACCCGATCTGCCACTCTCCCGCACACACTTTTACGACATTGAAGCTCGCCTCCCCCTGCAGAAAGAACTGCATCTCTTCCATAGCTCAGGGCTATGGAACTCTACTTGGCCGCTGTCCATAACCGACCCGGCCATCACGGACAAGATCAGCATCTACGTTGCTGCCTATTTTGCACGCGTGTACCCCAACACGCCACTCGTCAATATTGGCCAGTATGCCGAGCTTTCAAAAGGCATGTTTGATGCTAGCGAGGCAGGCAGCGACATTTCAAAAGACGACTGCCACGGCCACAGCCACGACTACTCGATCCAGAAAGCAATCTGCCTCACGATATGGGCTATCGGTGCACTGGTAGCTGGGGGGCCTAGTGAAAAAGATTCGGAGCGCGATTCTCTGCTCTATTTCCAGTCTGCCTTAAAAATCATACAGCATCACGCTCTCTGGGACTTTGGTCCTCCTTCCCTCGCTGTCTCTCAGGCACTTCTGCTCGCTGCCTCCTTCTTTGCTCACATTGGAAGGCCTCTTTATAATGCGCGCTTGGTCCATCTTGCTGGCCGCCAGCTTCTGAAACTTCATTATTTAGAAGCTAGAGGCAGCTTTGATGCCGAGCGCCAGCGCGACTTTTGCATAGCCTTCTGGGTATGCTTTCTGTGGGAGAGTGACCGTGTGGCAGAATTTGATGTCCCGTTGAGCGGCATCACCAAACTCTCCGCCGACATGCCGCTCCCCAATAAAGGCGAGACAGACGACTCAGAGACAATGATATATCTCACGGCCGAGATTGCGGCGCGCAAGATATCAAACCAGACACGCGACTGTCTGTATCGGCCTCTCCCAGTCTCAACCGCTGCGGCAAGTACAAACAGTACAGTAGGAACACCACCACCAATGAGCGACGTTGATATGATTGATGCCTTGACATCGACTCAGCCTCACAAAAGACGACGTGGCGATGACGACAGTTTCTCCCTGGTAGCTCCGAGATCAGTTCCACCGCCACCCTCCTCCTCCTCTGCCTCTATCTCCAAGCTGCAAGCATCCACAATCGCCACCACAAACAAATTGCTTAGCGACAGCACAGAGCTCAACCGACAGTTGAACGAGTGGTATCGCATGATTCCCGAGCATGTACAACCACCACTGCAGGGAAATGTTTTCTATAGCGATGCCGGAAATCATCGAATCAACCAAAGCAACCAGAACAACCGGAACAACCGCCCTTCCATCAATCCTATAGAAATGCAGCTGCTGCCAGTGCGCGCCCAGATCCTGCGTGCCCAGTACTATGCCATTCGACACATTATTCACCGCCCCTTTGTTCTAGCCGTTGCCCAGCACCAAAAGCAGAGTATCGAGGTCCGCGAGCGCCGAAATAATAATTTCAGCAGTGGTGCAAAGAGAAACAGAGTTCATGACGAGACAGAACACTTGCCACCTGCAATTCTAGAAAAATGCGCTATTTGCGTAGACTCGTGTCTCATGTTCCTGATTCACGTCTTGCCACTGCTGGATCACAGGTCGCCCTATCTCTGGTCGTTTTGTCAATTTAGCGTCGCCTGCCTCGTGGTGCTGCTCGTGGTGCAAGCCTGTCCACCAATGCACGCGGCCAATGCTGCCCGCCATTCATTCGAGGGCGGTAGATCCCGGAAGATTAGTATAGCTCGTCTGCGAGACGAAGTCGCCAAAAAGCTCAGTCGATGGGCAACAGAAGGTTCCAGTTTCGAGGCTGAGCTACACTTGATTCAAAGCCTCCCTATGCCGGCCTCAGACTCGATTGTTTTCATGATCCCAGCAGGTCTAGCGTTGGCACGCGATTCGCAGCATCTGAGCTCGCGACACGAGTCTATCAAGCGGGAATAGCCGATAGTTAGATATAGTGCAAGTGTGCTTGCGTTTGTGTTAGTGTTTGTATTTGTATTTGTACGCATGTGCTTTTTTGGTGTAACCTTATATGCGGTAGATGGCCTGTACAATTAAATCAGCAGAACAAGAAAGCGCAGCTGAAAGGACAACGGTTTAATACGAACCTTGTGATAAAGAGACGATAATGTGCATATTGATACCAGGATGGCGTTTTGTTGGGTTTACAGCTTCTTTAGACTTTCAAGAATATTATCATAGAAGTTCAAATCATGCAATTTTCAAAATAAAAAATATCAAAATATCAAAATAAACGAAAGTGATAGGTATATATAGCCAAAGTAACGCCCTCGTAAATGCCAAATCATCCAGAAAGAACAAAAAGTAATGTGTCGAGAGTGACTCTTTCTCCTTTGCTTCCAAGTATATCCAGTGGGCAACATTTGGTCGTGAATGTAAAGGAAGAAAGAAAAAGACGGAAGAATAAGTCATGAAACAGAGAAAAAGTTTTTTTAAAAAAAAATCAGAACACAGAAATTACAGCATGTCGCTGTTCGGCTGGCTCTTGGTCAGGTAGTTGCTTGGCACCTTCGGAACTTGTGGAGACCCAGGAAGCTTGTCTGACCGAGGTGCCGGCGGGGGTGATGCTAATCCCGCAGATGCGCCGCTGCTGCCTGGAAGTCTGGGTGCAGCAGATCTAGATGCACCCACACCGATGCCTATGCCCATGCCTGGCATGTCTGGGTACTTCTCGTCACGCGAGCGGCTCGCGGTTAAGCGTCTCATGCGAGATCGAGTGCTCTGGGCCAGCGGACGAATCATCGTCTCAAACACTCCTCCACTGTGCCCAGGCTGGCCACTCACTGCCCCAGCAAGAGAGCCTGGTCTATTGTACAGGTCAGCCTGGCGATCATCTTCATTGTCGGAGAAGAATGCATCTTCGTCATCAGAAGCAGATTCCCGTAGATACGACGAGGATGCAGCAACCGACGCTACCCCGCCGGCACCAGCGCCTGCTGCAACTGAAGCGGGCGCCGAGGGAGACGTCACAGAGCGGGAATGGAGCGATGGCCGGCTACCCGGGCCTTGCGATGATACACCAGCTTGAATTGTCCCGAATTTAAATGCCCCGGGATTCATGGCATTGGAGACGCCAGCAGACATATTGCCATCGCGTGACCCAGGTGGGCGGTCCGCAAACGCATTCTGCAGCGCCGAAGTCGGGTTAGATGCTTGATACAATAGGGGCGAGATCTCGTCGTAGAGCTGGGCGCCAGACGCAACGGCGGCTGCATCAGGGAAGGCTTTAGTGATCGTGATCATCGAGGAATGGCTGTCCCTGGACGCATTGCCGCCCATGTCATCGAAAAAGTCGTCGAGACTGTCCAGTCTGCTCACCAAGTCACCCGACACGGACGCATTACTCCGTACTGCATCGTCTGACATCATGGTATATGAGCGCTCCATGGGTGGTGGGTAGAAGTAGGGGAATTCCTCAACATGAAATTCCACATCGGGTGTGGGTGCGGTTTCAGTTGCCGTGCCCTCGACATTCTGGCAGCTGTAAAAGATTGCATGAATGTTGGCTCTTGTAGACTCGGTCTTCTTGGCAGGGATGGGAATCGCCCATCCAGACTCGTCGGGGATGCCAAACAAGCTCTGCGTCCGTTCGTACTCTTTGCGGATCGTCTTTGATGTTGGCCGCGTCATACTCATACGCACATGCAAGGTGTCTGTCGATGAGCTTGACATAGACATGATATTGTCGAGCACCTGCAGGGCCTCCATGCAGAGATCCGACGACAAGAGTCGTAAAAGAGGTGAAATGAGGTCGGATCCGTGTCCTGCAATGGCGGGCTGGCGCATGTCGATCTGCGGGATAAAAACACACAGTATGCGCATCGTCATGAGCCGCATCCATGTATTGCTGTTGGTCAAGAAGCCCAATAGCATTGTCAACATTGCAAAATCAAGCCGTGGAAGAAACTGCTCTTGTAGTGCGCCATACATCTGCGAGGCAAAGTCTGCTCCGTCCTTATCGTAGGTCGAGGACAGGTACCCGTCAAGTACCATTGCAATCCCACCGTGGCCTTGTGTAAGTGCCAGGCTGAGCAGATTTTGGGTTGTCTGCACAATGTTATCGTCTTGCGTACCACCTTGTTCAAGTTTGTGCAAGAAACGAGGAAGATTTGCAATTAAAGCCAGGAACAGGCGGTCATCATCTCCAACGAGCGCGTCGCTAGGGAGGCGCACTACCTTCTCGATCGTCTTGAGCGTAGCCTCCAGACAGACCGATGAGCGCAAACCCTTATACAAGAGATTCTGCAGGCCCTCAAATGCACCATCCCATTTTTCTGGCTGGCCTTCAAGGAAGAGGCGGCGAACAGCTGGCTGTTGGAAATCAAGCTTATCGAGGAACTGGTTCAGCATCTCAACAGCCTCGAGAAACTCGCGTTCGTTTATTGACTCAAGGCAGGCACACGTCGTCCAAAACAACTGAGGAAATGTAAGGAGCTTGTCTGCATCAAGCTTTGAAATTAGAGTCTTGAGCGTCGTCAAAATTTCCATCGAGAATGTCCGAATCTCAGTATCTTCGTCGGCAATGGTGTTGGACAGTCGAATTAGCATATCGGCAAGCATGTACTGGTCCAGGGAAGTCAAGATGCAGCGGAAAATCTGGAAAGACCGGCATGCAAGATGACGCACGGGGCAAGAAGTAGCCCACGTCAGCGATAGGCGCCCCCACTGCTCCTTGATGCCCGGGAAGGCCACCTCGAAAGTCCTGACAACCTCGGACGTCAAGTACTCCATGCCGGCCGGCACATTGTTGTCCTGGTCGTCGTCCTTTCCATTGCTATCGTCATAGCCCCAGACAACGGCTTTGTCGTGTCGGCGAATCAGTTCGACAAGCCCCTCAATAGCCACAGCCTCGTCGTGCGTCTTGTCGTCAATGTTGGAGATTATAAGCTCGTGGATAAGATGTACCAGCATCTCACGGGCCTGCTCTTGCACCAAGGGGGTGTAGTGGTCCCAGAGAACGGTGACTACTTGCAACAAGATGGGCACATACTCAGACACAAGGTTCAAAGGAGATACCATGAGATCCACAAGCAATATCAGGGACAGCTGGCCGAGTGAGAAGCCAGCCTGCTTTGTTCCGACAGGAAGGGCGTCGTTGAGGTCTGCACAGTACGGAAACAGGCTGCTTGCATCCGGAGGAGGCGGCATAGTCTCCCTTTTCTCATTGGGCACCATGGCTTTCGGGGTGATTTGCATGAGAAGAAAGTCAATCACCTTTTGACCGGGGGCACTACTTGTGCTAGCCAAGAAGACGACAATCTGCTTAGCATACTCCACAAAGTTCTGCTCTCTTCTATCCAAGCACAGGGCCATAATAAAATCGAGAACTAAGCGAACATTGCCAGGATGGGGACCTGTAGCCAATGCTTGCCAGAGTGCCTGTACCTCGTTGTGCAGAGCACCGCTTGACTTGATTGTAATCTCCAGCAAATTGGCAAGAAGGACGTACGACTCGGCTGTGGGGCCTCCGTTGGGGTCAACCTTGAGCTCGACACACTGTATCCACGGCAGGATGACAGCAATCACGTTTCTTTGGGCCGATTGCTGCAGGTCCTTGAAGTAGTACGTGAACTCGGAGAATATGTGAAACGCAACCTCGGTATGTTGTTTCGAGAGACGCTCTGAGATTTTGTACTGTGCAAGCTTGTACACGGCTTTGGTCTTATCGGAGACACTGATATCAAAGTCCTGGATCTTTGAGCCACGACCAATGTTTTGACGCTCCTCAAGTGCCTTCAGCATAAGCACAGACTTTGATCGGATCTCGGTCTGTTCATTGCCAAGTGTGAAGAGGCACAGGCCCAGCAGACGCCAAAAGGGAGTCGGGTAGTCCTGGTGCTCGAGGAGAACCTGGGTCACGACTTCAAAGTAGCACTCAAGAACATGGGATGTCTCTGTGAGATAGCAGCGGCCAACACTATGCTCAAGAAGAAGCGGATGCTCTTTATTGTGGACGATGAGGTTCTTGAGTGCTTGGCGGCCAATCAAGCGCATACGGTCATTGCCGGATCGAAAAATATCCTCAATCCACGCAAACATACGCCGCATGTCGAATTGGAGTAAGGTGTCGTTCTCGGTCTTGATAGTAATGGGGCCGGCGCAAAGAGCAGCAAGGGCACTCAGAGCAGCTGTTCTCAAGTGGCGCTTTTCAATTTCCATAGCAGCTGTCAAAGTGCTGTCAGGACCACGCGGTACAGACTGCTGGCCAATCATAGCTACCCGGCCGTTCTCGTAGCTCTGGGCCTGGTTTGGAGAGAAGCCACACCAATTCTCCATCAATGTAAATGACGACTTCCGGGCTTCAAATGTCATCCAACGTGTGGGCTCGTTTGACCGGTTGATACCCAAGTATAGCTCCTCGATGAGGCCACAGTAGTGGCGTCTGAGCCGCTGGAACTCGATGTCGCGCTGAACTTCGCTATCCATCAAGAAAATTTTGATGTCTTTCGCGTACGCCACGAGATTTCCGAGCACCCATTCGTCGTTGTAGACTTCGGGGCTCTTCAAAAAGTGTGCTGTCAGTCGGTACACATGAGTAATCTCGGTCCGCAGGAGATCCATCTTCTTGTTGCGTCGGGGGCCGCTGTTTGTGCGTTGGTGTATGCGGGCAACAGCTTCGTCGTTGCACCGCGAGACGTGGCCTTGTAGTTCTTCCAGAAGCGTGCGGTAGATATTTATGTTGATAGATCCCATGCCAGCCACAACTGACTCTCGAACGGATATGGAGGAAACTGAAAGGAGTGGGTTCAAGTACTTAAAAAGTGTCCGGGCAGTCACAATCTTATCAGTGGCTGACGATTTGGAGCCTTTTCGTCCATGCTGGTTGACCTGACCTCCATTCGCACCTATGCTTCCGGGGTCTTGCATTGTTGTGCATGCAAACACAAGGTACAGCCTCCACTGCTCGACAAGGAGTTCAGGCTGTGTAGTGGGGGTCTGGGCAAGGAAACGAGCACTGCCAGGATCAGCGCCATAGTAGGGACCGCGCGCTGGTTCAGATATGATGGTGATGGCTTTGTACATTTGCAGAATGCGGTTGCAGATTAGATCACGGCCAATTGTCACAGCAAAGACGCATTTCTCGTTGATGACGCGGATCAAATTAGGAAAGACCTTGAACCACAGTGTGGCATCATAGGACAGATCGCTCGTGCACAACTCGATCACAGCACCCTGGTTGCCATTGTTCTTTAGACCACGCTGAAGCCGACTGCGCTCAGCGACGGTCAGATACTCGTCGTTGAAGTCCATAATTTGTGACGACTCGTTTTCGAGGATATTTATGACCCGGAGATTATCCTCGCCGTCAACTTGAGACTTTCCGAGCGCCGTGTCAAACTTTCCGATGAGGCGGAGGACAGTGATTGCAAAGTGACGCACTCTCCGAGACTGCGAACACAAGAAAAACAGACCATGTGCTTCGACTTGATCGACCTCAGCCCAGATACTCGACAGATCAAGCTTCATGCCACGCTTATCTGAGCTAGACAGTGGATTCCCAGACTCCAAGGACTCAGTCGACACGTCCTTTGTCTTGCGTTGGATTTCCTCAATCCATATCTGGAGAAGTTCGACATAGAGACGAAGCGTGTTCTCAATGTGATCTGGGCCGAGCATACCGCCGTCAGACATTGTTGAGTAGCGATCATCAAAATTGAAGATGAAGCGCGAGAAGCCCATGGTAACCTGCTGGGCATGTGACTGGCGCGCAATAGCCTTAAGAGACTGTGCGGATGATTCCGCAATGTTGGGCTGGATGTGGGCGGTACCGGTGCACAAAAGGTTGATCAGAGAATGGAAGGGTATCTGTGGTGATAAGCACCTCGGAAGAGCCTGAACAGCAACATGCAAGAGCTCATAAAAGCTCTGTTTCTGGTCCACAGGTGTCTGGTGGTCATCACGACGGAAGTTAAACGTATCTGCCATAGGCGTCTTTGGTCCGGGACTGTTGAACTTCTCATCCAAAGCAGCCTGTCCGCCAAATGTGTTATCGCAGATGATTGTGATCTTCCCCAGGATTTCACAAAAACGAGAGTAGTAGTCGCGCACCGTATCACTGAGGACATTGGTTGCAACTGGCCGAGAAAGTTGGTCGTCATCATTGAGAGTGGTGGGTGTCGTTGATACAGACAGAGCTCGCAGACGGGCGGCAGTATTCAACATGGCACTGCCAGTGAACCCAGCCGAGGTAGGAGAACCCAGTGTGGGTGATGTCGGGGTTCGCTCCGCCGTTGGGAAAGGCGAGTAGCCTTGCGGGAAGGGGGGCCGGCCTGTTGCACCCCGTTCAAGGTCATAGATTACGGCTAGGAACGCACGGATGCCAATGACGATCCTATCGGGCTCTAAATTCTCAACCTTCAGGTCGCGGTTGATGGTAAAGAGTTCGGCATTTATGAGAGGGAAGATGATGGTCTTGAAACAGAACTCTGGGTGCCTGAAGCCGATGAAGCGGATGATTTGGATGAGTGGCTCAACAACTGCAACATCGGATGCGACGATGGAGCGCTTAGTGCTAGGAAGGATGAGCTTTTGGACCTCTTCGAGCTTTCTGATAGTGTTGGCCGCGGTGTCTGTTGTCCGGTACAGGTATGTCCAGATAATTCTCGATATTGCTTGCAAAGACAAGGCTTTCGTGGCGCGGTCCTTGAGTTTGGCTTGAAGCGGGTAGATGAGTTGCAGCCACTGGTTGCCAAATGTTTCTGATGAGGAGACGCAGAGCATTGTCGCGGTGAGCGGGAACGCCGTTGACCAATATCGTGGCTTCACAAACAAACGAGCCAGTCTAGGGCTGATCGTGTTGAGGACCTCGGCCCATTTGGGTCGGCTAAAATCGCTGTTGCTGGCATTGGACGCAACAGGCAGAAGAAGCTGTTCGAAAATCTGGCAGAACGCAGATTTGACTTTATAGCCATGACAGCGACTGAAGAGCTTACCCAGGGCGATCATAAAGTCACAGGACTGGTCCCATGCGCTCGCGGGGACAAGCTTGAGGCGCACATGTCTCATGCCGAGAAGCACCAGCTCCATCTTGTCCTCGCCTTCACTGCGCATGCCAAGCACGGGGCTGCGGAAGTTGAAATCATCGAGCGAGCTCTTCAGGTCAAGAATGAAGCGGTCTGTGATGGTAGCAAAGCTAATTTCACTCATAGCGCCGAGGAGTTGAGAAAATAAGTTCCAATTCGCCAGACGTAGTGGTGAGGACAGGAGCTGGTCGCTCTCAGCCATCTTGACCTGGTTGAAGATGATACCCTCGAGCTTGTCTTCCATTTCCGGTGTAATGGAAGCCAGTGTACTATGTGTGACAATTTCGAGCAGTACGCGAACAAGGATGTAGATGGACACGGTTGACTTGCGCTCAGCCTGTGCGACAAGCTCTTGCTTTGCAGCCAGAGCCGTAGGGTTGAGACTGCTTTCAGTTGTGCCTGTCGGCGATGTCATCTGAACAGGTTCCGTATTGCGTCGCTGAATTGGAGCAGGGCCAAGAGGGCCGCCTCGTGCATGCTGCAGCTGGTTGCGCGCCTCGTTGGCCGCATCGCTTTTGCTCTTGCGCCATAGCATCATAGTGTCGATGAGGGCCTTTGGCTTCTTCTTGCCGAGATGGCCCAGTGCAGACAGCTGCTGGTCAAAGGCAGGATCAGCGCCTGGTCCGCAAATGCTATCGACATTGGGTTCCGTGTCAACCGGCGTCACGCAAGCGTTGAGCTTCTCCTCGGCAATGGAGATGAACTAAGATATTAGCTTCGGTCTTGAAATATTTGAATTATTAGAATAATTCCGGAATATAATGCATACCGAAGTGAATAGAACGTGCAAGGCATATTCGCCGACAGTCTTCTGCTCCTCCTTTTGGTGGCGAGAGTGGGAGCTATTGTGAGAGTGGTTATGGGCGTCATGGCGATATCGCTGGCTGTGCATGCGCTCCATCCTACTGGAAGGTTGAGGGTATGCGGAGTTTCCAATATCGTTGGCAGATGCCACTCGTTCGAGAGGAGATGTCATAGGCGCACCAACAGACGAGCCAGAGACAGAGCCAGAGCCAGCTGCGGACACGGCTGTTGAGCCAGACATTGCGGAGGGCGAGCGTAAGCTGTTTGATGCGGGCGGTGGTGACAGGGCGCCAGGTGAAAGAGCAAGGTCTGTATCGAGACGAGAAAATGCGGTTTGGATATCGGACCGATCAGCAGCAAAAGCAGCACCTGCAGCAGCAATCATCTGCGGGCTCAGAGGACTTGAGGATGAGCTGGCCAAACTACCGTTGCGGGAATGCTGGATGCCATGAACAATGGACGTTTGGCGGTGGTGCCCGTAGGCAGCGGCCTTGGGGTCGATGATACGCTCCTTGGCACTGTTGAGAGCAGTTCGGGACGATGACGTGTGTAACTGAGAATATGAGGTGGAAGTTGCGACAGGCGGCGATATGACAGGAGGGCCGCTGCTGGGAGAGAGCTGGAGCTGGAGCTTTTCGGCGCTGGATTCGCGGGAGTGTGCGATGCGGGACGAGGAGGGGCCGAGCCGGGTCGCGGAGGTGGGCGGGTTGTCGAGGCTGGGTCTGAGGGTTCTATTCCAATCGTCTTCTTCGTCTTCTTCGACTAGACGAGACACGGGTGTCGCAGAGAACTTGAGCGGGTCGGACGCATGGTCTGGCAGCGTCTGGGACGGAGCTGTAGAGAAGAAGAGAAACCAGGTCAGCACACACAAAAATAACACAAAAGTACAAAAGTACACGAAAGACACGAAAAGTCTTGACAAAAAGGTCCTCTGATGAGTGTATCCAAGCTGCCTGTCTGTGCGACGTTGTAGTGCTGGTATTTGCTTGTAGTCTGTATGAGCACGGAAGGTCTGCCGAGGAATACGGGCAAGGAACAGCGGGCTTTTTTGGCTAATGGCAAGCTAGGACAAAAGTGCAGTTGCCAGGGCACAACAGGCGGTTGTGATTGAAACAGATAATAAGACACATACACTTGTTCTATGTCTCGGTCTCTGTCCTGCCCCCGCGTGCCTCTCCTATTTTGAATTCGAATTTGAAATATATCGAGATATAATCTCAATACTTTGGTTGGAGCAGCGCCAGTAGTAGAGGCAAAAAAGATAAGTAGGACTTATCTAACAAGGAAAAGCAGAAGAGGTAAAAGGCGGGCGCCATTGGTCGTCCCGACTTCGTTTCACCAGTGTAGGTCGCACAGCGTCCCAAGGTCCACGACAGCGGGACAAGGGCATGCATCTCGTGTACAATATGCTTGGGTGCAATGGGCAGAATAGAATGTCAGACTCACCCATGTTTCAACCAACCTAACTTCAACGCCCATGATCCAGGAGCGTCAACAGCACGGACGTTTCGGGGTCCGCGGTCTGCGCTACAAGGCCAGAGAGGACAGGACGGGTAGATTGAGCTTGAAGTTTTGCGGAGGTTGAAGCGACAAGTAAAGATGCAGCTCTCGTGGTCCGGCGTTTGGTGTTTGTCTGTCGTCGGTATGTATGCAAGATATATCGAAAGAAGGGACGCGATCGGTCGAGAAAACCAGGGGGGGGTATCAAATAGAGAGGGCGAACGGCGGAGCTGGCTGATCAATAACCACAAATGGAGGATCAAGCAAGGAGAAAGTAAGATAGATGCTGTGCACAGCAGTAATTAGTGGCGACCAGCAATGTCGTTGAGTGGGTTTTAGGTGGCTTCTTCTTAGTGGGAGACAAGGCGGGAGCGATTGGGTTGGGAGTGCTGAAAAAGAGCTCCTAGGAGGATTGAGCTCGATGATGAGAGTGATGACAACCTTGCACAGTTGGTTATAAGGTTGGCAGTCGTTCCTTCCTTGTCGTATAACAGGTCTTTCCAACTTTGACAGAACGGGCACACAAAAGCAACAAGCTCACAGCAAAAAGACAAGCAAGCGCAAATATGCAAAAAGGCAGTTGCATCGGCCTTGTCTTATGCTCTTTCCCTATCAGCCTATGTCACACGCGTTGGCACCAATCCCTTATGCAGGCACAGGTGGCGGGAAGAGCCAATAAGCGCACGCAGGGCGGGGCAAAGCTGGTAGACCCTTGCCCCCAAGCCGGGCGATTTAATAGGGGCAAAAAAATAACATAGGCAAGTCATTGCAATAAAAGAGGCAGGGAGCCCCATCGGGTGCTATCTTCTGAGCACTTAGGAGCCAGTCTAGGTGCTATCGCGTGCTATCGAGGTGTCCCACAGGAGCTACCAGAGTGGGCAGAGGACCAAGCTGCGTGACACTTTAAGTGGCTGGAGCATGGCGGTCCACTTATTGTTGCTGATTATGACCAGTTGCAGCTCAGCATTAGCTCTGAGTTGAGCTCAGGCACCACGTGAAAGAAGCAAGTCAGCCAAAGTTTAAAACTCTACGACGTAATTGGGATGCACTGCTGATTGCAATGTTAATGTGGTTGTGTGGATGCGGTAGGGGCCAGAGCAAACGAGGCCCGACCGGGTGGTAAGATAAAATGCAGTCCAGGGCGCTGATGTTGAGAGAGGTTGGGTACTGAGGAAAGTAGGAGGGCTGGACACCCAATGCTACCAGAACATCTGGGATATTGCTATCCACTAGTATATCAGGAGATGAGACCGAGCGACATCTGCACGGGTGCACTAGGCAGTTCTGTCCGTCATCGCGGAAGGGGCTAGACCGGGTGAGTAATGACGGCATCCCGGAAGCCAGCAGGTGTCGAGCATTCGAGAAGAAACCCTTCCGGTCATTACTGGGATAATCTCAGCCCAGTACTGACGCCGAGGACGTGTCGGTGTTGGCGGTTGACGTGCTAGTGCCCGTGTGCGTTCTTCAGTGTCGGCCAGCACTTGACAAGCTTCATTGTCTTTGATCCCTCACATGCTTGTGTTGCATGGAGTCAGTCTTGGTTCATAGTGGACGGCCAGGTTGAGACAAGTACCAATTGGTCTTTGCTGCCCTTGACTTGATTTTCTGTCCAAAAGTATATGCGACTTCACACGAGTTTTGTCTCAGCTTTACTTATCCTTACTTCTCGGGGTTTACCTCATGTTTCTATGCCTCGTAACCTCGCATTACCTTTTGCCTTTTCACGGTCTGGACTGCCATATATCATTACTTCTCGAATATTTCCCTACAATGCGAAACAAAATCTTCCTCTTTTCCTGTTCCGTGGACTTTCCGTTTCCATGCAATGTAACTCTGGCGGGCCGCGATGCAAAGACTTGGGAATGTCTTCGGATAGGCTTTTCCCGGGAGGTTACTCGTCGGTCAACGAATACAAGGCATGAGGTACGGGGCTGCAAGTAATCATAATGGCACGGCTAATTTTCTGCGTCGTGGCTGTTAAGATTTTCGTTGATCTCTCAGACGCCAATGATTCCAGAATACCAAGGATGTTTTGACAGGCTGGCCCCATCCGATGAGAACGAGCGGCACTGGCACCGAAATAGGATACTTTATAGTTGGATCAACTATCGGCCCCGAAAAGACCAACAACGGCCTTGGCCGCCTCGGCGACGGATGCTTTCCTTTAAAATAAGAAATCTAGTTGCTATTTGAGTATCTGACTACCTTGAGTATGTATACCCTACTGCCCTAATTTGGCGGCACTTACCGGCAAGATAGACCTGTGATAGCGAGCGACAGATGCAGGTCAGTTGCAAGTCGGCCCACTGCATCGGACGAGTTCTGCCGAAACTGGGCCCGTTTAAGTCGAGCATCAAGTGTGAATGTAATTATGTGCCCCACGTTCAAGTAAGCATACTACATGAGTTTTTATCGGCACAACCAGAAAGCAGAGCCTATTAATGAAGCAAGGCGAGATGGCACGGAGACCACATGGCAGAATCGGGGTTATCAAAACCAGACACTCGCCCGAGTTGTCCCCTTGGGGAAATATATATTTAGGTAGTCTAGTATGATTGTACTGAAATAAGACAATTTTAATTTCTTTATAAACTTGACAATTTGTTTCCCTTTTTTTATTTGTACATGTTCGGAAGACGAGTAAAACAACAATGAGGGGGGGGGGTAACAGAATAAAACCCTATTATACCTTCTTCAGCTATTTTATTACTACTTGAAATCCCAGAAAATGCAATACAACAAATGCACATATGAAGTAAACCTAACAAAGCACCAAGAAGTACTTCGTAGAATTTGGAGATAAATTACTGAATTAAAGAACTAAGGGCTTGCCAGCTGGCTTTTGCCTTGGATGTAATTACCCAAAACGACAGGCAACACCGTCTTATCTGACCCGTTGTAAGATATCTTACAGCCATTAGCATCACCATTTGCAATCCCCTATCTACTTATTGAAGTGGCGCCCTTGTAAACTTTATTATTTATTCCAGACCATTTGCATATCATACATTTTCGCTTTTCATTTTTGCCTTTTTTCATATTCTCTCTGCTTCTACAGTTGTCGGACGGTCCGATGCGATGTTGTCGGTCGCTCCTACTCTCTATTGAGAACTAACGACTTGTCTCTTGCTAACGATTTGCCCTACAGGCAGTTGCTGTTGTTAACTTGCTACGCATGCCGCCGTGCTAATTGCCGCAGGTGGACCCTGTGTCGTTAGCTCTTACCTTGCTGGTCCCTCGCTCTTGCCCTGTATGCCCAAGAACCTCAGCGCTCCTGCCCGGATTTATTCCGGCAACGGAACTGTAGCAGCCAGCTCGTGGCATGTTGCGAGGTCACTGTTCCGGGGAGAAACACCATCTGATTGATATGTACTGTGCCCCTCCATTTCTGGCGCTCGGCTTCTAGTCCACTGTCATTTGTTCCTGCCGCCTCTTCATCAAATCGGCTTCGGGACTTGTCTCGCTCTGCCACCCACCGAACTCGCTAATAATACAGCACTCGTCCACATCAAGAACCTAAACTTTCGGCGACTTCTTTCCCTAATTGCCCAAATCTGTGTATCTAAGATAGTTGTGCAGTCGCTCCTTCCCTCCGATTTGTTAAATACCCTAAATACCCTCTTTCCATATCGTCTATTATTTTGCTATCTTACCTTCCTTCACTTTCTCCTTCCTTTCTCCTTCCTTTCTCCTTCCTTTTGCTACCCTTGTTTAAGGTAGATCTCATTACTCTCCGATCCTTGCACGCTCTTGTCCAGTCTCCTCATCCTCATCCTCATCCTCATCGGTTTCGCTAAACCCCACTTTTGCTGCTTCCTACCACGTCGTCTGTTGCCCCCCCCCCCTTTCCAGCTGCTCCTTCTGGAAACTGGACAACAAGACAGAAAGCACGATCCGGAACGACTTATAGCCTCTTTCCCGGTCTCTTCCCGTGCTCTTAACCACCTCCCGCCTCTGCGACATTCGTCCTCTTTCCCGTACTCCTTGTCCGACCAGCTCACAAGAGCAGCTCCCTGATCAAGCAGGCGGTGAAGTGTACCAACTGTAAAGCTGGGGCGGCTAATAAATAGGACAGAACTCCAGCGGAAAAAGACAAGGGTCCCAGCCAGGCAGTACATTCCGCTGTCTGACTGTTTTACCCTCCAACTAGGCAATAAAGCTGCTCGCTGGCCCGCCGCTGTTTGAATATAATAGCGGCCAGGCCCATCTTTCTGCGACTATCGCTCTCCTGTCTGTCTCTTCCCTTCGAACTTGTCAACTCCCTTATTGCCTCGACACCACCACCCACTGCAAGCTGCGATCACAACTCTCGTCGTTGCAATCATGGCTGAACTGGATACTTTGGACATTATTGTCCTCGCCCTGATCCTCTTCGGCACCGTTGCCTACTTCACCAAGGGCAAGTTCTGGGGAATTGCCAAAGACCCGTATGGCGCCTCCTTTGCCAACGCAAACAGCGCCAAGGCCGGCAAGACGCGCCACATTGGCGAGATTCTCGAAGAGTCTGGCAAAAACTGTATCATTTTCTATGGCTCCCAGACCGGTACTGCCGAGGACTACGCCTCACGTCTCGCCAAGGAGGGCAAGAGCCGTTTCGGCCTCGAGACCATGGTAGCCGACCTGGAGGACTTTGACATTGACAGCCTCGACACCGTCACCTCGGACAAGCTCGTTATGTTCGTCCTGGCCACCTACGGCGAGGGCGAGCCCACTGACAACGCTGTCGAGTTCTTTGAGTTCCTGACTGGCGATGAGCCCGCTTTCTCCCAGTCCTCTGAAACCCCTCTTGGCAACCTCAACTACATTGGCTTCGGTCTCGGCAACAATACCTACGAGCACTACAACCTCATGATCCGCGCTGTTGACAAGGCTCTCCAGAACCTTGGCGCACACCGCATCGGCGAGACCGGCGAGGGTGACGACGGTGCCGGCACCATGGAGGAGGACTTCATCGCCTGGAAGGAGCCCATGTGGACTGCCCTGGCCGACAAGATGGGTCTTGAGGAGCGCGAGGCTGTCTACGAGCCCATTTTCAGCATCACCGAAGCCGCCGCTACCGAGTCGTCCCTTGTCTACCTGGGTGAGCCCAACAAGATGCATCTTAATGGCAAGTCCCAGGGTCCTTTCAACGCTCACAACCCCTATGTTGCCCCCATTGCCGAGTCCCACGAGCTATTCACCGTCAAGGACCGCAACTGTCTTCACATCGAAGTCGACGTCAGCGGTTCCAACATGACATACCAGACAGGCGACCACCTTGCTGTCTGGCCCTCCAACCCCGGCGCCGAGGTCGACCGTTTTCTGGATATCCTTGACCTCACTGCGCAGCGCGACACCGTCATCAGCGTCCGTGCTCTGGAGCCTACCACCAAGGTTCCTTTCCCCTCCCCCACTACCTATGATGCTATTGTTCGCTACCACATGGAAATCTGCGGCCCCGTCTCTCGCCAGTTCGTCGCCACCCTCGCTGCTTTTGCCCCTGATGATGCCTCCAAGGCCGAGATGACCAAGCTCGGCGGCGACAAGGACTACTTTCACGAAAAGGTCAGCGCCCACAGCCTTAACATTGCCGGTCTCCTCAAGGTTGTCAACAAGGGCCAGAAATGGACCAACATTCCCTTCACTGCCTTTGTTGAGGGTATCAACAAGCTCCAACCCCGCTACTACTCCATCTCGTCCTCCGCCGTTGTTCAGCCAAAGAAGATTTCCATCACTGCGGTCGTTGAGTCGCAGGTCATTCCCGGCCGTGAGGACAACCTGCGCGGTGTCACCACCAACTACCTCTACGCCCTGAAGCAGAAGCAGAACAACGATCCCAACCCCGACGCTTTCGGCCTTACCTACCAGACTTCCGGCCCCCGCAACAAGTACGACGGTATTCAGGTCCCTGTCCACGTCCGCCATTCCAACTTCAAGCTGCCCTCCGACCCTAGTAAGCCAATCATTCTTGTCGGTCCCGGTACCGGTGTTGCCCCCTTCCGCGCCTTTGTCCAGGAGCGTGCCAAGCTGGCCGCAGACGGCGAGACTGTCGGCAAGACTATGCTGTTCTTCGGCTGCCGGAAGTCCACCGAGGACTTTCTGTACAGCGACGAGTGGGTGGAGTACAAGAAGGTTCTCGGCGACAAGTTCGAGCTTGTCACTGCCTTTTCGCGTGAGGGCGAGAACAAGGTCTATGTACAGCACAGACTTAAGGAGCGTGCTGAGGAGGTCAACAAACTTCTCGAGTCCAAGGCTTACATATACGTCTGCGGTGATGCCGCTCACATGGCTCGCGAAGTGAACGCTGTCGTTGGCCAGATCATTGCCGGCCAGCGTGGCATCTCCGACGCCAAGGGTGACGAGATTGTCAAGAGCATGCGGGCAGCCAACCAGTACCAGGAGGATGTCTGGTCGTAAGCGACTCGATTAAGGAAGTGTGTCGAGAGGATGCCAGGCGGCTCTGCGTTGCAAACACCTTTGCATTCTTCTGTAGGCTTTAACGGCCCTTTGATTTTCTTTCCTATGTATGCGCATGGACGGTATAGAGGCGTTGCGGAGACTTTTGGATTCTCCCACCCCACGACATAATCTTCGTATAATCATCACTGTGCAGTTTATGCGTGCTGTTCTTCTGGCGGGTTCTGCTTTTGTCTGGCTGGGGTGTTGGTTCCATTCATCAATATTGGGTTGAACCTGTTTACCTTATAATCTTTTATTGTTATATTGTCCTTGGCATGTTGCCAGTTTCGATGTATATTTTTTTCATATTTTTTCATATTTTTTCATATTTTTCATAGTTCTTATATTTCTTATATTTCTTATATTTCTTTTCAATTTTGGTTATGCTTTTGATGAGTTTGATTTTAATGTGTCGGTTCAGGATTGGCTTCAATTTTCTGGATGCTCTCTTCGGATCCCGCAACGGTGCTGTCATCACCTTCCGAAACCAGGAAGCACCACTGGAGCTAGACTGTATGAACGTAAAAGTTTATTTGTAGATTAGTCATCGATCGAACATGCACTCCATCTTAATCAGCATACAGATGCGGCTCTTGAAACACTACTAATAGAATGTGTAGTCATCGGTCCCACCGGTTCACGTTACCAGCTTTCTTTTCACTTGCAGTTATGCAGGGTGTTATGCACAAGCCAAGTCTAAGCCCCACCTCTTCTAGGCCGTAAGGCTGCGGCATATGACGCACTGACAAAATCATGTATATTTATTTCAGATGCTCCTTCCTGTTCAGCAATTAAGCATGTAGTATGGTGTTTTGTCTCTTGATGGACCTCAAACGCACCTCGGATACACCTCCGATAGCCTTCAATTTGCCCGTAGAGGAGAGCACAGTCGGTTGCTTACGGCAATGTAAAAGGGGATTGATGTGCACTTTCACATAAGATGAAAGACCCGTAGCAAAATATCCGTTATGAGAAGGTACGCCCAATGCATCACGCAATTGGTTTTTGAGACCCTTATCGATACTTCCGCACTGGGCCATAAACGCAAATAGCACGGGCTTCACCTTCCCAGATTAATTATCCATAACGAAAAGAGAGATGACCGCTTATGAAATCCAGGTCTTCATTCACGCCCTTGCATTTGCGTGAAACAACATTGATCTGCCTCTTGTACAGCAGCAAATCTTTTGGAATACCGAACAAACACCAGCAGCCTACAACTCATTCAATCAATCCCGCCAGCTATTAACATTTCGGCATTTTCAGTATTTGCTTTGCGAGTGGCAAACGAGTAAGGGACAGAATAAATTGATACTCATTTCGTGCTGGAAAAGTAGCAGTCGCTCCTTCCCTTTGACTCGGGTCGCTGCTTCTCTCTACGAGACGACAATTTTCCCAATAGGAAAGAGCCACCCACATCTTACAAGAAGATGGAAGGCGCGCCCGACCTTCGAATATATAAATTGCCCTATTCAGACATTTACATAGAAGGCACGGTATACTTACAGGCTTACCGCGGTTCACTGTGCTGACCACACCGAGTATTTGAAGGTGACAAATATCTGAGATTGTCATCAACATCCCATGTCTTTTCTCTCACATCTCTCTCACAACTTCTCTTCTGCTTCTTCTCGGTCTTACTTATTGATCAAGCATTTAATCCTATATACGTTTCGAATATTCCCACACTCTTACAATCTCACGGATATATAATCTACGATATCTACGACTCTTTCCAGTCTGCCAACTTCTTTTATCCTTCTTCCATCCATCTTACCTTCCTTCCTTCAACACATTTCTACTACCTGGACTACAGCTTCCTTATTCGAACATCAACGACACTTCTTTCCTTAATATCTTCATCGTTACCGGGCAGCTCCTTCCGTTAGTTAGTATAGTATTTTGCCCGTGTTTACCTTTCCAATTTGCCATCTTCTCCCACCATCTTTCCCCCCCCGTCTCTCTCCTCTCTTCTCTCCCCTCGCCCCTCTTCTCCTCTCCTCTCCTCTCCTCTCCTCTTCTCTCCTCTCTTCTCTTCTCTTCTTTCAACACTCACTTCTTCGACCATTGTCTTCGCTTCTTCTGTTTAATACTTTCATCACTCTCTGCCATTACAGCATCAACAGCTTGACCTTACGGCATTTACTTTCTCGTTTTGCCTTTGGTTTCGTATCTTCCCATTCTGCATTTACACGTCTCATCTTCCAGACTCACTTCCACATCTTCCGCCATCTTGGACCCAACAAGGCACTTCTAACCCAAATTTTCAGCGTCACTGTACAGTTCCACCATAACCTCTCTTGTCCTTTGCGTTCACACTGAGTCTTTGTTAACCTTTGACCACCCTTGCAGCTGCATTAACGTGCAACAACAACAATACGGTAAGCAAATCCAAAGAGTCCCTTTCTCTAAGACTTATGGAGAGCAAAGTTGACAAAAGGCTATTCTTCTCATCCTTTTAGAAGCAGATTTTCAACGCTGAACACCAGGTATGTGAAAACCCCTGCCCAGTCCAGACACAAGTTCCCCTTAGCATCATCTATTAACAGTCTAATGCAATAGCCACAGTTGTATCTGGATATGGCTAGCTACTCGCAGACCATGGACGTCGGCCACCAAAGCCGTCGTAGTGCCCCTTCAGGCTACACCGCCAGCCACGGTGCTCCTGCTGACATGAGCCACCACTCACACCAAGGGGCCGCTCCGTCCGCACCCCTGCCTGGGCAGGATGACCCTGTCAACTCTCTCATGGGCCAGTTTGCTCCCATGGGCCTTGGAACTGGTGGGATGGGCCCTGCCGGCCCTGGCCTTCACAATATCCACCCCGGCGCCTTCATGAACAGCCATGACGGGAGCATTGTCTTTGCTCACTACCCAAGCTCGGCATACCCTATGATGGCTGACCACGGCTACAGTGCCGCTGCATACCCACTGCAGTACCCTGGCGGCTATGCCCCCGCCTATGCCCACGGCGGAATGATGCCATATGCTCCTGGTCGTCCCGTCCCTTTTAGTGACCGAATTCCCCGTGAGCTTCCAGTGCTGGATAATCGCCGCAGCTCATACTCCACCTCGGCAACGGAGTCTGCACCAGCCACACCTTTTTTCGGCCATGGCACCGACCGTCTGAATGGTGGAACGCGGGTTGTCTCACTTGAACGGTCTTCTTACACGACCCCATCTCCTCGCGAGAACATTCCTTTCCTAGCTCACGCTAAGTCCCCTACCGACCCCGAGGTTGAGCATCTCCTCACACAAGAGCCCCCTGTTCCTAAGGCCGTTCCTGCTGTCTGGACAGACCACATCAAGCCCCTCGAACAGTGCCTCGAGAACCGCATTCAAGGAAATCGCAATGTTTATATTCGCGGGCTTCACCCTACTACTGACGATGATCTGCTCCTGAACTACACTAAGCGCTTTGGTGAAGTCGAGCAGTCCAAGGCAATCATCGACACAGCTACTGGAGCTTGCAAAGGGTATATGATTTTCTGACTTATTTCTTTTAACTTAACTCTAAGACTAACACTTGCCTATTTTAGCTTTGGCTTTGCCAAGTTCAAGAACGTTAAGGATTCGGAGAAGTGCATTCGCGGTTTTTATAGCCGCGGTTACGAGGTCGGCTTTGCTAGAGTAAGTTAACAAGTCATTTTATTTCGTTTTCCTTTTTCATTTAAAAATGAAATAGTAATACTAATACTTACGAAAAGGAAAGCTTCAACGCCCGCCTCAAGGCAGAGGGTGATGAAGGCTCTACTAACCTGTATATCTCGAACCTCCCCAAGGATATTAACGAGAGTGTAAGTATATCTACTAAACCTATTACCTAAGTTTCAATACTGACACCTGCACAGACCCTGAGCCAAATCTTTGAGCCCTTCCACATTGTCTCGAGCAAGATTCTGCGGGACTCTATGGGCAACAGCCGCGGTGTCGGCTTTGCTAGGTAATTAAGAGTCGCTTCTCTTTACCTCATTTTCTATAACTACTTTCTAACAATTGCCCAGATTTGAATCTCGCGATGTCTGCGAGAAGGTCATCAAGAGCTTCCATGGCATGACGGTTGGCCAAGACAACTTCATCATGCAGGTCCGCTACGCCGACACTCCTTCGCAAAAGGAGCTGAAGCGCATCACTGCTGAGCGCCGCCAGTACCGTACCAATGAGTACAATGTCGGTGCCTACGGAACCCCGGCTGTCGGCATCAGTCCTTCCATCTACGCACCGTCTATGTGGAACCGCCGCTCGCAGGGAAGCAGCAGTTATGGGTATGAATCTCTATCTTCGTTCCTCTAAAATGGTTGCTAACAATATATTTTCAGGCACTCGTTCACCCGCCAATCATCTTACCCAGTCATGTCCAGTGGCATGCCTGCAAATAGCGCCGCTCTGGCCATGTAAGTGACTTAGATTGCCGTGCATGTGAACCGGTACTAATAATCAACAGGAAGAAGGCACAGCCCGAGGCAGATGCTGCTTCATCTGATGGCTCTGGCGACGAGGGTGCTACTGTCGTGGACAACTCTGCTGCCGGAGTAGAGGCCATTACCCCAAAGGCAGGTTCCCTAAAGAACGAGAACGAGTAGACTCTTAGTTGCTCTGCATCATGACTATTCGGGAGATTCATTTGCTCTAATATTCTTGACACTGTATTTCTTTTCTAGATTGTCCTTTCTTTACTAAAGTAAGTTCTGCCTCGGCCTTTGCACTCTGATGGACGCACTTGTATTGACAATCGTGGAAGCGCCTTCGATGAGCAGACACTACAATAGTTTACCTGTTGAAAGAGTGGCCGGGCGTCATGTTATCAAAACTATAATGAAAGGCGCCACAAGTGAAGTATGGTGCACCGACCGCGGCCATGCTTCAGCCCGACTAGTGTCAGATATATTTATTACTGTTGTTCTGCTTCTTTCTGCCACGTTGCTGATCTTTTGATCTTAATTCTCATGTTTTCTTCTGATTTTTCTCTCTCTCGACTTCTTTTTTCTAATGTTTTCTCTTCTGTATTTGAGTTTCTTTGCATTTACACTATCGGTTTACGTTCTGTGAAAGTAAATGTTTATAGTTGATTTTCAAGGGCAAAAAGTTACGGATATGCTAAAAACTGAAGAAAATGGGCTGCATTTATTTAAAATTATTGTGAGTTATTTCTCATTGCTCATACCAATATCAAATCTCTCTCGTGGCTTTACAATCAAGTTTCAGACCCAAGTGACAAATTTGGCATCTTTGATGATACGTCGTCAGCTGCTGTAGACTGCCTTTCACCAATGACTGTGACCTTGCCCTCGTCGTCGTCGTCGTCGTCGTCGTCGTCGTCGTCGTCGTCGTCGTCGTCGTCGTCGAACTCAGGGTCCCGTTGTTCTGCTATAGCAGCCTCCAAATCCTTGGACATCTTCTTGGTAAAGCCGGAAGCCTCAACAGCTATATCAATGCGCTTTGCACCATCCATGCCAACAGTTGCCAATGCATCTCTATAGAAGGGGCCCGGCTGTGTGCTTGTGAAATGGAAGCGGCGCTCGAAAAAACGCTTGATGCAGGCTACGTCACGATCAAAGTACATTTCTGCGTTCTTGTGCTCCATGGAGACCATTTGGGGAAAATCGATAAGGATTGGCACTGTGGCCAGCTCCTCTTCTTCATCCTGTTCGGTCTGTGTATTGTCTGCTGCAGCTTCAGAGCCGATTTGTTTTGAGGACTTCTTGCTCTTGCGCTTCTCAACCTTTTGTTCTTGAATCATGATGTTAAACTCGTTGAAATCGCCGTGGATGAGGCCGTGCTGGGCAAGACGGAGCAACAGGCCAATGATGTCTGCGTAGAGGCCAGCCACATCTGGGACTTCAGAGACTTGTCTCAGAGGAAGGGCGTTGTCGATAAAGGACATGACAATTGTGTGTCTTGACTGGGCATAGGGTACTGGAACGGGAAAGCCCTCTTCACGCAACGCTCCCAAGAAAGCGTACTCGCGCATGGCGGATAGACGGGACAGGTACATCCAAGAGCCGCCCTGGCGTTTCCGGAGATAGTCGCGGTTTGTCTTGACTGTGCGGAAAGAGATACGGCCGAGACGGTGGATTTTCAGAATGCGCTGCTCGCCCGTTTTTGCAGCGACCATGACAATGTCACTCTCCTTGCCAACGCCGACACGATGTCCGACACTGTACACGACATCTTTTTGTGAGTAGGTGTGCATTGCTAGGTAGTCGAGTCCACCGTATGTGAGGCGGTAGCCGTCGTATTTGGCCTCCTTGACACGCCCAATGAGGTTTGTCTTGGCTAGGGTTGAGATGCTTTTGTGAACGCCACTGCTTCCACCCTTGAGACGGGCGATTCTGTCGATCATGATCGTAGGCACGATTTCATGGTTTCTGCTTCCCGTTTCTACCTGTAGAAATGACATTGATTAGAATTCGATCCATAAGAATTACTTAGGCTTTATTGAAGCTCCTTCCTTCCTGTTCCGTCGAGTTTCATAATCTTCTCCGTCATCACCAGTTTTCCTTCTTGTTATGAGAAAACGTACCGCAATTAGGACGCGCCAGTCCTCGGGCGTGAGGTAACGCAAGCTTTTGGTATCTAACTTCATATTTGCGGTTGATTTGGAGAGTTGTGTCCAATTCTGTAAAGTGTCGTGTGTGTTATGCTAGAGAGTGGTCTGCCGTAGCCTAAGCTGGAGAATTTCTTGGTCGCGGGGTGTAAAATTTCGATAAGATAAGGATAAGCTTATCGCAAATTAGTCATCGTTGCACGTACAGATGGCAGGTGGCTCCAGTGGCTGGGTGATACCGTGGCTTGTCATGTGGCCCACTTATTCCCTATTTGTTTTCAAGCTGGGGACTAGGCGGCAAAGCCTCGCGTAATGGGATGCGGCGACGAAGCTAACAGCAGGTCGACCTCGTTTTACGAAGCTTCCACGCCCCCTCCACCAGTCCGCGCTTGCCTACTACCACTGCTGACACTCACCACCCGACATCGAAACATTGCAAAGTAGGACCTGGAATATCGCATTTCACCTCTCACTTGCTTCGTTTCGTTATCATTGCGCAAATAATCAATTGTTGTTGTAGCAGGCATTCTCTCTGCTTCCATTGCCTTCTCCCTTAAACGGCCATACACCTCACCAGCATCACCGCTCAACCTTACCCGGAGCTACCGACCCAGCTCTTGTTACGTCGGCTTCGCTGAAAACACATTCTGTTTGATAAACAGCCACCGCAAAGTGGTAGATTCCCACACATCGCATAAACCACTACAAATCAAACAACCCCTCTACACAGCTTCACCATGGCGCAGGAGAACGAGGCGTCTAAGCCGGTTGACAAGGGCAAGGGCAAGACCGTCGACACAAAGGCCCAAGAGGCGCCCAAGGATAAGGATGGGAAGCCCGTCGCCAACGGAAAGAAGACTGACGAGCCGGAGAGTAAGTTCCCATGGGCGTCATTAAGGCGTGCGGGGTGGTATCGTTTCGTTGCCACATGATGTCGCGATAATCGTGCCTCAGATGAAATACAAGCTAACAAGATACCTTCTCAACAGCCGAAGAGCTCAGCGAAGAAGACCAGCAGCTGAAGAACGAGCTTGACATGCTTGTTGAAAGACTCACTGTAAGTGTCCTACCCAAGCGCACGCCTGTGCATCACATCACGCCCCTACTCGCCTGTCATATAACATACCAATTGCTAACCATTGCCCTCTGCACATATAGGAGTCTGACAAGTCCCTCTACAAGCCGTCGCTCGAGGCCATGAAGACCTCCATCAAAACCTCTACGTCATCGATGACAGCGGTACCGAAGCCCCTCAAATTCCTCCGTCCACATTACGAACCCTTGACCAAGCTCTACGAGGAGTGGCCCGCAAGCGACGACAAGACTTCCCTGGCCGATGTACTTTCCGTCATCGGTATGACATTCTCCGACGAGGAGCGCCAGGACACACTCAAGTTCCGCCTGCTGGCGCCTACACAAGACATTGGCTCTTGGGGCCACGAGTATGTTCGCCACCTCGCGCTCGAGATCGGCGAGGTGTACGGCAAGCGGATATTCGCCGAAGAGTCAACCACTGACCTCGTGGACCTGGCTCTCCTCCTTGTGCCTCTCTTCTTGAAAAGCAATGCTGAGGCTGACGCCGTGGATCTCATGAGCGAGCTGGAGATCATCGAGAAACTGCCCGAGTTTGTCGACGAGGACACCTACGCACGTGTTTGCCTGTACATGGTTTCCATGGTGAACCTCCTCACCTACCCCGACAATGAGCAGTTTCTGCACGTCGCCCACGACATCTACAAGTCGTACAAGCAGTACACACAGGCGATGGTCCTGGCCATTCGCCTTAATGACATGGATCTGATCAAGGCCGATTTTGAGCAAGCTGAGGACCCGGCGCTCAAAAAGCAGCTGGCATTCCTTATCGCACGGCAGCGTATCTGGCTCGAAACCCCCGACGCCGAGGACATGGATATCAACGAGTGCCTCTGCAACGTTCGGTTATCAGAGCACTTCAAGCTGCTGGGTAAGGAACTGAACATTCTCGACCCCAAGTCCACCGAGGACATTTACAAGAGCCACCTTGAAAGCAGCCGTGTTTCCAACATGACAAACATAGAGTCGACTCGCCACAACTTGGCTGCTGCGTTTGTCAATGCATTCGTCAATGCTGGCTATGGCAAGGACAACATGATGCTGGTCGACGACAAAGAGAGTTGGGTATGGAAGACCAAGGACGAAGGCATGCTGTCGACTGTGGCATCAATGGGCACTCTCATGCTGTGGGACATTGAGAATGGCCTTGACAAGATTGACAAGTACACCTACGACGAAGAAGAGCAGATTCAAGCAGGTGCCACTCTTGCAATTGGCATTATGAACTCGGGCGTCCGCCTGGATTCCGAGCCTGCTTTCGCTCTACTTGCTGATCCCGAGAAGCTCGAGCACAAGAACCCCCTCATCAGAACGGCGGCCATCATGGGTCTTGGTCTCGCATACGCCGGCTCCAATAAGGCTGATCTACTGGAAAAGCTTCTGCCTATGATCACTGATGCTTCCCTCGACATGCAAATCTCGGCCATGGCAGCTCTGTCGTGTGGTCTGATCTTTGTTGGTTCCTCAGACTCTGATGTCAGCCAGGCAATCGTCGAGACTCTTTTGGACGAGGACCGCAAGAGCCAGCTGACCGACAAGTGGACCCGCTTCCTCGCTCTTGGTCTGGGTCTGCTGTTCTTTGGCCGCCAAGAGGAAGTCGATGTCATTTTGGAGACCCTTAAGGCTGTCGACCACCCTGTTGCCAAGCCGACTGCTGTCCTGGCGGCCATGTGCGCCTGGGCCGGCACTGGTGCCGTTCTCAAGATCCAGGAGCTTCTGCACATGTGCAACGAGCACATTGAGGAGTCGGACGAGAAGAAGGGCGACGAGCTGCTGCAGTCGTACGCAGTTCTGGGTATCGGTCTGATTGCCATGGGCGAGGATGTCGGCCAGGAGATGGTTCTGCGCCACTTTGGCCACCTGATGCACTACGGCGAGCCCAACATTCGGCGAGCAGTGCCGCTGGCCATGGGTCTCGTCAGCCCTAGCAACCCCCAGATGAAGGTGTACGACACACTTTCGCGCTACTCCCACGACAACGACAACGATGTGGCCCTCAACGCCATCTTTGCCATGGGTCTGCTGGGTGCGGGTACCAACAACGCCCGCCTGGCGCAGCTGCTGAGACAGCTGGCCAGCTACTACCACCGCGACCACGAGTCGCTGTTTATGGTCCGCATTGCACAAGGTCTTCTGCACATGGGCAAGGGAACTCTGTCCCTAAGCCCCTTCCACACTGACCGCCAGATCCTCTCGCGTGTATCCGCAGGTGGTCTGCTGGCTGTTGTGGTCGCCATGCTTGACGCCAAGCAATTCATCACCTCCAAGTCGCACTATCTGCTGTACTTCCTTGTCACGGCCATGCATCCCCGTTTCCTGGTGACGCTGGACGAGAACCTGAAGCCACTGACGGTAAATGTCCGTGTCGGTCAGGCAGTCGATGTTGTTGGCCAGGCCGGTCGCCCCAAGACCATTACTGGTTGGCAGACACAGAGTACACCTGTTCTCCTGGCATATGGCGAGCGCGCCGAGCTGGAGAACGAGGAGTATATTAGCCTGAGCAACACCCTCGAGGGTCTCGTCATTCTGAAAAAGGTGAGTCTCAACTTCTGATATTTTGAACTACATGTACGAATTGCTAACTTTGCTAGAACCCTGACTGGGACGAGGAGAAATAAATAGGCTGGATATAGCCACGGGAACGGAAGCGTTATATTATTTGTTCTCTTTGCCGTGTTTCTTTTGCTTTCATTTTAGTTTTGATGAGGTGGAAGGCTCAAACTCGTTATGTTTTACTTGACTCAAAATAAATAAGCACAAAAGAACAGAAGATTTTAGTAGTGATTTTAATCTGTGATTAACAAACATCATTTATCATACGTCATGAAAGGCAGCATCATTATCTCATCAACAGCGCTCAAAGACGCGGTACAGCCCCTTGAGATTAGCAACCTCGATAAGGCCTGCCTGCATCAAAGATGAGGTGGAAATCAGCTGTGACTTGAATGCTGGGAAGAAGGTGTGCTCGATGGCATGACGGATGTGTATACGACGGGTGTGGGTACCATCATCGTCGGCGTCGGCGTCCCCGTCTACCTTGCCCTTCCCTTTTTGTTGTGCCCTCTTCTGCCGAAGCCGCTCAAGCTCTTCATTAAGGACGGGCAGTTTTTCCGGGACATAATAGCTGGCTAGCTCGCGAATAAATGTGTCAAAACAGCTTTTTTCGTCGTTCCACCGCACGTGTGGCCCTAGACGGAGTAGGAACTGTGGGAGCTTGGCCAGGGGCGGTGTGTAGCCTTTAATCAGCATAGGGATACTGCACAGCTCACCCGTCGGCGTGATTTCCAGAGAAAAGTACTCCTGTAGCATTTGGCGACGCTCCGTGAGCTGTGCGATAACTGCTCCTACCGCCTCCTCCGCCAGCTCGTCTTCTTCTTCTTCTTTGTCTTGATCTCCCAATTCATTATCGAACGCTATGCGTAGTACCTGCTTCAGATCGAGGGGCGGGTTAAATCGGATGACGCCAAAGTTGCCAAAGTCATTCAGCCCAATTTGGTAGAACAGCTCAAAGCAAGCACGCCCATAATCGACCAGGTAAAGCTTCACGCCGCTCTGTATAGCAGCTAGGCGGCGGCACTCGTCGACAACACCCACAAAACTGTAGTTCTTGAATATTTCTGTGAGCTCGCTGTGCAAGTTCTCAACCACTGCCTCTTTCAGCTCGCGCACGCTCTTCAGCCAGTTTGTAGTGCTTTCGCGGTCGACAACCTCGTACCCGCCCGAAGCAAGGTGATTGGAGACAGTGCCATCAGCTCTATCGACCAGAGCAGATGGGGCCGGTGACGTAGATGAGAGATTCATTATAGTAGGCCCGCTTGGGGCAAACATGCTGGTGATCTTACGCATATTGGAATCTGTGCGGACTAGGTTGTTCTCATACGGACGCGCTGGTATCTTTTTGACTGCCCCGGCTCCAGTCTTTGGTGCCCCTGGTGCAGGGCTACTGCTGACACTGCCACGGGTGTTTGATGCGGGCAAGAGGGTCTGGGTTGAGAAGGTCCGGCTTGTGTCGACGTGGGCGAGCTTGGAGCTGATATGCCCGCAGATGGCGATCGTGATCTCATCCTCGTTCAGAAAGTTGACCTCACGCTTTGTAGGATGGACATTGACGTCAACACGCTGAGGATCAATTTCAAGACTTAGATAAACAAACGGGTGATTGTTCTTGGGAAGAAAGGGAGAATAAGCTTCGTCGAGAGCCTTGCGGATGTTTGTCGAGTCAACACTGCGGCCATTGATGAAGAGCAGTAAAGTCGTTCTCTTCATGCTAAAATTGGCATTGGAAGCCCAGCCTCGGGCCTTGAAGCCCCAGCGGCTATCATCCGTCTCAAACGAAAGCAGCTCGTTTGCCACTGAACCGCCATAGATGTGCCGAATACGGTCAACGGTACTAGCTGCTGACTGCACAGAGATGCTAGCGGATGATTCGCCGTGCTTTTTGCACGAAAAGGCTACATGGCTACAGTGAACAGCATAGCGGCCGAGCATATCGACAATCTTGTTGTACTCTTCCGACGTGGAGCGGAAGGCACGACGGCGGGTAGGCACATTATAGAACAGGTCTTCGACTGTGATCTGTGTTCCCTGCCGCCCAGCAACACGCTTAGGGTCGGTACCCTGGCCCGGCTTAGTCGGTGCTAGCACGCCACCCTCGTAGTAGGCCCTCCAGGCCGACTCCGAGTCCTTTGTGCGTGTTGTGACAGTCAGGTGGGCAATATGGCTGATACTGGCGAGGGCCTCTCCTCGAAAGCCATATGTAGCAATGGACTCGAGATCTTCAAACTTTTGCAGCTTGGATGTGGTGAACCGCTCGCACAGGATAGGCAGGTCCTCTTTCTGTAAAGGTTAGCTTGGCTCTTTGCTCTTTGGGATTCAGTGCTTCTGTGTTCAGATCCTTACTTGTATTCCACTACCATTGTCGGTGATCTGGAGCAGCTTGAGCCCGCCATCCTTGACGAGCACCTCGAGCATAGTGGATCCGGCATCGACAGCGTTCTCGACCAGCTCCTTAAGAGCGTGGACGGGGGCAATGATGATCTCGCCAGCGGCAATCTTGTTGACGACGTTGGGATCTAGAGCCTAGAGTCGGGTTAATAAGCTGCCCGTCACTTTGAGAGCTGAGATAGACAATGATGCACCATACCTGGATTCGCCGAGGGCCTGCATCTGGACGAGATTCATCCTCGGCCTTTCTCTTTACACCCCGCGGGGACTCGGGGCTGCTGTCCACGTCCATTGCACGGACGGCCTCGAGCACACTTTGGCTTGCTCAAAATGAAATTTGATTGAGAATTTCTTTCTTTTGTGTGTAGTCTTTGCCTTTTCTTGTTTGTTTTTTTGTTTGCAGTCGTCGGTCGCGCTTTCCTCTCAAGAATTGCCATGACGCGTCGTCGTTGAATATGGAAGGAGCCAATCCACGTGATGACATAGCACTTTATACGGTCTGATGTCCCTAGAAGCAAGCTAGTTCGACCGTTGTTGGCGCACTAAACGGGGCCAAACTGCTCTACAATCAATAGTGTGATTAGGCCTAATATGTACAAACAAGACCACTAGACCAAGCGAGATACAGTGATATGTCGAGGAGAAGATATCAAGGCCTTTAATTTGGTTCTTCATGTTTTTATTATTATATTAAAATGTATTTTTACTGTGTTATCCGACGCCCATCTACCTTAGTGTTCGCCCGCGAAGTAAATATAACATATCCAAAAGATGAAAGATGAAGCTCAGGATAAAGAGGGAAAGGGTTGAAGAGCAAGGAAAGATAAAGTGAAGTTGTGGGGGAAAAGACAAAAGATGGTATACTAGCAAGGAACGCCACCAAGACACTGAAAGCGAGGCGATGCTCAGAAAAGGCGAGCCTGAACAATATCAGACCTGTTATAACACTTCAGTCAAGATGTTCTATCTCCGGCCGCCGCGTCCACGTCCCCGCCGTCCGGGTGCAGCGGCTGGCTTTGACCCAACTAAGTCATCGCTGTACAGCTGTCCGCTCAGGTTCCCATTGCGGCTGAGGCCGTTTGTGTCCATGGGATCGTCAAAGCCAAGCGAGCCGTCCACCAGACCGGCACTGGCATTGTTCTTGCCGCGGCCTTGTGCACGCGGGACTGGCTGCGTGTTGATGTTGTTGTGAGGGGCGAGGACACCGCCGTTGACGAGCTTGGCGTAGACGTGCAGCACGCGGCCGTCGGCAGTCTGGTTGTTGAATGTCTGAATGACGCGCTCAGCACCTTCGCGGCTCTCAAACATAATCTCAGCAATAACGAGCGGGGTGGTCTTGAGAATGCGGCAGCTGCTGACAAGACCGCCGACTGGGGTCATGGCGCTCTCGATGTCGGCAGCTGTTGTGCCAGGTGCAAAGTTCTGGGCCATGATGACAAGGGGCTCGTTGACTGCAGCGGCAATACCGCGGATGGACAAACCGCTAGCGTTGGTGGCATGCTGCTGCTGACGCTGTGGCTGCTGCTTCTGCTGCAGCTCTGCGCGGTTCAGGGCGTTTGCAACCTGGGCTGCGCGCCGCTGCTGCCGTCCCCGTGTAGATGCTACCGCAGGTGCTGCCGGTGCGACTGCGGCCGCGCCACCTCTCTTCGTCTTTGGTGCCTCGCCTGGCCGTGACAAACGGCTAGCAAGCGAGCCCGGTGCCTTTGCCTCTGATGATGACAAGTTGGCTGTGTTCTTGCGAGTGTTGCTGCCGTCGTGTAGGTCGTGGGTCCATTCGGAATTGATGTTGCCGGCGCGGGCGGGCGCAGCAGCAGTCGATGCGACACGCTGCTACGAAGAGTTAGCTATCTATGGCTGAAATAGATGATTACAGCACCTGCTGTGGTTGCTTAAAACACACCTTCTTGATACCGGCACGAGCAGCCAGCTTGCCGCCAGCAGCCGGTGCAGCAGCCTTGGTCTTGCCAAAGATCTTGGCTGCAAGAGCCTCATTCTTCTTGCGCGAGCGATCTGCAGTGGGAAAGGATATGTTAGTGCATGGCCGGGTCGCTCGAACGCTAGATCGCTAGGTCGCTGTGCCTCGAGGTAATAATCTGCCGTCTGCATTGCTGCATTGCTGCATCGTTGCATCGCAATAAGGGGATCATCAAGCCGCACCAGAATGGATCATCTTCTCGAACTCAGCGGCAACTTTCGCCATTGTGATTGCTTCTTCGGGTTGAAGGAAGTAAAAGATGAGTGTCGAAAGTGAGCGTCGACAGTAAGAGTCGAGAATAAGAGTCAAGAGTTGATAGTGAGTTGACTTGACGGTGATAAAGGTGATGACAGTGCCAAAAGCGATGAGCGCCTGCTAGTTCGGGGATGACGTGTGGGCCGGCTTGGGTATCTAGCATCAAGCTGGGTTTTGAAGCAAAAGGGGAAGAAGGCAGACTCTGTCGTCTGCGCTTTCCTCAGACAAGGCAAAGAAAGGCGCGACGAAGCGACGTGATAGCGCCAAAAGTGCACACTGTGCCGGTATCCACAAACTCGATTATATAATCATCGACAACATCCTAGGATTGAACTGCGTCTTCACCTGCAAATACTTGACATCTATTCACATCTCATCTAGACAGTTACAACTGAGTAGTGTATTTTTATTATCATATGTGGTGCTAATATATACAAATTAAGGCGAATATAATCATAATATATCATATGATATATCATGATTACTCCCCCCCCCCCCCCCCCCCCGACACAAAACGCCGGTGAGTCTAAATGCTTCCGTCTTTGCCCTTGATCATTTATCTTTCATCTCTTTGTGTTCTGCTTTGAAGTTAAAAGCTAAACCTAAGCAGGAAACTGATCATAATCGTCTTGAGTATTCCGTTTGCTGCTCGGTCGTCCAAGCTGTCTCTTCTGGTAGGGGTGGGACGGAGGTGCTGGGCTTCTGCCAGTGTAGAAGCGGGTGACCTGCCGGTTGAGCAGGTTCCGCGAGATGGTCATGTCCTTCATGGTATTTGCGTCGGCCATCTTTTCCGACACAATCATGTCCGTGGCCGAGACCATGAGCTTGAGCAAGTCAATGTATTCAGCCTGCATGGTTTTGAAGTCGGGCTCGTACCTGTCTTCAAAAGACCTCGTGGCCTCTGTCGTCGTTGCATTGGCCGCCTTCTCCATGGCCCGGACACCGTTGCCCAGGATGCGAACGGGATCCCACAGCCGCTGCAGTGCCCGGATGATCTGCTTGCCAAATTCAGCCTTCTTTATGACAGCCTCCTGTGGTGTCTTGGCCTCCTTGAAGTGCTGGTTGCTCGTCAGGGCCACCTTGAGGTAGAGGCGAAGAGTGCTGGCGTCGGGCATGCTGATAGTCTGGTTCATCAAGTCCAAAATTTTGCCTGCCGTCTTGAACGTATTGGGATTTAAGGTGTTGAAAGTGCACACCTCCATAGCCAACTTGAATGTCTTGCCAACATAGGCAGGCTTAGGCATGATCAGCAGCGCCTCCAGCGCCTCTGCACTTGAGCGACCACGCTTGATGGCTCTGAGAAGCTGGTGGCAGTTCTCAGTGTCGGGGATGATGCCGTACTTGTCGATCATAATCTTCCAGTACGGCAGTGCGAGCGTAGTCCTCCGTGAGCCGGCAATGGCCGACAACAGAAGAGAAAGTGTATTGTTTGAGGGGTGTGGATGGGCAAGCGAGACGTCGGTTTTCTTGAGGAAAAATGTCTTGTAAAACTCTTCGTCAGATGCTTCGATGGGCGCAAACTGGACTGCCTTCTTGGGCTTCGGCTCTGGTTCTGGCTTGATCATGACACTGGTACTGCTCGGTACGACTGCCGCAGTGAGTGTCTCTTTGACAATATCGCTCTCTGGCACTGATGCGCTCGCTGGTGTTGATACACTCTTATGCGCTGATACACTCTCCAGGAGCAAGTTGTTGGGTACGATGTTGTCCGCAGCTTCCACATCTTTCCCAGAAGGCAGTCTGATGGCATCAACGGTCTTGGCCATTAATTCCTCAACCGCAGACGTGGTGGCGACCAGTTCGTCCACCAGCGATGTGCGTGCTGCTGGGTCCTCGGCTTGTGGTGGTGCCATCTGGGGCTGTGCGATGTTCGCGGTCGGGTCTGCCAGCAGCTTTGAGCTCTTGGGGACTGGAAGCACTTCAGCCTTGTCTAGTCGGGGAATGCCCATTGTTTGGTTTAGAAGTGCAAGAACGCTGCTGTTGTCCCCAACGCCGCCGAGGAGCAGGATGCGGCCCATGCTACAAACAAGCTTTTCGTCCAACATTACATAGCCACGGCGCCAGTTCAGAACCACCTCTTCCCACGTTGCGCGTGCGCGCCGAATCGTGACCGATGGCTTCTCTAGATTCGGGTCACCAATGTCGTCAATGTCGTTGCGCTTCTTGAACTTGTTCTGCTTGTACTTTTCCCTTTTGTCGTTCCTGTCGTAAGGCAGCTCGGTTGCAGCACGCATGGCGCTCAGGATAGTTGTGTATGTAGTGGAATCCGGCATTCTGGTAGTGGTATTGGCCGTCTTGGCAATATTAAAGAGTGCCTGGATGTCTTTGGCGCGAGCACATACCAAGAGCACGGCGTTCATGTGAATGGTGTTGGGGCGTAGGCGGGGGTCAGACATCAAGGAATAGTACATCTTGGTGGCGACGTTGAGGGCTTGGTCCGGCACCCGCTCGACTGTCAGGGCACAGCCGTTGAAGATGGTTGTGTAGGTCCGCACATTGGGGATCTGTCCACGCTTTTTCATCTCCTGGTACAGCTTGACGGCCTCGTTGGTCCGGCCGTTTGCAAACAGGTGCCGGATGACGGCGTTCCAGCTGACAGCGACCTTGTAGTCTTTGCTAGCCAGGCGCGTAAGATAGAGTGCTTCGCTATAGCGGTCTTGGCTCAGCATCTGGTTGACAGTCTCGGCAATCGTGTATTCGTCCTGGAGAAATTTGTACCGCCTCCGCACCCGGGCCTCCATCTGCTTGTTGTTCAGCTTGCCTGTTGCATGCAGGCATTCGTCGTTGTCAAGGTCTAGCTCGGCCCTAAAGTCTTTGCTCGAGATAATATCCTTGTGCTGCTTGCCCTTGGCCACTGCCACCGATACTGGCGCAGTCTCATCCTCCTCTGCCTCTCCGGCCTTCCCACCCACTCTGCCGTCGAGGACGCTCGGCTCTTGAACTGAAAACGCACGTAGCCGGTCTTCTGACAGCAAGGTGGTGCCGCGTGTGTCCCGTTGTGTGTTTATCCTTGTCGCACTGGTTGTCGTCAAAGCCCTTGCTCTGGTGCTTGTCATCAATGCCACTGCCGCCAGTGACGTCGGGGCTCGGTTGGCAGCAGCAGCAGCACCATAGCGGCCTGCAAAGAGGGATTGTGCTGCCGGGCCGCGCCACTTCTTGAAACAAGCTCTGCACACAAACATATCCGGCTTCGCGTGAGAAAGTATGTTGCTTATGATTTCGTCGTGATGGGGGTTCGCGATGCTGCAGTATTATAAAACTCCCAACTCGCTTCCTGATAGTGGTAGTCGTGTGGTGCAGATTATTTCGCATGCAACTTTTCTTATCGATAAGGACAACCGGCATAATACTGTGTAAAACACAGTGCATTTAAATGCACGACAAACTGCATGAACGACCCACTAGCGCGTCCAGCGCGCGTGCTAAAGAGTCCTGAGTTAAAAAAAATAAGGTCGGTTGGACGCGTTACAGCGCGTCGGCTGGCCATTGGCATTACACGCTTTAATGACACGACCACTGTCCAACACCCCGTGGCGACGACGCCCCTCTGCTTGTTTTTAACTCTCCCTCGGGCCACCAATCCGCAGCCACTTAACTCTGATATACCAGACAAGTCTTCTCTGCAGTTTCTGCTGCTTTGTCGTTTTTCTCTTCTCGTCTTCTCTCTTTCTATATTGACATCACAACTGCTCGCCCCCCCTCTCCTTGCCACGACATCTCATACACTCATCCACTTGCTTCGATTAACACGACTCACGACACCACGACTCTAAGCATCTACACATTCACCACACGACTCATACTGATCATATACCCATCACATACTCTTCACAACTGCTGCCCGCCATGTCTAAAGCCAGGGACCGGCGCTCCAAGTTCGAGAGCCTTCGTGCTCTGCGGAAGTCGGGCAAGACCGCTTTCGACGAGTACGAGATCGACGAGAACAACGCCCTGTACGAAGAGGTTGACGAGAACCAGTACAAGACCATTGTACGCGACCGTCTGAATCAGGATGACTTTGTGGTTGACGATAACGGCGAGGGCTACGCCGACGACGGCCGTGAGGAATGGGACCGCGCCCACGTCTACGAGTTTGACAGCGGCGATGATGCCCTGGGCCGTGGCAAGAACCGCAAGCCATGTAAGTAGAAATGTTCGAAGAGGGATCAGAGAAAAAGGGAGACTCACTTCTATATATTATAAGTACTAACCTGCTTAGCAAGAAAAGCCCGGCAAGAAGACCAGGCGGACCGCGATGCCAAAGACCGTGGCATTGCCGAGTACTTTACCAAGAACGCAGCCAACGCCCAGCCAAAGTCCAAGGTGATCAAGACGGAGGACGACGCGTTATTCATGTCCAATCTGCTGGGCGAGATGGAGCCAAACATCTCACCAATGCTGCCTCGCATGCCGGCCAAGAAGCGCTCTGCTGAGAAGCGCCGAGTTCGCGACATATCACCTGTGGCTGACACTAAGCTACCTGCTGTCAAGCGTGTCCGGATCTCAGAGGTCCACGCACAGCCTGCCGCGGCTGCAGACGCCTCTTTTGCAGACAATGACGACTTTCTGCCTGCAGTACACAACGACAGTGTCCTGCCAAGCGACGATGTTCCCATGAGCGACCCAATGCCCTCATCCCCAACAGTTCGCGTTGCGAGCCGCAAGGTGCAGTATGCACAGCCCGTAGTCAAAATCAAGGAAGAGAACAAGAACAACGAGGACGATGACGAGGATGACGACGCCATGATGGAAATTGCACATGCTGGCGCGGTCAACATGGCTAGCGTCAACATGGCCTCGGCACGGCCAGTCAAGAAGGTCCTCAAGGCACCGCAACCCCTACCGTCTCCAGTGCCTTCATCACCAACTCGCAAATCCGCTCCCACTTCTGCTCCCACTCCAGTCGTCGCCAGGGCACCAGATTCTGACGCCGTTGACACATCTGCCTGGACAAGTTTGAACCAGAATCTTAATGTCATGAGCAGCTCCCAGGCCGTCCAAATGCCAATGGGAAAGATGAACCATATGGATGCCATTGAGGAGGACGGCAGCATCAAGTTCTTCTGGGCAGACTATGCCGAGATCAACAACACTCTATGCTTGTTCGGCAAGGTGCTGGACAAGAGAACCAAGAAGCACGTCAGCTGCTTCGTCAAGGTCGACAACATTATGCGCAAGCTCTTCATCTTGCCGCGCAAGACACGCGTTGTAGACGGCGATGACACAGACGAGACCGTGGGAATGAGTGAAGTCTACGAAGAAGTCGACGCTCTCATGACCAAGATTGGCGTCAAGGAGCACAAGACCAAGTCCTGCACGCGCAAGTATGCATTTGAGCTGCCCAACATCCCCAAGGAGGGAAATTATCTCAAGCTGCTTTACCCCTACACCAAGCCTACCCTTACAAACACCAGCGGTGAGACTTTCTCGCACGTGTTCGGTGCTACAACGTCCCTGTTTGAGCAGTTTGTATTGTGGAAGAACATCATGGGCCCCTGTTGGCTCAAGATTGAGGATGCCAACCTAACCTCCTTGAAGAACGCCTCGCATTGCAAGCTGGAGGTTCTTGCGGAACACCCCAACATGGTGTCTGTCATCCACGAGAACGAGGCCCCTGACGCTCCTCCCCTGACGCTTCTCAGCTTGGCCATGCGTATGACCTACTCGCCGCAGACAAAGAAGCAGGAACTTCTGGCCATCAGCGGCAGAATCTACGAGAACGTTGGTCTCACTGATACTACACCAGCCAACAAGCTGCCGTGCCGGACCTTCACGGTCATCCGCCCCCGAGAATCTGCTTTCCCAGTCGGCTTCGAGACCCTTGTCGGCGATAAGTCCCGCCATCGCGGCTACATCCGGACTGCAAGAAACGAAGCGGAGCTGCTGTCCTTTTTTCTCAGTCAAGTGCAGCTCGTGGATCCCGATGTCATTGTCGGCCACCAGCTTGAGGGCGTCGACTACAGTGTCCTTCTTGACCGGTTGCGGACACTCAAAACTCCCCAGTGGTCTCGTATCGGTCGGTTCAAGAGACAAACCTGGCCAAGTGCGATCAGCCGGGTCGGCGGCAATGTGTTCGCTGAGCGCCAGATTCTTTCGGGCCGTCTCTTGTGCGATCTGGCCAATGATGCAGGTCGTTCGGTGATGCTCAAGTGTCAGTCGTGGACACTGACAGAGATGTGCAGTCTCTACCTCGGCGGTGAGCAGAACCAACGCCGCGAAGTAGACTTTGATGCGGCTCTGGACACGTGGGCCAAGTCTGCGAGTGGTCTACTAGACTTTGTCGCCCATATCGAGACCGACACATATTTTATTGCAGCCCTTGCCCTCAAGGTCCAGATTCTGCCACTGACCAAGGTTCTCACGAACCTGGCCGGCAACTCGTGGGCACGCACCCTGACTGGTACGCGTGCTGGGCGAAACGAGTACATTCTCCTACACGAGTTTCACCGCAACAAGTACATTTGTCCCGATAAGCAGACATTCCGTGGCCGCGGCCGTGAGGATGACGAGCAAGCCGAGGCTGGCGGCGATGGTGGCAAGAAGGACAAGTACAAGGGTGGTCTTGTGTTTGAGCCCGAGCGCGGTTTGTACGACAAGTTTGTGCTTGTCATGGACTTCAACTCGCTATATCCGTCCATCATCCAGGAATACAATATCTGCTTCACGACCGTGGAGCGGTCGGCATTGGTAAGTTGAACGCCGGTTTCCCAAGGGGTATAAAGACTAACAAGAATAGGCAAACGGGTCTGACGAAGAGGAGACAGTGCCGGATGTGCCGTCAAGCCAGGAGCAGGGTATTCTACCCAAGCTAATTTCCGGTCTGGTGTCGCGCCGTCGCCAAGTCAAGAGTCTGATGAAGGACAAAAAGGCCACGCCCGAAGAGCTTGCGACCTGGGACATCAAGCAGTTGGCGCTGAAGCTGACGGCCAATTCCATGTACGGATGTCTGGGTTATACCAAGTCCCGCTTCTACGCCCGCCCGCTGGCTGTGCTGGTCACATATAAGGGCCGTGAGATTCTACGGAGCACCAAGGAGCTTGCTGAGGAGAGGTCGCTGCAGGTTATTTACGGTGACACTGACTCGGTTATGATCAATGCTAATGTGGACGACGTTGCCGGTGCACTTCGCGTGGGCCAGCAGTTCAAAAAGCTTGTCAACGACCGGTACAAGCTGCTTGAAATCGATATTGACAACATCTTCCGGCGTATTTTACTACAGGCCAAGAAGAAGTACGCTGCCATCAACCTGATTGAGCAAAATGGCGAGTACATTGAGAAGATGGAGGTCAAGGGTCTCGACATGCGCCGTCGTGAGTACTGTGCTCTGTCCAAGGACATGTCGACGCGGATTCTTAACGAGATCCTGTCCGGCAACGAGACGGAGGTGTCCATCACGCGGATCCACGAGTATCTACGCGAGATGGGTGACAAGATGCGTTCTGGCGACGTCACGCCCGCGTCTGGCATCCCCGTGAGCAAGTACATTATCTTTACGCAGCTGGGTAAAGATCCGCAAGAGTACCCCAATGCCGACTCCATGCCTCAGGTGCAGGTGGCACTGCGTGAGGCCTCGCGCGGCAAGAAGATGCGCAAGGGCGACGTCGTCAGCTATATCATTGCAACTGGCGAGAGCGCGCCTCTGTCTGAGCCAGCACCCAAGCGGGCCTACACGGCCGGCGATCTAATGAAGAAAGAGTCGGGTCTCATTCCGGATGTCGAGTGGTACATTAGCAGGCAGATCTTCCCGCCCGTCGAGCGTCTATGTGCCAACATCTCGGGCACATCGACTGCACAGTTGGCGGACAACCTAGGCCTAGACATCAGCCGGTACGCCAAGGCAAACCACTCTGTTGGCGGCGGCCGCGGTGGCTCGGACGTGATGGATATTCACCCGCTCGAGACTCAGATCCCCGATGAGATCCGGTTTGCTGATTGTGCTCGGTTGCAGCTGCGGTGCCGCAAGTGCAAGACGTACCAGCTGTTTGAGGGCCTGGCCGCGGCGCCGCCCACTGGGGAGGGCATGACTGCAGTCAAGGTGACAGCGGCGGGTATCGCGTGCGGCTCGTGCGAGGCACCCATCTCGATCCTATCGGTTGTTGCGCAGGTCGACCATGCTATTCGTCTGGCCACCTCGCGGTACCAGGAGGCATGGCTGGTGTGCGACGACTCTTCCTGTGGCCAGCGGACTCGCCAAATGAGCGTCTATGGCACACGGTGCATGGGCCCCAAGGGTTTGGCACGCGACTGCCTGGGCCGCATGCGGTACGAGATGTCGGAGCGCGACATGTACAACCAGCTGGTCTACTTCAACACGCTCTTTGACGTCGACAAGGCCAAGGAGGCCGTCAAGGCAGTGGCCGACGGCGGCAAGGCAGTTGGTCCAGAGGTTGACCGGGAACTCGTCCTGGCACTAGCCGAGCACAACCGGGTACGATTTGCGACTGTCAAGCGAAGTGTCGAGCAGTACCTAGAAAAATGTGGCCGTGGTTGGGTGGCCATGCACGCCTTGTTCAGCAAGGTGGCAGTCTTTGCTGGGCCAATGGTGGGCATGCCCGCGCTCAAGGCCTAAACGATAATTATGGCTATGTTGTTTGTATATGGGTGCTGGAGTCATGGTGTTTAAGTTTTTCTGTTTGGGTTTTTATTTTACTTTATGATCTTCTTGGTTTCTTTTCTTTCCAGAGTCGCTTGGTCAGTCTCCTTGTTATCTGACTATGTCAGCGGGCATTTTGCTTCAAGTTTCTTCATGTTGCGGTGTCTGTTCCTTAGATAATTTCAGCTTTTAATCATACATAACAATGACTAACCTTACGTACGCGTTTTCCTTTCATATTTCACATCGTTCACATCGTTCACATAGTTTACGTCTCGATATCTTCACATACGTAGATGGCATGCAAGTATCACAAAGACAATTTTCGAACATATTCTTGGCTATGACTAATACTAGCTCAGCTGTGAAATGTACAAAGACGAATAGCATAGAATAGCAGAAGAACGAGAAAGCATTGCAGAGAAAATGGAAAGAACAAGTACAAAAAGCTCAATTTGTGACAGATAAGGAAAACTTTTCTAAACTCGACTCGGAAGAGTAGTCTCGGCGGCGTCTCGGTAGACGTCTCGGTATGTATCGTCCAGGCGAGGACGTGGCGGCATAAGGCATGAGCGAGCAATAAGCGGGCAGCCGGTGGCGACCAACTACCGACCCAAAGCTCTCGGAGCCCGGATGGCCTGTCTTTCGAATCCGAAGAGCAGACTAATAGTCCTCCCATAGCAGCAGCCAGCAGAACAACCAGATAAAATCAAAGCAGAAAAATAAAAAGCAGAGCAATCCGTAACATGAATCAAAGACGTTGGAAGACACAGCAGGCCGCGTGATGTAGTGCCATGTCGAACAAGCAAGAACATATAAAACTGAGAGAGAGAAGAGAGCATAAATAGAAAGCACATAAGAAGCACATGCGACTCCTAGACACAAGGCAGCATAAAAAATAGTGGCAATGACGCAGCAAGAAACAAAATCAAACAGCAGGAAAATAAATAAATAGACAGACAAGCGGAGCAAAAACAAATGTGTCTATGATCAGAGACAAATAGGAAATCTTTGGAGGTATCATGCAGAAAGGCAACTTTTAGGCACACTTTTTGAGAACCCCGAGGATGCTGCGCATAAAAACCAAGTATAAAATGACAAGAACGCAAATGGAACGCAGGAAATAAATATGAAGGCCCCCGCCGGTCTATGCATGGAGAAGAAATTGAATGTGGACGTGGGAAACGAAAGGTCGTCGGTCGTCGGTCGTCGGTCGTCGTCAAGAGACAATGAAAGGAACAGAGAGAAGATAAAAAAAGGTATTAAAGAAGGGTTTGGTTTCGAAGTGAAAGAGTTTGGCGAGCGATCGCCCCGTTCGGCCTCTACATCATCATCCTGCTCAGTTAGCGGCGTCCTTGTCGACGTTGGCCTTGGGAATGGCCGGGGACGCAGCAGTCGACGGCGGCGACGCCGGGGTATCCGTATCCACATTGGCGAGGGCTCTGTAAGGAGGTTAGTATATGTCATACAAGCAAAAATAGTATAGAAAAAATAAACTTACTCAAAAGCGTTCGAGTGCGAGACAGAGTTAGAGTCCTGCCGAGTAGGGGGGGTGCCGGTGCGCGAGGCAGGGCCCGAGTCGTCGCCAGGGCGGGCAAAGCCAGGACGGCGGCCACTGTTGCTGCGCGAGGCAAACATCGACGTGGGGCCCAGAGTGGGCATGCCGCTGCTAGCAATGCGGCTAGCACCACCCTTGAGACGGCGCAGATCGTCAATGCCGACCTGGTTGGGCGCCGGCTGGTTGTAGGCAAATGCGCGCGGGTCACCACGCTGACCAGGCCGGCCACCAGTGCCGCGCTGGCTGTTGGTGCGAGCGTTCTCAACGGCCTTCTGGGCCTGCTGGGCCTGCACATCCTGGCGAACCTCCTCCAGGGTCTTGGGGCCCTTGTTATCCTCGTTGGACACCCAGTTGCGGTTGCGCAGATCCACAATGTCCATCAGCATGAACTTGAGACGGCTGGGCAGATCAGGAATGTCGATGATGTTCTTGATGCGCTCAAAGTACGCGTCCATCATAGGGCGGCCCTTCTCGGTTCTATCAAGGCTGCTGCCCACAGTGCGCAGAAGCTTCGACAGCGACTCAATCTCACCTTCATCAGGCGTCTTCTCATAATCAACAAGCTTGCGAACACATTCGTGCATGATGCGCTCCGTCAGCATGCCCAGCTTGTAGAGCTCACCAATGAACTGCACCAGACCCAGACCACGACGCTTGGCGGCAGCCGCCTCGTAGTACTCGTCCGAGAGCATGGCCATCTCCTTGGTCTCGCCCTCCTTGGGCTCTGGCAGGTCGATCTTCCAGCCGCGCTCAAACTCCTGCTGACAACGGTTCAGGAGGTACTTGCGGAAAAGAGTGCCACCACTGATAATGTCACCCTTCTTGTCTTTGATGGTCACATCCCGGATCTCCGAGCTCATCTGGTCAAGCATGCGCTTACAGAAGCGAGCGTACATGGATGCCCAGTACGCCTCGTCGGTCGCCTTCTCAAAGGTCAGCTGGATGACCTGGCGCAGAGTGCGGCCATCCTCCTCATCCTTGGACTGCAGAGCAATGTCCAGAATCTGCTCAGAGATCTTGTCAAACTTCTCGGGCGTCATCTTGTTCAGAGCGGCCTTGACCTTGCGCTGCACCAGCTCGGGGCCCATGATATCAGCACCCGGCGTGGCGGCAGTCTGCGCAGCTGCGCGGCCAATGCTCATCGGCTTCCAGCCAGAAGATGAAGTCACGATAGGCTTCAGTTCCATACCCTGAGTCAGAGGCATCGTCTTGGCAGCCTGGGCCTCAGCCTTAGCATTGTGCGGTGCCTGGCGACTGCTGCCGCGAGCAGACCGGCTACCCTGGCGAGGCGAGTTGGGCATACCACCGCCAATGCTGGCAGAGGGCGTGCGAGCCATGGCGCTAGGGCCGGGGAAGCCAGCACCAGGGCGGCCAAACGAGGCAATACCGCCAGTGTTGGGCCGAGGGAGGGCACCAGAGGCCATAGCAAAGCGCTGCTCCGAGGTTGTTCCTGGTGGCAGGGGCTTGGAGTTGAATGAACCCATGGCACCCATATTGAATGCCGAGCTGGCGTTGCGCGAGCCTTGCCGGCCGCTGCTTGCGCCGGCGGGAGTGCGCGAGCCAGAGCGCTGCGAACCCTCCTCACCAATGAGGGACTTGACCTGGGTGTCAAAGTCCAAAGAGGGCTTCTCAACAAAGACGTCCTTAAACTGCAGCAGGAAGCCCATGTCGTACTTGAAGTTGCCCTTCTTGTTGACAGCGGGGTTCAGTGCCGGGTTGGGCGACTGGATGCCCTTGGGGTAGGCAATAGACGTAGGGTCACGCAGGAAACGGGCAGTCTTGAGCGACTGCAGGGCAGCGCTGGGCTGGGGAGGCTCAACGGTCTTGGTGTTGAGCGGTGCCAGGTTCAGAGCCGAGGGCTTGGCGCGCTTAGCAGCAGTCTCGGACAGACCAGACTTGGCATCGGTGATCTTGAGATCGCCCAGCTTGCTAGCCAGCGAGTCGGTCGTCGAGCTGCCAATGTTGGAGATCTTCTCGGTGAGAGTTTCGGTCATAGACTTGGTCTTGGGGGCGGCAGCGGCAGCTTCAGCTTCATTGCGCTTGCGCTCGCGCTCTTCCTCGAGACGCTCCATCTCGGCCTCCTGCTCACGCAAACGACGGTCATTCTCGGCGGCGTTCTTGATACGTTCGGCCTCGGCCTTGGCCGCGGCAGCCTCCTTTTCGATCTTCTTCTTCGCGTCGTAAGCAGCCGCCTCAGCTTCACGCTTAGCTTCATCCTCCTCCATCTCACGGATCATGGCCTCCATCTCGTCTTCGGTCGGATCTGCAGGAACCTCCTTCTTCTCTGGGACAGGAGCCTCGGCCTTGGCCTCGGCCACTGGGGTCGACGAAACAATGACAGGCTCGGACTTTTTCTGTTCAGTCTTGGGCTCAGCGGCAGCAGCAACCTTGGGCTTGCTCTCAGCACCAGCAGGGGCACTGACAGACTTGAAAACCTTCTCCTTGAATTCGTTGCGGACCTCGTCTTGGCTACGGGTATCAATGCTGTCGGTTCTAGAGTGCGTCGACGGGGTGGTCGACTTTGGCGGCGGGGGAGGCGTGGAAGAGACGACGGCAGGAGGCGTGCGAGAAACAACAGCAGGGGTGGTAACAACGGTCGTAGCGGCAGCAACAGCCTTCTTGTTGAAGTCAATGGTCTCACCCTGGGCGTTCTTGATGACAATGGCGTTCTTCTTGGGCTTGACAAAGTTGGTGGCCACCTTCTGTGCACTGCCGGGGATGGCCAGCGCAGCGTGGGCAGTGTTGGGAGTCTGGACCTGGCCCATGCTAGAGTTGGGACGCTCCGATGCGGCCTGGGACGATGTGCGAGACATGGGCTGAGCAACAGGGGGGACAAACTGCTGGCCGCCGTAAGGGTGCTGGTAGCCGTGTCCCTGCTGTGGCGGGGGAGGAGCGGCGTAGGGGTTCATGCCTGGGTATGTAGGGTAAGGCATGCTGTGATTCTGATTGAAAGGAGGGTAGTTCTGTTTGCGAGCGGTTAGTAGGCGGTCGTAATTACCAGATGAAGGTGAGAGGTTATCGGCACGGGTGCCAGCAGAAGCATAAGTAGCATGCGGTCTGAGGATGGAGGGCACTGGCCCGCAATCCGGATGCTGCTGGTTAGTTGCATTTGTAGGGTGCTTGGCTGCAGTAGAACTAGAGTATTCCTGTGACTTCTCTGATTCCTTCCAACGCTTGCTGCTGCGGCGAGGCATTCCTTTGAACGAGTTATCCTGCTTAGGGTCTGACTTTGACTCGGTGTCGAATGCGCGGGACTGGTTCTTGTTGCTGGAGATAGCCTTCTTGGCACCACCCCGCGCGTTCTTCTTCATGGCATTGCCTTTGTAGAAAGGCGGCTGGCCACAGGAGTCGGCATGATCATGCATGTTCGATTGGTTTGATTGAGATTGAGACTGAAGGAAAGGGGGGTTGATAATTACGTTTGGCTGAGGAGGGAAACCGGTGGGGGTCGAGTACTGCATGGACATGTACGGAGAACCGCCGGGAACCGGGACGACGCCCTGCATCTGGGGAGTGCCGCTGGGGAGGATAGGAGGGACAGCGGGGCTGGCACGGCTGTTGGAGGTTTGAGGCGAATTGGGGCCGAAACCGGGGTTCATGACATTACGCGGCTGGAAAGGCGGGGCGCCAGTGTTGCGAGGTCCTTGGTTCGGGGGGGCGCGGGGGTACTGGCCCTGGGGCTGGAAGGGGATGCTCTGGCCGTTGAAGTGGTTGTGGCCGCCGTTATGGTTGTTGAAGCCGCCACGACCGCGGTTGCCGGATCCGTAACCACCACGGCCGGATGGGCCGCCGTGGTGAGGGCCGTGATTGCCGGGGCCGTGGTTCAGGTGGTTGTCGCGGCCTGCAGGGTTGCCCATGTCACTGTGAACGGAGTGGCTAGAGCCACGGCGCAGGTGAGGGGACTGATTGCCGGCCGGAAGGTTGGCGGGCATGTGGGCGAAGTTGTGCTTCAGGTGGCGCTATAATGTTAGAAAGTGTGTAAGAGATAAGACATGATATAGATTAGAGAGAAAAACTTACATCGCCATCGCCGCCAAAGGAGCCAAACTTCATGTTGCCGCCATCCTGGGTCATGGATGGGGGACGACCGCCGCTAGCAGAGGGCTGGGGAATCGGGATAGGCGAGTGAGCAGGCGAGGGTATCCGCTGGCCAGCGGCGTTAGGCTGGGGAGAGCTGTGACCCATGGCAGGGGACTCGAAGCCGAACTTGGGCTGGGGGCCGCCGGCGACACCGTTGCTGACATAGCCGTTGGGGGCAGTGGCAACAATGGTGACGGAGCTGTTGCGGGCGTGGTCTGCGGTGCTGCCGTTGATAACAGCAGGGACGGCAGGGGTGACGGTCTTGTTGGTGGAGGAGGTGCTGCTGCTGTTGCCGCCGTTCTGCGCAGCAGAAGAAGTAGAGGTGCTCATGTTTGCGGTGTTGGATGCGGGATTGCTGCCGGCGCTACCATTCAGTGGCGACACGGAAGCAGTACGAGCATTGCCCGGGGTAGCGGATTTGGCGGGTGCCGAAGAGGTGGAGGCGACAGGGGCTGTGGAAGAGCCTGTCGAGATCACCGGAGTAGAGGAGGAAGTAGTCTTACCCGAAGCACTGGCAGCCGAAGCATACGATGCGACGATAGGAGCAGATGGTTTGGGCACCGGGACGTTCTGCGCGGAGCCAGTAGACGTCATAAGGAAAGGGAGAAGATATCGAGTAGAAGGCGGTTGATGGAGAATGCGGGTGTCGATGTCGATGGTAGACCTCGATGAGGCTGATTGCGGTGACGAGGTCGATGAAGTCGATATCGATGTCAATGTCGATGAGAAGGTGGGCGCAAAAGAGGGGGGGTCAAACAGCGCGTGGGAGAGGGTCGCAGGTCAAATGAATGGCAGCGAGGTAAAAAGATATTAGACTTTAGCAATGGCCGAGTGCGAATAGAGAGAGATGAGAGTACAAGAGAATGATAGATGGTGCAGCAGAAGCTTGCTATGGATGTGTTTCCAAACAAAGGAAGACACGGCCAGGTCCCAGGGATGAGAGATGGAGGGAGGGTGGTTCTGGACCGACAAGAGCGTAAGCTTTGTCTGGCAAAGATCCTCTGTCGCCCGAATGAAACTCTGTTGCAAAGAACAAGTCTCAAGGAGGGGGGGAAAAAGAGGGTATGGGGGGGGAAAGTGAAGAAATTACCAGCAGATCTGAGGTCTGTGATGATTTCTTCTTGAGGGGTATGGTTAGATGTGTGGTTGTGATGGTGTTTGTGGGAGGGAGGAGAAAAAATAACGAGACAAAGGAAGGAGCGAGTCAAGAGAAGAGGAAAAGGGTAGGAACAAAAATTTCAAGAGGGAAGGCGGGAGGAGAGGGCAGTGCTCCACAATAAAAGTCTTCTATATGGCCGTTGATAGGAGAGAGGGGCGAGGTGTATCGCGCTTGCGCGCAGCAAATCTCTTTTGGTGTCCTTTTTTTACCACTGCCCAATTGATGGTTTATCTTGGGACTAATTTTAATGTTTTGTGCCCGTCCCTTCCTTCCTGCAGTTGACTATACTCTGTACACTCTAGGTAACTTGCACGGTGCTTGCACTGTGTTTACTTTACTGTGGTCTGCGGCTCAGGCTCAAGCAACGCTGGTTTCAAAGTGATTACTATTGTGAATATTTTAGTAAACTATAATAAATCTAGAAATATGAAATCTAATTTATAAAATGGCTGTGGTGCTTCATGAGTGGTCAGTCTGGCAACCACCACGAAGCTACACTTTGCGTATTGGGCGTTGACAGTGCCTCTTGCCTGTAGTTCTGTGCACTAACAGGATAGGCAAGAGCGACCACCAACATGCGTCATCGTGCCTACCTTCCAAGTAGAAGCTTCGGGGGCAACTATATGCATTTACTATATGCCTTATATAAGCATCAATATGCAAGACAATGGTCTCCTGAATAGTAGATAATATCTATCTTATCAATTCAATAGAGAATATCTGCACGTACAACCCGACATTCTATTGTACTTGTTTGTAGACACAGGCAGTGACTCGCTGGTCGTACCATCTCACTCGTGAGTCATGCGTTGATGAATCCGGTGTGGTGGTGAAGTTGGCAGATGGCTTGTGATTTGGAAGTGAATTTTGTCAGACGAGAAGGGCAGAATACCAACATTGTCAACCAAGCATTATTATCAGCAGTCAGTATATTGTCCAAGACAATACAATATCGTGCAGATAGATCGCTGCGGCAGGCTTCCGGACATGGCAAAGCGTTGCTGCATGGAAGAAGTAAGTGGGTGGTGGGTGGAGGGGTGAGATGAATATGCCGGAATGTGTAATACGGTATGGTATTACTGTAGGCTGGCTGAATAGTGTGTGTGCATACGTTTTTCCCCCTTTACATCCAACACTAGTTTGTGTATAGTGAATTCTTTCAAGCCCCTGACAGGACGTCTGTGCACTGGCCGGGGGATTGTCTGGATAGGAGAAACATGACAATAACAAGAGAGCCAGGCAGAGCAAAGTCTGGGGTGCAATAAGGATGCTCAGTAATAAGGAGGAAATGAGTAGAAATGAGAAATGAGATGAGAGATGAGAAATAATAAATAAGAAAGGGGGAAAGAAGAAAACAATGGGCAGGAGGCAAAAGGCAGTGAACAAAATATAGTCCAGGAAAATATTATATGCAGCAGGGCCTATACTCTATCAGCGTGAGTATAAGCATAACTATTTTACATATCACAAGACCGGTTGAAATGCAAGAAAAGAAAGAGAGAAAACATTCAACGGGGTGCATCCGAGTCTTCGATATGCGAGATGTATCCTCAGATATGTAGATATATGACATGATATTCCCTGTTTATATCTACCTGGTGGGCATATATGGGGACAACCAACTGGCTGGCGCTATTGTCGTCTGGGGTTCAGCTGAAGTAAATCCATAAATAAACAGCAAAGGGGTTGCTAGGATAGGGTATCCAGGCTGACCTCGTCAAAACTCCGTAATCTCCAGGACAGAGATCTGTGCATGACGGGGCATGTCAATGTTTCCTCATGATACCTCACTGATACGATGGTGTTATATGGCTACTTTGTAAATATACACTCTATGGTAAATCCTTTCTGGTGCTCAAAACACAGTTTTGATTGTTGGCAGAACAACTGTAAAGTGTCTCTCTATTCTCCTGATCAAAATCTACATCTTTCTTTTTCTCACTGAGACAATCACCTGATTTGACATCCCATTCCAGGAGCCAGCGTATTCTGGGCAGCAGGAGAGCAGGGGACACATGATCACCCAGGCCTCATCTCGTCTTTTGCTTGTCCTTCAAACTTTGTAGTTCTTGGTTTCTGCGTCCAAGGGTGCACCATGTGCAGTCCGAGTGCTACTGCTTAGCTGTACAGTCTTTCACAAGGGCTGCTATCATTCGTATTAATCTTGTGCTCAGGCGCTGGCGCATTTGTTTCTCTGTGTTTCACTTGGAGCATTCTATTGTGTCTTCTACTCTCTTTCTATTCACTTTCTACTTAGCGTTTCCTCTTATTCCATTTCCATATTCACATCTCGGTAGATCACATCTGCTGGAGCACCAGGTCAAGTAGCACAATCTAGCATTTATATTAACAGCTAGCTGCTCAAGGGCATAGTCATCCTATATAGATATAAAGACTGCCTTTCACAAGTTGACCAAATCCCGCTCCTCTGGTCGAGTCTCTTAAGGCTGGATATAACCCTGAGCAAAAGCTGCCGAGATGCTGACAAAGAATGCACAGGTAGATATACATTAAAGTGCACTGGCCAGTCACTCTTTTTTGTTTATTCTGATTGCTGTTGTCTTTTTTTTTTTGCCACAGCTGCACTCGAAAAAGACCCCAAAACAAAGAAACGCGTTGATAAAGACACAGCTTCCAGTCAGCGAGCAACGACCAACGGGCAAGAGTAGCACTCTTGAAAACGGAGAAACGTGGTATAAAAGCAAAATGAATGCGGAAATACAAGAAATCGCGATGACTATATTTTTTGTGATTATATAAGCATTTCTACATAAAGTACAGTGACCTATTCAAGAACAATAATAAGCGGTCGTGTCTCGTTCTGATAGCATAGCATTGTGTTTATAACTACGTCAAGCTGTTAGCTGGTATACCGTTGTTGCTAACGAAAGCAGCATGACAATTCTAGCTTAACCGTGTGAATGTAATAAAGAAAATAAAATAGCAAATAAAAGGAGCTCAAAGGTAAAAGGAGATGAGACTATGCAACATCAAATATCTTAGATGACTGCATTCGTATTTGATAGTTGATACATAGTTACACCAAAAAGAGTCCGTGAATTGCTACAGGAAATTGTCCAATAAAAAGTAGATAAAAAAATAGAAAATAACAACGGAATCGCGATACTAGACAACGTCTCGATCATACTATTAGATCTGAAATCAAATCTAGACCGCTACCTCTGCGCCGTCCTCGTCGTCGACATTTTGGGAACCTTCGACTACAACCTCCTCATCGTCGCCGGGAAGAGCCACAAAGTCGCTTGGAAGAGCAGGTGCTTCGTCACTGCTAACTGCTGCGGCTGCGGATGTCGACTCGGCCTGCAGCTGCTGCATCTTGGTCTTGGTCATCTCAAACACGTACTGGCCCAGGTGCTCAACACCCTCCATAGTCACTTCATTCTCGACCGTGCCGGCCTTGATCTCGTCGGCCACTATACGATTCGACGGCCACAGCTCGCCCGTTACCAGCGCCAGCTTGTCTGACCGCTGCAGCAGGATCTGGAATGCCTCGCGCAACTCATAGCATGCCTCAAAGACAGACCGCCGGCCAAGGATGTATAATCCCAGCCGTGCACGCGACAGGGCCACCGTGAGGCGGCGAATGTCGCGCAAATATCCCACACGAGACGTCCGCGTAAGAGATAAGATGATGTCTGTTACAACGAGTTGTTAGTATTGTACCTATTAACCAAAATAAAACGAAAACAAATTATACGTACAGTCATTCTGCTCGCCCTGGTACTTGTCGACGGTTGTCACAGTCTTGGGCAGCCCAAAGACGGGGTTCTTGCGGCACCGGAACTCGAGCACATCGCGAATCAATGCGCGCTGTCCGGCATACGTCGCCAGGATGCTGATCTTGTCGGCCGGGTAGCCTAGCAGGCGCATATATTGGTAGATCGCCACCGCATACTCGGCCTCGCCTAAGTTCTGGATAAAATGCGGTGCCGGCTCCGACTCGCCGCGCCCGCGGTAGTCAGGCACGTCAATGAACTGGTAGTCGTACCGGAACCCCGCATTAGCAGTCAAAAAGTCTTTGTTGGCCTCGACATGCGCAAGATCGCCCAGGCTGGCGTACCGCCACCGGTACAGGTCTGCAATTGACGGCCGTGCCCGGCCCTGCTGGTCAAGGTTGATGGTGGGCACACCCAGGCGCACCAGCCGTGAAAACAACGACTGCTCCAGGTTCGCGTAGTGCCGGAACGCAAGATTCTGCACAATCGGCGAATTCTGCAGGTGGTCGCCACAGAGCACAACCCGCTGCAGAGGAACCTCGCCATGAAGCGGCCTTTGCATCGCCAGCGGAATAAAGTCCTCGATTTCCGTGATTTGTGCGGCCTCCTCCACAACCACATTGTCATAGTGGAACCCAAGGTTTGCGATCTCGCCGCGCCGCATCGCCGCATGCGTCGACGTCATCGCCACAATACGCGCCTCCTTGGTCAGCAGGTAGTTGGCCTTGTCCCGGTCGCGCCGCAGAATCTCAAACGGCTGTGCATCGGCGAGCTCCGAGAAGATCTTGGAAATATGCCGGTAGCACCCATTGGCGATATCCAGAATCGTATCGCGGTCAGCATCTGCTGGGAACAGTGGCTGCGGTGCATCTGCAAAAAAAGCGTGGAATGGGAAAAACTGCACAATCTCTTCGGCACTAGAGCTGTCTGCATGCACAGCCGCCTCATTGAATTTGGCCCAGGCGGGCTCGATATAAGCAGAGTTAAAGTACCCTGCCGTCTCGGCCGAATTGCCATGTGCTCCAGGTGCGCCAATGCTTGCTGCCAGCCGTGTCACCTCATAGAGATATTTGTTGCGGTTTTCCAAGAACATCTCAACACGACCGTGCTTGCTGAAGCTTCCATCCGCATCCAGCTCTTCCTCGCCACGGCCTAGACGCAACAGATGCCGCTCATCAATATCCAGTGCCACAATCTTTGCAAATAGCTGATTAAGTGCCTGGTTGCTGTGCGCAATAAGCAGTGTCCGCTGCTCCGGGAAATTGTGGTAGATGTTGTTGATGATTTGCGTCGCAACATCCGTCTTGCCTGTGCCTGGAGGGCCGACAATCACCGTCAAGCCAGGCTGCGTACCCGAAATAATGGCTTCCGTTTGTGCTGGGGTAAACCGCACAGTATTCTTCTTGGGGACATCCACAGGGTATGGACCGTTGTTAGGAGGCTTATACGTCGAGACCTTGAGTGTTTCCACCTTGGCCGCAAGCGGCGGCTCTGCATCGCGTCTGCGCTTCTTGGATAAAGACTTAGTCGGCGCCGCAACCTTCTCAGCAGGCTTTTCGGCCAGGCCAAGCACGTACGGAGGACCAAAGCTGCTCGAGACTTCATCGCCCGGTTCAACTGTCTTTCCTGGCAAACTCTCAATCAAATGGTGCCAATTCAAAAATGTATCTCGGAAGTCAATCTTCTTAACCCTGTTGGGGAGGTGTTTGTATGTGGCCGCTGCCGGATCACCGTAGCCAAGGAACACCTCGTGCAGCCAGGGCGCTAACGGAACATCCGAGAGCACAAGGCTGCGGATAGAGTCCAAGACAGGCTTGAAGTTGTTCTCCCGGCCTCTTCTGCGCACAATTAGGTTGACGTTCTCGTAGATGTCACCTTCGCCATTGGAGTGTTGGTTTGTGTCCTCCACAAATGCCGCCGGGTCCAGCTTGACCAGCAGCTTCTTGACAGAGCCTCGTTTGTGGCCGCGTTGTCCGCCCTGCTGCTCCTTGTCGCGCCGGTTCTGCCCGTCGAAGCCATACATCACCTCAGCAGTCCGAATGGATGTGATCCCTAATCGCTGGGCCACGGATGCCGATGTAAAAGCGCTTCCATTTTGTGCGGGCTTTCTCTTTGCTGCATTTACTGACACCAAAAAAACTACATCGTCTGGTCGCAAGGCCTCCCATTCTCTGCGAATGTGATCCTTTACATGACGGAAATCAATAGAGATCTCGGCTTTGACCAGAGATGGCTTGTCGTCTCCAACAAGAGGGGGAACAACCTGGGCAATCCTGTCTATGTTAGTAATCATATAAATTTGATAGAAAAAAAAACATCAACGGCCACTCACACTGGCTTTGAAATGGGCATGGCCATCTTGGAGGCGCCGGTGAATATAGTCTCGCCACCGTTGCCCAGATCAGGCTTAACGAGCTGCAAAGCTGTCTCGATATCTTGCCGGATGCTGTAGAACGCCTCGCTCCGGTACAAGACCAGAGAGCGCCACAGGAAGTCGCCGACAGAGAGGTACTGTAAGTTGAGCTTGGGCAAAGCCAGCGGCCTGGATCCATCATAGCTGTCTGTGCGCGAAATGCTCTTGTCAAATATGGCATCTTCCGTAGGCAAAATGCTCAGCTCTCTTGCTGAGTCCTGGAACGTTTCGCGCTTCTCAAAGGTGGAGAGAAGCGACTCGATGAGAAACTTGCGCCCAATTTGAATTTTGCACGAAGGGGGGTATGCTGTGCGCAGATGCAGAAGGTCCGCCAGCTCAACAACCTCGGCGTCTGTGAGGGGTTCCAGCAGATTGTCCAGCTCCTCCCGCTTGCTGATGGAGCCGTAGTTGGACAGGGCTAAAACGGACAGCTTATCCTTGAAGTGCTTCAGGGAAAGACGCTGCAGCACAGCAAGTTTGGCGCAATGCTTGTCGTAGTCCTCGGTCTCGCTGAGTTGTGCGCCTGTCTGGTCGTCGACGCTAAAAAATGTGTAGTGGGACAGCAGCGCGCCCATATCGCGCAACAGGCTGTTGTCTTCGTCGTTGAACACGGGCGACACCGAGAGCGCAGGCAACACATGAAGGTCCTGTAGTAAGGCGTTGACATAACGCCTTGTCGGCAGCTGGCTCTCGAGGTCGGAGAGAAATTCGACAAAGCGTTCCGCGTAGATAACAACGTCTTGGTTTCCAGTCGTATCAAAGAGGACACCAATGGACTCCAGCACCAGCGAGTAGAGCCATGCACGGTCGAACCGTAGCCGGTTTTTGGTAATGTCGTCTGCCGCGTCAAATCGCTTGGCTGCGGCACGCCATGCCTTGCGCAGGTGGCTGGTCTGGTCTAGCAATTCTTCACGTTTGGCGTCGTTGGAGATGTTGTGCCATGTCGAGATCGAGACTAGCGGTGCGCACTCTTTCCGCACAATGGCACAGTCTAGACTCTGAAAGGCATGGATGATAAATGAGAGGATATGTGCCCGGATGGTCAGCGAGAATGCTGTGTCGATGCTCATGACGAGGATGCGGCGGAATAGGGTCGAGAAGTCAAGCGGCCGGTCGTCGAAAAGGCTCCAGGTATCGAGATGCTCTCGCTTTTTTGCATTTGTAATGAGGGCAATCAGCAGTACGTGGTAGTCGGAGGCATCCTCAGTATATCCAGGCCACAGGTAGCTCTCCAGGATCTGGAGTGTCTCCAAGGACAACAGCGACCGGAACGCGAACCCTTCTTTCTCGAGCGCGTCCCAGATACCGGCCTTGATCACGTCGTTTTTGACCTTGATCTTGGCTGTCCGATTTGTGTCCTTTAGCCAGTGCAGCTTGGCCAGCTGTGCAAACCCCGACTCGCCCTCCACCTCGGCGAGTGTTGGCGGCGCTGCCCTTGCATTGAGAGCTTTGCCTTTGGCGGCCACGCCGCTCTTGTGTTTCTTGGCCGGCGGCATTGTGTGAGAGAGAAAATGGGTGTGTATCGTGTGGCGTCCAAGCACAGCTGTGTATCAATCGGCGTGGTGAGAACGATTGCGCGTGTATTGGGGGCTGGACGTGACTTTCTGATCTTGGATCGGGAATTCGTCTGCTTCTATTTACATTGCTGAATCGCATAATACTGTAAATTTCAGGCATGTACGTCGTAGTGTGTGGCTTGACTAGCTCAATGCAGAATATGATTGGTCAGCCTTGTGCTGCGCCACAGGCAGAACGACAATCGCTGGGACGGTTACCTATGCGCTAAAGCACCCCATAATACAGGGACTGTACAGATGCACGATAATGCTATTTTGCCCTCAGCCTCACCTTGTAAACGACGACCTACACACGACGACGACCAAAGACACACCACCTCTAACAACCAAAACACACACTTACCAATATATACCTATGCGGCCGTATATATATGCCAATAAGCTCCTACATTACACGCTCACTACCCTCCTCGCCTCATCGCCATGCCCGGCGTGGAGATCAACAGCCACGGCATCCCGGCCGTTGAGACTATTGGAGCATACCTCTCAGAGCTCCTGGATCATGCCGAGGATGTGAAACCAGGCAGAACGCTTGAGCCGGCGCTCAGTAAATCCGACTTTGACGATATTTACGGTCATGTTGCGCGCATATTTGAGGGTTTCGAAGAGGTTGACGGCAAGAAGCTGCGCCAGTTTGCCATTGTTGAGACGGCTGCGCGCGACATCTTTGGGCAGTTGATTGTAAGGGCAGGCCTGATGCAAAGCTAGCGGTCAGTAATTAGACGGATAACTAATATCATAGGCAACAACAACTATCGACACGTCCGACTTTGTGCGCGTTTGGAATCTGTTTGACATTTTGTCCATCTTGTCCGACAACATGGAGTGCGACGCTCCCTTGATCTTCTGGTTGATCGAAGAGCTACTTGATAGCCAGACAATTGCTGGCTGTCGCAAGGTGTTTGACTATCTCGAGTCGCGGCGCGAACGCATCACGGCAAAATACTTCAATAACACAAAGCTGGTAATTCTGCGCAGCTGCAACGACCTGCTGCGGCGCCTCTCGCGAGCAGACGACACCCCCTTCTGTGGACGTGTGTTTATCTTCTTGTTCCAGGTCTTTCCCTTGGGTGATAAGAGTTCGGTGAATCTGCGAGGAGAATACCATGTCGAAAATGTGACGACATACGACGAAGAGCTGACGATGGCCAAGAAGGGCAACGATGTAGAGCAGATGGACGTGGACGTAGACGTGGACGATGCCGCCGAGAGCAAAGAGGGCAAGGATGAAAAGGACAATAAAGACGCCAAGAAGACCAATGGCAGCGCTAAGACGCAGGACATTGACTTTTCATCGCTATACCCAGTCTTTTGGTCTCTGCAGGCCAGCTTCAGCCAGCCACGGCGACTTTTTGATGCGACACATTTCGACCAGTTCAAAGCTGGCATGGAGTCGTCGCTCGCAGCATTCCGTCAGATTAGCAACCAAGACGACTCGCGCAAGAACCGGCAGCTCGATGAGTCCCGGCGAGGCGTTAAGCGCAAGCGGAACAAAGGAGACAAGGAGGGCAAGGAGGACAAGGAGGATGAGCTCGCCGACGCATACAACCCCAAGTACCTGACGAGTCGGGACCTTTTTGAGCTAGAGGCAAGTCACTTCATGTTTTATTTATGGCAATAAATATGTGTTCATATCGTGCTAACCCCAATAGACGAGCGACCTGACGTTCCGGCGGCATTTTTTGCTGCAGGCACTCATCATCATGGAGTTTTTGCTGTCACTGTCGGCGGAATCAAAAAGCCGGCTAGCTTCAGCCAACATCTCCAACAAGTCAGTGGCGTACTCGGAGTACACACTGAGCGATGAGGACTCGGCGTGGGCGACCAAGATGAAGAACGACATCACCGACCATATTAAGACCAGCAACCAAGACGGGCCGTACTTTCTGCGCATGGTGGACACCATTCTCGCACGCGACAAGAACTGGGTCCGGTGGAAGGTTGAGTCGTGCCCGTCTATTGAGCTGCCGGCCGTGTCGGCGGAAGAGTTTGTCGCGGCCGAGGACGGTGCCCAGCGCGCGTTTGGTCAAAGTACCCGGAGGCGGAGTTCAGCAGCGGCCATGGGCGCGTTTTCTCTCGACTTTCTGGACGATGAAGACCCAGATGAAGCACTGGCAGAGCTCAAGAAGCCTAGTCGCTCGAGGCTGCTAGATATTAGCACATTTGAGGGCGAGATTGCCGACGAAGACTTTGAGATTGAAGTTGCCGAGAGAGACAGCGACAAGACGGCGAAGCAGCAAGCCGAAGACCGGAAAGCAAGTAAGACGTGGCGGGCACTCCGGATCGTGCGGCAAACAAACCTGTCAACGTTTGACAAGATTGACAACGACAACGCTATTGATGTTGTGTTCATGCCATCGTCTGGCGACAGCGACGACCAGAGTGATGCCGACGAAGAGGCCGAGGCCGAGGCCGAAGAAGCTGCCGATGCCACCAATGCTAACGCAGAAGGAGAGGATCGCAAGCTGCCTGTAAGCAAGCTTCCCGTCGTACTCGTGGGCCCGAGCTACGAATCTGCTGTGGCGCTGGGCAATCTACTCTTGGACGAGAACCCAGGTGTCTTTGGCATTGTCGGCCAGTTCACAACAGCAGCAGCAGCAACTGAGACTAAGCAGTCGCAGTATCTAGAACATGTCGACTCCAAGGCCTTTGACGCTATTGTTGACAGTGATGGATTTGTTGGCTTCAGCGAGTTGTCCGGCCACATGTACGGCACGCGGAGGAAACAGGTAGAGGAAGTTGTGGCCGCAGGCAAGGTCCCATTGGTTCTGATGAACTACGAAGTATGTTTTTTTCTTTCCTCTTTTCTTTGATTATGCTTTTACCTTGGACAGATACTGATACAAGCAGAGCGTGGACACGGCCAAGGGTAACGACTTTTCTGCCCGATATATTGCCATCCGTCCGGCCGGCGACGAGGCACTTGAGGCTATGATTAAGGCGACCAGCTCCTACGCCGGCGACGCAGCAGTCCAAGAATCTGTTGCTGCTGGCAAGGGTGTCCTTGCAAAGGTGTCTGGCGAGCTAGACGCGTTTGACAAAGAGGTCTCTGTTTCCGGCAGTGACTTGGCGGAGGCTGCAGCACAGCTCAAAGAATATATTTATGGCGGCAAAGAGGAGGCCGAAGAGGAACAAAAGGCTACAGATGATGTCCTAGAAGCAAACAGCCAGGACGATGTCGAGATTAAAGATGCCGAGTTGGATGAGTCAGCAAACCCAACAGAGACAGCAGAGCTAACGGAACCTGCTGCACCATCAGAAGCACCGGCTGCCGAGGCCGAAGATGCAGAAATGGTCGACACCGAGGCCGAACCAGCTCCTCGTAGTGAGACTGCTTGAGCAGTTAATGGGAAGAAGGGCGTATTTTACAAAAGCATAGCCAGCGTAAATTTATGAGGTCGGTGTCTTGAAGTCGATCTAGGCACATTGATCAAAGCGCTGAAACGTGAACGTGAATGTATTGTGCATAGTGGTATAAAGGCATACAGGTAAAGAGGTAAACTGTAGAAATGTATTAATCAAAGTAAAAACATGAGAATGCACAATCCGAGCTTGGGAGACGTTACGAAGGGATGGCTTGCTACTTCTTCAGAGCAGTCGGTGCCGTACTCAACGCAAGGCGTCGGCCAATATTGCCAAAGCATATGCTGCTGCAAAAGAGCACACTGAGCATCCATACGGCCGTCTCTGCAGACACTCCCGACGCTTGAGGACCCTGACCATCTGTGGCGGTAGCGTCAGCAGGGTCACGGCTCGATCTGTTGCTGTGGTAAGCTGACGAGCCCATGCCGTAGCCGATCCGGTATGAGCTTGTTCTGACTCCAGGGTTGGGCATTAGATCGAGATCCAGAGCCATCAATGTAGCCGAGCCCAGTAACCCTATAGCTGCCGCAAGAAGAAGACCCGACTTAGAGCGGTCCAAAAGATACCATAAAAAGGGGTTAACCAAGGCGAGGGTAACCGACGCCTGCATTGTAGATGCCCACGGTAGTTTGCGCTGAAGTGTTAGTCAGGGAGGCGGTCCGTGAAGGGGAGGCGAATACAGTAAATAACTCACCATAGCAAACACAACACCGGCAAAGGCACCAATGCCGCGCACAACAAGATCCCAGTGCACCTCTGGAGCGGTACGGGCCTTGAGGCCGAGGAGATTGTCGTTCCCAGCAAAGGCCCGGTCCCATACGCCGTCAAACCATGGCAACAATGTTCCCAGCACTACACCCGAGAGACCCCATGACACCAAGTAGCGCCAGTCGTATATAGCATCGTACTCTGCACCCGTGGATGCTGACTGTGCAGCAGTTGACGGCGGTGGTGAAGGCGTGGCAAAGTCTTCAAAGCTGGCGTGTGTTTCACTGCGCAGGCGTGCCATCAGAACTCCGTACCCCGTGCCCAAGGAGAAGAGAAGCGCAGCGCGCACCAAGATAGATAAAAGGCCGGTGATATATGCTAGGGCTGAAGGGGACTTTGATGTCTGTGGTGCAGCTGCAGCATCCCCAGAAGGCACTGCATTGGATGCATTGAGCTTGATGCTGGATACACCGTCGCCGTCTGCGCCCATGCTCTCTCCCCGCCGACGCTGGCGTTGCAGCATCATCAGTGACTGCGATGCCTTGCGCACCTCGTCGATTTCAGCCGCAGATGCAGTCGTGCCTTGAACAACAACTTCATCATCCCCTTGCTCGCTACTACGGTGGTTGAGCAGATCTCTCGCCGGTGTCTCGACTCCAGTGCCATATGGGGTGCTAGGCTCAAAACCTGCGTTCGGGCGACTGGACACTGCTGGGCTAAAGATGCCAAAGAGCGTGGATGATGTAAGGTTCATGATGGACTGGGCGCGGCTAAGTGGCTCGCCGCCGCCGGGAGTAGGGCTGACATCTGTGTCGAGAAACGAGGGGCGTGAATTGAGAAATTTGGCCATCCCTGCAGACTCCTTGTGTGTCTGCTTCACTTCCGTATTCTGGTCACTCTCGGTTGAGGGTGTTGTCGGATTGATAGCAAATGGCCGCCGTGGGATAGGGCGGTGAATTATGGGCGAGTTTGTAGACATGGCGACTGATGTAGAGGTGTGAGGTGTAGGATGTGATATGCTAATTGTCGCGAAATGAATCGAGCTTTTAGCAAGATTGGTTGTTGTGCTGTCACAAGCTGTCGTAAGGGGCTATCGTCTGATCGAGAGGAATGAACAGCCTAAGCCAGGCTGTGAATAGTCGGAAGAACGAGACAAAATAGTTCGTGTTCGTGATGGGTTGACTGCGTGATGGATAGCAAGATCTGAGCGTGGTCGGTCCTGGTGAAGGAGAGAGTTCGAACTGGTAGCTAGAAAGCTAGAGGGCTGAGAAGCTAGAGGTACCGATCCAGACAAAGGGCAACTCAGTTGGATGTTGGCGGCTGAAGATACGCGCCGGTGCTGAATAGCTCCAGTTTGGGGGAGGTCGAGGTCGGAGAGGTCGAGGAGCTAACTCACTGTCGTGAGCCGGTGATGGGGTACGAACTCGCTCGAGTAGATAGATACCGAAATAGCAGTTGTAAGGGGTTATGGGCCAAAGGTGATAGACGGCAGTGTGCCAAATTGGAATTGAAATTGAAGATCAAGAGTGCGCGTGAAGAGTGGGAGATGAGCGTCGTCCAGATGGAGGAAAGAGGAGAAGGCGGGAGGCATGCTAGAGAAATAGTGCCCCACAGCAGCTAAGAAGGAGCTGATTTGTTGGATGGTATGAGGATAGAATCAAGCAACAGCCAACCAAACAAATGCAATATGTTGGAATGGGAAAGTATGAAAGAAAGGAAGAAGGAAGCAGGGGAAAAGGGAAAGAGCGACTCGGCATCCCGTTTATCCCGTGCGTTCCGTTTAGCAGTCTTCTGTCTGAAAAGGAAAGAGCAGTCCCTACATAACGGCGGCCACTCTCTGCGGAGCTCAAGCACTGCAAGGGTCTTGGCCTGGCCGGCCAATTGGTGGCTTGTATTTGAATAAAATTGCCTGTTCTAGCTAAGCTCCATATTTTCACTCTCTGGCACATATTGTATATAAGACATGTATTGTCTGCGCTAAAACCATTCAGCATGTGAATGCCAGAATTTGGTGAGATTTTGCAAATTGAGGCTTCGATGCCACCTTGTGTAGAGCCATTGGATGACCGGTCGCACTTTCCCAGTTTCCCCTCTTTTGCCTGCATTCTTTCCGGCATCATGCCCCTCGCACCTGCCTTGTTCTTTAAATGCACATTGCACATTCGTCTCATGCAGTGCTCTTTCCTCTATATCATTAAAATATAAATCTATAAATCTATAAAAACCGCGTAGCCGTAGCAAGCCAGGAAGGTCGGTATTACTTGCTCCACATGGCCCATAATTATGACCACGACTCCGTACGCACGCCCGTATTCGCGCTACACCAAGCATTTATCACAAGCCTGCAACAAAGCTCGGCGCCGATCTCACAAAGGCATCAGTATCAAAATACACTGAACAGAGCATTTTTACTTCATCTATAGAATACAATAAATCACAGGGATCAACATGGTTATATAGCAAGCTTATGATGAGAAAATAGCAACACAAACGCAAAAACTCAATAGCAAAGAAGATGAAAAGATGAAAAGATGAAAAGAATATTAGACGCCATGCTATCCAGTGCCAATCCTGTTTTCGTTCTATAAACCCCTTAAACAAGCATCTAGTCTTCATCATCGCTGTTGGTATCGTCGTCGTCAGACTCGTCGTCAGCAATATCAATATCACTGTCGTCCATACCCTCCGGCCGCGGGATCATGACAAAGGCCTCCACGCATGTGATCCGGTCGCGTGTCAGGTAGGTGCCGATCAGCTTGCCAAGCTGCTTGGGTGCTACGGCCTTGGAGGCCGTCGCCGCGCTCGTGCTGATGGCAACGCTGTTTGCGTCGCTGTTGGTCCAAGCCTCGCGCAGCTCCTGGTCCGTCAGCTTCCACACGCGCAGGGCACCCGAGCTGGATGCCGACACCACGTACCACGCCTTCTGCAGGCCCTTGGCGCCGTCGTCCGAGGGCTCCAGGACCGGCATGATCTTGAACGCCTTGACACGGTCTGTAATGTCCAGCTCCTTGCCGCCCAGCTGGCCAATAAACCTGGCACAAGGCAGCGCAGTGCTGTCTGCCGAAGCCGAAGCCGACACAAGGTCCGCGTCACGGGTCGAGCAGAACAGGATGCGGCCGTCCTCAGTAGCAACAGCCAGCACGGAAAAGACGTCATCGCGGATCTCTTCCCCCTCTGCGTCAGCAGTGGTGGTGCCGGCAACCTCGAGGTATTGGAAGTCGTGTGTCTTGGTCCGCGCATCCTTCAGGACCTTGCAGCGCGGCAGACTGTCCATACCGAACACGACAACGTTGCGGTCAAAACCGACAGCGTACTCGTCCGTGCCGTCGGCAGTGGTCTTGGCGCCTGCCTCGTACGTTTGGCCCCAGACCACCTGGTGGCCCTCGCCCGTAGAGAACCGGCCCTCGCCAACATCCCGAAGCAGCTCCTTGCTAAAGTTCAGCACACCCGCCTTTTTGCCCGTCACCAGGTTCCACAGCCGCATGCACCGCTCGCCACGGCTCACGCTAATCATCACCTTCATGCTGGGGTGCACGGCAAAGTCATTGACACCCGACGGCGCACCACCGGGGGGCGCGGTGTCGCCTGTAGGCCGGCGCAGACTGCCGCCCATGCCCTCCTTGGGAATAGGGGCCTTGATCGTCGACAGCAGAGACCAGTCGCGCGTGCGCGTGACGGCAATTGTCGAGTCCTCAGACGCAGACAGCAGCTTCGAGCGCGTAGGGAAGACGACTTTTGTAATGGACGAAGAGTGGTTGAGCAGCGTGCCGAGCTCGCGGTTCTTGGCGCTCTCGGCAATAGGCATGACAGGACGGTCCGACACGGCGGTCATGAGCGCGCGGTCTTCCGCAGAGGCAATGCTTGTCGCCACAGATGGGGGGTGGGCGGACAGGTTGTAGACATTGACGCGCTCGTCGGTGCTGCCCGTGGCCAGCATGACCTTTTGGCCCTGGCCAGGCACGGGGATCGAGGGGGGCGACAGGGCGAGGCAGCGGACGGCTGATGAGTGTGCGTTGAAGAGGAATGTATCGGCGAAGCGGACAGCAGCCTCGTCCGTGCTGGTGTCGCGGTGAACGGTGGCCACAACTCCGTGCAATGTGCGATCGTAGGAGCCGGCAATTATCTGGATGGCGGCCGGTGCGTCACCAGTCAGCACGACAGGCTCGTTGGCGTCGGTGATCTTGGGGGCCACAGTAGTAGTCGCAGGTGCGGTGGCTTTCGCAGCAGGCTTGGTTGCAGGCTTCGCGCTGTTTGGCTTTGCGTCGGCAAATTTGGCAACCGCACCATTCTTGGCCGGCGTCGTTCCTGCCTTCGTCTTCAGGATCGATACGGGCTTCGATTGTGCTGTCGCCGCGGCCATAGTCTTTGCTCTTGTCGCTGTCGGGGCGCCTGCCTCGACGGCTGCCTCGCCCTTGGTATCCCGCTTTCTCTTCAAAACCATTTTGTGTTCTTTGATTCGGTCGTGGTGTATTGGTGATGGTTTGTTATGGTTGTCGTAGAGGTAAACACTGCAAGCTGCAAGATGAACCCGCCTGAAACTGCTGATACTTCTAGCACATCCTATGGGCTCGCATACTGCCGTTTTTCAGATTTTTTTTTGCTTATCGCCGCTTATCTCTTATCTCTTATCATGACTGCTCTTATCGTCGGCCACCGCCAAATACATGATTATGTAATACTACAAATCATAACGAATGGACACAACAACACAGCATCGTCTTTTTAATTGGCTTTTACTAAGTCTGTTACTAGTAAGTTGAATATTATTGATTAAAGATAGAAGAAGTACGCCAATACGCCCGGTGTGCAAGTCTCATGGTATCGTACGGGCCACGAAAACAATAAGGACGTAGACAAAAAGGTGAGTGGCACTGCGCCATCAGCCCACGCAAACGTCCAACAGCCGTCCCCAGTAGCCCCTCTGGGCAGAGTCTGCCCGCTATAGATGTGTATTACTGCTCCAGCCTACACTTTCTTTGCTGGCGGTGTTCCACTAGCCTGCCGAGCCAGTTGTGCCTGGGCTTGTGCTTGTGCCTGGGTCTGAGCTTGAGCATGAGCTTGAAGTTGCGCTTGGGCATGGACTTGTGCCTGGGCCTGGGCCTGGGCCACTGGTGTTCCATGGTGCTGGCCGGTCTGCTGGGCTTGCTGCACCTGTTGTGCCTGTTGAGCACGGAGAAGCTGTGCGTACTGCCGGGGGCTGGTGCCAGCCAGTGCTTGCTGCGGTCCGCCACCCGAAGCTGAGTGCATGGCGTTTGTTCTCTGCAGCATCATAATGTGCGCGTAGTTCTGGACAGCCATCGCTCGTGCTTGCTCGGGTGTAAGGCTCGGGTTCTTCGCCCGAAACCCGTTCTCCAATTCCTTGAGCTGCAGCATAATGTTGGGTGGCATCTGCTGCTGCATCGGTGGCCGCGGCGAGGGAGAAGCTGATCCAGCACCAATCGGGCCGACAACGGGTGATGTGCCATTCGCCGGGAATACAACGCCGTGTGGACTGGTCATAAAGTTTTGCTGGTTGACGCCCGCCATCGCGCCAGGCCGCATCCCAGTGGGAGAGCCTTGCGATACAGGTACGGGTATTGCCTTGCCCATGGCATGCGCTTGAGGTGTCTGCTGTAGGTGTTGCGCTTGCGTCACCGGCGGTGTCTGAGCTGCTTGCTGTTGCACTTGCTGCGCCTGCTGTTGGCCCTGTTGGCCCTGCTGCTGTGCTTGCTGCTGCGCCGCCTGCTGAGCTTGTTGCTGCGCTTGTTGCTGCGCCTGCTGCTGCTGAGCCTGAGCCTGCTGCTGTTGCGCGGCAGCCGCCTGCTGCTGTTGTAGTTGGAACTGGAGCTGCTGATGCTGTGCCTGCTGCGCCTGTTGGTGCTGCAGCATCTGGTGAAGCTGCTGCTGCTGCAATATATGTTGTTGCTGCGGGGTCAGGTGCTGGTGCTGGCCAGCATTCTGCTGCAGTTGAGCAAGCTGTGCAATAGGAGTGTGGTTTTGTGAGAGTTGCGCTTGCTGCTGCTGCTGCTGCTGGAGCTGTTGCTGTTGCAACTGGTGTTGATGCATTAGCTGTTGTTGCAACCGTAGCTGTTGGTTCGGTGGCACTTGAAGCTGACCATGCTGCTGAGCCTGCTGCATCTGCACAGCACGCTGTTGATCATGTATACGCCGAGCTTGATGAACAACGCTCAAATCAGGCTGAGTGCCGTCATTGGCGGCGGCCAACTGCATACGATGCTGCGCAGCGAGCACCTGTTGGATCTGCTGCGGCTGAAGACCCACCATCGGGTTGGGCGTGCCAGCACCTGCTGCCATGTGCGGTGGTAGGCCGGCCATGGGGTTTGCCTGGTTTGGCATTCTCGGCCGTGCCTGTTGCCCAGGCATGGGGACACCATGCGCAGCGCCAATCATGTTCGGCCGGCCAGCCATAGCCATAGAGTTGGCTGCAGCCATCTGGGCTGCAACCTGAGGGGGGACGCCGCCCACGCCTCCGGCTGCGCCCATTGCCTGGTTTTGAGAGCGGGCCATCATTTGTTGCTAGAAAAGTTAGTAAGTGAACATATGTAATATTCACTGAGAAAGCAATCAAGAATACTTACACGTCTGAGTACTTCGCTCTGCCTTTGGGCATACTCAGCCATTTTATCAGCAAGCTTCTGCTCACGGTCCCAACGGATTTTACTATACTCCCGCGGTGATTTAGTAGGAGCACGCTGTGCAGGCCCTGTCTCAGCCTTTCTCGGTGCTGACGCTGGCTTTGTTTGATTGGCTTCCCTCTTTTTGGTAAGTCGCTTGATGGCCTCGAGCATGCTGTAGTACTTTTGGTTTCGGTGCTTCTCGACACGCACAGGCACAGTCTGTCTGCGTCTCTGTAGAGTTGTTGGGGTGGGTGGTACCGTTGGGACGTTGGGGGTAGAATTGCTAGTTGCTTGCGTGGCCGCTGACGCTGCGGCTGCGGCTGCAGCTGCTGCAGAAGATGCACTTGCTGCCATTTTCTCGTTCGCATCCTTGATGGCCCGCTGGGCCGCATCAATGCGCGACTGGTACACCTTGAAGTATGGCGAACGCGATGCGTCAGCTGGGTATCCCTCCAGGCCAACCCACCGCTCAAAGCATTCCCACGATGTACGTCTCTCAGCGCCGGATACGTAGAGTGATGACTTAGACATGAGGCTTGCAATCAGCGTCCAGTTGTAAGAGTACTCTCTGACCATCTTCTTCAGCTGATCATCGTCTGATATCGTCCACTGCGAAGGTGGCCTGTGCTCGTAAAATGACTGCATTGGCATCGCATACTCGGAGGGGGGGCGAAATTGGTGGCCAGTATGGATTCTCTCGCGCACTGATTTAAAGGATGGGTCGAAAAGGCCAACAATGCAGTCGGGTGTTGCAGCAATGGCCTTTCTCGACTTGATCGAGTCGTTTGATACACCAAAGTCAAACTCCTCGACATCGTCCTCGGGCTCATCGACAATGTCATAACGGCTGAGTTTTTGTGGTGGCGGTCTCTTGATAATGACAATTGGCGTTTCAATGTACTTGCTGACTGGCACCACGGCCCGGCGCCAAGCTGCATCGGGATCTTCGTCCTTGGCAGTGATATTGGTATTGGGCACCTGCAGCGGCGAGCTATACATGGGCAGCTCAGCCAGCAGTCTCTCTGATGCAACTGATGGGTTGAGCTCAAAGACAAGCTCGTCTTGCTGTAGGGCGAAAATGGCCAAAGGGGAAACTGTTTGCACAGTATTCTCGTCAAGGTCCTCAAACATGCCATCGTCTACCATGTCGATCTCGTCCATCTCAGACGAGTGGGCTTCTAAGTCGTCGCCACCCTTGGCCGCGTCGATCATAGCATTTCCAATCATAGGAATGTCCTCCATACCATCATCCTGTCCCTCCTGCTGCTGATGCTTGTGTTGCTCCAATTGCTTTGATTGCTCCAAATGCTCTTGCTTCTCGTGCCGCTTAGGAATAACTGCATTGACTTGCAGACGCTTTCTATCGGCTGGTGTCGCCCGCATCCATGCTGCACAAGCCAATGCCAGGATGCGAGCTTGTGACATCTTCCATCTTCGCTCTTGGCGGAAATCCGTGCGAAGCCACTTCATCTCGTCCAGCACCATGTCCCAGTGTGATTTTTGTCGGACAGGTTCTGAGACACGCTTGGGCTGTCGCAGCGACCATTTGTCTTGCTGTTGGAGGTGATAAATGCGCTTGAGGATCTTGCACGACTGTGTGTCGAACATAGCCGCTTGGTTGTCTGCACTGGATAATGTCTTTCTCGCATGGTGGACCAGCTGGTCCATGTTCTTCATCCATTTGGCGTTTTGGGAAAATGTCTGTACAAACAAGGGTGTGAAATAGTCCTCTGCGAACAAGTTGTCGGATTTGGTCAGGTTTGATGGGACAATAGTCGTGTCAGGCTTTGTCTTTTTCTGCTTTCCAAAAAGAACAGTTGGTGCGCGTCTCTTGTCGTTTCGAACATTTGCAACAACCAGTTCGCTAAGGTGTAGGCTTTCGTTGACGTCGACGGTGGAAGGCTTAGGCGTAGGAAGAGCCGCAATAATAGATGAACTTTCGGCATGGCGCTTTTGTTCGTCTAAAGGTTTCTGAGTCGAGGCGTTCTGCGATGCAACTTGAGGTGCTATCTCGATAGCTAGTGCAGTCGAGGGTACGGGTTTTGGTAGTGACTTTGTTTTGTTGGTTTTCTCGGGAAGTTCCTCATCCACATCCATAGCTAATGGTAGAGACTTTAGGGTTGAACCCGACCCAGCGGAGCCGTTGATCTGGTCATCGTTGGTCTGTAGAATGGCTGTTGTTTGCAAGATAGTATCTGTTTGGTTTCCAACGGCTGCCGCAGACTCTTGAAGAAGCTGCGCCTCAACAGTGTCGTCCCGAGCTTCATCAGTCTGGCCTACAGCCTTTATTTGGCTTTGATGGCGGTCAGTCTTCTCGTCGCGGTCGATGTAGGAGTCAGCGTCGTTCTCGGGGCTTGTGTTGACAGAGATGTCATGAACAGCTGGTGTCGTTGCAGTTTGAACAGTAGATTCGGGTGATGAAGGAATGTCTACCGCCTTTGTGATGCCATTAGACGCATGGTCTGCGGCAGAGGTCAGAGTTTCTACGGGTTTCGCAGCCTTTGATACGGTGTCGACGTCCATTGGATCTGGTGTAGATTGGGTAGCTACCGCTTGCTTGTCTTGCTCCGGTGAATTTGGTGTTCCTGTAGCTGCACGAGCCGCTGTTTCTGGGGTAGGTGCTGCATTCTGGGCGGTGATATCGATCGGCTGTGGCGTAGCTGAAGCTGGCAAGATGGTGGTAGAGTTGGTGGTGCGGCCTGAAGTTTCTGTGTCCACCTCCGGCTTGGAGGCATTCGGTGCCGCTGCGGGCGTTCTTGCTGCTGGAATCTTGGCCGCCAAGTTCGAATTTGGGTTTAGGTTAAGAGTCGCAGGTGTAGGTGCAGGCTGAGGAGTGCGAATGGTAGAGGCGTGGGAGGAGGAAGAATCGTTGTCGAGGCGAGATGCATCGTGAGAGTGTGTCGACGACGTGGGTGGTGTAGAAGTCTCGGTGGTAGGTCTGGTGATGATGGGAGTCTCATGCCTATTCGAAGAGCCATTCGCAGATGCAAAGAACTGTTTGAGCGTCTCGAGGTCGGGCTTGTGTCTTGTCGGGATGCGAGCTTCGCTCAGCGAACGGCCTCTGTAATTGGTAGTTAGCATCGCGTCGGATCTCGCAGCCCCAAACGCGTGCAGCAAAGCAAAATAAAAATAAAAACTATCAAAGCATCAATGTGTGGTGGTTGTACATACTGTAAGATATCTGTGTCGAGCAAAAACTTTGTTTCGCCGGGCTTTGTGGGCGGCGCGTCGACATCAAACTTATTCAGGTTGAGGGCGCCATCGCCATCGGTCGCGACGGCATAGAGTTCGCGGAGTTTGCGTTTGCGCGATCGCACAATTGAGCTAGCCACCATCAGTACAACATATCATACATCAAAATGACGGCAATTTTTTTCTCTATCGAGAAATGGCATTCATACCTGTATTCGGCGCGCTTTTGTCGCAGAAGCTCAAGGCGGTCGGCGAGCCCGACCTCAGTCATGTCATGGGTGGGCGCGACATCCGTTTACAATAAAAACGGATGTCAAAATGAATTGAGCAAGTCAATTTATACCGGTAGCGATGATAAAAATTGATGAAAAGGGTTGCGTTGTGTGGTTTTGGAGGCGTTGTTATGGCTGTTGTTTTTCGCGATGTTGTTTTCTCGGAGCCGTCCTAGAATTTTGCGAGATGGGATACAGTTGGTGAAGGCAGTGTGCAGCGACTTATTTTGGGGGGTGTGGTGGATTGTCAGCGATAGTGGTTTGTCAGGACATGGCAGGCGGATCAGTATGGTCGGTCTCAAGTCTAGCACGTCTAAGTGTGTTTTTTTAGGTGTTGTCTAGGAGGAGTGTTTCTCCCTCACTTTGCCTCGCTCACACCTTCCTCCTCTTTTTCCCTCCCCGTTCCTTCCTTCCCCAAGAACGAAAACAGACAGGATTTTTTCTTTTCCCTCTTGCACTATCCAGGACTAGCACTAGATGGACACGGTGGGGCGTATAAAGAAGACCCACTATTGGCTGGTGCATCTCTAAAAAGAATGGGAAATGATGGGAAATGAGAGAAAATTCAGAAAAGGGGGCGAAGGACCAGGTAGGAAGGAGCAACCCAAGTGGCTGATGGGGAGGACAGATAGTGTTGTCAGCGCGAGAACCGCCTAGAGCATACCGGGCCTAGTCGTACTTTTTAGCAGGTTTACATGCCTAGTAGTGCTGTTGTCTTGTGTAAGAAATGTTATCACAGAAGAGAAAACAGCTTTCATTAGAGCGATCGCCTGAGCTGGGAGATTACTCATCGACCAGTCTCCACTTCATTATGTCACCGCAGCTGGTCATTTCGCCTGTCAGCTGCCTGTCTCTGCGATTCACAGTAGTCAGCAGGAGCAGGCTGAGAAGCAGAGCCTCACCGAAGCGTCCAAGCATAGCCTCGTTGACCCGAGACCTCAGCACACTCTGCACCTGCGATATACCCGCGACGACAGCCATGTCTGGTCCAAGCAAGCCAGAATCCGGCCGCATTGCAATCAAATTTGGCGCGCCAACAAAATCATCAACGCCAACATCAGCAGGCAAATCCAATCGTCCGCTGCCGTTGTCGAGCCTTGGAAAACGCCCGAGACCCGGCCATGGACTAGGCGGCCACTTTGACTCGGAGTCGGAAGACGACTCGCACACCAACGGTGGCCATGAGCGCATCACAGCTTTTGGAGACAGGGGCGCCGAATTAGAGAAAAGCTCACAGGATCGCAAACGCGTCAGCGACCATGGCAAGCGAGGGCCACTTTCCATTGAGCGCCAGCCAAATCGTGACTGGAGGTCAGAGGCACGGGCACGAAACCGGCATGGACAGCACCAGTCAACGCCGCCCGGGATGCGAGGGTCAAAGGTCAGCAAGGGCGGCGACATGGAGGCGATGGCCGAAGCTAAGCCTATCAAATGGGGCTTAACGATCACAAAGATGGACGCACCAGAGGATGCGTTGGCCAGCCAGAATGGTGCCGTGGGATTAGAAGACAACAACGAAGGCGGTTCAAAGAACGACAGAGAAGCTGAAGCAGAACCAAACGCTGAGAAAGAAGCAGTGATGGCACTGCTCGGCCAGGCAGCAGAGGATCGCTCCAAGACCAAGCGAGTGATTGCACAAGAGGCAAACAAAACTACGGAGGACGACGCATTTGACAAGGATTTTCGCAATGCTCCTGAAGTGTCGACGTTGGAGGAATACGAGGACATGCCAGTGGAGGAATTCGGCGCAGCACTACTACGAGGCATGGGCTGGGACGGCAAGGACAAGGGACCCAAGGTCAAGCAGGTTGTGCGGCGGCCAAACCAGATGGGTCTGGGTGCAAAGGAGCTCAAGGGTGCCGAGGACCTGGGCAGGTGGAACAACAAGACTGGGTCCAGCTCATCGGGCAAACAGCGGCCACCAAGGCTGCATGACTACCGGCGAGAGGAGGAGAAGCGCAAGGAGAAGCGCGAGGAGCGGTACCGTGACAGCTACAAGGGCGAGCGAGACCGCGAGCGTGAAAGGGACCGCGATCGGCATGATCGGTGATGGATGGAGGTCTGCATCTAAGCTCTATCAGTCTGCCTAGTCTGCTATCACGAGGTGAATTGATTTCATGCTCCTTTGATATTGCAGTTAATATTGCAGCCGACTGAAAAAGCAATCTCCATTACCAAGAAGAATAAGTGCAGTCCTACCCGAGCCGGTTGTACGTTCAAGGCCGCACGAAATATTTAGGGCTGCACACAGCTCCGGCCATATCGGACCAGCTCAGACCAGCTTGGGCATTAGATGTACTAAACATCCTTAGATTGCAATAGATGCCGCCTACTCGGTATGCTTTGTAGCCGAAGCCGAAGCAACGTGGCACAGAGACCCCAATCTACCCATATATAACAGCAAGAGGCCGATATTCAGACGACAATCAACACGAAAAATAGACGACATGGGAATAACTGCAGCGATTGATCCCCATATGTGTCTATCTGTGCGCAATTTTACTGTGATGTAACTGGCCCGGGTCATACTCGGACGTTGATGTGAACCTTGTGACGTCTCCATTTTGCTCTTTCCCGGTTCTGGGCTCTTTGTGGGATCTACTAGAGCTCCTTTATGACTGCAGAACGGAGTCTGGAGCCTGGAGTATACGGAGTAAAAGTCTGGAGTCGCAACTTCTGGGTAAATGGTTGGAGCGAGCGATTAAGCGGTCCACTAGGTGCTCCTCCACTGGACGCCTGTCATCCGTCACGCCGTATTCTTATAGTGGCTCAGCCGCTATTCTGGCTAGTAATACTTGGTAGACCGGCCGACGCTGGTGCCGACTGACCCCCGCCTTGGGGCTTGAATTCCGCAATAGTCTCCTAATTAGTACTAATTCTTCTGTATTTATTTTCTTTGATGATGTATTCATGCAGTAGCATGCAGCAGTCGGAGCGATTCCTGGTTCTCACACTTACCAAGGGCTTACACGACATTGCGGACCGCAGCTGGCTGGCAGGGCGTTGGTGCAAATCGTCTGCGTCAGGCCGTAAACAGGCGTGCTGGAAGTGACCTAAGCTTTCTCGTGACCCTTTTGTGTGAGGTGGGCTATTATACTACAGACTGGGCAACAGGTGTATTTTGATTTATATAATGCCCGGTCGCGCCTTCCTTCTAGTCTCTGGTTTTGCTCCCGGTTCCTCTGGCATTTGAACATTTATCAGTTACAGTATCTTTATCAAGCTTTGTCATCCTCGTCATCAACACATTATCCCACCTCTTATCACTTTATCTTGCTAGTAAGCTTGACTCGTCTGGGAAGGAACGACCCAGCATCCATCTTATAAGTCTATTCCAAAATACTAAAATCGGCAGGTGCGACTCACTATTCCCATCTATCATCTAGGCCAATTTAGATTTATGTTTTTGGTGTATTCTTTCCCAGATATAAAAGCAACATCTATCTCGAGATAGGAAGGAGGAAACTTGCAGAAAACAAGGAACAAGAGACATCGGTCGGCGCGCTTCGGAAGGAACAATCAGCTCCATATTCCCCATATATACGCTGGGCGGCCGTCGTTTACAATGACGACAATCATCCCAACCACAGCCCAGACTTGGTGGAAGTCTGGCACTGCCTACCAAATTTACCCGGCCAGCTTCAAGGATAGCAATGGCGACGGTCTCGGTGATATCCCGGGCATCCTGTCCAAGGTGGACTACCTCAAGGACCTCGGTATCGACATTGTGTGGGTGTCGCCCATGTTTGAGAGTCCGCAGATCGACATGGGCTATGACATCTCCAACTACGAAAATGTCCATGCTCCCTATGGGACACTAGATGACATGAAGGAGCTTATTGCGGCCTGCCACGCGCGCGGTATGAAGCTCATTCTCGATCTGGTGATCAACCACACATCCAGCCAGCATGCGTGGTTCAAGGAGTCCCGGTCGTCTAAAGACAACCCGAAGCGAGACTGGTACATCTGGAAGCCAGCGCGGTATGCCGAGGATGGAACTCGCCTGCCGCCGACCAACTGGCGCAGCTACTTTAGCGGCAGCACATGGGAGTGGGACGAGCACACCCAGGAGTACTACCTTCACCTCTTTGACAAACAGTGTGTATTGCCTTTCTGGAAGGAGTTGTGCATGGTGCACTGCTAACTTGAGCTACAGGATGCCTGATGTCAACTGGGAGAACGAGGACGCGCGGCGTGCCATTTACGACAGCTCAATGAAGTTCTGGCTGGACCTGGGCGTGGACGGTTTCCGCATTGACTGCGTCAACATGTACAGCAAGCACCAGGTGTACAGGGACGCGCCCATCGTGAACCCCAAGATGTACGAGCAGCCAGGCTGGTCCGAGTACGCCAACGGACCGCGCATGCACGAGTTCCTGCGCGAGATGAACGAGAAAGTGCTCAACAACTATGATACTATGACCGTAGGCGAGCTGCCGCACACTCCCGATCCAAAGCATGTTTTGCGGTACGTGGGATCCAACGACAGACAGATGAGCATGGTTTTCCAATTCGATATTGTCGACATTGGCCAGGGCACGAGCTACAAGTACCGACTTAGAGAATGGAAGCTTCCCGTGTTCAAGGCCACCGTCGCCACCTGGCAGCAGTTCATCGAAGGCACCGACGGCTGGACGACTGCATTCTGCGAGAATCACGACCAGGGCCGCTCGGTAACGCGGTTTGCGTCTGATGCACCGGAACACCGTGTGAACTCGGCCAAGATGCTCGCGCTAATGTTCTCGTCGTTGACGGGCACCTTGTTCATCTACCAGGGTCAAGAGATTGGCATGATCAATGTGCCGCAGGAGTGGTCGATCGATACCGACTACAAAGATATCGAGAGTGTTAGGTACTACCGCTCCGCGTGCCAGATTGCCCGCGATACGCTCGACGACCCCGTCGAGATCCAAAAGGAGATTGACTACGTCGAGCGCAGCATCCGCATCCTCGGCCGCGACAATGCCCGCACCCCCATGCAGTGGGATGACTCCAACAAGTCTGCCGGCTTCACCGACAGCCCCGACAAGGCTTGGATGCGCACACACGACCTGTATCCCGAGATCAATGTCGCCAAGCAGCAGACGGACCCTGACTCGCCGCTCAACTTTTGGAAGAGCATGCTGGTCTTCCGCAAGAAGCACTCTGACATTTTCATCTTTGGCAACTTCCGTGTCTTTGATATGGACAATGAGCGCACGTTTGTCTTTGCCAAGACAACAGCATCGGCCGGCGAGAGTGCGGTCATTCCCGGAAAGACAGCTGTGGTTGTGCTCAACTTCACTGGCGTCGAGCAAGTTATTGACTTGCCAACAGCAGAAGAGGTCGGCAATCTAGAGTTTGAGGTCGGTAACTACACCGACGTCACTTCCGTTGAGAAGGAGCAGGCCAACGGAGCCCGCCAACGCAAGTTCCGCCCATACGAGGGACGTCTATACATGTCGGTGTAAAGTGGACGGTGCTTGAGTGGGGGTGCGATACATGTTCTACATCGGTGCTAGTATACTTTCATGTGTGAGCATATAGGAGAGCTTTGACGTTTAGTTTGGCAAGTTTGCCACGCAGCGGCCACGCAGTGGCTTGCATGGTCGAGTCGTGTCTCAACGTGTTGAGATTGAGGTTGATCCTGAGATCAAGACATGGCGATGACGAGTGTCTAGCCTGGTCGTAGGGAGTAGCCTCGTGGTCTTGTGCCACAGTGAAGATACGTCGGTAGATACGTCAATAATGAACGGATATGACAGAACATTGAAGCAGCAACCATTATGCTAGTGGAATTGGCGTAATTGTATCTGGGTCTATGAAACAGTTGCAAATTACTGACTGCCGAGTGAAGCCCACATTGAGATCGAATATGATCTGCTTGATCTGATTATTGATCTGATCATACTCAGTATGTCCGTCATCCCGAAGTAAGTTCCGTTTTGCGGAGGTTCTCGTACTCGGTATATGTAGAAGATCCGAAGTAAATTATGAGAAAATAAGTCATCAATTATAACATCTTTTGTAAATCTTTACATAAAACAATAATTGAATTTTTCTCTTTATTTTATATACAAAAAAAAAAAAAAACAGCACAGAGTAGTTGAATTCACTAAAAATGAATACAAAAACCAACCAAAAGCAACCCTTTATTTTGAATTATGTATCCTACAAAAGGAAGCAACATACAATGCGAGATAACATCTCAAGATACTCCGTCTGCTCTGAGCAGCTATTAGTGCTAGAATCCAACCCATAATTGATACACCGCAATATTTCCAGAGAGTAATTACCTGCCAGCCAAGCTCCCAGCCCTCAAAGGTCGGCCGATTGGCTTTTCAGGCAATTCGAACTAGTTATAAGAGCACTAACCCAGCTACCACAGAAAATACATTTTCTATGTTCAATATAGGGGCCGCGCCGCGCATGTATATAAAAAAACCTGCCAGCCTGCCGTGCCTTCTTCAGATGTTCAAAAAACAAATAAATGGGTCTGGGAAGCCAGTGGAGAGACACTGGGCTAAAAATGAAACAAGTTCCCCTCGAGCCAACCGGCTCGACGGTTTCTTCTCTATGCCCCACACAATAGAGAGGGGAAATAAAGGATAAGGTGAAGAACAGCGGAGGAAGGGGGGGGGGGGAGGTGCGATTGGCAAATAGAACAAAAGGCAGGAGCAGAATGTAAAGAAAGACCAAATAGGAAAGAGGACCCCTGGCTCTCACAAAGTATTCATAGCTCCTGCCACAACCAGGTAGCTACGCTGGCTAGTACGCACGCTGTTGTAAGCGTACGTTGGCATTGCACGGCTGCCCACACGCATTTGTACGAAGCGGTCTGGACATGCTTTGATAACCAAGTTCTGCACTACTTCAGGACACTTTTCTGCTCCTTCCCCTTTCTCCCTCTTCTGGCCTGCCCTTTCTCCTCCATTTCTCCTCTATTTCTCCTCCCCTTCCCTCCCTCCCTCCCTCCCTCCCTCCCTCCTCTCTCCTTTCCCTCTTCTTCTCTCTCCCTTTACATCCTTATTTTTTTTTTGACATCTGCTTCTCGCCAATTGACTTTCCAATTGTCGGAGCAAACTCATCCATCATGTCTCAGAAAGGTAGCGAGGCAAGCTACACGTTCGTCGAGACTCCCAAAGCTCCAGCGGAGACCTTTGGCGTGTCTGAACCCTGCGGTGTTCGCACCACCACGGTATGTCCTCGAGGCGACAGACAGCTTCTGTGAGCTTTGGAGAGCTTTGGAGAGCTTCCAAGACCCCTCAAAGTCAATCGCCAGCAGCTAACACCCCCATAGTCCCCCGCCATCAAGAATGCTCCCCTTCCCGCCGATGGTCCCGGCAACGAGGCCTTCTCATGGATCCTGATCATTGCCGTCCTCGTCACGGCACCGACCTACCTGGCCTGGAAGCTCGGTGGTGGCTTTAAGACCACCATTTTCTTTGCCCTCTTTACCACCATTCCCCTGCTCGGTAGCTACTGGATTATCATCTCGTCTATGAGCCCCCGTGTCAACGAGAAGGCTAAGCTCCCTGGTCGCCCCATTGAGCACTACCTGACCTTCAAGAAGACCGAGGACAAGGCCAAGTACCACGGAAAGGCCAAGATTGCTATGGAGACCTTCCACGAGATGTATTTTGATGGCGACGTTGACTTCAATGGCGACTGCCTCGACATCATGGAGTACCGCCACGACTGGGCCTCCTTCAAGCTTACCGTTCACCTGATCAAGTACTTCCTCTTTGGCATGCTTCCCGAGCTCATCATGCACACCAAGTCTCAGGGTATGTTTTCCCCTCCGCCTAGTTTTTACTCGGTACTGTTTGATTCAGGGGCTTTCTTTGTTCCTTTGGTCCTTTGGTGCTTACCCGCCCGCGCGTCTTTTTTTTCTTCTTTTTTTGCCCTGTTGCCTTTCACTCAGCTTCGCGAGCTAGCTTCTCTCTGACCCACCCGCTAACATCAATCCCTCCACAGACGAGGAGCAGGTCCGCGACCACTACGACCGCGGTGATGACTTCTACAGCTGGTTCCTTGGTCCGCGTATGATCTACACCTCCGGTATCATTGGTGACATTGACGCCGAGGAGTCCCTCGAGCAGCTGCAGGATAACAAGCTCGCCATTGTTTGCGAGAAGATTGGCCTCCAGAAGGACGAGAGAATGCTGGACATTGGCTGTGGCTGGGGTACTCTGGCTCGTTTTGCCAGTGTCAACTACGGCGCCAAGGTCACTGGTATCACTCTGGGCCGCAACCAGACCGCCTGGGGCAACAGCGCCATGCGCAAGGTCGACGTCCCCGAGGAGCAGAGTAAGATCCTGTGCCTCGACTACCGTGAGATCCCCGTCCCCGAGGGCAAGTACAACAAGATCACCTGCCTTGAGATGGCCGAGCACGTCGGTGTCCGCCACTTCCCCGCTTTCTGTCGCCAGGTCCGTGACATGCTCGACGACGATGGTGTTTTCTTCCTGCAGTACGCTGGCCTGCGCAAGTTCTGGCAGTTTGAGGACTTCACCTGGGGTCTGTTTATGAACAAGTACATCTTCCCCGGTGCTGATGCCTCTACTCCTCTGGGCTGGGTCGTTGACCAGCTCGAGGGTGCCGGTTTTGAGATCAAGGCCGTCGACACTGTCGGTGTCCACTACTCTGCCACCATCTGGAGATGGTACCGTAACTGGCTGGCCAATCGTGACAAGGTTGAGGCCAAGTACGGCAAGCGCTGGTTCCGCGTACGTACCCATCATTCCCCAAGTAACATGTTGATGCCATCTACTAACAAATCAGATTTGGGAGTTCTTCCTTGCTTACTCCACCATTGTCTCTCGCCAGGGCAGTGCCACCTGCTTTCAAATCACCCTGGTCAAAAACATCAACTCTACCCACCGTATCGATGGTGTCAACACCCAGCACGGTCTGTCTTCCGCCCTCAAGAACGCCAAGGCCGACTTGGCCGCCTGGGCCAAGGTCGAGGGCGTCAACTTCCCAGCCATCCCCCAGTAAATTTGCTACTAAATTCACATGTCTGATGGGGCTGTCATGGCATGAGACATATTCTCGATACGCTGTTCATTTAACCAATGTCCAGCCCACAAACGATTGTGTCAACTTGCGAGGTAGCCTGGGATAAAAAAAGCATGGTATTTCCATGTCAGGTACCAAGGTGTACGGTACTACAAGGGGACGGGTATAAGTTCACCACGGTTATTTGGTGCAATTTTCAGGCAGCAGGCCTTCTACGAGCTAAACGGGATATGTATGAACCATGATTCAGCACACATGCGGTTTTGTGTGCCATTTTTTTGTTTGAAAAGGTATCCGTTGCGGGTTTGGCGTATAGACTTTCTTACTCGGGATAGGGTGTCAGGTTTTAGTTGGCACAGGTGGCCTAATCTAGAAAGCCTCTTCGCAATCGTAATCTAATAATATAGAATGTTAGAAAATGCTATTTGATATTGATGTGTTTGTTGAGAAGGAGGGTTAAGTCTACTGTAGATATATTCTACAGCGTGTCATTTGGGCGAACGCGGATCAACCACTAACACGTGACTATACATGTGTCCCTCTCTAGCGCTCTCTAGCGCTAATAATGGAATTACCTACCCACTCCAGCAACGAGCCCCAGTCTTTTCCCCTTGCACCCCTTCGCACCTTCCCTCTTCCCAGCTGTCCCGCCGTTGCCTCCTGCCTGGCCTGGCCAACTACAGGTACTGTCCAAACAGCCGCCTTAGAGCTTCGCCATCTCCGCCTCTTCCCATCGCCACTTTGCTTGCCTTTCCCTCCTTTTCTAACTCTTCTTGCAACCTATCGCATCACCACATCGGCTGCATTATCAGCAACCTTCTGTGGTTTTCTGTTTTCAGTCTTTGATTTTCGATTATCAACTCTCTTTTTTCATTGCTTCTTTACCTTGCACGTGGTTTGCGAGCAAGCTTGTGTTTTCGGGGGGCTCCTTGCTCCTTTTCGTCGCTGAATGTTTGAGCAGCGTTTCTGCTCTCCTTTTCTATAGTGTGTCTCTTTTGTGCTCGACGCTTTTTGGCACTTGCAGGTTTTTTATTGCTTTATTTCTATCAGAATAGCACTTTGACTCGACCCCTGGTTTAGTCAGCTTTCAATCAGCTCTCAATCAGCTACCCTACGATTTCGGCCGCCTTCGGAAATTGATCGGGTGACGAGGCAGCAATGTATCAAAACTCTTACCTCGGGGCCGGCAATAGCCTTCGCCCGGGCCAGCAGCAGCCGCAACCGCAATATGGAGCTACATCGTCTTTCGGCCAGCCGCAGCAGCAGCAGCAGCCGCAGCAGCAGCCCAGCCCTTTTGCGCCCCAGCCCACCGGCTTTGGCCAGGCGCCTCTGCAGTCCCAGTACACTGGCTACCCAGGTCTGCAGCCCCAGCCCACTGGCGTGCCTCAGCAGATGCCCGGTCAGCTTCCCGGTCAGCTTCAGTCGCAATACACCGGCTTTCCCGGCCAGCAATTGCCTCAGCCTACCGGCTACCAGACCAACGCCGCGCCGCCCATGCCCGCCATTCCCGCCCAGTACCAGCAACAGACCCAACAGAACATCCAGCAGCAGCAGCCTCCAATGCCGTCTCTGCCCCAGCAAAACTCGAGCCCTTTCTCGTCTACTCCCAGCCAGGGTCTCGCTCCTCCTGCCGTGCCTATGAAGCCCCAGCCGACCGGTTTCCAGGAGATGGCCGCGTCGTTCCAGACAGACGGTGGCGCTGCAGCCCGTGCCTCGGCCGCACAAGCATCCAAGCCTGCGACCAAGATCCCCAATATTCGCCTATCCTTTATTACGGCTCAGGACCAGTCCAAGTTTGAGACTCTGTTCATCTCGGCAGTTGGTGACGGCCAGACCACCATGACGGGTGAGAAGGCGCGCGACCTGCTGATGCGCTCGCGGCTGGACGGTGACTCTCTGTCCCACATTTGGTGTGTTTTATTAGTTCATCAGATACCGTGCATACGATAACGCATGCTAACCTTACGCTACAGGACTCTAGCAGATACCACTCGTTCCGGGCAGCTTCACTTCCCCGAGTTTGCACTCGCCATGTACCTGTGCAACCTGAAGCTCACGGGCAAAACCCTGCCGTCCAGCCTACCCGAAAATGTGAAGAACGAGGTCTCGAGTATGGTAGACATTATCAACTTTAGCATTGAGGACAACGGTGTTTCCAAGGCTGCCGGCAACGCGCCTGACTTTGCACGGCAAACTACCGCCTCGCCCCCAACCATTCACCACCCTCAGCCTCAGGCCTCCAACTCTCAACTTCTGCAGGCTACGATGACCGGGTACGCTGGCCAGCAGCAGCAACAGCCCAGCTTCGTGAGCCAGCCTACAGGCATACAGCCCCAGCAGACCGGTTTCCCTGCCATGCAGAACCCCCAGCCTACTGGATATGGCGGCCCACGCCCGCCTATGCCTCCCATGCCCACTGGCTTTGGCGGTAACGCAATGGCAGCCCCCTTGAATGCCCAGCCAACGGGCCGCCCTGGCCAATGGGGCCTGGTCAACACTCCCTCCACTGGCCTGCCCAACATTGATATTCTCCAGGCACGCATGATGCCCCAGACCGGCCGCGACCAGCAGAGCAGCTTCACAACGGCTGGACTGCAGGGTAACGCACAGATTCCCTGGGCTATCACCAAGGGTGAGAAGACCACCTACGATGCCATTTTCCGCGCCTGGGATGGCATGAATAAGGGCTACGTTGCCGGTAGCCAAGCCATTGAGATCTTCGGACAGAGTGGTCTAGAGAAGCCTGATCTGGAGCGGGTCTGGACCCTCGCCGATCACGGCAACAAGGGCCGTCTGAATCTAGATGAGTTTGCGGTGGCTATGCATCTGATCTATCGCAAGCTCAACGGCTACCCTGTCCCGGCCCGCCTCCCTACGGAACTGATCCCGCCATCCACGCGCAACTTTAGCGAGTCGATCGACACTTTGAAGAACCTCGTGAACCAGGAGTCCGACTATCGCAAGAACTCTGGTGCCGCCCTCCTACCTCAAAAGACGGGTGTCAGCTATCTCAAGAACCACTCTTTCCGCGGCCAAGGCGGCGCTCTTGGAGCCAACCGCAAGGATGGTACTGTCTTCAAGAACAATGACGAAGCAGTTGGATACCGGTCTAGTGCTCGCCGCAGACTCGGCGGTGGCAACGAATCGCCGCGCCCTGACTCCCCATCGTCTGTGGCCTCCAACGATGACCTGACACTGGACCAGCTGCGCAAGAAGGTCAGGGAGAAGCAGGTCGTGCTCGATGCGCTTGATTTTAAGGATGAGAAAAATGCCGAGGAGGATGAAATTCTGGATCGCAAGGACCGACGTGAGGCAGACGAGCTGTACCGCCGTATCAGACGCCTCCAGGAAGAAATCGATGGCCACCCGAATGCAGCCCAAAGCGAGACTAGTGGCAACTCGGAAGCCGAACGCCGCACACTCAAGCGTCAGTTGCAGACCTACACAGACAAGATTCCCTCTCTCGCGTCTCAGGTCCGCAAGACGGAGAAATCTATTGCCGAGGCAAGACTGGAGCTTTTCCGCATCAAGGATGCCAAGGCGAACCCCGGCAGTGGCGAGCCCGTTGTCGGCACGGGCCCTGGCGGTGCTGTTACCGAGTCTGACCGTGTCAAGGCGCGCGCCAAGGCCATGATGCGCCAGAGAACGGCAGCACTTAGAGGCGAAAAGGTCGAGTCGTCGTCAGACAACAGCGCAGACGCGGCAAGACGCCTGGAAGAGGAGAGCTCCAAGGTGCGCAGCGAGAAGGAGAATAACGAGCGCATGGTCCAGGATGTGGAGGATAGCGTTCGCGAGTTTGCGGCAGGTATTGAGGACAGCCTCAAGGAGACGGGCGAGAGCTCGACCTCTGAGCACGAGCGTCGCCGTTGGGAGGATGCCCTTGGTGTTGAGGATGAGGTTCGCGATTTTATATTTGATCTTCAGCGCTCGAGCCGGTCCAACCGCGTGCGTGCCCAAGAGCGGCGGACGGCTCCTGCAGCAGAGTCTTACGATTCCCCAAGCGCGTCTCGTGTTGAGAGCCCGGCAAGCAGCACTAGATCGCCAGCGCCGGCAGCTGGTGGTAGCTCCTACTCTGCCTACAAGACTCCCGAGGAGAGAGCCGCCTACATTAAGGAGCAGGCAGCACAGCGCATGCAGGAGCGGCTTGCGGCTATTGGCATCAGCCGCCGTGGCGAGAGTGCAGCTCAGAGAGCCGAGCGTGAGAAGAGCGAGCGTGCCGAAAAGGCGCGCGCTGCGGATGAGGAAACCGCACGCAGAGACGCAGAGCGCAAGGCTAGACTGGCCGAAGAGCAGGGAATCCCTCCCCCGGCTGCCGCTGAAGCCAAAAAGGCACCACCACCACCCGCAGTTCGCAAGGCTGCTGCGGCGCCTGCCCGGGCAGATGAAGAAGAGCGCCTGACCAAGCAGCACGAGGAACAGCAGGCGACAACTCGGGAAATCGAGTCTAGTGCCAAGGAAGACGACGACGAGCTGGCAACAGCCGAGTCTCGCCTTAAGCAGCTTGAAGAGCAGGTGCGCCTCAGCAAAGTAAAGAAGGATGAGGAAAAGAGAAAGAAAAAGGCAGCACAGGCTGAGGCCAAGGAAAAGGAGGCTAAGCTTGCAGCACGGCGGGCAGAGATTGAGGCGGCACGGAAGCGTGAGGAGGAGCTGAGACGCCAGCTTGAGTCTATGGATGACGATGACGAGTCGTCCTCTGATGATGAGGGTCCTGAGCAAATTACACCTCAAACGTCTACTCCGACGCTCAGCGAGTCGCGCGCGCCAGCTGCAGCACCCCCTGCCCCTCCTGCTCCCCCGGCAGGTGAGAGTTCTAGCTCGCCGGATGACACCAGACCCGAGAGCCGTAACCCGTATTTCAAGATGATGTCACAGTCGTCGGAGAACTCGCCTGCTGCTACGCCTGCCACGGTTGTGACACCGCCTACAAACGCTGCTCCCTCGAGCGATGCGTCAACCAACCCCTTCCACCGGATGACTGTTAATCCCATTGCTGCAGCAGCACCTCTTGCACCGACGCCTACCGGTCCGATTTCGCGGAAGCGTGCTGACGCGGATGATGATGGCTGGGGCTCTGACAACGACGACGAGGAGGATGACGAGTCGGATGACGACCGGCCGGGTGGTGCCAGCGCTGCTGAGCTGGCGTCGCGTCTGTTTGGTAGCATGGCCCCCCCTCGGCCTTTGTCTGCAGTAGGCGAAAAGGGCACGAGCGGCTCGCCGGCACAGGTGACCTCGCCTACGGTGCCGCCGCCACCGCCGGTTCCTGCACCGGCCGCTCCAGCCCCTATTGACTCGCCTGATTCAAATTCGTCCTACACTGATGCCCCTACTTTTTCGCCTCCCCCGCCTCCCGCTCCTCCTTCAGGTGCACCTTCGGCACCTCCTCTGCCTCCTCCGCCGCCGCCGCCCCCACCTCCTGGCGGCGCACCTGGTGCTCCCCCACCCCCACCCCCGGGTATGCCCCCTCCCCCCGCGGGTGGTGGCGGCAAAGCACTTCCTCTTGGATTCTTGGGTGAGGTGCAGTCTGGCCGCGTTCTGAAGAAGACGGTGACAGTCGACAAGAGCAAAGCTGCCACGGCAGGCCGGGTCTTAGATTAGGCTATTTTCAGTTGGTTGTTTATCGTTGGTTGTTGAACTGTTTACTTGATCTGTTTTGCCTGTTTTGCCTGTTCTATCTGTTCGGCTGTACTATGTCAATATGCATGATTATGCCATGGGCCGAAATCTCTGCCGGACGTTGAAGGCAGCCGTCATATCAGCAACACTCCATAGCTGGGTAATATCTATTTTGCAGGATGGCGTGTCTTGACGTGCTATTTGTGTAAGTAGTAAAAGGGGAGAGGGATGTCACTGACACTGGCTGTGGTCTTCCTTTGCATCCTCGCCATTTTTCTTTCTATGTTTTATTTATTTTATTATCAATATCAGTAGATTTGTTCTGTTTGGCCCATTATAGTCTTTACCGGTTAACGTGCAAATTTATTATTTTTGTATCTTTAGATTTGGATTTTCATCTATTTCTACGTAATAAATTGTATATGTTTTAATGCTATCTGAATTTGTTATTTCCACATTTATAATACGCATATAACGAGCAAATCAAGCATGCTACTGAACAAAGGATTGCTAAGTTAACATCTTGAAACAACCACACACAGCAATCAAGGCCAGCGTAGTACTCTCGTGGAACCAATAAAATTTTTTTTTGGATATTGATTTTATGTCTCTGCAAGCTACTATACAACTAACGATATATCATTGAATCGCGATCTATATACGATTAGTCAGCAACAAGATGATGATACCGATTTTCACCGAACTGGCCCCTCTGAAATGAAGCGAGCGCGTGTAATCCGAGCTGCAGACAGTCGAGACCAGTGCATTTACCTACAGGCTGCACTGCAGCGACCCTTAATAGACCGTTAATCGCCAGTTGTGGTTCAGCAGCAAAGGTGGCTTGCTGTCATACGATGTGCCCGTGCACGGCGAGTGTAGATGATAGACGATACTGTACAAAGTAGTCTTACTCAACACCCTGCCGAGCCGTGGTGTAGCGAGAGGTTACGACTGGACTAGGCTCTCGGCCGTTTACTGGATACTTACGGGCTATATATTTAGTCGATGGGCGTAGGATATTCAATGTAGGATTGTTTCTGTTGCATGCGCAAGGGCGTTTCACACGCAGAAGCGAGGGGACTGTGCGGTTGTAAAGAGTAAAGCTACACAGTAGCTGCCTACGACGCAAGATAGACAGAGGGACCATACCTGGACGAGACATGGGCGTAGAGTAAGCTGGAGTACAGGAACGAGCTGCGCATGGGTCTCGTCTTCGTCTACAACCATCGAGATCACAGCACGTCTCGCTGTGACCGCGTATCCGACGATCTTTAACGGTGAGCAGTAGGTAAGCATGCAAGTTACAAACAGCATCTATGAACTCTGTGAGAGGCCCAAGAAAGAGTTCTTTACATGCATCGTATATAAGTACTAAGACGCGATCTGCGTTCCGCGATCCGCGATGCTCGATCCACGCGACATTACTCATTAGATATAGATCTGTCGCACTCCGTAGCATTAGTACTCCCTCTACGCCGCGTCCGTCTTGAATAAGATTACTCCCGCGTCCGTGAATCTCTTAAACTTTTTGACACTTGACACTCTAGCTCCTGTCAAGCCACTTTAACGCGACTCTCCTCTTTGCTGGCCCTAATAGAGTGGGTTTCCATCTTGCCAGACAACATGGGGGTTGTTTCTTTTTGAGTATCTTTTTTATTTATTTATTTTCTAGGAGCACTCATGGTCAAATCTGATTTAGCCATCATTCTCCGTCACCATGCAGATTTTTCAGTTAGCTTATCATACTCTAGTAATTTTCGGCTCATTTTCTAGTATAGCTAGCGGAGTCCGAAATTTAACATACAGCGATGCATAGCGGATGCATGAGGATGGAGCATACGGAGTATGTATATTTATATATATCATACATAGTGCAGCGTACTTGTGCGGGATACGGAGACAAGTTTATTACCATGATCCATCGGACATGATCCATCGGAGAAGGGGGAGAGGGACTCGCTCTCGGGAGTTGATCCCACTCATCCTTGACTCCTTGCTGGACCGCATACTAAGTATGACTTTGATCTAAATATATGAGATTGAGTCTGATGCCCCTGAACTCACCGACATGTCGGAGAGCCTGTCTTAATACTCGTCTTGCCCAACTAGGCAGCATCGTGAACCAAAGTAGTAATACAAAGAATGGGGGCAGACAGGGAGGGCTATATCGATATAAAGGAGAAGGGATACAGGTACAGGGACTATACGTGATTACATAACGGGCTATATTTCGGGATAGGAGACAGGAGCAAGCAATTGATGACTATGAATCGATGGAAAGGGCGGGAGAAGGGTAGGAGCCATGACAACCGCATATCCGACGGAGTGATTAAGGATTAGGGACTACATACTGGATTGCATCTCGATGACTGGTGATAACCTTGATTCAAGACGAGCACCTTGACGTAATCATATGATGACCCATATGTGCAGAGGGCCTCTCGTATTGACCGGAATGCTGGAACCCGATGAGACACTGGGCAGATAGTCTATTCTATTCCATCCGTCAGTTTCTTCTTTGTCTTTCTCCATCTCTCGATCCTTTTCTCGACCTGTTCTCTGTCTGATATTTCAGATCTTTCTTGTTCAATCTTTTCCCCCTTTGATAAGCTATTATTTTATCTTATGCGATGGCAGATTCAATATGACAGTGTTCCGGGCCCTCTCACATGCAGCAGAGAACGCTATCACGGAGCAGGAGAAGGAGGTAAGAAGTAAAAAAAAGTATAAAGTAAAAAGTAAAATGGGCCGAGGAGATGAGAGCTGGTCTTCGTATCCTCTCACTCTGGCCTGGTCTGAGGATGATCGTGATGTCACTGGTAACATTAGACATTCATTGCATAAGGAACGAGTATAAAAATCTAAGCGGGAAGAAGGATGGAAGAAGGAGAAGAAGGAAACAGACCCACTGCATTACGGTGTGATCAAGTTGAGAGGTATCTTATCTTGATAAAGTATCGAGGGAGCCAGGCCGTCCAGCAAGTGAGCATGTGTGCTATCGAAGCGGTGAAGAACAGAGGCACGGCCTGATGAGAGACCAGGCATTGCCGCTGGAATGAGGGCAATTAAAAGATACTAGGCACTTGGTCAGCGGCCTGGGTGCCTTGTCTTGTTTGCCAGAGCGCCCTACATGCCAGTGTGTCCAGCGCTGGCTTATGCCGCTGCCCGGACATGATCTTCCCGCTCGCTTTCTGTGGCTCAGTTGAATATCTTGATCTTGAGATACATTTTGCCCTTAATGTATATTAAGACCCACCCCTCAGCCAGCATTCCGTTTGTGAACCAACGGCCGCCGGTGAAGCACGCACTTTGTTGGCCATTCTTGGAAATAAAGAGCAAAGAAAAATAATAAAAGAGGCCGCACTGTGGCGGCTGTGCAACTGATCAAGTGTGGTCGACAAACAGAGTAAAACAACGAGAGAAACAGGCTTGTGCGGCACCAAGTTCTGTTCTTTCTGACGTCTAAACCTTTATTTTTATTTTCATCTGAATCATCTCGATTGACCCTCTGATCCCCCTCTTCTTTGTTCTGATCGCATTTCTTGTCTATTTTTCGTCTTTGTATATCGCGATCCCTGGTCTGGTCAGGCATTGCCCTGTCCCTAACTACTTAGTCTAATACTACCAGCAGATTTTTCCCTTTCTTCTTATTTATCTGGAGAAGTAGTATTTTTCAATAAAGTTTTCAGCCGTCTTCCATCATTTCATGGCCAATTCCGGTTGCCAGAGGTTTTAAATTAGCCCTCTTCCGCTTCAGCCCTTATCCTACATCCATCCCGTTGTCATCTTTTTTCATCATCTTTATTTTGCCGAACTGGAACCACCTCCTTGACCCCCCCCCCTGTTGGCCGTCGCCGACATCCATCGTGTATGAAGTATGAAGTACAATAGAAAATCACGAGGTCGTACGCTGGGATGCTGTAACCACAATTGGCGTGGCATGCATACTCGTGCTCGATGACTTATCATTCGGGCGTGCTTGTGGTGTGCTAACATAGGATATCTTTGGTGTTGGTTTGGGGGTTCCGACCCATTCAACACACGTAATTGGACAAAACAAGTGTAAATCAAAACAAACTAGACGCGTCCTGGACGCGCCGACGCGTTTAGACGTATTAGTGCCCGTCGCCCCCGCTTCGCCAGTGCCTTCCCTTTTCTTGTTCTTTGTCTGGTGTCGACCACCTTTCCGGCTTCCTTGTCTTCATCACTGATTCCAGCATCCTCAACTCCCGCTTTGTCATCTTTATCGCCTTTCCAGCCAGCACCCCAGACTGTACGCCGCGTATTGTAGTCCATGCAGAGAGAAATATTGCTCCTGCAGTTTATGGAGTACTATGGAGTTAGTGCAGACATGGACCTATTCCATCTGGCGAGTCCGAAGATAGTCACAAGATACTGATCTAGTGCGAACGGTGGATAGCCCCATGTACCGTTCATGTGTGATTGCATACTAAGTATACATGCCCCATCCTCCCGCCGTGCATTTCGACCTCCGGTGCCACACAGCGGCAAGCCAGGGAAGGTGCAACCAGTCCTAGCTACTCAGTATGTAAATGCCTATATGTTCCGTACGCCCAGCATCTTACTCCGTCTTCATATCTTCATAAACGTATTATGCATGCACGCTTAGTACGGAAAGAGAAGGCGCGAATGGCGTGCTCCACTCCACATACGGCATGCCGCCTTGACACGCCCACCCCCATCTATACGTAAGCATAAGACTTACATTTAAAGTCATTCTTCACTTTTACCTTCAACTATCTTTCCAATCACTATCTCAGACAAATGCGCCATACTCGTCTTCTCGTTCGTCCACGTATCTCACCTTCATCACGCCCTCATCCTGGTCTTCCGCTTGCCAATCACCTGCCCCGCTGCCATCAAGCTAAAACCCTCCCCTCCCTCCCTGCATTTCTTGGGTCGAGTTCTAGGTCGCAGTCGGCCTTGATGTTCCACCTCTTGCTTGCCAGGGCGCTAACTTGATCGCCCCTTCCCTCTTCGCAGTATGTCTCTCATCGTAGTAGAGGTAGAGACGGAGTAGCCTTATCGGCTTCCCTCTTGCCTTCCTCTTGCCTTCCTCTTGCCCTCCTCTTGATATCTTTACTATTGATTCTTTCCTCTTTACTGCCGTCATACACAATGTCAGTTGCTCCTTCCCTAGTTGCTCAAATAAACAGTACCATCGTAGCATGTTCTTTCCTCCCGAATTCAAACATGCTTACATCCTGATATTGCTTAACCTTACTCATCATTAGCCTGTCAATGTATAATGGATATTCCAATATCTAATGTCCTAATATTTCATCGCCATCGAAGCAAGGGAGCTGGGAAAGTAGTGTCTTTGCCCCCCTCATATTGCGAGATGGCACAACTAAAAGTACCTATGCATCCGACTTGCGATGCTCCTCAGCTGCGGAAAGGACGTCCTGTCGATCGTTCTTGCCTTTTGCTGCATTCTTTTCTTTCCTTTTAAACTCTTGATATAAGCAGTTTTGTTCTTGCCTAAATGTTCGGATGCCGTCTTGCAAATCGTGTCTCACTGTACCTTGACTTTATAAAACCGACATGCCAGAGCTGGCAAGAGCGCCCGGCAACTGGATCTCGGGCGGCCTTCACGGACTCAGCCAATACGTTAAGCCGGCTTTTGCTCTGCACCGGAATGTATACTTTGTAATTACGCGATGCCCCTCGTATCATTTTCAATAGATGGGTCCGTTTGTGCCAGTATTGGCTCAGTCAGTGACCACTACGATTAGACAACTCCCCTCTCGCTTGTATCATTGGTATGCAGTCGACCGTGTCATACGTTCCTGCCTCTTCCAGGGTTCTTTCCCATTCATCATGACTTTTTAAACCTGTCCTGTCGCAACCTCCTCTTTTTACCTGACCTTATAATTACTTATCGCTCCTTCCTGTCCCATCGTCACTCGCCGTTCGTACCTGCCGTACGATACAGCGGCATCCGCACTTAACATTGAAACAAACCATAGATGGAAGAACTGAAGAACTGAAGAATTAAAGAACATGAGAACAGAAGGAACCACTGACCGATATCCCATCCTTGCCGACGTGTCAGCTTGCGCCTCTGCTGTCCAATCCACTCGCGGTCAGCACTCCACACCCCCTTCACTTTCCACACCCCCCTGCCCTTTTTGCCATTCCCTCTTCACGCTCACTCAAGTAAGAAGGAGCAGGTACTAGAACGAGGAAAAAAGAGAGAAGAAAAGAAAGAAACCAGCTAGAAATACCCACTTGGGCTGGGTCTCAGGTCGCTTTTCTATCAAGGGCGTAAAAAGCACGCCCATTAAACTCCCCCATCGTACAGTCTTTCAGGCGCTCTCTACCCCCGGCAATCTGCGAGCGCGCAGAAAAAAGTGAAAAAAAGATACCTGCAATTCCCCCTATTTTTGCCCGGACAGGCAGGTACCACTCACGTCCATCGCTCTTTCCCTCTCCACTACTGCCTGACCCATTCCGCGTCTTCGTGCATCGTTCCTTCCCCTTCCCCTTCCACTTTCCTCTCTTGCCTGCTCACTTTTCTCTTTTGTACCGCTGCTCCTGCCCATTATCGTCCATACTCCCCTCACTTTCCATTCACCTCCTCCTCTGCTCCTTCTTATTCTTACCTTACCTCTTACCTATTACATCTTTCTACTCCTCTATTTCGACTCGCCTTCTTGCTTCCTTCCTATCTAACCATTTCTCACGATATCACTTTCTTACCTCAACCACTATCACCCCTTTTAGTTTTCCAGCTTTCTGTATCTCGAATCTCGACACTCGACTTTTGACCTTTGACTTTCTTACTTGCTTGGTCCGTCGCCTCTTCTTTCAGCACAATTGCTACTCTTGCACAGCACAATCACATTTTCGCAAAAAAAAAAAACAAAACCGATAGACACGTCAATATTGGCCTTCAGCTTTGTCCAACTTCAGCCACCGCCTTTCGTCCTGTAACGCGAGAGTCTTCCCCATCTCAACTCAACATCTCATATAGTCGCGACATACATTGATTTGAAAGTGCTTGCCATTTGTAGCATCACGCCATACTTTTGGAGCCTCGAGTCAATTTGAGATTGACGCGTTCTGAACCCTCAAGGCGTAAGTGCAAGCATCTCCATGGGCATCTTTGGCTGAACAAGTACGCTGACCATTTCCGTAGAATCTGGGTATTTTCGTATCCTATATCGCCTGCATCCTGAATCTACAGATTCCGCTTCGGCCTACCGCCCCCCTTTGACTCAACGGCCGCGATGGCTCTGCCTCCGCGTGCCGATATGTCAGAGCCTATTCAGATCTTCCAGGACGCCTTCTTCAACCAACCCACACCAATGATCAGCCACGCCCCTATGCCGTCTGTATCAAAACCACCCCAACGCCGCCTTCTGGCAAACACCCCAGCAATGGGCAACCAGGCCGGTGCTCCCCTTGGTCAAAGCAACGGAAACATTGTTATGAATCCACCGATGCAATCGGGCATGATACACTCGCCGTCAAAAATGAACGCCTCAATGTCTTCCGCACCCCCTTTGAGCCCTCTCAAGGCATCTCAGCATAACAAGCTGAACGCCATTCACTTCAACCCGCCAACGGACAACTCCAAGCCAACGGACTCTATTCAGAAGAAGCAGCCCATGATGTCTCGCTTCCAGACTGTCGCTCAGAAGCCCCCCATGGATATCACTGCCATGTCTTCTTTTATGGGCAAGGAGAACAACCACCCAGTCATCTTCCCCGCCCCGCCCGGGCTCAACCTCTCGATCGAGAACTACTATCAAAAGGCTCCCGGCAAACGTCTCCTGGAACCGGCACCGATCAGAGAGGGTCGCCCTACCAAGCGTGCCCGCATTGACGAGGGCCCCCTCCCAGCACACGACTCGTTCCCGCCCATTGTCGACGACGGCCTGAAGCCTGGCCACAGCTACGCAATGCTCATCGGCATGGCCATTCTCCGCTCATCTGGCCGCAAACTCACCCTGTCGCAAATCTACAAATGGATCTCGGACACGTTCTCGTTCTACAACCCCCAGGATGCCGGCTGGCAGAACAGCATTCGTCACAATCTTAGTCTGAACAAGGCTTTTGTCAAGCAGGAACGCCCAAAGGAAGACCCTGGCAAGGGCAACTACTGGGCAATTGAGACCGGCATGGAGTACCTCTTCATGAAGGACAAGGCTATCCGCAAGCCGTCTGGTCCTGGCGACACTCTCCATGTCATGTCTTCCGTTCTGGAGCCTTCGCTGCCCCCAATGCCCTCGTCTTTCCAAGAGCCGGCCCTTCCCCAGCTGCCGCCCATGCCCAGCAGCATGGCCGAGTCGTCCTCGACTGCTATGACCGCTACAGCCCATTCGACCAGACAACCTGAGCTTTCATCGGATGCTACTATCATTGTGTCTGACTCGGCTGGACCGGATGAGCAAACTGGTGCCAACGAGGAGAAGAGCCATCATGGCAACTCTGCCGATGCTGACTCTACCCTAGACTCGTCATTCTCACCCAACCCCGCGACAGCGCTGCATTCATCGCCCCCCATCACCAGACATATTGAAGACCACAGCGGAACACCCCCGCCTGTATCAAGACTTCTCATCGCGTCCTCGGTGCAGCGGTCCCGTAAGAGGAAGGCAGCTTCGATGGACGACAGTGGATATATCTCGTCCCTGGAGTCATCCGCCCTCCGCTCTACGCAAAACATTCGGCACCATCCCGAAACCGGCGACCGGTCTAGAATTAAGCGTGGCCGTGCTGAGGAAGAGATTGCCCGTCTGCGTGCTTCGTCGTATGACAGCCCTACCAAGGGCCGGTCACGAAACGGCTACAACCCGGCCTCATCATCCCCTTTGCGTCACGGGCACCATAACGACAGTGCCTCGAGCCGGATGCCTCCGCCACCTTTGACGCCTGCCGTCAAGCTCAAGGCACCCATGAAGCCACCGCCATCGGTGTCTCCTGGTACCAATCTGCGCATGCACCGTGACCGCGTACACAACATGCTCGCATCACCCCTCAGACGGATGGCTTCTGCCTCGGATGAGGCGCCTTGGGGCAGCCCTCTGGGCGCCAGTGGATTCGATGAGTCGCTTTACAACTTTACAGAGGAGACTGACTTCTCTATTGAGACGGGCAATCTGGGCAATGCGTTTGAGATCTTCCAGGACGACGCATTCCCGAACCTGCTTCCTTCGGTGCACAACGGCTCACCGATCAAGGCACCGTCAAGCAAGCGGCTGCGCTTAGACCGGTCGTACTCCGCCAGTGCACTGTCTGATGTGACCAACTTCACAACAAGACGCAATGTCACATCGGCTCCCTTCCTCAAGGTGCCCAACCAGTCTCCTGGCCCATCATTTGATACACCAAGCAAGTTTTTTGATGGCCTACCTTCGTCGCCCAGCAAGTTTTTTGATATGCGGTCACCCAGCAAGCAGCCCCGCTCTGTGGCTGTAGTGGGTGCCGAGAATGTACCTTCGCTGTCATCTGCAGCCGGACTTGGTGACGAGAACTCATGGGCCCCCCTTGACGATTTCTGCACACCTGATTTCTTCCAGGAGGATAACGACTTTGGCGGCCTTGACATTCTTCAGGGCTTTGAGAAAATAGGCTCTAGCACCCAGCCTCAGCAGCTATTCCCTGCTCCTCCCCAGCCGCGGTTGATGCCTTTCCAGCAACAGTCACAGCAGACACAGCAGGGTCGCCAGGCCCGTGGCCAGCAGAAGCCTATTCTGGGTCGCAGCTTTACGTCGGCATTCTAGAGCAACCGCCGCAGGAAGTGAAGCCTATCTTTGCCATACCGACACACACACCACCCACCAACTTTGCGCACATTTCCTATCTGCCTTTATTTTTTGCCTTTTGCCATTAATTTCCTAATATTCCCCCCCTGTTTTGGCGGCCGAAACAGCTATCTGACTAGTCGTTCTCGATCTCGTCGTTTATGTTGTCTCCTATTATATTTCTTTATTTCTTTATTTCCTTTGCTTCTTCCTTGTTTTATTCTTCGTTCTTTGTTTTGCAATGATTTATGATACCTCCGAAGAAAATAGCGGCTAAGTAGCAAGCATGTCACGGTTCGGGGTTTTGGGCAGTATTTCTTTTATCGCCAGTTTATTTGTTTTCTTGTTTTGCTCTTTTTGATATTGCACCTTTCCTTTTGTTGCTATGCGCTCTAGTTGTCTTAACAGGCGTTTATGGCTCCCCGTTTCAGCTTTCCTTTACCTCTTTACCTTTATTTTGTTGCAACTCGACGCCATTGGTATTGATTTGTTGATATTACTATTGGACCAGACGACGACTGCCTTTATATTTTTTGTTCATCTCTTGCTGTTGCTTGCTCTTGTTTTATAGTGCGGCCTTTTGAGATCCTTTACCTTGCTATTACTGGTCTGTCTTGCTTTTCTTAGCCTTTGCCTTGCCTTTCTTTGCTTTTTTTTGTTAGGAGTTGACTGGGGTCTTTCATGGCTACGGATACGAATGAGTACCATCATGGGTTTTATGGGTGACTACGACCCAGATATATGACTGCAACTGATGCTGGCGCCAACACAATGGCTTTTAAATACAATCTACTGTTATTCTGTGCTGTTCCTATTCGCTTGATGCATTATTGGGTCTTCACTGGGGTTTGAGTTATTCTGTCGATACAGTGTTAATGCTCTGCGATGCTCTATACTTGCTTAATTCATGGTTTTTGTTTAATGGGATGGTGCTTTGCGATATTGAAAATTACAAAAGGTGTATGCGTTTGAATCTTAATGTCTAATAATACCGTTTCCAAGCCTATAGTCTGCTGACTAATAACTATAGCGCCGACCGGGAGAAAGGAGGCCATATAATGTTTAATAAGAATAAAATGAACCCCGGAATGAATAAGAACAAACGCCAGCAGTACATCGAAATACAGCAAGTAAAGTGCACGGAAATGAGACGGCGATTCCGCCAATGTGTCCTCCATGCCGAGGAACCCAAACGCCAAAGGTATCTCTATAAGCCAAAGTGCCACGGCCACCAGTGTGGACAATCATAACAAGTAACACGTAGCAACGCAAAGAAGGACGAAGCAGGGAGGAGAGAAGCAAAAAGCAAAGGGCAAAAATAAAATAAAGAAAGCCAAAAGAGCTCAGTACAGCAGTCTACCACACGCGATGCCGCCTAGTAGATGCCCATGCGAGTGGCCCAGCCGGCCTCTTTGGGGTTGACGTTGATCTGATAAGGAAACGGGTTTGATTCTGACGTTGTAATGGGCGGGATGTGGTCTTTGTGGGTGTTGACCGAGGTGACAATCTTCATGACGGCGGCCAGTAGTGTCGATTCCATAGCTTGACGGACCTTGGCGCGTTCTTGTCTGTTAGCCGGTAGGCTGGTAAACACACGGCCTGGATTGAAGAGAACAACTCACCTGACTCTGTCCTTGGTTCAGCAACTGTGACTTTGACGGTCCAGCTCTCCCAGCAGACTTCTTCCTCGCCGCCGCGCATGACGTACCACGCCTTTTTGCGGCGCTTCTCAAAGAACTCGATAGAGATCTGGCCGCGCCCACCACGGCTGTTTCCGCCATTCCCTCCATTCCCACCCATGCCGCTACTAATGGCCGACTTCTCTTCGTCTAGCTGGCGCACAAGCATGGCTGTGCGCTGGTCGATTAAGGTCTCGAGTTCGGCATCGTCAATGTAGGGCAGAGTCAAGTCAAGGACGTCGCGGGTGCGGGGCAGGACGGACGGGAAGAAGCGGTGGAAGAAAATTGTATGCAAAATACCTGTTTTGGGAGTTAGAGTCAGCTAGTCGGCAGAGTAGACACAGTGATACATAGAGACGTGGATGTACCTCGGACGACATCACGAACAGACGACGGATCGACAAAGGCCTCGATGGTAAAGTCGAAAGTCGGCGGTCGCTGGTCCATTGCGCCGGAGTAGAGAGTCGTTGGAAGGGGAGAGATTGGGTTGAATGACAATAAGAGAAAAGTCGAGAAAAAAGCCGAGATAGAAAAGTCGAGATAAAGAAAATACAGGAACCGGTATCGTCAACGTCCAAGGGATGATGACGGGGTTCGGATTACTACATGCTGCATTTGGTGGTGTATTTGGCTCTAATATTGATTGAGGGGTTAATGGCGCTGACACTGGCAATTGAACAAAGCGATCAGCTACTAGAAAAAGAAGGAAGGCGCAGGATACCGCCTTCCGCGTTCCGCGTTCGCGTGCCTTGTCTGTGTGGCTAGTGGCTAGATGGAATGATTATATAATATACAATATATTTTGCTGAATGCGGAGAGGCTGTGAGACACTGTTAATTACCAAATGAATGCATGTGTTATAGAAGCATAGCTTGCTACAGCTGCCGCGCGCGTGCCGAGGCAAGAGCTGTTACGCGCCGAAAGAAGTATTTTTTACAGGGAAGGAGTGCTAAGTGACTAGTCTTTGGCGTAAGATAGGGGCTGGGGTAAGTAGCCAAGACCCAGGTAATACTCACTCCGCAGCCAAGGTCAAGAGCGTCCCATCCCTTGGCCTTATTAGAGCAGAGACGTCAATCTCAGCTCGTGACAAGTCGAACCATCCAGCTGCGAACCTCTACCGTCTACTGAGCCTCAGCTGCTCAACATCTGCGATCCAGGGCAGCAAGCCGATACCAATCTAATTCGACTCCCTCCTTTCCCCTCTCCCCTCTCCCCTCTCGACTCTGCCTATCTACATCATGTTTGTAGCTACGCGGCAATGGTTCCGGCGCAACCGCACGCCTCTCGCGGTCGGCGCCGGTGTCATCGGTGCCGGTTATGTCGCGACGCAGTATGTGTTGGCAAAGCTCAATGATGCGCGCGAGCGTATGAGCAGCGATCGCATCGCCAAAGAGAAGTAAGTTTTTTCTTCTTATCTTTTTCCTTGCTACTCCAGCAGCCTCCTAGATCCCAAAGCTAACAGATAGCCTTCGCCGCCGCTTCGAGCAGAACCAAGAGGACTGCACATTCACCGTGCTCGCCCTGCTACCAACTGTCACAACAAACATTCTCGAGGCCATGAACACCGAAGCCATTACCTACCAGATTCAGCACATGAAATCACCGGCAGCAGCAGCCGTCGCTCGCAGCAGTCCGCCCAGCATCGCCGATACTCTGATGACGGAAGACGAGGGCCGGAGCATTATCAGCATGCAGAGTGAGAGCGGCGTGCATGCAAGTCAGGTCGCACTTCCTCCATCACAGGCCCAGATCCAGACTGGAACGGGCGCGCCCAGCAGCAACCCGCCAGCTGCACACGACACGCCGGCAACACCACCAAAGCGCAAGACCAAGCGCCAGCTCTGGGACGAGTTGACCATTAGCTGTGAGTGCAACAAGATGGCAACTATAGATACAGAATAGACTACAGGCCACTAACCAAGCAGCCATAACACGCGCATACACCCTTCTCTACACGGTCAGCCTCCTGGTGATGCTGACCCGCATCCAACTCAACCTTCTCGGCCGTCGCAGCTACCTTTCTAGTGTCGTTTCGCTCGCTACCGGCAGTGCCCAGGCCACAATCAGTCTCGAGAACAACGACGATGAGACCCTCTTGCAGCAGGAGCATGCGGCCAGCAACAGCACCGACTTTGAGGTCAACCGCAGGTATCTGGCGTTTAGCTGGTGGCTGCTCAACCGCAGCTGGGCCGACCTGTCGCAGCGTGTCGAGGCTGCTGTCCGTGCTGCCTTTGGCCACCTGAGCCCGCGTGATCTGATCTCGCTCGATAATTTTGCAGAGCTTACACGGCAGGTGCGCCAGGATGTCGAGCGTGGCCCTCTGCCGGAGTCGGCGACGACCCAGTCTTCTTCTCCTTCTTCTACTGGCATGGCCTCGCGCTGGTTGCCATTAGTGCTGCCCGCGCCCGAGCTCGAGCAATATGTGCTGCGTGAATCTGGAATCCTCGCCGACAGCGCCACCACTTCATTTGAGCAGGTCGAAAAGCTAAGCTCGGCTTCTTCCGCAGCAGCGATGGCAGGACCCTTGCGCCGCATGCTTGATGAGACGGCCGACCTTGTCGAGTCGCCCACCTTTTCCCACGTGCTCTCTCTGCTGTTGGATGCCGGCTTCTCGACCCTGCTCGAGCGCAAGGTTGCCCCCGTCGCCTTTGATCTGCCGCCATCAGTTGGCGAGGGCAGCCTGGAGCTGAACCGCTTGCGGCACGAGAAGGCAGTACAGCTGCCTAAGATCCTGTCTGTACTGACGCGCCAAGCACACATGATTGGCAGCGGCATGCCCAACGAGTACCTGCAGGAGATGGAGTCGGTGCGGGATCTGGAGGCATTTGCGGCCGTTGTGTACTCAAGCAACTGGGAGAGCGAAATCCGCGAAGAAGAGCTCGTGGCGCAGGCAGAGGAGGTGCAGCATCAGGCCGACGCGGCTGCGGCGGCAGCGGCAGCGGCAGATGAAACGGCAGTAGATGAATCGCTGGTGCTTGTTGACCCTGCGTATAGTGCAATGGAAAGTGCATGGGAGCGGTCCACGGAGTCATGGTAGTTTACTTAGTTTTTTTTTTGCAATCCTTTCATTTTTCGGTCTCTATATGTTGTTTCCTTTCTTTATTATGACCTACAAAGCGGTGCGTTTGTCAGATGCAGCCTTATACTTTAAGAAATTGCATATACAGATTGTCCTGTGTCATGCCTCCTGTATGCTACCATGTGAGCCGGCTTGATCCAGCATCGTTTTTAAGCAGAGTTGTTTGATATCATTGCGCTGTATTCATTTCGCTCGTAGTATTGATATATGTACATGTTCTTGTTTGATGGGAGTGTTTGATGGGAGTGTCTCCAACCGGCCTGCTCTCTACTCACAATAGCCCTCGTACGAACTGGTCCAGTCCCAGCTCAAACAGCTCGTTCTTCACGCCATCACCACCCGCATGCTCGACTGGCGCCAGCGGGTTTTTGACTACATACTCCACCCACAGGTTGATGTAGATCTGGTGCAGCACGTTACGCATGCTCAGCACGCTGTTGTCTGTCAGCATAACAAAGCGCAGGTTCGTCGGTGTTTCGTAGTAGTGCAGCTTGTACTGGCCCGTGCGGAAGCTGATGAATGCGTCGTCGTCGCCGCCCAGCTTGCGCACTATATTACGCAGCGAGAACACTGTACCAAAAATGAGTTTGGCGTCGTCTTTCGTTGCTGTGGGCATGGGCACCACGGGCACTCGTGTCGCGCCGGCTGCTGTCGCTGCTGCCGCGGCCGCCACCGCCACAGTATCCAGCCAGTGCTTGGTATAGATGCATTCCGCTGTAGGATTAGTTTATGCAGGAGTATTTCAAGCCAGTGTCTGAACGTCTGAACATCTGAACGTACTGTGCCGGTCAAAAATGAAGAAGGAGTAGACGACCATGGTGGCCGCTTTGTGTGCCTTCTACAGCCCCCCTTGAGCGGATGCCGTGACGAGGACGTCGTATAATAGGAGGTAGGATGAGGGCAGGGCTAGTTGTATGAGACCAAGCTGTTGTAATTATAGTAGCCGTGTGCTGTTCGTCGGGCAAGGCTGCGCACTTGATTGCTGTGAATAGGTGAGATGAGATTCAGATTGAGATGCGATGGCACGAGGTAAGAGGTGAGTGAGGTTGAGACGCTTGTTCACTACAGAGCACTGAGCTGATGAATAGTGGGCCCATGTTGATGTGTGTATTACTTAATACACTGTGATTGATAGATACACCTAAGAGATCAGTAGGTCTAAACTGATGACAGGAACGCAGTACAAAATCCGATACAAAAGTCACATATGAACTTACCATTTATAAAGTACCGGCTATGCACTTTCTCTTCAATCAGAAATGTAAAGAGTGGTATCTGACCTCATTTGGCTGCTGATATTCACAAGGTTAACAGCCTTGCAGCTTCAGTTCTAGCACGACACTGCGCACTACGCACTACTCTATATCAGGCGTATTATATCATATCAGTCAGTGCTGTATTACAGAGTGAGCTTACACTATCGCTCTGTCCCTTGGCCAGCCCTTGGTGAACAAAATCCCATATCAAACATTCAGGCGAGCCTCGACTCACAGTTTACTACCACACAATCCGCCATTTGCGGCTGTTCAGCCTAGTACTACTTCGATAAGCCTTTGATAAAATAGCCAAAGTGAACAAAGAGATCAAAGAATTAAGAAGGTTGAGGTCACTTCATCCAATACGCCCTGCTGTCAGCAAAGCCGACGACTAGGATAAGGCTGTGCCAGTCCAAAGCAGCAGAACCAAGCCGCAGAACCAAAACTAGAAGGGGCCCAGATGCGCCACTTGCGCCTTCCGCCTGAGACTGCCTGTTCAAACACCCCTCTGCTGCCCGAACTACCTACCATACCAGGCTGCATAACTGCCTCTTCGTCCCTCCCTGTCCTCCTTCCCGTTCCAGAACATTTTAAGCTTCATTCTTATTTGCTTTCTATATTACGGTCGCGCCTTCTTATTTCGACTATCCTCTCCTTTCCCTCTTTACTAATATCATTGTATCAGTTCTTGCCCTCGTCACTCCCTTCTGACTATTTCCCCCCTCCCGCCTCCAGGCACGCTCAGTCATCACTCTCTCCTCTCTCCTCTTCCTCACCCCCTCACTCCTCCACCATCGTTCAACCCAACGAACATGGTCTCACCACCAGTCGAGCCTGCTCTCCCAAAGAGTACTTCTCATGACGACTCGGCCGCCAACAATCGTGAAAGCTTTCCACTGTTGCCAAGCGTATCCCCCGCCAACGACATCGACCCCGCGCCCACATCCACGTCCACGCCCTCGCCTCTAGCATCGCCAGACCTTCTCGCCATCCCCGGTCGCCCTCAACCCTTTCAGTCCTTTCAGTCCTTTCAGTCCTTTCAGCACCTGTAAGTTTATGAATTAAGATATCGTCAGGATGCCTTGGAGATGGGGTGGATTGTGGAACAAATGTGTTCTGCCAGAGGCTCTATTTAAGCTCTACCACTCTGTAGGCTTTGCCGTTTTCTGCGGGTCTCGGGGTGGCAGTGCAAACTGGACAGCTGGAGAGTAATACTGAAGAGTAAAAAACACCATCGTTCGTGCAGTCGATCCAGCAGGCTGGATAGGGCTAAAGGGCTATAGGGCTGAGTATGACTGGCTTTTGGAATATTTCGTGCATATTCCATCCCCCATGCTCCATATACGTATACAACCGATGGCTGACTTGACAGATCGGCTCCAACGTCACCATCATTTCCCAGTCCGACAAGGCAACATCGACGCACGCCGTCTCAACAGCGGCTAATCAGAGTATGTTTTGTTATTCTTGTTGTAAATCATTGGATAACAACTAACATATAGGAAACCCTCGACGCTGTGTCCGATGTTGGTGAAAATGACGACGACGGTAGCAGTCACCATAGAATCAACCAGTACACTATCAAGGAGAACATCGGGCATGGCTCATTCGGTGATGTCAATCTAGCCACCGACCAATATGGCAAAGAATTTGTACGTTTTGCTGGCTTCAACGCTTGAATAAACATTCTCTCTCTGTATATATATATATCTATATCTAATTATGTATAGGCTGTCAAGCAGTTCTCAAAATACCGGATGCGGAGGCGGGCTCGCACCCTGTTGATGAAGCAGGGCCCGTTTCGACCCGGTAGGCTCCCGGGGCCTGGCGGAGTAACTCCCGCCGCAGCACGGTTTGAGAGAGAGGACCAGGCCGAGAGAAAGGACGCTCTTCACTTTATCCGGGAAGAAATCGCCATTATGAAAAAGCTCAATCACCCCAATCTCGTTGAGCTGATTGAGGTGCTGGATGACCCGGAGGAAGACACCCTGTATATGGTCTTGGAAATGTGCAAAAAGGGAGCAATCATGGATGTGGATTTGCAAAAGACGGCCACCCCGTACGATGCAAATACGTGCCGTCTTTTCTTCCGCGACCTCATTCTCGGTATTGAGTATTGTGAGTGTGTTGAGTCCCTTTTGTTCAAGTCTAAAACTCTAACAGATTAGTGCACGCTCAGAACATTGTCCACCGAGACATCAAGCCAGCCAACTTGTTGGTGACTGCCGACGACATTCTTAAGATTGGTGATTTCGGAGTGTCGGAAATCTTTGACAAGCCCGAGGTGATGCGGACCAGCAAGAGTGCCGGATCACCAGCGTTCCAACCGCCCGAGCTGTGTGTGTCTAAACACGGAGATGTGGCAGGTCCGCCCTGTGACATTTGGGCCATGGGCGTCACCCTCTACTGCCTGCGCTACGGAAAGCTTCCATTCTATGCCGAAGGCCTCGACATATATGAGGCCATCAAGAACAACGACTTGGAGCTGCCTGCAGATGAAGAGGCCAACTTTGTTGATCTGATTCACAAGCTACTAGAAAAGGACCCGGAACAGAGGATCATCATGGCCGAGATACGCGACCACCCGTGGGTGACACTGAACGGCACAGACACTCTCCTGAGCACCGAAGAGAATTGTGCCGAGCCCATTGAGCCACCAAACGCCCTTGAGCTTAACCATGCATTTACGCGTAACATGGGTCATCTGCTATGTGTTATGAAAGCCATTGGCAAGTTCAAGGGCCTGCTCCGATCTAGTCGCCATTCTAGTATGATAGGACGCTCCCCAGCTTCGGTCCTTGAAACTACAGTGGTTCTTATTGAGGACCAGGTCAAGCAGTTGTTGGAGGAGAGACGGAAGAACACTACTAAGGTGGCTGGCAGTGCGAGCGGACGGACACCGCTGATAATCGGTATTGGCACGGGCGGCGGTGCTGAATTCGAGCACAGCCAGCAGCAGGCAGCCGGGGAAACAGATGGTATTGTGTCCGAGTCGCCGACCAACGCGGACTTTGATGTGTACCACAGCGCATTCCAGATGGAGGTGGAAAGGATCCAGAGCCAGAGCAACCCATCGAAGGTGTACATGAACAGCTATGCTGAGCGCACAGGCAAGACAGCAGGGACATCTACGAGCATGGCTAGCATTGTTTCACGGGCCATGGAGAATAGCAAGTCATGACGTGTTGAGATGACGTGCTGACGAGGCGATCTTGGAGTTATTTTGAGTTTTGACTCATATTGGATTATCGGCGTCAGTTTGAAGCATCGGCTTGTTATCTAGCAATCGACATTCGGAATATACTTGGCATATAATATGGAATTTTAAGAACTGACAATTCATTCGCTTTGCTTTGTTTTTGTGATACCGGGAATGACACAGACAAACAAGCCAAGAAAGAGCTTAGAGCCAAGATAGGAATGCTATGGAAATGGGACGACAGACATTACATTTCCGATATCGACTCGCTTGTACGCGGGTGTGATGAGCACGATGACCAAGTTGATTACATTTATATTGATTATCGATTTGTTTACATGGTTGTTTGGTTGTTTGACTATTTGATTACGGTTGGTGTGAGGTGGGACACTGGTTTGCAATCAACTTGTAGTTAAGGCACGTTGCGATGATATTCGGAGATTGATTATCGGAATGCATCATGGGTCGTTGCTACGAGCTCGGAGCTCGGGGGCTTTTTTACTTTTAATGTTCTTGTCTTCATCATCGGCCGTGGATTGCAGCTGTCGCCATAGAGGCACAGTGCCGATCACCCGGGGATCCTGTTTCAGATAGCATTCGCACTACAAAGAAGTAATTGAAGAGTAGAGACGAGGCGGAAGAATGAGAGACGGGAAGTGAGACAAGCCAATGTCAACTTGACAACGTTCACATTAACGACATGACAACAAACGGGAACAATAACAGGGAGCTTATGCAAGCTCGAGACTTAGCGGGCGGTTCAGACACCCTCTATAGTCAAGATCCTAGTCCATGCCGACACGCGGCTAATGCAGACGACAGCACGGTTGCGCTGTCGATGTCGATTGTCAATTTCAACAACTTATATGAAAACAAAAGGAGAAAAGAGAAAGAGAAGGAGAAAATAGCGAGAGATTGGCAGTGGCAGCCAGCAAGGGGCACACGTTGCAATCGGTGATTAACGCAAGCCAAGGCTGCCAAAGACAGATCATATCCTACAATCAGCCCAGTCGATACACGCAAGAGGTGCAGTCTGCATCATGTACAAGAGACACGCTCACATGCAAATGCAATGCACACGCAGTGTTGGAGATGGCCACGTATGACACGCACGTAAAAGATCCCGATAGCCATTGATCCATTGAAATTCTAGGAGATCTTGAATATTCTAAGCCTTGGTAAATGCGTGATCTACATGGCTTATCAAAGGACGCATTTTGTAGGGAGCACTTCCGGTGTCAGCTGAAATTGCCCTCTTTGTAATATCTATTAAAGGTCTTTGATCATGTAAAATGTGATGATTCACCGCTAGATGTTGTACCTGTATGTCTATATGTCTACATATATAGGCAGAAGATATCGGCGCGATTGTTTACTATAAACAATGAGAAAGAACGAGCCACTCGGCTGCAAACTCTCGAGCACGAGGGGCGGTAAGAGACGAGGGAATCAAGGAGAAACGGGATAAGAAAGGCGAGGGAGAAGATACGAGGGAATGAAGGACAAGAGCACAAAACTATCAGGACCGTAAGTGGACTTGGCTGTAAAGGCAGGCAAGAGCAAGCTCCGTGGGCGTGGGCACGGTGGAGTGACGTCAACGACGGGTAAGGGGGGACAGGGGCAAACAAGGGTCATAAGCTCTACCACGTCGTGGAAGCTTTTTCTCAAAGTGGCAGGTAGGCGTGGCAGTGTCGAAAGCGAGAGCTTTCTTCTAGCTTCCCGAGCTTTCCTCGTTTGCTCCTTCCTCCTCTAAGCTCACATGTGGCAATCCAACAGAGACTTCATGTCAACTAAGGTGGCAGAGGCCCCTCACCTGTGGGTGGATTTTGAAAGACACTCACCAGTGAGTGGAGTACAAAAATACACCAAGGTTCGACAGTGAAATCACACCAAAATTGAGTCGCATCAACACATCGCTTAGGTGTTTTCTCATGTTTATTCTTTCGATTCGCATCATTACTATTCGTCTCGTTGTAATCTTCTTCTCGAAGAAAAAGAAAGATATTTAAATTCTTTCATCTCGAGCCGACTTTCTGTAGAGCAAGCGCTAAGCCGTATTTGTACGAAAAGCTGTGAAAATAGTGGATTAGTCGATGAGGTCGAAGTTTGGCTTTGTAAGCGTATCCACCCACAGGTGAGGTGCCACTGCCAACCTCAGGTGAGCTGTAACCAGATCCAACAAGAGGCAATGGGAGGTCTCGGTATCATGAAAGAGCCGCGCACAGACAAGCCTCACCGTTCTTTCCATTTCGAGAATGTGATATCACTTGTGTTTTTGTGTTTTTTTTGTATGCTTATTTAAATGTATATTTATATGCTTATTAATTATTAATATGCGTAGTGCTTGGATGATATGCATTTTCATTAAGTTCATTTCTCGCTAAATCCTTGATGATATTGATTAATAACGATGTCAATAACGATATCAATAACCCTATAACTACAACTAAACTACACCAATACATCAACAACCCACCGCTGCTAATCACATGTTCTTGGCATCCGAGTTTGCCTTTTTTTTTTATCTCCTCAACAACCCTATCACCCAATCTTCGTCTGTTTCTGAAACTTAATTAAAACTTAATTAAGGCTTAATACGAAAAGATACCAAACGGTTGAGCTGCACATGGCATTGTGTAGATATCTATTGGACTACGATGTATGTTTATATATAAACAAGCATTAACGACGGCACGGCAAGTCGGGCGGTCGCAGCCGATGCCGGGACTAGCGCATGTCGTAATACAGAGTGAAGAGTGAAGCTGTGAGGCAGTTTGTCCTTTTTAATTTACTTTATACAAGCACACATTGTGTTGTCTTCAAACAAATATAGCAGTGGCCAGGCTGCTCCAGGCGGATGTCTCATCGTTGTAAATATAGACCGTGAAACTATGCACACAGATGAGACCATGTCTAGCTAGCAATAGCAAGACGAGGCGGTGTCACATATAGTTCTGATGCTGTAAGAGGAGGAGGAAAAGAGAGGCTCAGCTACTATCCGTAGACTACAGAAGATCTACGGAGCACTGTGCTGGCAGTGTCGACATGACATGTGCTGAGGCCTGACCCAGCTATTGCTAGCTACTGTCTGTTACTGATGTCTCCTATCTATGTGCTATACAGTTGTTAGACGTGTAAATGCCTCATAGAGGTCTACAGAGACAATGACTGATAGACAGACTAGAAAACAAGTTGGTGTAGCTAGATGTGATAGAGAACCGAGTGATCTCGGATGAATGGTTGATTTAGAGCCGAGCACGGACGCCGGAGGGCAGGAAGACAGGTTATAGAGAGAGGATGTGAGCAACTATAGGATTGCTATTGCCCATTGACGGAGCATTGGGCCAGTCCGACATGAGACATACAAGGATGAGCGGTGGTGACAGGATTCGTTAGGAGGTGGGAGAACGGAGAGGGAAGAAAGGGCATCCGGAGAGAACGACACATGCAACGACGGGTAAGTTACAGTGACCCACACAAGCTACAGCTGTAGGTCCAGAGCTGCAGTATGCATAAGCATGCAAAGCTGGTGTAGTGCCTGAATGCAGAGTCCATACGATGGAGGTGTAGGGTGCAGCTGCTGACAGGAGGCTCGCGACCGCCGGGCTTGGCCGTGTGGTGTCTGTTTGTATTCGATACTCTGCTGATATTCTCGCCCGTGTATTTTTCTATTCTTGCTCTCTCCCGTCTTTTATTACTACTGCTACTCTCTTCTCGCATATTCTCAATGTGTTTAGTCTATATTTATTCTGGTTTAATTTATATCGTTTAATATAGAAGGCCTTGTATTTAAGGTACTTTTTGTTTCGCTCTGATAGTTGTTTTCTTTTATCTTTTATCTTTTTTCTCTTTCTTTTTCTCTCGTTTTTCTTCTTTTCAACACATTTTTTATACTTATTCTCCATTTAAATATTATCTACCTCACTAAAGGCAGTCCAATTTTATCCTATTCAGACTGGAGTCTTGTCAGTATTCAGGCTTCAAGTTACTGGCTTGGTAAGATATATTTCAACGTCTTCAACTCTACTCTCCCCCCGCAAACTTCCCCATACGTTATATTCGCCTTTGCTCTTGCCTTGTGCTCAAAGCTTGGCCCATTACCGCAATACTGCTGCTATCCCGTTCTTTCCCTTTGTAAGATACTACTTTCCTTCCTCTATGCCTCCTGATCTCGTACTTGTTCGCTCTCGCCTTTCGCACTGACTGTGCTAGCTGCATTACTAAGACTTGGAAACCAACCATCCACGCGAGGCACGCCATGTTTGCACCAACCCTTTTTGCCTTTTCCCTCTTCTGTGAATGCTGAATACCGGCCACTGACCACTGACTACTGACTGGCCAGTGAGCACGCTATTGTCTTTTCGGCAGAGGTCGTGAAAGGCTGTGCCCGTGCTTGGCAACGGATTTATCATCAACGTCTTTGAAATGATTATATAATATTTCAAACATGGTGTTAAGCTTAATGGCTTAATTCCATGTAGAGAGAAAAGGAGGAAGAATGGAAGAAGAATGGGTTGAATTGATACTGCGAGCAGAGAGAACTGTTGCCACCTGCCACAGGCGCGCCTTCCCAAGAAGAGAAGTCAATTAGTGATTTGATACCAAACTGATCAAATTTGCTTACACAATCAATAATTAAAGTGCAACAGCACTGTGATACGAAGTAATGACATGCCCATGTGCAGCTATCTGATTCGGCTTGACATACCCATCCCGACTGGAATGTTCCATCCGAGCCGGAGGCCCCAATTAGCAAATGGCAAATGGCAAGTAGTAAAAATAACTGCCCTTTTACAACATAAAGACCACTGCTATTTCTCATTCTTTCCCATTTGCCGCACGAAGAAAAAGGAAAAATCAATAAAAAATAGCAAACTAGGCAACCTAAACGAGCTATGTTTACGTGAGTTTAGTCTTATGCATCGTTTGGCTTCTAAGCAGATATATTAGCAGACATGCATATTGCAGATTGGCAGCTCTGTGCCGATTTGCATGTTCCGCTGCACTGCAGCAGCGCCGCTCGCTCTTTCCTACTGGTGATTATCGAAAAGATTGTCAATCTGCAGTTCCAACATGTTCTTTCCTTTCTCTTTAGTCCTACTCTATCTTTCTATGTCCGAGTCTATTACCGCGTGCTATTGTCTCATGCTCAGTATTCGGTCACTTGTAAATCACTATCCCACCCACAATTACATCGTAGTCTTGTAAATTAGCTTCTTAGACTCTTAATAACCTCTTAATAAGACTAAGAGATCTCCTCTATTGATCGCTCTGCTGCCCCGTCCCTCAGCCCCTCGTCTCCTCGTCTCATGTCGCCCTTTGTCTTTCTCCCGGGTGCTTAGACTGTTCCTGCTGTTTCTAGACTGTCTAGACAACTGCTTTGGGACTGCCTGGCTCTTTCCATTTCTGCTTCTCGCACCTGCATACCCAAGTGATACAGTAACACCTTCCTCGCAAGCGACTCAAAAGCATAGGAAAGCATACCTCGGGCGCGTCTTTCTTTACAACGGTCGTCCGGATCTTGTCCGGCTGGCGGTGTAAATATACGCTTACAGCTTTACTTCATTTCAGCTTTGCCGCATCTATCTCACTACAGCTGAATATCATACTTGCTGCTGTACCTCATATCGTCTGATACTCTGCGTACCACACCAGCATGTAAGTCGTCAGCACATGCCACCTTTGCTTCCTCTTTCCTCTTTCCTCTTTCCTCTTTCCGCATTTGCTCGTTTCTGTTTGCTATTTCATGGTTGCTCTTGCCTTATTGTGCCTTCACACCCATCGCTCCTGCCCCCATGCCCTCTTGCTCTTTGTCTCTGCTCATTGTTCTTTCCTCGACTGGCCTTTCATCGTAAGATGTCATGAGATATCTGCTCCATACCCTAATGTGTTCCGTCGTTCCTTCTATTTATTTTTTCGGCCTGGTTGTTTTCTCTCTTCTCTTTCTCTCTATACTTCTCTCCTTTTTATCCCCTCCTCGCTCCCTCCGCTCCCTCCTCTCTCCCTCCTCTCTCCCTCCTCCGTCTACATCTCATGATATATCCCGCTTCTCCCTCTTCCCCCAAGCTTCCGGCTTCGTCTCACTATCGCCAACTACTTCCTCCATATATGTGCCTCCTATACCTTTGTCCAGTCTGTGTCGCTGAATGCCTTCTACTACGCCTTTCTTGTGGCCTGCTGAAACGGCCCTCGACTCGACTCATCAGCACCCTCGCCTCACTCTAATTTGGCTTTGTCAGCTTTGACTGCACCATCTCCATTGCTTCTGTGCTTATAAGCTCTGGTCCTTTTGAGCCAGCAATGCCCCGTCGCCAAGCGCATTCACCTGCTTGCCTTCCATTGCACCTACCACAAAAATCAACTACTATATTCCAACCCATTCTCCCTGTCATTCTGCCTTTTACGCTCTTTGTCAGCTGTCATCACTTTTGTTCTTTTGCTTTTTGCACAGACATAGCCGCTGCTGTTATCTCACATACAAACACCATTTCTGCACTGATTCACCATGAACATCTACTTCCAGCACCGTTTCCTCTTACATGTAGTCGGCCTCTAACAGTTGAGAAAGTTTCTTTGCTGCTCTCCTTTTCTCTACTATCTTCTACCCTTCCTCTCTCTACATTCTTTATTCCTTTTTCAATTTCTTCTGCACTTGCATCTGCACATGCACTGCTCTTCTCTACCTCTACCTCCCTCTACTTCTCTTCTAGTGCACTGCAACACTATAAGAGCCGTCTTTGTCACATACCCCTCACCTCACTGAAAACACATATCTTGATTTTGCCTCCTGCTTTTCCCCTAGCGCAACTGTCTTCGCTTCTCATCGGCAGCTTCTAGCTTCAGTGGCTCCCGCAACTTGCCGCGACTCTCTTCGCTCTTCTTCAAGTCTCTTTCTCTAACCCTTTTCCCTAAGTTTACAGTGGTCCCGCCCCCCTTGAGACCAAAAATTCTCAAAGCATAAACCAAACATACTAAAAATTTGAGGACAAAAAAGACGAAACTTAGTCCTTAGGCAATTCCTAGGTACAAGTACCATCAACTACTCGATTACACACGTAAAACCACTGGGCACACGACCAGCCAATTTCGCTTTTCCGCACTTTCGCTTTTCGCAAATATTAAGAGTCCACGCGCATCGTCGTCTTTTTTTTCTTCCCAGCAACACGCCTCCCATCTTTGCTTTCGTCCTTTTCTCTCCTCTTCGACAACACAATCACGTCGTCTCTCATAGGACTCGACTGTCGTCGTCTTAAAACTGTGACAAACCAGTCAAAATCTTTCTCGAGCCAAGCACAATTACAGAGCACTTGAATTCTCAGTTCGAATTTCGCCTTCGCACAACTTTGCGCCAACACCCCATAACCCGCTGTAAACCTAATCCTACAAAGCACAAAACCGCCTGAACGCCTGCACCCCTCCCCCCAAACGCCTGCACAGCACTATACTTACACTTACATTGCGATCCACCCCGACCTATCTATCTCACTTCTCATTATCGCTTTCTCGAAAAGCCGCTCTCTTGCGTCTCTGGTGTTTCTCCTCTCCTATATTCCTAGTTTCCCTATTCCCTCTATTGTCTCTGTCTTAATTGAGTCTACTTCTCAATCTTCCAGTTATTTCGATCGCAGTTGGTTTGTGTGCTTTGCCGCATCATCCTCTCGCCAGATATCCAATCGTAGCCCCTTGGCCGGTCGTGTCATTCGGCTTCCGGACATCATGGCGAGCATACCCCCAGAAACAAAGGGCGCCGCGCCCTCGGAGCGGTCGCATGCTTCGTCAGTCAGGTCTATGGAACTTCCCCAAAACAGATCTCCCCGCATCGCACCCCAGAACGGTCAGGCCATTCCCTCAGACTCAAAACCGGCAGAAAAGGCCTCTGTCAAAGACCGCATTACACGCATGTTCTCCCAGCGTTCGTCACCCTCGAGCCACGACTCGTCTACCAACCTCGCCGGCCTCACCAACGGCAGCCAGACCAACAAAAAAAACCAAACACAGTCATCACAATCGTCGCAACAGGCCAGCTCACCCACCTACGCTACACAGCAGCAGCAGCAGCAACAACAACAGCAGCAACAGCAACAACAGCAACAACAGCAACAACAGCAACAACAGCAACAACAGCATGCCCTCCACCAGCAGGCTCTCCAACAGCTCGTTAAGGACAGCCAAAATTTCCCTGCTACCAGCTCAAACGGCTCTGCACCTCCCTCAAGTGCCCCAAACAGCGGTGCCGCTTCACCCGCCATGCGCTCACAGGCTCCATCGCGCAAGGGTTCTGCCACTGAAAAAAGTCACGAGAAGCTGCCAACTCCCACACCTGCAAAAACACCCAAAGCCACAAACAACTCTGTGCCTTTCCAGCGGTACGTTGTCGACTCAAATTACTACGGCGGCCACGAGCACCATCTCAAGTCGAGCCGTCGCCAAGAAAAGCTTATGGATATGTTCCGCGGACTTATTCTAGGCAAGAAGCCGGATACCCCAGAGAGCGACCTGTCTCTGGTGTCAAACTGGGTTGACAACTTAAAACAAGAAAAGGACACCGTTGGCGGTGACAAGAAGGCTGCCGAGAAGAAGGCCGGTGCCATCACTGCACCTGCTGCCTCTACACTCGCAGAGAAGTACGGCAAATGCCAGGAGATCGTCGGCCGTGGCGCTTTTGGTATTGTCCGAATTTCGCATAAGAAGCTCGGCGACGGTATGGGCGAAAAGCTTTTTGCTGTCAAGGAGTTCCGCCGGCGGCCTGAGGAGAACGAGAAGAAGTATAGCAAACGTCTTACTGCAGAGTTCTGCATCTCATCGAGTCTTCGCCACCCCAACGTCATCCACACGCTCGACCTGCTCAAGGACGCCAAGGGTGACTACTGCGAGGTCATGGAGTTCTGCGCTGGCGGTGACCTGTATACACTAGTCTTGGCAGCGGGTAAGCTCGAGGTGCAGGAGGCAGATTGCTTCTTCAAGCAGATGATGCGTGGCGTTGAGTACATGCACGAGATGGGCGTGGCCCACCGTGACTTGAAGCCAGAAAACCTGCTTCTCACAACTCACGGTGCTCTCAAGATTACCGATTTCGGCAACGGCGAATGTTTCCGTATGGCGTGGGAGAGCGACGCGCACATGGTTTCTGGCCTGTGCGGCTCTGCTCCTTACATCGCCCCTGAAGAGTATGTGAACAAGGAGTTTGACGCTCGCGCAGTCGATGTCTGGGCGTGTGGTGTCATCTATATGGCCATGCGCACTGGCCGTCATCTGTGGCGCGTCGCCAAGAAGGATGAGGACGAGTTTTACGGCCGTTACCTCGATGGCCGGCGCGACGAGGAGGGCTACGGACCGATTGAGTCCCTGCATCGGGTAAGTACAATTGACTTTGATCTTTCATAATGGCATTATGAAGTATACTAACAATACAGGCCCGCTGTCGGAATGTGATCTACTCCATCCTCGATCCCACCCCATCCCGTCGTATCACGGCATCGCAGGTGCTGAAGTCGGAGTGGGGCCGTGAGATTAGGTTGTGCAAAGCCGGCGAGGAGGGTTTATAACGCCAAGCCGGTGTGCCAAAAATGATATCCTGAGCGTACATTAAATATTGTACTGCTCTCATTTTGTTTATATTCTTCTTTTCTCTCTTCTTTTTCTTCTGAACTGGAGGTCATGTCTTATGAATTCTATATCGTGCAACCCTTGTGGGCACTTTGTTTAAAACAAAATTATGCTGCCTGCTTGTTTGCGTGTTATGAATTGGCCTCTATGTTTACACCATCCCTATCTGCTGGTCCGTCACCGACCTTGACTTCTCCGACTCTTCCATCGGTTTTCCAGCTTTCTCCCAGTCTTCCACCAGATTCGCCAGCTCCTTTACGTTCTTACCCCTTTCTTCTTTCTCACTTGCCCTCTTTATTAATATTTTAGCATTTTGTACTTGGGTTGGGTGGATGCTGTCATTTTCTCTGTCATGTCCAATTTACATGCAAGCACAGGCGTTATATTTTGGTGGCCACTTCTATTTACGAGAGATATCACTTGCCTTGGTGTTCCATTGGTATTTTTGGGGGGGGTTTTCACTATTGCTCATTCATTCACTTTTGCCCTTACCATCATCATTACCGCAGCCCCTATATTATACTTTATACCTGATATGACTCAGCCTGGATATATCATCATTACATATAGTCTCTTTTGTCTGCATGTTTGGTGTGCCTCGTGCATTACCTGCATATCATTTTCAATAAAACCTGGACTCCCCTTTTTGGTTGATGCTTGATTAGTGACTGTGCATCTATATGCTGGTTAAACATGCCTACCACGTGGATTGATACACGCCCTACCTTGAGCTGCAACCTGCAGGTGCATGTGCACATATTGGGAATTACTACGGATCCTATATGATGCTCATGCTGGGCAGCCCCATCTCCACCTCGCACGAGAAGACGAGCACGTGGCAGGTAAGAGTGCCCAATTGAGTGCAAGAGTTATTAAGCTTGAATGGCAATTCCTGAGCAGCTTTACTTATTGCTTTCACTCGTCGCTTTTTGAATAGAAAAGTAAACAAGTCCATACTCCCCAGTTGCGTCATATTGGAAAATGCCAGTTTAAATCTTGCCTAACAGTAACTACAGCCTTATGCCAGCGTCGAATAAATCCATGAGACCCAAGATACGGGCAAGCACGGGCCTATTCTCTTTTAAGCTTTCTGTTGTAGTATATCTTGATCGAAAGAAGTTTTGATATTATTCTTAGATGTCTTGTCGATAAAGATTTATCACTCTCGCTAGCCAGCCGGTGCTCGGGGTAGCATAATGCACAGACCAAAAACAACAACAGAATCAAGACATCGTACGGAAAAAATTAGTAGATCGTTTTTTATAATTCAAAGCCAAGTAGGCATACCATAAGCTGAACCAAATGGATAACACATCATCCTCATCTGTTGACAAGACACGATGGACGTTTGGTCTTTTGACATACACAAGACATTAGTTGTTCCTCCTTATCCAAGCCAACCAGAACCAAAGTGCAACATATAGGAAACTGGGAAAGACAGCAAAAAAAATAAAAAATAAAGAAAGAAACGAGTACAAAGAGCACATCTTTGCAGACACAAGAACGAACATGAAGCAAACGCAAACACAGCGGAGAAAAAAAAGGTAGTAAATACAGGTTGTGTACACGTGGTACACAATTGAAAAAGAGAATAACGGCAGGGAAAACAACAGCACTTGGCAAACCAAGACACAAAGGTTAAATTTTACAAACGCTGATCGTTGCAACAATGCAACACGCTGGAATGGGGTATTGAAGCACACATTGCCCACAGGAGCAGGCATAATTAGAGGCCTATGAATGGAACAAGTCCCAGGCGCGCTCGCAAAGCTTAAGGAACTCCTCACGCTTGGCTCTCTGAGACTCGGGGCTGTCACGGCCCTCGCCAAATGGACCACGGCGCTGTGCGGGACGACCGGGGCCAAGCGGTGGACTGCCACCTTCCTCGTACTCGGCACGGTTACGTCTTCTGCTGGTGCTCCGACCGACATCCTGGTTTCTGGACGAGTAGCCAGGCTGAGGCGAGGGTGGTGTTGGCGGCTGGTGACCACCGTAGTGCACAAGCTTGGGGAGCAGTTCGGGCCGGCCGCCTGCCAGTTCAGCTTGTGCCTCCTCCGCAGAGCGGTATTCCCGTGGCCGAGCAGAAAGGGGACCCTGTGAGTGCTGAGGTGGTGGTGGGGGCGGAGGGTGTGTCATCTGTGATGGAGGGTGACCGGGCGATGTCAAAGGACCGCGGGCGTTACTCTGCTGCACGTAAAGAGCATGGCCGCTAGACTCGGGGTGGCCAGAAAGACCCTGGCCAAACACATCTGCAATCGGCGGCAGGCGGTTGTTGGTCTGGTTGGCTGGGATGTGGTGGATGTGAGATGTGTTGGACAGCTTCGAAGGCTGGTTCTGAATGTGACGGGTCAGAGGGTGGGGGTTGTGCATGCCGGTGAATGTCTGGCCTAGAGGAGCAGACTGGATGACACGCTCTGTAGCAAATGTTTCGTGAGAAGGTGCGACGATAGATAGGCCCGGGGGAGCCTTGTTGCGACGGGACATTCCCGGCGTTTTCGCGGCGAAGTTGTCGAAGTTGCTTCTCTCCTTGCTAGGAGTCTCGCCATCGCCCTTGGCAGACTGCTGCTGCAGACGGGCCTCAATTATGTGTCTCTGCTGCTCGCGGACAGACATGCTGCGCTGGAGCTGCTCTTTCATGGCGGGATCATGGGTGACAAATCCTGGAGATAGGCAGGCAAGGCCAACCTCCTGAATGCCCAGGCCGTCTCTTGCGGTCATAGGACGGCCGGTACCAGGAGCACCGGAGCCGGAGGCACCACCCTTTGAGAGATCGAGCTTTCTTGGGCGGTGGCGGGGAGTGGGCTCTGGGGAGCCAGGCTCCTTCTTGACGACAATCTTAGGGGGGGCTGCATTGCGTGTTCTATGAAAATGTTATCAGCAACGATTCATAGATGACTAGGGAATGAAAAGGGCAAAAAAAGAATACTCACATGCTCGGGGGAGAAGACTTCGCTGCTGAGGACTGTGCACCACCGCGAGGGCTGCGGCTTCCTCGTTGTACAGAGGAGCCGGATGTGGTGCGATGGGCAGTCGGAGAAGAGGCAGATACAGCAGCGACGGCTGCAGCTGCGGCAGACAGTTCTGCAGTGGAGGCGGTCGTGTTGGACGAAGATTTGGCGCCGCTATTGGAGGAGTCGTTGCCGAAAGGCGGTCTCTCATGTGGTGCCGGGGACGGAGCCATGGTAATGGCGGTACTCATCGTGAGAGCAGGGTTTGAAAACGAGACGTTTGCAAAGCTGCAAAAAAGGAGACGAACGAGAGAAGAAGACGCTTGGAATGGACGCGCGAAAAGGGCTCCACCGAAATCGTGTTGAGCTCCAAGGGATGGGCTATTCAATCGTGGAGACGCCTTATTTGGTGGTGCAGTAGTGCGGTGGCCGGAACAAGGTGCCTTGTTTGAGTTTATATTTCCGACGTTGATTGCTCTTGACCGTAGGCTGATGGAATGTGAGATGATAATAGCTGATATATGCGTTGCGATTAAAATTAAGAGGCTGATTCCGCTTTGCAAGTTTCCAATTTTATCGATTTGTCCCAAGAGGCACAGTTCTGAATGGGACGTTGGATTGAACAGGGCGGGTGACGGGAGAGAGGACACGGCGGCTAATGCCTGGAGTGAGTTGGATGTGCTAGTAAGAAACGAAGCACGGGTAGACCCAAAGCGATGTCCCAACTTGGCTGGTAGAGGGGGAAAAGGGACAAGTCTGTTAAACCTTTGCAAATGTCTGTTGGAAGACTAGGGGGTTTGGCCAATTTATCTGTCAAAGAAAAATTGATGGGTTGTGTAGCTACTTGAGTAGAACTGCAGCGAGGCTTGCTATTCGACAGGGTTGCAGAATGCGAAACAAGTTCGTCTGTCGTATTCAGGGTTGATTACCAATGTGGCAACGATGCAACTCGGCAAGTGCAAAGGTCGCGAAACGAAACAGGTAGTGAAATTGCTTGGTGTTTGAAAGATAATTCGAGATTGATTTGTGTACTGAGCAAAATCCGAAGGTATTCGAGTGTATGTGTATGGTTGGTAGATTTAAGCTTTGAAAATGAGACCGTGAACTGTAGGGTGGTGTGTTAGTTGGACACTGAAGCTGGAAGCGACTGTGAGCGTAGGAAGTAGAAATGTCAAGTCCGAAAAGCAGGCCGAGGTAATGTAGCGGGAACATAGAAAGGCAATGCCAAAGAAATAAGGCCAGAGAGAGAAGTAAAGAGACAAAAAGAGAGAAAAGAAGCGGACAAAAGAGCAACGAGAAACGAAACGAGAAGAGAAGCAATTTGCGGGCAGAAAGCGGTTCCAAGGGATACTTACAGTAGTAGCGAGAGACGGGTGGAACTAGGTACGGGAAAAGAGAGTGAGGGCAAAGAGCACTGCAAAGACAAACGACGTGAAGACGATGAGAGAGTTGAAAGATGTAGGAGGAGAAAAAAGAAGAGCAGATCAAAAGAGGGGAGAAAAGAGATCTAGGATGAGTAAAGAAAAAAAGGCAGAAGGAGGGAGAGAGGGGGGAGAAAAAGGCAAGGCAGAACGGAGAGTAGAAGGAGCGAAGGGGACAGAGGCAGAGAAGGAAAGAAGGGACCGGGAGTGGTTATGAATTATGAGGAAGGAGGGGACTTGGGTGTGTGTGAGCGACAGTGATACAGAAGTGTGTGTGAGATCTTGGCTGGGGGTCTTGTGTCTGGTGGTGGTAGGAGTGTCATGAAGGGAAAGAAGGGGTAGGGGGGGGTCGACAGGGGGGTGTATCTACTACTAGCTGTCGTATTTGGGATTTATCGAGGCAGGTACAGGGGAGTATCAGGGTCGCGATTTCCTTGTTTAGCGGTTGATGTCTTGAGTATCGAATATATCCAAAGGATTGATTACCTTATTTTCACAGAGTATATTTCAGAGTCGGCTTTGTGATATGATAGGTTTACTGCGGCAGTTTGAGATTGCAATTGCAATAGTTTACTTGTAATGTACTTGTAACCAGTACATGCGTCTTATACTGCACAGATATATGCGTGATGTGCGGCACGGTTATGGACACGAGAAAAGAAATAATATATAAATAAAATAGCAATTATAATGAAAATGATAATGAAAATCAAGAGAAAGAACAGATGAACGAAACAGGAAAGAGAACTGGCATTGGACTGATCGTTAATTCCAGTTCGTTGTTTGCCAACCGTCCTGGCAAGGAAAGAGCGACGTAGAAGCACTCCCAAAGACAGCTGACCCTGTTGTTTCTTTTCACGATGTGCCTGCGGCTTGGCTAAGCCAACGAGCCCACGACAGCCTACGACGTATTCAACATGGTTGTGGATCCGGTGTAAGAAAGAAGAGAACTAGAGAAATAAAAGGCTACAATGGCCTTTATGTTTGCCACCTAGTCAGTTACAGTACGAAGCAGAGAAGGAGTGTGATTGGATGCTGGGGATTTGGAAGGGTGGTTCTCACAGTTTTGTACGGAGTAGAGCCAGGAAATTTGAGAAAGGGGAAGGAGCTGGTGATAGGCAGTTTACCGGGCAGTAACGACTGACACTTCTTTCCGATTTCTATCTCCAAACTTGTCTATTCCTAGTTTTGCTCGACTGTCCATCACTCCTTCAAATTCATCTCGTTTGCTCTTTCCCTAGTGACTTCCGCTCGCGTTTATTTTTGGTTGTCAGTCTCCAGTGCCTCTCGCTCTTTCCACTATTTCCTTAGTTTGTTTTACCTAGCCGGTAGTCCAAACGTGACGACCAGGGGCTCAAAGTTGCCCGTCCACTATATTTACAGCATTATTACTCTGCTCCGTATTGAAGTATACTTGTATCGTTGTATCGTTGTATCACTGTGTCTTTGTACGCGAAACGACAGCCAGAAAGAGAAGGAGACGCATGCCTTAATTGGGCAGCCCCTGTCGCGACACCCATGCTCCTCCGTTCCCTCTTATTGTGAACAGTTACTCAGGTCGTGTATCGCTCTTTCCTCATGGCTGTTGATTGTTGATATCACTATTCAAACAATCGCGATTACAACGTTCTGATCATCGCTCAACACTCATCGTTCATCAACTGACATGATCAATCATGTTCAGCTTTCCCTTCCCCTTTGCCCACCCTCTGCAGTTTTCTCGTCACTGTCGATCACTTCTGCTTCTTTGGGCACTGGCGTGGGAATACATATTAAAGTGCCCTTGACCTTTGCTCAATGTGGCTACGAGCTTGTCCGCCACGCCGCTGTTTTTCTTTTTGCTGGACTCTCTTTCGTCTTTTTGTCTTTTTGTGGCCCAACCCCTGTTCTCGCCACCGTGAACAGCTACTTGTAAAACGGAGTACATATCTACAATTAGGAGTGCAGGAGTGCAGCATCAATGACACCCTTGGTTTTGCAGAGCCTGAAGGTGGCAGTCTGACGACATGATCCCAGGCCGTCTCAAATAGCGTTACAGTACTGCAGTGCCAGTATCGAGTGTTGAATGCCGCAGTGTCGCAGCAACCTCTTTCTGCCTTGCAAGCCCCATTCAGAGCAGCCGTAGTAAGGCACGCTATCAATGCCGTCCCAAACGGAAATTGTCTGGTCATCGATCATAAGAACATAGAGTCATGCTTGTGTAGAGGATATTGATATAGAGCTCAAAAAGACGACACATTAACGCTACATAAAAGAGAAGATTTGGCGATCTATTGACTATATCTACCGACTATCTACTCGTAAATCTAGAATGGCTCTCACGGCATATAGAGGCCATACTCTTCAGCCCCTATGCAAGGAGTCGCCGCTACTAGTAAAAAATATCACTGAGTACAAGATCTATCAGTGGCAGTGGATTGATAGCTAAAGTCCTATATCAATAGGGCATCCGCCGTCTCCATATGGCGTCCTCACCGGCAGTAGCGTAAGGGATAGCTTGGGACGGGCTACTTAACCTGCTTGGTTCACTGGTTTACAGGGTTGAATGGATCTGTTCGTTGTTTCCCTCGGGGCCTTTTCAAGATGGAAAATATTGGATGGTTTCTTCCTTTTTTAAGATACATGGCGATTGTCTTCCCACAATTTTGTCCTTGTCAACTGGAGTGTTTCAAAGTGGAAGCAGCTTGTCTCGAAACAGAGAGGCAACAAAGAGAGAGGAGAAGCTAAGAAACCCCCTACTGTGAATTTCATTGATAGAAAAATAGCATCAAGATCGATAGCATTAATATGCCACTCACAAAAACAAAACCAAAAAACCAAAGAAGAAACAAACACCGTGTATAGGGCGTAATGAGCCCTGCATACAGCATATGATTGTAGTCTTGGCCGGGGGGCACAGCGGAATAAGGAGCAGGTGATGTTACGTCTATTGTCAGATCGAGAGTGTTGGCCTAGCTGTGAGCTAAGCTGGTCTATATGCACTCCCAGCATATCTCTGTGATGAACGATCGGCAGACCTTTTCTTTGTATGATAGATATCTTAACTTGTATATTTTAAACTTGTAGATGCAAGTAAACACAACGCATGTCGGCTTGCAATTTCATCTGGGGCAAACCTCGAACCTAGCGTTCCCCAAATATTTCCCGAACGTTTCGACCAAAGAGCCACTTGGTATCAGAGTATGTTGATCATGAGGGACTAGTCGATAATCAGAATAGATAGTCTTGATCAGATCGCCAGTGAAACCTTTGATGATGCTCGGCTTTCAACGGCGGAATCTTGGATGGTCCTGGATTTCCCTGTCATTAGACCGGACGGTAGATATATTCATTCTCATGCTTTTCCCTACGTTCACCTTCCAATTTTTTAATTTTTTTTTAAAAAAAAATAATATGCCGTAATCGACACTTGCCATACTAACGAGAGCTAAGAGAAAATAAAGTTTGGCTCAATTTGATTAAGGGCATCGTTATGCTAATGCATTTAGACGAGATGATGGATGAGGAGGGATGAGGAACGGGCATACGGAGGACAACAGCCTTCCCTCTTCCCTGCGTTTCTCCTGTCGGAAGGATGTGCTGAAAGAGCCGAGGCCTGATAATAAACGAATGCATTGACAATATTCATCTCACTTTTATTGAATTCATTGTAATTGATGTTGTTTATATTGGTCCTGGATATTGCATGATGTTGCACAAACTCTCTGTAGTGTGTATGTGTGGTGGCAAGCATAAGACACAAACCGAGAGCAAGTATATATATTGACATATATTAGCATTTCCCTGTTGTTATGTGTCTTGAAGAAACGAGACGTGTTCCACTGCTGAGTATGACCGACTACATCATTATTGGTGAGCCGTAGACGGTGATGTAAGATATATGTCAGCAGCTAGATATGCTACTGTTATACTAAGAACATATTTCTGGCTGACGCTTTTACAAGTGCTTTCGACGAGGCCGTACGAGTTGTTTTACGCAGTAAATTCATCACCAATGAGTCATTTCATCAACGATGAGCCACAGTAGGCATGGGTAGCACAGACATGCACAAGCAGTATGAGTGAAGGCTGTGTAGCATGTTTTGAAAAATACGAGCTGCTTGTCGTCGTTTGTCTTTGTCGTTGTCGATTTTTATAGGATTTCAAATCTGTTTCGAATTTCTCATCTCATTATACTATGCCTGATTGTTACACTGCATCACTGATTCTTGAAAATTCAATAATGACCTCGTCCGACTACGCTGAAAATCCTGCACCGGTATGGTTTTTTCTAAACGAATGACATGTTGGAATCCTGGAAAGAGAGTTGCAGTCAACAAACGCACCGACATCCCTAGATTATGTGCTAACTTTTATATGAAAATTCTCAGCATTGTGGAGTGAAGCAGAGCCAAGTGGCAGGGACGGACAACGGAAAAGAGAGACAGGTGGTACATCATCCCGGCGTATTGCTCAATAAAGGCAGGCTTACTCTGCACAATCCTCTTTTGTGAAACGCGGTCGAACCCCTTCCACCAATTTATCAGGGTTTTCTATCCAACCATACGACCTTCTGAGTTCATAGTCTACGAGTATTCACTCACTGTTTTCTTATTCTCATATTCTCACCTGGCGAGTAGACTCTTATTCTAACTTGGTGGATTTACCCCGTACAACCCGTGATATACTCGCGTCATACTTTTCCGACTGAAGGGCCGCAAGTTGCTTTTGCATGTAGTCTTCATTGTGATATGTATACATATCATCTGCCTTATCTTTTGAGCAAAATAATGTGCAATATAGTCGACATGGTGACACCAACATACTTCGTATGCTGCGTCACAAAAAATCAATCAAGCAATATTGCATATTGTTGACGATTGCAGACATGCAGACATGCAGACATGCAGGCTTAAGATGAGCTCGGTGAGTACCAGCAATTTATATTATGCCTTTGCCCGTATTGTTAACAGGCTTATTGATCACGATACCATTGACAATGCAAGAGTTCGGAAGACTTGGGAACTATCATGCTTATTTATATAATCAGCCGAGAGAATTTGTCGTGATGCTATGGGAAGCCACAGTCCATTGTATTGCAATCTGCATAGTAATCATCCTTTGATGGCTTGAGTAAGCAAGCACAACAGGTGCACCGATAGCACTTGCCAGGTACCAGGCCTACGATGCGTATATCCCGTCACGTGTGGAAGTATATGTTCGACTATATTGTCGTCCAACGAAGTGCTCACCGCAACTGCGAATAACACAAATAAGATAGTTTAACGGCTGTTATCACGCAATCACGCAGAGCTGTGCTGTAGTAGCGGGTAGTTACTCTCGTTCCTTTAAATGTACACCTGGCACACCCTTACCAAGGTGCTATCCTATCCGCATGTCTCTGTAACAACAGCTCTTTTATTTCTCATACGATGCTTTCGTTCTCAAACCGGTCTATAGAGCAACGCTAGTCCACGATTGTCTCCATCTCATTTGCAGAACTGATAGTCGCCGACCTCCAGTTCATCACGGCGCTTGTTAAGCACACCGTTGGCCAATAGCAGGGCCATATTCTCATCGCCTTGCGTCATAGCGAACAAAAAGACACACGAATGTAAGAGACATATGCACACACAAATCACACTGCATTGGATCATTTTATTGTATGCAAGGCATTATTGCGTCTCATACGCGCGAGGCTATGAACATGCATGTCGACAATGTTCACCTTGGAGTTGTACTCGTAGCCCGCCGTTTGTAGACAAAAGGCCACTCTAGACTGTTCTGCGACCACAAGGGTATTGTGCAAAGATTATTGTTAGTCTTGCCAATCTCGTCGAACATTGTACTTTGCATCGCCAAGAGACTGATGTGCTCGGAGCGGCACTAAGAAAAAGAAGTAATAATAAGTGAAAAAAATCCTGGCTTTGTAGAATATATTAGATAACCTCGATGGATGCCAGTGCTGGCGGTAGACCCGCTTAGTCATCGCAACTAAAGTTCTTATCTTATCAGCACACTTTGCGAGTCGACAATACAAGCTTAGCAAAAAAAGTTTATCGCCCTGCGAAAAGTTTATCGCATTTGAGTGGCGTAAAAGTGAATTCGCTAGCCTTCATTATTGACGACACCACAACGACACTTACAACCCGACTTCTTTTACCTCTTAAACACAGCTAAAACCACTAAAACGCACAATGTCGACAAGATCATCACGGCGGAAGCAGGAGCCCGTCGAGGACGCTGAGATGGCCGATGCGCCGGCACCGGTCACGGCTGAGGATGTCGAGGATGCCGAGAACGTGCAGGAGGGTGCCGCAGAGGCTGCCGAAGAGGGTGCTGAGGGTGCCGGTGGCGAGGAGGACGAGGAGGAAGAGGAGGAAGAGGAGCCACAGAGAGTCCGTTTGGTATGTACCTGAAGCCAGCGGAACAGAATCAAACAAGACCAAGATCAAGAACAGAACAAGATGATTAACATCTCCAGCTGCCCGGATCAACACCGACTGCCGCTTCTTTTGAGTTTATCGACGAGGGCCACACAATGGGCAACGCCCTGCGCTTTATCATCATGAAGAAGTATGCACCACGAGAAGGAGACCGAAATAAGAGGAATAAGGATCAAGAGCACCACAGTTAACAGATTTGCCTTAGTCCTAACGTCGAGTTCTGCGCATATGCCATCCCCCATCCCTCTGAGGCGAAAATGAACATCCGCATTCAGACATACGGTAAGCAGCTGCGAGAGTTTGAATTTATTCTTCTTGGGTATACTGACGATAACAGAGGGAACTGCCGTCGAGGCACTCGAGAAGGGCCTGCGCGATCTGCAGGATCTGTGCGATGTTGTTGGTGATAAGTTCTTGGAGGCGCGGAACCAATTCGTCGAGGTTCAGGCATAGAAATCTGGAGCCATGGCGATGCGGGAACGGGGCGACTCTGATGCCGAGGCTCATTCAGACGCAGAGGTTGAAGCTTTTCCCGCCAGAGTCTCCAAGGCAAAGAAGACATCGAGCAAGCCAAAGAAGAGAGCCAAGCGGCCGTGCAACAAAAAGGCCAGCAGAAAGGCTAGTGGAAAAACTGACGGCAAGACCGGTGGCAAGGCCAAGAGACAGAGCTGTAGATAAGCAAGAGCACGCGCGCATTGGCTGTCTGGTTGTTGATTGAAGAGCGTTGACCAGGCACTTCTATTATTACTTGATATGATATTTTGGGTTCATTTAGGCGTTGGCATTTTCACAATTCATTTGGTTTCGTTTACTTGTTGCATACTGGTGTGGTCAATATTCTAGGAAGCATCTTCAAACTGGGTTATAGGGCATTTATCAGTTGTCGTGACCACCAAAGTCGGTATATGAGATAAACCATCACAAGATATGACCTGCTGTTAGATTGGCTAAACATATGTACAATGTACAGTAAAAAAAAGACTAAAGAAGCAACGCATATAATAACACCACCATGCCACGTCGACGACCTAGTTGCGGCCCTCAAGGAAACCCTCCATAAAGCTCGCCGGCAACTTGGAACCCTTTTTGAACGTCTCATCAGTAAAGTACGCCATGACGTGGCTTGTCTGGCGCCAGTAGTTCATGGTCTCCTGGTAGTCAACATTGCTCTGGAACAGCAGGACATCGACGACCGGCAGTTTGTTGATGTACCGGTGCCGCTCAAACTCCTGCCGAATCCGTGTGCGTAAGACAGACACGGGGAATGGGACTGAGTACATTGACTGTATTCCGGGGGCCTTTTTGATATTAGCAACTGTTTGTCCTGCTTGTCCGTTTGTTTTGTCTTTCGTCTTGTCTTATTTACTATACCGGTGTACTTACAGCACGAATCCATTCTCTGTAGGCGGAGATGACTCTCCGTTTTGCCTCGGGCCAGCTCGTTGCTATACATAGGTCAGCATTTTCTATTTCAATGGAAATCTCCTCCGGCCATGCCTTTGTTCTGGCCTTTGTTCTGTCGCCGGGGACGTACATTGCCGCGAGACACGGGCAAGCTCTGTGGGTGTAATCGGCATGCTGACAGGGGATTGAGAGGAATAATCGGAGAAAAGAGTTGCAAAATAGTGCGCAGGCGTGTCGCTCGATCGCCGGTCAGAGATTCGTGGTCGTGTCGTTCGTAGTCGGTCGTCTGGCACTCGCGGGAGAGGTGTTTCGGCTTCTGGATGTTGCTCCTAGATTTGCTCGTCTGGCTGCTCGGCTGTCCCGCACGCTCAAACTAGCATCACGTGATACAAAAATAGCCAATAATCCTCTATATGATTGGCCAGGACGGTTTCCAGTGATGACTAATATATGAGACGGTGAGCTAGTCCTAGTTTAGTAAAGCGGAAGACCCTTTTCTGGCGGCCATTCTCGCCTTGCCTGGTAGCCTTACAGAATCGTCATCCCACTACACTTGGAGCTGTCTTCTTGTCCTTGTTTTATTAAAGCTACTATTCTAATATTCTACTGCCTCACTGCCTCTGCCACCTCTACCCTTAAATACGCACAATGCCTGCCATTCGCCATGCTTCAAAACGCAAGCCTCCACCAGACGGCTTTGACGACATCGAGGACGACCTGCTCGTCTTTTCCAACAAGATGAAGGATGCACAAAGCGCGCCCGCCGATGGTATGCCCAAGCATCAAGCACAATGGCCCATCTTCCAGATATCGCATCAGCGCAGTCGCTACGTCTACGAACTATACTACGAAAAGGAAGCGATCAGCAAGACACTGTACGACTACTTGTTGAAGAACGGCTATGCGGATGCGATGCTAATCGCCAAGTGGAAGAAGCAAGGCTATGAAAAGGTAAGTTTTCTAGAGCCTTTTTGCTTTCTTTACACAGCTACCTATACACATATACTAATGAAACAGTTGTGCTGTTTGCGGTGTGTCCAAACCAAGGAGACCAACTTCAACTCGACCTGCATCTGCCGTGTGCCCCGCGCTCAGCTCAAGGAAGACCAAGAAATTCAGTGTGTCAGCTGCGGCTGCAGAGGATGTGCATCGAGCGATTAGTCGAGGAGACTTGAAACTGTAGGCAACGTTGGTGGCTTATAACGGATCACAACGAATTTGGTGTGTCATCTACCGAGCTCGTTCCTCCAACAACTGCCAACAACTACCAACAAAAGAATATAGCGAAGCGATTGTATTTCCGTGGGATATGGCTGGGATGGCGTTATTAGTTTTGTCTGATTTATATCCTTTGGTCTGATAACATATATTAATGATTTTTACTGATACGGTATTCACCATATCTTATATGGTTTTTCACTAGGCATCATCGTGCTGGAAATGCCACAAGTCAAGAATGTGATAATCAACTAAAACGTTACTATTCGCTATGCAGAAACAGTCATAATCATAAATCGTCGAGCCACAGCTCATCGTCTGGAGAAGCCTGCTTTTCCACCGCCCCGGCCGAATCGCACACTTCGGGGAATAAACGTCATCGACGACATGGCGCCGGCGAGGTCATCCATCTGCACGTCCAATTGTATATCTGGCTGCTCTGTCTTGGCCGTCTTTGATGGAAGAACTACTGAATCGCTCCCTTGTGGCGTAGTAGTAAGAGTAGTAGGACTGCTGCTTGGGCCAGGCTCATGCACTGCTTCTATCTGGCTGTCGTCTGTCACTATGGGCTCATCGTTGCCGGACATGTTGACGCTCGCAGCTGTCCGTCGCACCTCTTTTTTAGCATGGTTGCCGCTCGACAGTCGGTGTCGATACTGCCAGCGACGGCCACCATCATCGAGCAAGGACTGCCGACCGTCTGTGCCGTACTGAGTGACCAAGAAGAAAAAATTGTTGGGGAAGCTGTGTTTGTCGATGAGGTGTCTCCGCCGCTTGTCCATGGATCTGCACTTGCGATCACAACCCTCAACAAAGCAGGCGTACTACTCAGTTAGTATAATACTCTTAATAATTTAGTAGCTGGTGTACTTTTCAGCAAAAAAAAACTTACTGTATGCTCTCCCTTTTCGCGCTTGACGGCTACAAATGGGTCGTGCCACTCATCGCCATGAAGGCTGAGGTACATTGGCGACGGAAAGTTGCGCCGACATTCAATGCACCGGTTAAGATGCTCTTTGTTGTAGTGTGTCTCATATGCCTCATAAGTTGGAAAGTCAATGTGCTCTCGGTGCAGCAGACACGTCATGATGGCTGTCTCGGATTCGCTGTCGACGGCGTCCACGTCAGGTGAGAGACTGGCAATCTTGGCACGGTATTCCGAAGGAGCTGCAGAAGGTGACCTCGATCTTATGTCGTCAAGGTCACTTATGGCTGCTAGTGAATCTGGTGGTGCAAGCGATACTGACAACTGTGGCGATAACAACTCCTCCTCAGGCTCTCGTGAGCGCTTCATGGCGTTGGGCTGTATTCTGTATGCTGCTCGCTGCTCGCTGCTCGCTGTGGGTGGTATCCTTCTCTGCCGGGCTCAGTCACCGCCTTTTACTCATTCCATGCATAGAGAATAGCACTAAGATGGATACAATGGATTAGAGGATAGGGTGCATAAGACCGCAGAGATGCATATGCACATCGAGTTCCGGTTCTGGAGACTCGAGGACGCTGTCGACGCGACGATGACGAGACCATTCTTGGCCAAATCGATCGTTCTTTGTCTGCTTTTTGCAAATTTGGCTCTTTTTCACTTCTTCCTCTTCAGAAGCTCTGAAAAATATAAAAATAAGAGAGAAGCAGACCGTTTATGACTGCAAGTATCGGGCTATCGCCGGGTGCCGACAGATTCAGCACTTGGCAGAGCCGTTTAGCGCACGCCAAGGTCCCACGGACTGCAAAAAAGGCGTTGAAAAGCGTAAAAGGCAGGTAGGTGCGACTGGAGAATTAGGCGCTATATTACAGTTGACAACTAGTTGACAACTACGAGTAGTTGATAACTCGACTGAGTCACGTGTAACGAACCACACTCAGCTGCAACTACCTATTATTATTGCAAACTACGCACTAGTTTAAAACCAGCAGCTCTTTCCTATTTCATACATCTTTCAGACTCACTCACACCCTGGCTTCTCACTTTGCAACGGTTGATGCCTGCCTATCCTCACAAGCCTCTACATATATATGACGTAGCGCCCTCACAACAACACTTTTCGAGGAGACTCAACCAAGAGAGAATTTGCATCGACACTGGGCTTCTGAGATTTGAGTTGCTTTCTTTTGCTCAGCTGCCACAACAATGGCTGGTACGTTTCCCCCGCCGTACCACCTCACATACAACCCCTTGTCCCTCGTCCTTTGGCCTTTGTCCTCGTCTTTTTGTCATTCTCATTTACAATTGCATATTCGTCCTCGGCCTCTTTCATCTCCCAACCAAGATTCCATAGCTAATATCTACAGATCCCCGGGATTTTGCACGCGAGTCGCGGTCCGCGTCCAACTCGCCCCCGAACATCATCTCATCAATCGGACACCCTGCCAATTTTAGCGTTGGCAACGACGACGACCTTACACCCGGCGAGGACATTGCTGGGTTTAATGGCGATCTGACTCTGGATGACGGCGGCGAACCCGACAGCGCTGAGCGTACCGCAGACAGCGACGACGAGGGCATCGACGAGGAGGAAGAATCTGGCCGTGTCGGCGCAAGCGATAGAGGCGACCGCGAAGGCATTCTTCCTCGTGATATCCCCAAGCGCAGTGTCTTTTATGATCCTGTTGCCGAGCGCCAGATGAGTCAAAGCGACGCCAAGCTGTTCTACCAGCTGAGCCAGTTGGATTTGCAAAAGACAGCGGCCGCGTCGCAGCAGCAAAGCACAAGCCCCGTCATGCACAGCGGCGCCTTCCACGCTGACGCTGGTGCACCCTCTGCCCTGCCCCGGTCACCAATCCCAAACACAGCTGGCACCCCTGTAATTGCGCGGGCCGCAGAGCGCTCGTCAACCTTTGGTACTGGACACACTCGCGGCCATAGCCACAGCCACGGTCAAGGGCTCGACACCCACGACCACGCATCTGTGAGTATGCATAGCATGCACGCCGTCGATGGCTCTGTTCTAGGCGGTGGAGTTGGCAGCGGTGCTGGTGGTGATATGGGCCCAGACCTGCTCCATGGTGCAGGCATGTCGTCGTCTGCAGCACTTGGAGCAGCCGCTGCAGCCAGTGGACCTAACCCGTCCGGCATCAGCATCGGCGAACCCGCGGGCATTGGCAGCACATCCTACGCCGATGCCGATCCCCAGGTCACGGCTGAGCTCACCTCCATCTTCAAGAATATTCAGCAAGTCATCGATCTGCGCCACAAGTACATTCGCCTCTCTTTGCAAGGTCCTATGGACAACCCCAACACCGACCCCAGCTGGAACATTTACCCACCACCCCCAGAGCCAGTCTGGCATGCAGAGCAGCAGGAGGCAGCCCGCGCTGCAAATAGTGTGAACAACAGTCTTGCCAGCAGCCAGGTTCTTCCCCAGCAGCAGCAGTCAAACTCAAACCCTACGAACCTTGACGCTTCAAGCACGGAGACGCTCAAGAAGTCCACTTCGTCTAGAAAGCGCAAGCCGGGCCAGGATGTCGGCGAAGACTTTGCTATGGAGAATCTGCTGCCGCTGCCGGGCGAGAGTGAGATGACTTACCGCCTGGATGAGACTGGTGTGTACCAGGTGTTTGAAAACGACAAGGCTGCCGCTGCCGACACACCCGTCATCAATGTCCCTACCCTGCGCGAGTTCTATATGGACCTTGAGCCCATTCTCAACGTCTCAGCCGACGGCCCTAGCAAGAGTTTTGCCTACCGCCGCCTGCAGTACCTCGAAGGTAAATTTGGCATGTACACGCTGCTCAACGAGTATCAGGAGACTGCCGACACCAAACGCGTGCCTCACCGTGATTTTTACAATGTTAGAAAGGTGGATACACACGTTCACCACTCGGCATGCATGAACCAGAAGCATTTGCTGCGTTTCATCAAGAGCAAGATGAAGAAGTGCCCGGACGAGGTCGTACTCTACCGTGACGGCAAGCACCTGACGCTCAAGGAGGTGTTTGAGAGTATCAATTTGACTGCGTACGATCTCAGTATCGACACGCTAGATATGCACGTATGTATTTCTATCTCAAGGTAAGGCTGCTACCTATAATCACTCGTACTGACTAAATAGGCACACAAAGATACTTTCCACCGGTTCGACAAATTCAACCTCAAGTACAACCCGATTGGCGAGTCGCGCCTGCGCACAATCTTCCTCAAGACAGACAATGACATTGATGGCCGGTACCTGGCCGAGATCACCAAGGAGGTCATGTCAGATCTCGAATCGAGCAAGTACCAGATGGCCGAGTGGCGCATTTCGGTGTACGGCAAGAACATCAACGAGTGGGAGAAGCTGGCGGCGTGGGTTGTCGACAATAAGCTGTTCTCGCCCAATGTGCGGTGGCTGATTCAGATCCCGCGTTTGTTTGATGTGTACAAGGCCACCGGCCTCATGCAGTCGTTTGAGCAGGTCATCAAGAACGTATTTGAGCCGCTCTTCGAGGCGACCAAGAACCCGCAAAAATACCCCAAGCTACACGTTTTCCTGCAGCGCGTGATCGGCTTTGACAGTGTCGACGACGAGAGCAAAGTCGAGCGCCGCCTGTACAAGAAGTTCCCCGTGCCCAACGAATGGGTATCGGGCCAGAACCCACCGTATACGTACTGGATCTACTACCTGTTCGCCAACATGGCCACCCTCAACGCATGGCGCAAGCAGCGCGGATTTAGCACGTTTGTTCTGCGGCCACACTGCGGTGAAGCAGGTGATAGTGAGCATTTGGCGGCAGCCCTGCTGTGCTCGCACAGTATCAGCCACGGCTTGTTGCTGCGCAAGGTGCCGCTGCTGCAGTACATCTTCTACCTCGAGCAGATTGGTATTGCCATGTCACCACTGAGCAACAATGCACTATTCCTGGCGTATGAGCGCAACCCGTTCCACCAGTACTTTAAGCGCGGCCTCAACGTGTCGCTGTCGACCGACGACCCGCTGCAGTTTGCGTATACCAAGGAGCCGCTGATGGAAGAGTATGCTGTGGCCGCCCAAATTTACAAGCTGAGCCCCGTCGACATGTGCGAGCTGGCCAAGAACTCGGTTATTCAAAGCGGCTACGAGCTTGCCATCAAGCAGCAATGGGTGGGCTCTGAATTTTACAAGCCTGGCGTCGAGGGTAATGAAATGGTCAAGACTAACGTCCCGGACCGCCGCACACAGTTCCGCTACAGCACGCTCAGGGAAGAGTGGCAGATGATTGAGCGGTACACACGTGCACCCGGACCCAAAAGGGAGCACGAGGCCGAGACCGATAGCAGCAGTACTACGACTGCAGCCCCAACTCTCCACCAGAAGCTTCAACAGCAGCAGCAGCTCTTGCAGACGCCGCCCATGGCTTCAGCCTCGGCAACGAGTCCAACTGCCGGTCTGAGCTACATTTCTTTGCCGGCGGCAGCCAAGCCCACGAGCTCTCCCATCCTACCCGTTGATACAGCTGTATCTGGCACACCACCGCCAAATTTTGCAGAAGCAACAACAACTGCGCGGGCACGGAGCACATCGACGGCAGCTGCACCGACCCCAATGGCCACTATTACAGCCGGCTCGGTGCTGGCATCGCCTCAGATGCTGTCGCGTGATAACACATGGTCGCCCGAGGTGTTGCCTGCAGCGGGTACGCACAGCAGTACTACTGACTCTGGAACTGAGCCGCGATACTTTCCCGGCGTGGCCACGCGCAGCCTTCAGCGCAGCAGCATCCGCAAGAGCTCTCAGCACGAGTCCGACAAGAAGGTAGATAAGGAGGAGGAGGACAAGTAGTAGGTGGAGGTCTGATTTTACAGTAATGCACGCAAATTCAAATAATAGATAAAAAACATTAAGAGAACTTCGAAAAAGACAAACAATCAATCAGAATACAGAGAACGAAAGATGAAGATGAAGAGCTCAACTGCGATCACGTGCAAAGTCACGGTCAATCTGGCCAATCTCGCCTGTTCACTCGCACTTTAATTTGCAAGCACAAACTGTCCAGCTAACCTTGAATCTGACTGTATCTGCGACTACAACTCTACAACCCCCCCTCTGATTTTCTAGCCTATTCGAGAGGGTGTTGTAATAAGCACGATTGCGATCGGTGCCCCCCAGCAGTGTATCACCAGGCCCCCCGATGACCACCAGATACAGTGGTGCCAAGCTTGTGCACATCCCCCACTCCAGCCTCGTCGTGAGCAGAGTGAGAAGAGTTTAGTCATGATCCGTCGTTTAGATCCCCCTTAATCTATCAATAATGAGTATATATTTGTGTTTTCTCGTATATTTGATGTCGTCGCAAAGCATCAAGAGCCTGAGCTGAGCTGATATACCATCACGTGACTCCAGATACCCGTTGTGCGAAATTGCAAATTGTTGCCAACAGCCCGAAACAGCAAGAGCAACCGCTGTGACGTCGCCCCTCCCCCGCCACGCCTCCGACCTTCCCCACTAAGATGTTGTGCCGGGCGGAAGGCGCGTTTGACTAATAAAATATTTTAGCCATTTTAGTCTGTTTAGTCTGTTTAGTCATTCTAGTCATTTTAGCCAGTTAAGCTACTTGGGCTTTGTACGAGTATAGTGCCTTTGCCTGCGCTTATTAGCATGGTCACATGCGGCTGAAGAGCCTTTCGGTTGCTGCACTGCAGGTCTCGTGAGCGCCTATCGGGCCAGGCCCCATCTACTGCATTCTACCTGTACTCTACTTATCCCATGTACGTAGTTACGTATCTATGTATCTATCTCGTTCACGGCAGGTGCGATAGCTTCTACGCCTTGCATTTCCATATCCAGACGACATACATTAACATCGCGCCTTGAGGCAAGCAACCAGCAGTTCACCAGTCACCATTTGACCTTTTGACCTTTATTTGGCCACCTAACTACCTTCTGTCTTGTGTTCTGTTTACTACTGGCTTACTTTTTGGCTCTCTCTGCCTCTCCATCTCCGGCCCACTGGTACCACCACCTTTGTTTCAAAAGTACCTTCTCAGACATCGCGATCGCCGTCACTTGTCTGGCTTTCGAGTCTTTGAGCTTTGAGCTTTGAGCCTTTGGATCTTGGTGGCATCGTGCATGCCATCTTGTTACTGCTGCACTTTCACCGTTAAATTATCCTTCCCTCAACCTCGCACAGCCGATCCATTCCACACCTTTGACCCGCGACCTCGAGATCTTGCCAAGACACGGCATCCAACACTTTGACAGCAACAGTCAACAGTCAACAGTCGATAGTCGACAGTCCAACTGCCCGACTGTCATGAGCGTGCGCTATTGACCACATTCACCCCCCTGTCACTCGTTTCTTACAACCGCATGACTCCCGCCTCAACATCCTGCCTCGCGCACCATTTCGACTGAGACGTGCGGTCCTCGGTCCACTCCTCGCGTTTGCGCATCATGGCCCCTCCTCAGTCTTCTTCGGGCTCTCATAACACCATTGGTTAGTACTGCTTTTTAGCTTCACTACCCTCTTCTTCTGTGCGCATTACGTACTGACCACCCTTCTTCCTTCATAGATCCCCATGTCTTCAACCAAGAATCCTACGACACTAACATGCCCTTGTGGAACCCTGCCGCCCTACTCGAGCCTCAGCGCCATATTGATCCTTCAGCGTCGCCGACACCAACCTTCCCTATGCTCTCGTCTACCCTGCCGCCGTCTGCGCCGACATCTGTCTACGGCGGTTCGCAAGCAGGCGGTGCCGAGGACTCTGTATTTGCCTTTCGCAACAACACAAACAGCCCGTCTGTCACGCCCAACGGCCAGCCCATGAGCAACCTGCCTAACGACCTCGTATTCCACTTTGCTGGCCCTGGTACCGATGATGGCTACTTGTCCTCCGGCGACCAGATCAATGCAGACTTTATCAGTGGCACAAGGGGCGGCGGTAGCGGCAATGACCTCGACGACTTGGTGCCACCAGATGTGCCCGATGTTCCGGCCTCTTCATCTTCGTCTACTGGCATGAGATCCATGTTCGAGAGAGGGTTTATGCTCCAGGACCGCGTTGATGTTCCAGAGCCAAAGCGTCGCAAGGTTGAGTCCGGGGTGCCAACAAATCCCAAGGGGTTTCTTCCGAGTGCCAGCAACGGAATCCTTGCTAGGGCTATCAAGGAAGAGCGCTCCCAAGAGAAGAAGCCGATACTAAACCCCAACACCCCAATAGTGGATCTAAGTGAGCCTCCCATGGCTGAAGTCAAGACAGAAGTGAAGACAGAGAACAATGGCCAAGTCAAGGCAGAGGTCAAGGCAGAAGCGGATAGCGAGAGCGAACCACCTGCCAAGAGGGAGCCAGAGGTGTCTGCCCCTGTTACGGTCGATCTCACAGAAGGTTTGGGCATCACCTATGTATTTTCAAATCACACAATGTATACTGACACTGTCAATACAGGCCCCGAGATTACACCCAGGGCTGAGGAAGGATATGAGGAGGTATGCTTTGGCTCTGTCTTGGGAGTCAGCGTCGATTGCCACAAGGTCCCAGCCCCCAAACCTGGTAGCCTGGCCATGGGCGGCCCAGCTTACTGGCCAACCGTGAAAATAATGCTACGCCGAAACGACGGCGACCGAAACAACATGATTTTCGTATTGGATCACACACGCCAGCCCTTTGGTACTCTGGACCGGAAAGCTGGCGAGTGCTTCAGTATGCTCCTTGACATTGGAAGGGTGCATCTCCGAGTGGTCGCCAAGATCCCATCACGAAGGAAGAATACCGATGAAGTCGTCGGACAGCCGATATCACGGTCGTGCAGAATCGACATGGTCATCTACGGCGCCTCAACGTTTGCGCACGCAATCGGAAAGCGCTTAGCCAAGCATAACTTCAAGCTTGTCAAGCCCAACCACTACGATGCAGATATCCGCCTTCTTGTTCCAGAGCAAGTCTTTCCATCAGCTAATGCCGCTGCTCCCGGTACAGCGCTTCCTGGACGGCCGGCTCATGCGACCCTTACATCAAGTGCGCCGGCCTACCCGCCGATGGCGCCGATCAGGACCATGGAGGAGATCCGTTCAGAAGTGCTCAATGTATTTGACAATATGGCAAGCTCCGAGGAACTGCCCGAAATGGACCCAGCACCCACAGTGCTGACGCCTATGCTTCGTCACCAGAAGCAGGGCCTCTACTTTATGACGCAGCGCGAGAAGCCACTAGCTGAGCAGGTAGACACCAAGCTTGTGTCTTCGATTTGGCAGGTGAAGCCGGCACTGGGCAACCAGTTGATGTACTACAACCTCATCACCAATCAGACAGAGATGAACCCACCTAGCGAGTCTCTCGGTGGTATCCTCGCAGATATGATGGGGCTGGGAAAGACGCTTAGCATTCTATCTCTCGTGGCAAGCTCGAAAGACCAAGCAAGTCAATGGGCTGATCAGCAGCCGTCACAGCCCAAGGCGCCAGAGAGAAAAAAGAAGCCCGGCGCACCCCAAAATTTCGATGCGCCTGTGCCCCAAACTCTGGACCTAACAAGGCTCAAAAAGAATGGCAAAGGAACGCTCCTTGTCTGTCCCCTCAGCACGGTAGCCAACTGGGAAGAGCAGATCAAGCAGCACCTCGAGCCTGGCTCGCTCAGCTACCACATCTATCACGGTCAGAACCGCGTCAAGGACATTGATGAGCTCGCTACATACGACATCGTCATCACCACATATGGATCAGTCTCAAGCGAACTTACAGCACGGAGCAAAGGAAAACCCGGGCCGTATCCGCTGGAAGAGGTTGGCTGGTTCCGTGTCGTTCTCGATGAAGCGCACATGATTCGTGAGCCAACTACGCTCCAGTTCAAGGCCATCTGCCGTCTGCAGGCTAACCGTCGCTGGGCTGTGACAGGCACGCCTGTACAAAACCGTCTCGAAGATCTGGGATCGCTGCTCGCATTTTTGCGTCTTAAGCCATTCGACGAACGCACAAAATTTAACCAATTCATTGTCAATCCGTTCCGGGCTTGCGATCCTAACATCCTCACCAAGCTGCGTGTCCTAGTAGACACCATCACCCTCCGCCGTCTCAAAGACAAAATTGACCTTCCGCCTCGTACAGATGTTGTATCCAGGCTTGTCTTCAATCCAGAGGAACGCCGGCTGTACGACTTTTATGCCAAGAATGCACAAGATCGACTGCAAGTGCTCACACACGACAATGACCGCATTCTCGGCGGCAAGACGTACATTCATATTTTGCAGGCTATTCTTCGCCTCCGTCTCATCTGCGCCCATGGCCGCGACCTGCTCAACGACGAAGACCTGCGCGTTATACAGGGCTCAACGCTCGAATCGGCTATTACCCTCGACGACGACGACGACGATTTTCTGGGCAGAGCAAAAAAGCCACTGGGCGAAGGCGAGGCATACGGCTACTATGACTTGCTCGTTCAATCGGACCAGGACAAGTGTGTCCAATGTAAGCGCCGGTTGGGATACGCCAGCGAAACGGGGGCAGATATCCGGTCTGAAAAGCAAGAGGATATTATCTGCTACATGACGCCGTGCATCCATCCCTACTGCCCCGATTGTGTCAAGCACTTTTGCGACCGCGACCGCCGCGTCACGTATAAGAGCAACGATGTCGGCACCTGCCCGCAATGCCACAACGAGGTTGTCTTTACGTGCGCCGAGATTCGCCATGACCGTGCCGATATTGAGGATGACACCATGGGCAGCCGCAGCAAGTCTTCGCGGCGTAGTGGAGGAGCCAAGGGCTCATCGCTGTCATTATCGTTGGCTGGCAGCTCAAGCACCAACTTTCGGGAATATGGCGCTGCCTCGGGCTCGGGCTCAGGTTTAGGTTCTGCTTCTGCCCAGCCGTCAGTTGGTAAAGTCATCAATGAGAACCGGTATACTGGGCCACACACAAAGACATTGGCCCTGCTCCAAGAACTATTGGAGCTCAGGAAAAAGAGTCTTGCAAGCCCGCATGAGCCACCGTATAAATCGGTCGTGTTCTCGGGCTGGACGGCTCATCTCGACCTGATTCAGATGGCCCTGAACAATGCGGGCATCAAATACTGCCGGCTGGACGGTAAAATGTCACGCATCGCGCGGTCACAGGCCATGGAGACATTCCGCGAAGACCCGTCAGTGCATGTGATACTAGTCTCCATTATGGCAGGCGGCCTTGGCCTGAACTTGACAGCGGGCAACAATGTGTACGTGATGGAGCCGCAGTACAACCCGGCCGCAGAGGCGCAGGCCATTGATCGCGTCCATCGTCTGGGCCAGAAGCGGGAAGTGCGGACCGTACGGTATATCATGCAAAACAGCTTTGAAGAGCGCATGCTTGACATCCAGAACCGCAAGATCAAAATGGCGAACCTGTCCATGGACCGCGGCGACCGCAGTGCAAATTCAAACGACGCGGCTCGGCAGCGCTTAGAAGATCTTCGTAGTCTGTTTACGTGATTCGCTTGGGCAAACTCTTATATTTTATTTCGCATTCAGAACTACCTTTACAAGTAATATTAATACCAATGTTCTTATTTTTATGACACATCGGCTGCTATATGCTGTGTAAGATCACATGCTTTCCATCCAACTGCCAAGGCAGCATTCAACGTTTACCGCGAAAGTGGTACAGGATCAGATGCACACGCACTACGTCAAAAATTACTCGAAATATATCAGTTCAATCTTAACGGTTGGTAGTGAAATATAATCATTTTAGGACATTGAACTAGATAACGTCTCGTCATTAAAGAAAACTCCTATCTCCTAGACCTCGCATTCTGTGTCGAGATAAACGCCTGAAAATACATAAAACTGAAAAAGCAGTTGCTTGTGAATGTCTCTCATTCACTTGCAGTCATGATTACTAACACACTGTGTTATGCTCATAAAGGTGAGCTATAGGATGCATGCACGCAGAAACAATAAGCAATATGAACCAATGCTACTTGCTTATGCGGCATGAGCCGTGGCAATAGGCTGCGCCGCACGAGTGACCTGCTCGCCGGCACGGACAATACGGTGTCCAGCAGAGTCGGTAGCGTAGTTGATGTCCTTGCTCTCGTAGTGGGAGCGCTTCCAGATCTCGACCTCGCAGCCACCGCGGAGGACACCGATACGCATGGTGGACAGCATGTTGTGGGCGGCGTTGGAGTGGTTATACACGCCGCCATTGAAAATTGCTGTGGCATCCTTGCCGATGGCCGATGAGATGAGGGCCTTGCCACCGGGGTGGTCCTTGATGAAGTCGGTGACGTCGTGGATCACACCAGCAATAGAAATAAGTGCCTTGCCCTCCTTGGACTGGGCAACAAAGTCGTCCCAGCTGATAACGGGAAGCTGCTCCAAGGGAATGCCCCAGTCCAGAGTGGAGCGCTTCTGGTCCAGCTTCTTCTGCAGCTGCTGGAGACGGCCCTTTTCGATTTCGTTCTGGCGGAACTGCTTGAGGTCGTAGGCGAGGCCAAGCTGCTTCCAGACCCAGATGGACCACTTTGTCGGGTCGTACTGCCACCACATGATAGCGTTGCGGTAGTCGGACGGGAACTCGTGGTGGAAGTTGTGGTATCCCTCACCGAGTGTGACAAGAGCAGTGATGACGTGGTCACGCGGCGAGTTGCGGTCATCAAAAGGCTGGTCGCCGAGCCAGTGGGCAAGCGAATTGACACAGAATGTAGCCTGCTGGACAGCAAAGGCGCGCAACAGACCGCCGTAAATGAAGCCACCAGCCCAGTCACCCCAGCCGAGGCCACAGACGAGCATGGGAAAGCCGATAGCCATGAAAAGGACTGACTTGATGTAGTTCTTGTGCTGCCAAACAACAACAGGATCCTCGTTCAAGTCGGTGATGTCGGTGCGGCCAATGCGCTTGGGGTTCTGCTTCATGACCATCCAGCCAAGGTGAGAGTATAGAAGACCCTTGCGAACAGAGTAGGGATCCTTGTCAGTGTCGGTGTAACGGTGGTGAGCACGGTGGCCGCGGGACCACCAGCGGATAGAGCCCTCAACGGAGCCAGCACCAACAGCAGCGAGGTAAATCTTGAGGGGTAGGGTAGCCTTGTATGAAGAGTGAGCCCAGAGACGATGGTATCCTTGATTGTTAGTTTTCTGTAAAGCAGTATAGCAGAGTTGTAAGGGTAGTAATAAAGACATACCGGCAGTAATACCCAGGCCTGTGTTAAAGTAGTACACGAAGGCGAAAATAAGAGTATTGAGCCGCAGGGGAACCCAGTATGCGGCAATCATGGCGGCCAAGTGGATGAGGATAACAAAGGTGGTGTTGAGCCAGTCAACGTGCTTGTACCAGTTCTTCAGGGTGATGGGTGTCTCCGAAATGTGCTGTTTGCGGATATCGTACTGCTTGGAGCGCAGAGGCTTGAAGTCGGTGGTGCCATCCTGGGCGGCGTCCGCGACAACAATCTTGGCAGACATTGTGATGAAGAGGAGAAGACGACGAGAGATGAGAAAAATAAAGAATAATGATGTTGCTGGAGGTGGGCCGAGTTGTCGACTACCTGGGCGTCCTCCTTTACACCAGAAGCCTCAGCAAGGGCTTGTTGGTCTTAGGTGCGAGGATATAACGAGGTTAAAGGTAAAAGGAATACAGGAGTGAAGCCGATCCCTGTTGTCGTTGATGATTAGGAAGCTTCATCAAAAGAAGGAAGAATGGAAACAAGAGAGGAAGAGAGGAAGAGAGGAAGAAAATAAGAGAAGAAAATAAGAGAAGAGGAAAAAGAAGAGAGAGGACACAAGGGAGAGGAAAAACAAAGCAGAATATATGAAGCAGATAGAAAGGGAAGGAAGTATATGTAGGTGGGGGAAGGAACGGCTAACAAGCACCAAGTGCGATATGGATGGGGAAGGAAGCAAGGCAACAGATAGGAACAAGGGGGTATGTTGAGAGCGGTGGGAAGGCAGGAGCTATGCAAGACAAAGCTTTTGGGGGAAGGCACGACGGGGTGGGAAGAGCCAGACCGAGGTGGGCTAATGAATGGGCAGTTGAAATGTTTAATTGTTAAAACTTGCTATTTGTTTTTAATTGATTAGCTACTTTTATTCTGTTATATCGATTGTATTGCTTACTTTTCGCTGATTCCCTTATTTTGGGTACATCTAATATGTGATTGCCATGCCCGGATTGCCTGAGCCAGTGGCGGCATGTTGGGATATCCCTTTTGGGCCAGTCGCCCACGTATTCGTGTGGAGCAAGTGCGTGTTATCGCCAATTTTTGAGTATTCTGGAGGAAATGTATCAATCAAGAGCAGGGAGGCGTTATGGGGCAGTTGCGCCTCTGTAAAACCTGATCGTTTTGGCAGGAGGCAGGTCACTTCCTTCTCATTAGGAGCGGGCGGGAAAACGGAGAGACCAGTCGAGGCTTTCCTTTGTTGGACTGTTTTGTTGATTGGGAAGGTGCCTGCACGTTGTGCCTGACCAGTTTATGACATATTAGTGACATGATCCGTCTAGGGAATAATTAAGATACTATCCAATGGTCTATCAACCGTTCTTACTGTTTCCATCCAGCCGTTTTATTAGCGATTGCTGCTCGGTTTCCGGCAGGCCGTTACAGGCAGCCATGTCCGTGTTTGATATGCTTGTGCCGATACTAGATACGAATATTGCACGGATAGATGGCGTTGTAGTGGCATATTCCCTGCTTGGCCGTTCGTTGTATTATCTCGGCCTCTCATTCGATTTTCCTCACGTCACAATTGCTACACTGTACGCAGTGTCCTCTGCGCCAAATACCCTCTCTACATTTGCAAACCTGTCTTTGGGTGACGTTCGGGTATTCTTTTTGGTATCTACGACTATCGAATTCTCTTTTTTATAATTCTTTATTTGGTGCTTTTGTGTTTTTGTGTTTTGTTGGGGCCAAAAATATCAAAAAGATGGGTTGGCGTGAATTCTGTTGGGAACGGATTATGGGGAGCGGGAGTGACTTAGACTTGGAACGAAAATGAGTGCGTTTGATTGGCCAGAATGGCTGTGTAAGTGGCTCTAGCTTTTCCACCCTAGACCATCACTACTAGCAGATTGACACACAGTACTTGCGGGTCCTGCATGACTGCTAGTCAAACAATGTAATACCTCTTAAACTGGCGGGGCCACGAAACGTCAGTCGTCAACAACAAATACGAAAAGAGTGTGCAAGACAAAAAAATTGAAGCTTAAGAAGTGAGAATGAATATACGTATGCAATTCTCGGAGAATAAAATCAGAATTATTTCAAGTAATAATCCTAATAGCAAATTTGTGCATCACATGCTTTTTGCATCGCCGTTCGAGCTCGGTAATTCCCATTGCTGGCACGCTGGCTGGTATTGCGTTTCAACGCGATGGTTTGCCCCAACAACGATTATCGAGGCCATGATCTGGTTTCGATGTTGGGAATCAAGAATCCTGTTTGTGTTTTCTTTCTGCTTTTGCATGTGCTTCATCATCTATACCTTCCGACAAAAAAAACACCAGGCTGCGGCCATCAAGTTGTCAAGCAATAGCCAACAAAAAATACTGTTTTCGATTGGCGAGTGTAAGAAAGTACGAACTGCATCTATTTGTGGTAAATAGAGGTTTGTAGGGTTTCAGACTGCCAGGCATCTCCAAACAAACCCTTCTGGCAAACTGTCCAGCTCGCCGAGACTCCAGCACACAACACATACCTCTGTACATTTCATCCCGAACACGCTTGACTCGACGGCCATGCCAGGCCGAAACTTCACCGCTCAGAATCACAATAACCACGCAATAGCGCATCTACTTTTGCACAAATCACCCCGGCGCTCATTCCTTACTCACCAAAGAAGCGAACCTCGTAGAAACTCGGCCGAAATATAGTATCTGCACGTGACCAAAAACGGTTGAAACTCGTCTCCATATTAGGCTTCTAGATGGTTTATACTGCCGCGCTAGCCTATCAGAGATTAGTCACATACACGGTCCGCCCGTCATTGATCTGTTCAAACTTTATTGCAACAAAGGCACATGAATAAATAGTAAGTACACTTGTGAGTTTGTTACTTCTCAACCAAGGAGGCAAGTTCTTTAACCTACTTTCAGCAGTTCAGCATCTCAGATTTCTTCAGTGCGACACTTTGATAGATGATATTTCGCCAGAACGTCCTAGTTGAAACTACACTTCACGTAGCCTGAACCACTTCTGTCATCCAGCCTTGCATGTAATAATGATAATCGAGGTATCTTAATGGAAAAATCAAACATGACCGACTCCGATGCATTGATAAAAAGAGAGATATCTCTCAAAACAGAACAAGAAAGCATATACAAAAGAAATTAATGACCATGAAAATATGTCTACATAAATGCCACCGCTTTTCATGTCGTCACAAGTGCAGCCAGCTTGCTGTCACTGTCGACGTGCTGCATGTCGGGGGCTTTCTTGCCATCATCGTATCGATCAAGCGGGACTGCGCTCTGTTTGTCTGATCCTAGGCCATAGCTCTCCGTGCCTTCGTCTGAAAAATACTCATCGTCGCTGCTGTCGTCGGTTTCAGACCCTAAGTCCAGGGTAGCCGCATTTCCAGGGGGGCCTGCAGCATCTGGCTTTGGGGGCGAGAGACTAATTGGCACAGATTCTGTCGTACCGCCAGCCGCGGCCCCGTTATCAGAAATAGAAGCCTGGTCAGCGTCCTCATCGCATGTGTTGTCGGATGTGGCCTGTTCATATTCTTCTGTAACGTCGTTATCAATAGCTGCAGTGGGTGCTTCGCCCGGTTGCGGAGTACCATTGTTTCTGCCGTCGCTATCGTCGTCGTCGTCACCAACAGCATCGCCGTCCACTGCTTTGTAAATACCGTCCTTGAGAATACCTCCTTGTGCCGCTTCTTTGAAGTCCTCATGATCAGTCATGTTGTCTACCTGATCCTGAACCCCATATTCATGATGCATCGGTGGTGGAGTTGGGCACCGATGTGCCACAGATCGTGTCCTTGTCCACGAGCCTTCACGCTGCGTAGACTCGTGCCTTGAGTCGATTCGCGACGAGCTTGGCGGAGATCGGCCTCTTGTTGGATAATAGTACGGCTCGTTCGAAACACCATTCATAGGGTCAACATATGTGTGGCCAAAATTTATATATGACCACTCATTGCTGGGTGTCACCGACTTGATCCGTGGCATGATTTCGGCAAACTTGTCGTCTGAATGACCACCTTTACTGGTCGGCAGATGTTCAATTCCACCCGGGTTATAGTCGCTCGAGGCTGCACTCTCAATGCCGGCCTTGTGTCGGTACGAGTCCCGGCCATCAGTCAACGACCCAGATGGTACACTTTGCGCGTAGAATGTCGAGTGGTGAGGCCCATCAATCCATTCGCCATCATAGTCGCTGTCCTCCAGTCGCCCCGATATATTGCTTGGGCTCGGGAAATAGCTGAGAAGCTGACAGGCTTGGGCTCGAGCTCGAGGGTCATCCGCCAGGCACGTTTCCACAATAGTTCGGTACCACTGGGGCACACCCACATCAGGCTCCAGAAGCAGCGGCCGGCCATGAGCTTCCGGGTCGTCGTTTTGTGTGCCTAGAGACCAAAGCACCATTCCCAGCTGGTACAGGTCCGACTTGACACCAATGTACATGGAGATGCGCTGCTCACTCTGGATGAGGGGTGTTGCCTCGGGCGGCTCCCATCCCACAGGGCACCCACGCCGGTTGATATCGATGATTTTAGCATTGCCAAAGTCATCTATAACAATATTAGACAGTGTAAAGTCTCCCTGGACAAAGCCCGCCTCGTGAACCTCTGACAGGCCGTGAACAATCTGCCGTGCCCACTTCATCCGTGTCTGCCACGGGATTCCATGGTTGTTCTCATAAAGAATATCAATCAGTGCGCCTTGCTCGGCATAGCTGATAAGAAGGCCCTTGACCCGATCATCGTCGCCCATGACAATTCCATAGAGCTCAATCACATTGTGAGAGCCCCTCAAGAAGTTCAAAGCATTTACTTCGTACAGAAACTCGTCGACAGAGTCTGGTCCAGGGATTTCCTTCTTGATGAGCGTCCTGCCATCGACGCGGACCTTGTAAACAAAGCCAGACATGTGAGACTCAAACTCAACATACCGCTCTCTGATCTTGCGGCAGCCCAAGTGATGCACAAAATGGCCCAACGGGTAGTCAATGATTTCCTAGTATTGTTAGTGAATCTCTTCCCAAAAACTTATGCCTTGTGTGTTGACAGTCGAACGCACCGTAACATCTTCAACAACATGGACATGAAGCCGGCCCTCTGTTGTTTGCAACTTAAGGTTGGTGACTGTATCGTAAAATTGAATGTCGATGAGGCTCTCACGTATCGCCTCGTAGATCATCTCGTTTTTGTCTCTTTGGACTTTGGTCTCCATCAGATCCATCTCGAGTGAGCCCTCGGGGGCGTTGCGGTAGTCCAGAGAAATTGTTACCCGACGTGACAGCTCGGGCCGCTGGCGATACGTGACGAAGAATTTCTCACGCCGTGACCTATCACGGAAGTGCATAGATAGGTTGAGTATCCAGATATTCTCCAGCTCAAACCGAATTCTCTGTTCGTACTCGGTAGGTGTCATGGAACTGGTATCGATGAGATATGGCTCCCTAGAGTGATCTCCAGCATACGCATCGTGAGTCAAACACTCGCTCTGGCGGTCTTCTTCAAACGTAAGCCGATGAGGTGACAAAGGCAACTCATCCAAGCCTCTCACTTGGTCCTCTAGGGCACTAGTATCGTCAGGGGCTGGTTTGTAGTCCTGAATTCTTAGTATGGGAAGTGGCGGGATTGGCGGTATGGACTCAAGCCGGGTCTTTTGCCTAGGTACTGAGATTCCTCGGTCCCTTTGTTCTTGGTGGTGAGATATACTCGGAGCACTGCTGCGAGGATTTGTAAAGGCGTGGGGGTTAGAGGGTGATGAGACGCTTCTTGATAGCCGCCTGTCAACTGAGGCTGCTCGCCTCTCATCGGACGTCGGAAGCACTTCCAGAAGATTTTGCCGAAGCTCGGATTGCTGGCGGGCAAACGTTTGTGTGCGAGGAAGTTTGGGAACAACATCCCACTGTGGCCGGCGACTGTGACCAGCCAACTTTGGTGGAAAGCCATTCTCGGTTCCGAGCACATCGCCAAACTCTGAGCCGTCCAGAGCAGGGGATACTGTCTCTTTTGATTCTAGAGTGGGTAGCGGGGCTCCGGGCGGGGAGACGTCAGGGCTATTCTGCTCGAGGCTTGCGCTGGAGCTGCAGGTTATCAGCCGCTTCCATACGCTCTTCGTCGGTGAAGATGGAGCAGCCGCTAAAGCCGACGGCTCGTCTATTGATGTATCCGGTTGTGTCATGATCGAAGCTCAATGGTGTGCTGTAGCCGGCCTGGCTCTGGTCTGGTAGATCTTCGAGAATTTTGAGTATTTTGATTAATCAGAGAGTGATGAAAGAATTCAGAACGGTGTTTTGATGGAGGCTGGAAAACTAGTAATGATTTCAGTGGTTGACTGGACTGACGACCGATGTGTTTTGCGTTTATCGCAAAATTCCTGGTATGAGCAAGGAGGCGGGCAAATATGGTACATGTGGTACAGAAAATCAAATAACCAAGATTGTCGAAAGTTGTGTGTGTTCTTAACCAGAGACAAATGTATACACAGGACTCATAGACGATGCAGGCTTGGCCAAGCAATTCGTGAATGGGCCAGGACCGGGTATGGAGCGAATGGGGGCAACACAAGCAACACGCTGCGTAATAGGCAACAGGAAGACGAAGTCCGACTGATAGTTTCGGCTGAGTTGGGCAGATGAAGCAGGTGAGGCAAGGTATGTCTCAATAGCAACAAAGTACTAAAGTATTGAAGTACTTGTCGTATTGACGCAATTGTAAGAGACGGTGCAGATGGGGGAGGGGGGGTTTATGCTGCAAGATGCGGTGACCGGCGCGCGGGAGGTCCTGGTGCGCGGGCGACGGCAGCGGTGAGGGACTTCGGTGGGTGCAGGGTTGCCAGGCTGAGCTGTTTAGCTGGGCTTGGTGATTTAATAGAATTTGTTGTTGTTTTGGCTGATTTGATCATTTGACGCGCAGTGCGCAAAGCCTCTGAGCACCGTTTGTGTCAGGTGGGGGGGAGGGGATATGTTTTATATGAAAGCGGCAGATGTTGCAAAGATGATCAGGACAAAGCCCACCTTGTGGGCAAATCGTGGCTGTTCAGAGTAGAAATGGCCCTCCGCAATATGACAAGGTGACAAGGTGACAAGGTGGCTAGGTGACAAGCACAAACAGACAAGTCAAAATAGCCACAGAGAATACAATAAGACAGGGGGTTGTATGGTCAGCAGCTTGGGCGGCATGCAGCAAAGACGGGGCTGTCTGGTTTATCTTATTCTGGGGCTCGTCCGTTGTTTGGCTCTCGCTAGCTTTGAATAGCACTTCAACAATTGTCGTCATACTCCGTAGACTGTATCTCAATTTGGGGTCGTTGTAACCAGTGCAAGGGTAGCGCGCAGCAGCCAATGCAAGCTGAGCCACGGCCTGACTTATTTTGGTCGTTGCGTCGCTGTGTGTTGCCTTCTTTGTTTTCTTTGTTTTCCTTTTTTTTTTTTAAAAAAAAGTTTGCAGGTGTATTATATTGTCTTGATGAGGCCCTGAACTCTTGTTTGCTGTAGAATCACCTTGGTTGGGGCGCTAATAGGTGGGAGCCTGTAAATGGAGACCGACTAAGGGGGGGGAAGTAGATAAAGAGGTGATGAGCCGTCAATATGCCAGGTGCCAGCAGGATGGTGATTGATAACGCTGGTTTCGTAGACAAGTTCTCGTGTTGGCTGCCACAAGATAGAACGTGTTCTTCGAAAGACGTGCAGACGACTGATTGAGTATCAAATGTCTCGAAGCATGCTTTGGGCACGGATGCATGCGCGTATGTTGGAAAGAGGGGGGTAAATCGACGATGGGCTTATTAAAGTAGTAGATGGTTCGATAAATGTGAATAATGAATAATTCAAATAGAAAGTTCAGATATGATTTTAATGGCGGCACAGGCATGCAGATCGAATTTGCAGCTTTGAAAGAAGCAGGGCGAGCCGGGAGCGTGGCACACCTTGATACGGAAAAGTACCGCGAGCGAGAAAGGCATGGGAGGTTGGCCAATGCGATACAAGCAGACGAGGGAGAAATGATGCGGGCGCTGGGTTCGTGGGCAGAGGATGAGGCGGATTTGCAGTGGACGACGGCGCATATGTATGTGTGAAAGACTTATAGAATTGGGAGGTGGCGATGGAAAGGGGGGCGGGATATTCGACTCCTCGGCAGATAGGAGAGGGTAATAATTGTGGTAGGGGAGATAAAAGGAAAGAGGGGAGCGTGATGGGCACCAAAGAGGCAAGAGCAATGGCCATCTCTGGCGACATACGCGCCGTGCGTGCAAGATATCTCAGAAGCATGGAAGCCTGGCAGCCTAGGTTACCAGAGCATCCACAATAAACGCGGGCACAGCCCATGGTGGGATGCTCTTTCCCATTTTCGATGTTGACGTGTTAGCCTCAGAAAAGCTAACGGAAGAGGAAAGAGGTTGGGCCAGCCAGGGCCGGAGGAAGGAGCGAACAGCACATCCACACACACAGAACACACAGAGCACACAGAATACACCATGGCATGGGCAGAACGAGCATAAACACGAGATAGTCAATGGCTACATCGAGTCAAGTCTTATATAACGTTCATTGCAGTAGCTTTTTGATCATGTCTATAAGAAACTCAAAACCCCGAATGTCTTTGATTACATCAGGCATCACATTCAGTTCATGAAGAAGGTGGGGTGGGGCTGCACACGTGTAAGGGCACCACTGGGAGTTAATAAGCATAGGACGCCAAAGGACGCTCATTGCTGCCCTAAGCTCACACTTTGGGCCCCTGCGGAGTATCATTACAGTCTGTTACAGTCAGACGGGTAGCAGTAGGAGACACTGGCCAGCTGACTTAGTGCCAACAGCGGCGGCCACTAGCGAGGGACTGAAAGACACGAGACTAGAGTGACATTGCGCTACCTGTAAACCTACTCAGGATGGGCAAAACTGTCTGTTACAACGGCTTTGTACAACGTACACCAAAGTCCCTCAGAGCCTAATATCCATATGATCCCCATTATTAACGGGATGTTCCCGTCGACAGGTGCTGTTAGGCTGTCGAACGGTCCTTCTGACTCGGATAGAATGAAGACGGCTGATTTACATCCTAGGCATAGTCGAGCTGTATTGAATCAATCGTATTGAAGTGTTTGAAGAGGCAGTATGATGCAATCCAACATGAGCTGATGCAAGTATCTTTCTTTACTTGTTGGAGTTTTTGTTTATTTGCAGCTTACATTCATGTCATTGCTGTTTATGTAATATATGTTTATGTAATATATATAAGAACTGGAATACGGAAAATCAATTTGATTTGATTTACATAGCGTGTATTAAATCAGAATTAAAGCTGAAAAGTAAAGGATGGTTTTGTTATCGTTATGGATAAGTTCTAAAATGAATATACTCGTCATTGCCAACATCTATCTAAATGACAAGAACAAACAGCAACTCATTAGTAAACAGGGATATATCCATATCGACAGACTGTTACCTTAAAACACTACAAGGTAAGCTATTAGCCAGATAATATCTCTCCAGTTACACCTGTTATGCTCGCTATGCTTCTGCTTTGCTTTGGGTGTGTAGGACAGACTAGCCATGTGATGATGCTTGCATCGGGAGCGAGGAACGGGATCGATTGGCAGCATCTCTTGTTTGTGTAATGGATTAATGCACAAGTGTAAGAGAACTGTGAGAGAAGGGAACACAAAACTTGAATGCCGGCAAAGAGTGCATGGCGTGGCTGGCTGTAGGGACCAAAGTCGTCTGGTTGCCAGACATGACCAATAAATTACATAAGCAGCCCACAACTGCGCCACAGCCAATCCACAGACAACTCCCTCATATTCACCAACATCGCGGGTTCTTCCACGTACGGCCATAGATATTGGAAAACACGGGATCCCGTCCGTTCTCCCCTAGTTAAACCAGTAATCGGTGGATTAGTAGTTGGGTCGGTGACGACCAGCGAATACCCTCTGCTGTACGTTTTTTGTGCTTACTTTTTTTGTTGCAATTTCAAATTTTAATACATTCCCAGTCTCTAATTTTGCCATTGCTGAGGACCCGACTGTGTGCTATATGTTGACATGACTATGAGCTCTATCTTTCAATTGTAGTACTTATCAAAGTATAATGACAGTCTAGTGACAAAAAAAACATGGCCGATGTATCCATGCCGATGTAGACATAATTGGCCACCAGAGTCAGATGCAGCAATACGAGGAGGAGCGAGAGGTGATGGTGTATATTCATGGATGCGCTGGGTACCGATTAGAAAGCCGAAAAGCTTGATAGCAATTAAAAGAAACAGAAAATGAAGCAAAAAGTATAAAATACATCCCTCGCAATGCAAAAAGAGCCAACAAACGCAAGCAGAATGCAAGTATTTCCATAGACTTCAAATGTCACATGTGATGGATGATCCCGTCTGAGAAGTTTCTCATAAATGTCGTTTAATATATACTGACGGCTTGGCCGTGCTTCTTTGGGCTGTATTTTATGTTTTGTGTTTTGTGGCTTGTTTTTGTGTATTTCTTTAAGAGTGAGGGTTTATATTGAGATTATTGTGAGATTACGAAATCGAGGTCAGAGTGCTTAGTCATCCTTTTCGCTCTTCGAGTTGTCGTCATTGTGCTTTTTCCACTCGCAAATCTGGCACTTATTGGCCTGGTCGCGGTCGACATCCTTGAAGATGATATCAAAGACATCCTTGTACCACGACACAGGGCGGCCATCAATGCCTTCCTTGATGTTCTAAAGAAGAGTTAGCGCTTGTAGTATGAACAAGTATGTTATTTCAGTAGGAAACTTACCTCGGGAAGCTCGAGCCAGTCAGACGTGTTGTCTGCTGGGAACAAAATCATGTTGCATCCTGCACGCCGCGCCGCAATAGTCTTCTCACGCAGACCGCCAATGCGCAGCACCTTGCCTGTCAGCGTGAGCTCACCTGTCATGGCAACCGTGGGGCTGATCGGGTGGTCCAGGGCCAGCGACAGCAGCGACGTGGCCATAGTGATACCAGCCGATGGACCGTCCTTGGAAACGGCGCCCTCGGGAACATGCACGTGCAGCTTGGCCTTGTTGAAGAAGTGGTTGTCGGGGAACTCCTTGACCATCAGGGCCTTGGTGTACGAGTACGCAATCTGCGACGACTCCTTCATCACCGCCTTAATGTTGCCCGTCATCTCCAGCGACGGCCGCGTACTGGGGCGCAGAGCAGCCTGCAGAATTGTCTCAATGTACATGGCAGCACCACCCATTTGCGTCCAGGCCAGACCCATAGTCACACCGGGGGGTGTGACGTCATACAAACGGTCCGAGGTAAACACCGGAGGACCGACATAGTCCTTGAGATTTTCGCGGTCAATGACCACGTTGACTGTCTTCGGCACATGCAGTGGCTGCCGTGGCTTGTCGGTCGTCTTAGGGACTGATGATGCCGACGATGTCGTAGTGGCTTCAGTGGATGCCGATGTGGCTGACGATGTGGAAGTGGTTGATGCGGTCGAGCTGGCGCTGTCGTCCGACGATACCTCGGACGCCGCTGTTTCTTCAGCCGCCGTGATGGACTCGGTGATGTCCTTGTCCTTGCTGAGCACCTCCTCGGGCGTCATAGCCAATTCGGTCAGAGCCTCGTCGCCAATGTCTTGCACAATCTTGAGCGCAGACTTGCGGTACACCTTCTCAATCTGCTTCTTCAAGTTACGCACACCAGACTCGCGGCAGTACGACTTGATCAGCTCGTCAATGGCAGACTCGCTCAGCTGCACATCGGCCCCCTCCAGACCGGCCATCTCCTTGGCTGCTGGTGCAAGATACCGCTCAGCAATGGCCTTCTTCTCGTCCGCAACGTAGCCCGACAGCCGGATAACCTCCATGCGGTCTAGGAGTGGTCTGGGAATGGTGTCCGTCATGTTGGCCGTGCAGACAAACAACACCTTGGACAGATCAACCGGCACATCCATATAGTGATCGAGGAAAGAGCTGTTCTGCTCGGGGTCAAGCAGCTCCAGCAGGGCAGAAGACGGGTCACCCTGGTAGCCCTTGCCAATCTTGTCAATCTCGTCGATTAGGATCAGAGGGTTCTCCGTCTGGCACTTCTTGAGGGCCTGGATAACACGGCCGGGCAGAGCACCGACATATGTCCGTCTATGGCCCTTGATCTCAGCCACATCGGTCAGACCACCAACACTGAAGCGGTAGTACTCACGATTCAGTGCACGAGCAATTGACTTGCCGATACTGGTCTTTCCCACACCTGGTGGACCCACAAAGCAGAGAATCTTGCCCTCCACTGTGCCGCGGAGCTTGCCGACAGCGATAAACTCCAGAATGCGATCCTTGACATCCTTGAGACCATAGTGGTCCTCGTCGAGCACCTTGATGGCATTATGAATGCCAAAGTTCTCGGCACTTCTCTGGCCCCAGGGAATCTGGGTGAGCCAGTCGAGGTAGTTGCGCGTCACGTTGAATTCGGATGCCGCTGGCTCGAGGTGTGCAAGCTTGTTGATCTCGTCGTCAAATACCTTACGCACAGCCTCGGGCATGGCCAGCTTGTCGGCCTTTTCCTTGAACCGCTCAACCAGCTTGTCCTTGCCATCTGACTCAATACCAAGCTCACGGCGGATGCCCTTCATCTGCTCCATGAGCCAATATTCACGCTGGCGCTTAGTAATCTTGCTCTCGACTTCCCGAGTGATCTTGGACTGCAACTGTGCGTTCATAAGCTCATTCTTGAGCACAACAAGCGCCTTTTGTAGACGCTCCTCGACGTTGAGACTTGATAGTACTTCTTGTAGCTCGGCGGGCTCACCGGCCGACACAGCCGCGGCAAAATCAGCAAGTTTGGCCGGCTCTGCAGTGACGTGGCCTGCCGACTGGCTCATTGAGAATGTGGAGATCTGGTCGCGGAAAAGACTGTTCATCTGCGCGACTTCCTTGAACACGTTGACAATCTCGTTGGTCACGGCGCGAATAACAGGGCTCTTTGTGTCAAAGGGCTCCTCAGTAAGGTTCTCGACGTTGACCAAGCTAACGTCAAACTTACGTAGGAAAGCAGTGGGCTCATACGGGGTTGTTTGCGAGGTTGACTCTTGCTGGACAGCCGGGGCGTCTCCCTTGGCCACGGAGGCAACGGCAGCCACGGGAGCCACAGTGCCCTCCTCAAAGCTGGCCACAACATCGCCCTTCTTCTCACGTTGGGCAGTCTCGTCGGTCGTCGTTTTGGAAGGTATCGGCTCGGGAACCGCGGGCTCAACCTCGGTCTTCTCGGGAGATTCGGTCGTGGCGGTCTCTGTCGCGGGTTCGGGCGTGGCAACCGGAGGGGGGACAGGAGCAGAAGCTTCACTGGATGAGCCTGGTGGCAGAAGCTCCGAGAGTTTAATGCGGCGGTGGGGGTACAGTATGGCTGTAAGGCCCGTGGCACCCTCGCCGTGCAGCGGGAAGGCACTGGTGATTTGGGCAAAAACACCAGTGTCATAGACCTCATCCGAGCTTTTTATTATGTCGGCATCCGCGTTCTCGTCCTTAAACAAGAAGGCTCCGACGTATGGCTGGCCACGCTTGATCATCTCAGTGATGGCATTGGCGACGTTGGGGTCCTTGATGGTGATGGCCTTGTAGAAGCCGGGGAAGAGTGGGCGCTTGGCAATGGGAATGGCCATGACCTGGGGATAGACTTCGGGGACGACAGGCTTTTGGAGTGCCTTGTCGGCTGCCGACTTTCTGCCCTTTTTTCCACCATCACCCGAGCTGCCATCGCTGCCAGAGGACGGACCACCCACTGCACCGGCACCGCTTGCCTTGCTATCTGGTACGCTGTCTGAGCTTCCCTTCTTGCTGGTCGACGTTTCAGACTCGGGCTTTGCCGTCTCGGGCTTGGCCTCGGACTCCTTTGCTGTCTCGACCTCGGCAGACTTGGTTTTTTCTGCTTTGGATTTGGTCTCCTTGACCTCCTTGACCTCCTTGACCTCCTTGACCTCTTTGCTGTCCTTGGCCTCGTCGCCCTTCACCTTGGCCTTTGAGTCATCCTCGTTACCAGAAGCACCATCAAAGAAACCCCGTGAGTCCTTTTTGTTCTGGATAGCAGTCGTGGAAAACGGTGCGGCGAGGAATTGAAAGTGAGATGATGATGATAAGAGGGTCGTGACTCGCGGGGAGACGGCGGCTGGTGAGGTGTTGGCGAGCGTGACCCGAGCAGAGACTCTTGGTCTGGTGGCGGGTGTTGACGAGAGTAGGCGAATGTGAGAGGGCCGTGCAGACAGATTGGCGCTGTTAGCTAGTAGGCGCCGCGAGGCATGTTGTCTGAGCATGATGGCGGTTGTAGAAGCCGTCTGTTGGGGTTGTTGGGGTTGCTTCCTGAGGAAGTTGACGTCGTCGCGACCGCAAGGCTCGGCTTAGAAATCGAGGAGAGAAGAAGGGGGGAGGGGGGGGGGCGATTTCCCGGGGAGAAAGAGTAACAAAACGAATGGGATCACAAACGAAAAAAAAATGAGAAGAGAAAAAGAAGAAGAAAGAAAGAAAACTTCAGCACGCTCCGTGGTGGCGGCGCTGATTCTATGCAACCTGGTCAAGGTGTTGGAGCAGAAAGGAAGCAGAAAGCCAGGTTCGCATGTGGAAGCGCCAAAGAAGCCGTGGAAGGTGAGCGAAACTCGCTGGCTGCTAACCTTTTTTCGCAGGCACTGGCGTGAGCCGTGGCGACGTACTTGGGCTCCGCTATCGCCGGCTAACGAGGAACGTCTAGCAGGTGTCAGTGTAGCCTGCCTTAATAATACAGGCAGAACTGGGGCCCTGCAAGCCGCTAAGCTCCGAATAGGCTCTGCATTCTGGCGAGGCGACTCCAAGGCAACGCCGCTCATGCGCGTCGTTTCCAGAGGGTTCGGCAGTAGAAGCTTGCCATGACGCGATGATTTCCGCCGACAGTTGACACTCTGAAACGACTTTATTTGACAGCAGCGATTATGAATGCAAAGCAAGACGTCAATGTCGCCGGCGGTATCATGGGATGGTCACGTGACTATATTCGTTCGTCCGTCCATCCGCCGGCGGCAGTTGTCATTGAGCGTTAACTGTTATAGCAGACATATTAAAAGTTTAATTTATAGTCACGGGGTGCTTTACGGAGTATGTAACATATCTATATCAACATTCACCCATCTCATCATCTCGCGGTGTCGACATCGGCCTGCGTGCGGCATATTGGCTACTGCCTTATTTGGGACCTCTGTTCTGACAACGCGATCGTGGGGAAGGAGCCGCACAATGACAACTATAGCGCGCTATCACCTGCCCCGCCATAATGCTTCAGAGATAGGATGACTAAAGTTTCATCACTGTCAACTTTTACCTCAGCAGATCTCAACAGATCTCAGCACATGTCATATCATCTCATCTCAGCTAGTTAGTTCAACACATCTACTAAAAAACGCAATTCTATACTCGACCCATTCATATAATCAGCTCAAACCTGGCGCTATATTCTATAGTTTACACAATCTCGAAAGAGACCTATAGATCTCAAAAATGGTCAAGGGAGATGAGGCTGCCGACTTGGTCTCACCAGTAGCCAAGCTAAATATTGAGGCAGAGAAGCCTGAGTACACTGGCTCAGCAAGGCCGGCAGAAGGCAAGTCCAAGGCCACCAAAAAGAAGAAGGAGGTGGCCGACTCGTGGGAGGATGAAGACGTATCGTCAGAGGAGGAAACACCAGCACCGGCTCCAAGGCCCATGACCACAACGACGACAGCAGCCAGCACGGAAGAATCATCATCACTATTATCAGAAACAGCACCGCCAGCTTCCAGCAGACCGACATACCGTACTGCTCCCAGCACAGGAGGCAACCCATCATCATCCGCTTTGTCAGCCGACTGGTCAAGACTGGACCCGGGCGCATCTGACAGTGGGCCGGCACGGCGACCGGAGAAGACTGATGTTGTTGCAAGGCGGCTGATTGCTGGCGCTCTAGGCATCCGGGTACCACAGACAGCCGAGCAGAAGGCGTACAACAAGTCCTTGCTCGAGGCCGAGCGCAAAAAGCGAGCAAAGGCGCGGGCCGCGAAGCAGCAGCAGGAAGAGGAAGCAGAGCAGGCAAAGAAGGCCGCTTGGGGGGAGTAGTGTAGGTAGACGTGATAGTTATAATACCGAATAGATATAATAATTTACATTGCAATGTATCGTATGCTCAAGATGCTCGACTCTATCAGTGGCAGCGGGTACTCTCATCCTTGTCGCTTGACGGACGGCAGGGGCTTGCCGTGCCATGTGAGGACAACTTGCGCATGTGCCGCGTCTGTGTCTGCCGAGTGACGCAGCGTGACGCCCAGGCCAGCCAGACCACAGTTTATCTCGGCCGACTGGTTCCAGAGCACCTGCTGCATATAGCCTTGGCTGGAGCAGCATATGTACGCCATCGGCCAGCGGCTACGCGATAGCGCGTCGCGGATACCCTTTGTGGCGGGTTTCTCTGTCACCAAAATACCAATGACTGCCGGGGTGCCTTCACTATAGTGCTCGCCGTCACCAGTCTCTGCCTTTGGGGTTTCCTGCTTACCCACGCGGGTTCTCCATCCAACAGGAGCTCCAATGAACGCGCCCTCGAGCTCCCTCACCAGACTCGGGCCGACTCTCTGGCCACTGCCGGCCTTGCACTGGAGAAGCACGCGTAGCGGCGTACGCTCATGACCGTCGGACTCTAGCTGAATGGGAAGAGTCCATGTGCCCAGTAAATCGATGCCGAGATCTGACGCTCCACCGACTCGCTGGAGGGAAAACCCAAACGCCTCGAGGTGGCTCAACACGGTGTACTCGTAGTGTGTGCCCACATAGGTTGTGGTTCCAGTGCCAAGACCCGATTGCTCTGCATACCGCAAAAACGATGGCAAATCGTTGTGCTTTACCGAACGCGGCGTGTCAGGGTATATGAGTGGTGGCAGAAGCGTCTTTGTCGTCGCGCTCGTTGAACGGGGGCGGACTGACATACGGGCCGGGTTTGCTGGCAACAGTGCCCGCAAGCCGAAAAGACCTCTTAGTATAAAAGAAGCACCAAATATTGGCGAGGCCATGTGGAAAGAGTAAAAGAACTAATTATTGTTGATAAATAAAGACTTTATAAAACAAGAAGAGAAGCAGTGAGATGGCTGTCGTGATGGTGGACGTGGTTGGACGTGGGCCCACCAAAAAAGCTTACGTAAATGTGTACATGAAGAACTAACAGGGGTGCAGTTACAGTAAAGCGAATAGCGCATCATTACATAACCATTTCTCTCATCGGCAGCATCATAGTCGATCGCCACCTTTTGACATTTTTCATTAACGACACATTGCTCGCTATTGCGCATCGCCACCGCCGACCTATACTCATCCAACACTCGGCGACTTCTAATACAAAGGCCATGGAAGAAAAGAAGCCTGCTGATAGCCTGTCTCAGGTGCAGGACGCTGTCGACCAGGTGAGCATTGCCGCCCTCCGCGAAACTGCCCTGATGACGTTGTTGCGACGTGCATGCGATACGTATATACGAGATGATATCGATACTAATGGATGATGGCCACAGCTAGCACATCAGTTCCTCACATGTCTTTACTATCTCGAGCGGCGCCACGACCTGAAGAAACTAGGTCCCAATGACATTCTTCAGGAGCAGAAGAATGATGGAAGCCAGCCCAAGTTGCTGACCGGTAGGTTTCCTATTTCATTTTTCAATATGTTTAGAAGACCAGGCACAAAAACAAGAAATTACTAACTTTGTAGTTGAACCTCTTTCACCAGAAGAGTTTAAGCAGGGCCAGGAAGAGCTGGCTCGTGATTTGGTGTACAAGGAGCAGCAAATTGAATACCTTGTCGGCAGTCTTCCAGGACTCGAAAATACGGAACAGGACCAGGAACGACTGATTCGCGAGCTGGAGGAGGAGCTCAAGGTGGCCGAGGTGCAGCGCAAGGAGGCTGTGCGCGAGCGTGACGAGATGCTGGTCAAGCTTGACGGCGTCATTCGTAGTATTCGGAGGCCATAGCGGGCACGAGACGGAGGATACAGAGGCCATACGATGGCGGCTATATATACTGCCAGATACGGATGTTTGCCAGCATACAACGATACCCACGACATCTCTTCTTATACTTTTTATAGTAGACGGCATGCATTAACTTTGAGATACAACCACACCTATATATCAAACCCCAATCTATGTAAGCACGACTCTATGCCTGGCTCATGCTCTTGAATAGCTGTGGGTAGATGTTCCGCAGCTGCTCTAGCGATTCGATCTGGAACTGTGATGCTGGTGCTTTTGGCTGTGCCACGCCCTCTTCCACCAGGTGAGCGGCTGTCCAGCCGAGCTCCTTGGCCGCCTTGCAGTTGATGTAAGAGTCATCTAGGCTGTTAGCAGTTGCCTTCTCACCCACAAGTATGGACCGCTTAAACTTACCCACAAAGAAGCAGTCCTCCACTCTGTCGACGCCCGCCTCGCGCATGGCCTTTTCAAACATGTTCTTGTGCGGCTTGCACACAAACGGCACTTTGGCATAGTCACAGAACGTGATGCCCTCAAACTGGTCTTCCACCTCGAGTAGCCGCACCACACGCTTGCCGTGCGTCACGTACGCATTGGTAAAGAGCCAAACCCGCACCTTGCTGCGGTCAATGTCCTGCAGCAGCAGCTTGAGCTTTGGATTGGGCACAATTACGCCCTCCAACGGCAGCGCGTCGTCCACCTTGGCATTGTACTCGAGAGGATCGATCTGGTGGTGCCGCACAAGACCCTCGAGGGCAAGACCGTAGTTCTGGTAGTACTCCTTGTGCAGCCGCACGGCCTCTTCCCACGGCAGAGACAGGTGGTTGGCAAAGTACTCGTCAATAAGCTGTGCCATGCGGTCGTGGACCTTTGCGCCTGATCATGTTAGTCGTGTTCGGTCTGCGTGAGCCATATGCCAACGTAGGCCCATATCGCAGCAACGTACTTTTGGGGTAGAGACAATTGTCAATGTCACTATAGTGTCAGTCGTGAATATTGTTTTCTCTTTATTCTTCTTCATAGTGTTTAGCTTTGATTGGATCTGCTTACAAGAAGAACACCTTCTTATCCGTCAGAGTAGCGCCCGGCTGAGTGCCTTCCGTTGCTGATGCGTCCCCCATTTTTCTTAAAGACTTCGTGAACAACCTCGTAAAAACTGTTTCTCTCTCCCCAAAAAGATGCGGGAGCGTCTTATACGTCTGTTGTGTCTTGAGAGCTGTCGACCTGTGTACGGCGGATGAGTATCGGAGCCCCGATTTGAATAATTGGAGGGATCTAGGGCTTGCTTTGAGCATGACCAACCAGTTATATATGATCTCACGCCTCACTCCTCTTAACCTTTCTACTCTTAAAATTTATCGCGTTCACGAAGTGACTGCGTTTCAGGAGCGCGACCGATGTGATGCTTGAATTCGGTCACGTGGGAGGGGGAGCCATTTACTTGGCTGAGAACAGTATTAGCGCGAAGTCGGTTGTTTCGATACCCTGAAAACCACTGGCATGTCGTCTGTCGTTTGCTTTACATACTCTGCTTTTGATGGGCAATTGGTCGCCGAAAGAGTCATACATATCGATGCAGGTTTTTAGTCCAGATTTTTTATTTTATTTTATCTAATGCAACATCTACTTAGTATATGATTAGTAATACGAGTATACTCAGTACTAGGAGACCGTACCTGCCAAATGAATCGACGTAAGCACGATAGTGCGGTGATGCTGCCCATTCCTTCCATAACAAGCACACACTTTCCACGATAAGATAAGGACCTTGTGGCGCGCCCGAGCTACTGGTCCACTTAAATGTTTATTTTAGCTCTTCGGTCGCGCCTACCAAAAGGTTTTTGGCTAACTCTTCCGTCAACCATTTCTTCCTCGTCAACCATCATCACCGTTTCTGCATCCTTATCACAACTTTAGACTCGTCTAGGTATTTCATCAGCTACATAGCTACGCCGTTCTCTATGAATACCTACATATAGTCGCGCGACTACCTGACGAAACGAAACAAAGATCGAAACAGTCAAACGTTGTCACATTCGTGCTGTCGCGTAGTCGACCACGGACAAGTGCACCTTGACCCCCTTTGATTTCGACCTCGACGTCTTTCATCCCATTACCCTATTCGCGACCACTGCAGACTTGCAACCGCTGGCTTTGTTTGACGAGTACCGTATACTTGATTTACTTGGACCTGCATAGGACCGGCATAACAGTTATTGACAGCCGTTGTGCTTTCTTTACTGTGTTTGCTTGTTTCTCAACTCCCATCTCTTGACCATGACCACAGAAGTGGACGTGGCTACTACGCCACCTGTGCCATTTACACAGGAAGATCTTGAGCGAATTCGCCAGTACGAAAAGATTATCAAGCTGAGCGAGACTATAACCTCTGGAAAACACCCAAGATTCAAAATTACTGCGAGTCTAGCCCCTTCAAACAGTTCAAACTCAAATAGAACTACTGCCAGTCCTTCTCTCCCTACAGCCATAATCGGAAGTGGCGTATCTGGAGCTGCAAAGGCAAACACACTGGCGCATGGCGCCAATAACCATCATTTTTATCCATCAATAGGGACTACATCGGCAACGGCATTGCCGGGGCTTGGCCTGCCGCCCAGAGACACAGTCGGAGGCCAACACCAGCTTTCTGGGTTTGCATCACAACGTGCCAAAATAGAGGCCGAGCTTCAGGTACAGGCGAAGAACGCGGGCAAATCACAACAAGAGTCATCCGATTTTTTCGTTGATGAGGTCTTGCAAGAAGCCCTCCAGCTCGAGAAGCAGTTCACCCCCCCTCCCTTTGCCATATCTGACACCGCAGCTGCAGGGAAACAGGCCCCGTCTGACTCTGGGGACGACGACACCTTTTACTCTTCAAAGTTTAACACACCCGAGTTTGGCCTTGTCGCTCGTATCCCTGCCGAGTCCGACCACGATGATGTCTCGATGCACGATGAAAGTTCGGACTACGAACCGGAGCTAGATACGATACCCTCTCCCAAGCCACAACTCGAGCCCCAGTCCCAACCCCAACCCCCAGTCCAGTCAGCGAATTTGCCATTGCCTACCCAAAATGATGCCAGCCAGCTAGTCGAAGCCTTTCCGAACATGTCATCAGAAGCCACGACGCAAATATTGGCATCACTTATCTCCCTGCAAGCACAAAATGCCACCCAAGCTGTGCCAATACCGCCCCCTTTTTTCCAGCACAACACCGATCAACTTTCCTGGCAGGGCGGCTCTACTATCCCGGCAAGCGTTCCCCCTCAAGTTGTGCGGACACATGATCTATCCCCAGTAGCACCGCAGCCCGAGCATATCTCTACACTGACTGTTGGCTCCCGCCTTCCAGAGGGACAAAGGGGTACGTTTTTCGGCCCTGCCACACAGGCCAGTCTTCAGCATGGTGAAGTCTCCCAATCCAGCCCCGACAGTTCACCACAGGTTGGCGGCCATATTGCCGATCGGAAGAAGGAGAGGAAAAAGAGGGCTGTTGGGAAACGCAAGGCTGACACTGCGCCATCATCTCCCGCCATCAAAAGTGAGCCGCGATCACCATCCCCTATTGCAGCACCTCTGGCCCCGCCACCCAGCAAGCGCCAACGCCATGAACAGCGGCCTACTTCTGGATCCCGGCCTGCGCCAAGGCCTGCACGTGGATGTCAGGATCGGCACGAGAATCAGTACAATCCAGCTGCAGCGCAGCGCAGTCATGTGGAGTCGCGGTCACAATATGCCACCACACGTGTCGTGAGAGAGAGTAGGCCGTCCGTTGTGTACGAGCGGATAGAATCTGGCCGGTACGAACATCCCCAGGAAGTTATCATATCACACCCTCATCGAGGCTATGAGACATATGAGGCATACGAACCAGTACCAGCCAGCTATGCACCCCAGCATGCGCAGCCCATATATCAAACCCCAGCCAGGCCAGTGTCGACGGCATACGGGCAACCTCTCCCCCGTGCTGTTATACCTGCCGGTTATCCTACACAAGCGCCGCGTGCTGCCCCTTCTGGGCGGGCGAGTGTAAGACCTGAGGCTTTCGAACGTGGCCATCATGGGTCGCCGGATATGGCACCGCCCACAGCTCGTGTTCAACGAGTTTCACCTGCACATGCAACGGCCCGCATGCTTGTGGACGAATACAATCGGGAGTACTACGAGCCGGTACGAGCAGCCCCAGGTGCGGAGCCAAGGCAAGCGAATGTGATTGAAACGGTGCCTTACGATCCAACTGTTGCCTTTGAGCGTCCTGCATCTAGACAGGTGTACGCGACTACAGCGGCGCGATATGCACGCATGGGATCACAAATGCCTGCTCTCTACGGCGAAGCGGATGTTGTCTACCGGAGAACATCTCCATCATTCCCCCCTCCTGCAAGACGTGTTGTCGCTCAGCCAGAGTATGTGACTAGAAATTACGTCGACTACGCGCCGCCACGGCACGAGTACTCGGGGCGGCCAGTTCAGTATGCAGGTGGGCACCCCGCGGAACATGCTGGTGTTCCTCTGGAGGATGCACCGCCGCCGCCAAGAGAATACTTGGCCCGAGCCGCTACAGCTCGTCTGCCCGAGGCACCTCGGTATGAAGTGCCGGCACAGTCACGCCAGGTGGAACGAGTGGGCAGTGTACGCCCGGTCGAGAACGGGATGGGACTTGATCGGAGCGGCGCTATTGTTTATGAGACAGCTGGTGCACCTCGTGGCTACGATGGACGGATTAGAAGTGTTCCTCAGCATGTGGCTGAAGGTGTCTTTATCGAAGGACATCACAGTCGCGAGCTAGTGCGGGAGTACAGTGCTCGCCCCGAGTCACGTGCGGTACCATCCGGCGAGTACAGCATGCGAACTGCGCAAGGCTCTGGCCCCGGCCCTGCGCTTCAAGCCGCTTTGCTGCCCGACAGTAACCCGTACTATCCCGATCAGCCACCACTCCAGATGGCCAGGCCACCGCAGGAGTACGTCTTTGATGAAGATGGCGTGGCACATGAAGTGTATCGCTGAGCAATCATGGTAGGATTGAGGGGAAGGGAGGCGAGAGTAGAGTCTTGGAAAAGCCTAATGCAGGTACACGACTAGATGTTGTTGTTGTTGTTGTTGTTGTTGTTGTTGGCTAGAGCGGTATTGAAAAGGGAAATAAAATAAAATAAAAAAATATATTTAGCTTCTCGTGTGCTAGTTATATTTCTCAAAAGGTACCTGCCATATTTTTTTGTTCTCGGTCTTTAATTAGCAAAAATGGAGAAGCGTATTCCTAGAATGTCCACTGTCGACTTCTAAATCGAGATGTTTTGTTATTTTGCCTCCTCGGGAATATAACTATGGAAGCCGGGAGCATCGGCACAATAATGTTGAGATATTGCATTGCTTGCATGTCTTACATTAAATTATATGAGTATCAATGTATAGAGATATGTATAAATCATGGCTTGTCATCACCATTGGCAATCTACACAGTACTATTTGGCCGGCTTGCCACTGATATAGAATGTAGCTTTTTTTCTGATATATCCATACCATGCCATTGCAAGCAGGCACATACGACGTAATGGCAATTGCCTCAGCTGCCACAACTCGGGCTCTTTGGCTTTTTTTATTTTGCGATTGGAGCTGTCTCGTGTTGCGCATGTTCGAGGTTCTTTTGTATCTTATGATCACCCGTTGCTGGAATTATTACGGGCGACTCCACCAAATACAATCTTACGTCAACCTATTCGCTCGCCATTTTTTATTTTTAGTTTTACAAGCAAGAGAACCTTGATCAAGGTCGACACCCCTGCTGCTCAATGTGTCTGATGTCTGTGTCTTGTTTCGTTCCTCGATATTCCCTTTACGCATGAGGTTTAGAGGTATGTTGGAAGTGGGGATTAAGATGAAGACTGAGGCTGTGCACAGAATGACACTCTGAGACGATGGGCACTGGAAGCAAGGCAGCGTGGACGCGCGAGGACGTGCCAATAAATAGGGAGAGAGGCTCAGATGGAAATTACACGACCCTTGCTGGGCCAGTGACATGCCTGGGCAGAGGAGGGATGATAGTCAAAGACCGCGTGATATCTTAGGTCGCGATGGCTGTCGATTGGTAGAAGAGACAATGTTTAGGCCAAGATACGAGGTTGGCTGCAGTTGCCAATCACGACTGCCAATATAGTCGCATGCTATGCAATTTCGGAGACTATTCTATACTCTCTATATTTGTGTGTTATATCTGACAGTGTGCTGTGCATTCCCAGGCAGTGATATGGGTCGTTCCTTCCTTTTTGGTTTCCGTAGACACCTGATACCTTGCCCTGGTGTGGAAGTACCAGGCGGCGATCGGTGTGGGTGCTCTATCTAATATGTGGTATCTTCCACGAGAGGGAGCCTGGCAGCCTGGTTTGCTTCTCGCCATACTCATGAGCAGTAAGACATCCTGCACCGTCAGAGAGCTTGCTGCTATTTGTGCTACGTTGTCGGTCCCCCACCAGTTTCAGTATCGACCAGTAAGGAAGGAAAGGTTAAGTACATGCAAAGATATTCAATTGGCATAGCCAGAGGAAGGAGCGACGGTGAAGCATCCCTTCCTCGCCTGCTTGTCATGGCTAGACGCGCACTGTATGAGTAATAAATAGTCTAGGCCACATTCGCACTTCGGCTCCCAATACGACTCTTCCATGCCTCGATCATCCACCCATTTTCCCCCATCCTCCATGGGCGCCCGCCATGTCCATCAAAGCCCACAGGCGCCCAGTTTGATGGGCCGCCAAGGCCAACCCTCTCTGACAGTCTGGAGCTCTGACCAGCAGCTCTTGTTTTGTGCGTGTGAAAGTGTGAAATGGGGCCAAAAATGGTGAAATTATGATAAAAGGAAGTAAGGGAAGAAAGAACAGAAGCCGGTAGAAGTGGGAAAGAGACGAGTTAAAATTAAATAAAAATCGAAAGAAAACTCAAACGAAACCAGCAAAACACTTGTTCGTATTTGGCGTAGCCGGTGGACTTTATATAGGGCCGCAGAGGAATATAGCCAGTGGCAGTCTTTACTGAGACATATATGCATATCCGCACTGTTATACGCACAGTAGTTTGCACCAAAATAGCACTGTCAATTTACTGCTACACTAGAATCGCACAGTGCTCCGCATCACCACCAGTGCCGTGTCTAACAGTACTAGCGTCGTGTAATAAAATCTAGAAAACCCCGTAGTAAAAAACCATAGTGTATCAACAACCAACTTGCCAAAACCAAAACCAAAAAAAAAAATAAAAAAAAATAGCAAGGCGCGGGATAGCCAGCCGATAGATCCGCTAGTAAAAAGACTACATAGGAGCAGTTTCCAGATCAGCACAGGTTCCAACGACATAGATATCGTACTTCAACGGAGAACCTGAGAGGCTGAACAAGAGGCCAGATCTTATATTCCCAGTGTTGGATGTTGCATCGGCAATGATATGTATCTATCTCACATCACTTTGCGTTTTCTTCCTCTTCGCAGACGACCGTTTGAATAATTGAAATTATACTTTGGTTTCGCCAGAGTCGCAAGATTGGACGTGCTGGGATGCGTCATAAATCTGGCAGAGAAGGAGCTATCTAAGACTTGCATTCAGAGTGCTATTGCGTTTTGTGTGGATAAAGTCTTCTACAGTGGCATGGAACATGCAATGGCCAGGCCTAAGCTGCTGTCTGTCCAATGCTGTTGTCCAATACTGTCCGGTGCTGTAATTAATAGTGAGCACACTCCGTAGTTCCTTCCTGTTTCTGTTGACTTCTCCACTCACACCCAGCTGAACTTTCACAGCCCCAAGCAGGGCAGGTGGGTAGTCACATTAAAACTCTTATCGACGCTCCCTAAAGATTACAGCGCCTGCCGTTCTTACCACCTTGGTCATTCCCTTGCGTTCTCCGTCGTTCTTTCCCTCAACCACTCGTCTCTTCGCTCTTCGTCTCCGCCCTCTGACCTCCACCCTCACTCTCACTGCCCTCTCAGAGGGTCTGACTCTAACTGCCACATCTTATTATTTCCTTATTTCCTTCCTTCCTTCCCCTCCCACGGGTTTCCGGCATTACTTATTTCATTGAGGCAGCTTCACTGTTAGCATTCTTGGTCACAGACGCAGACGGAAGGAACGGCCACGATTTCTCATTGCACCTTCCTTATCCCTTCCCTTCCCTTCCCCCGTGTCACGTCCGTTCATTCCTTCCCTTTTCATACAGCCCATTCCCCTTCACGGTCCCCCAGCCCCAAGTGTCTTGTCTAGTCCCCGCCCTCCTGCCCTCACCGTGGTCCGCGGTCCTCCTTCCCTAACCACCTTGGGCTTGGTTAGACTGCTTTCCCCCTGCATCAGCCCTTTGCCCTCACATCGCCAACTTCCCTCCTACACCTCACTTTTCTCCCCTCACTCAGTACCTTCTCTCGTCAACCTCAACTCGACCTCGAAGCACCCCGACAACTCCAGATCCGCCTCTGGGCCTCTACTCTCCTTTCAATTCGATACGATACCCTATTTCCTACTTCGTGCATCTTTTTTTCTTTTTCTTTTTTTGGTAGACGGCGTTGCTTTTTTGCATCTTGAAAAAAAGTTCTTTTTTATCATTTTCATTTTTCGACCATTTCAACTATTTGAACCTCTTCAATCACTTCGACTTTTTCCGACTTTTTGATTCCCCTCAAGACCCTCCAGCTTACGGCTATACGGGCTTTCTCTTCTCGACTTTGTCTTCTATATCGTCTTTTATACCCCATTGCTTTCTTACGGTTCTACTCTTTGGATTTGGATGCTCTCTTTGCCTGAGTCCTTTGTAGCAGCTTGAAACCACTTACTATCGACTCTTGCTTCTCGACTTACCTCGCCATCGCGACGCGATCTCACAAACGTGCCAGCTCTGTATCCTATCCACGTCATTCGTTTTTTTGCTAGCCTTTCGAGATACCCGCCGTCGCTTGTCGCTTGTCGCTCTCCGCTCTCTACACTCTGATACCCTCCTTTCACGAAGAAGAAAATAACGAGAAAAAAACACCTTCATTCCTTAAGTCACCTTTAACATAAACGACCTGTCTCAACACAACCGACCGTCTCTAGCTTCAGCCGTCAACATCGCCACTCCAATTTTTATTATCGTCCCCGCCGCTCTACGCGAATGAACCTACGCTCAATATGAATAAGCTTGTCAACATTAACATGCGTCAATGGTCCGAGAGGAACTTTGGCGTACCTCACCGGCCTCCCAACATGCCTGGCCAATCCATGAACCCTCTTCAAAAGATTTCGCACGGCCCGGGCTCTGGTTCTGCTACGTCTCTAAATCAAGGTCCCGTCATGAACAACGCTCCCATCTTCTACTCGTTCAACGTCCCTTTTGCCTCTGACCTTGCTGGTCCCAACACAGAGGATATCCTTCACGCCACGGCTGATGCCGTCTTGCGCTGGACCCACCCCGAGGATGCTCCCGATGACGTCCCAGTCCACCAGTTGCCCATCCACGCTCAAAACCTGAACAACCTGGACAAGCTTTGCAATGACATCACCGTCAGCCCCCTTGAGATTGAGGCGCGCACAATCACTACTGTCCCCAAGACCGGCAAGAACCAGGTCACGACCGTGTGTCTAGTCGGCGCTTCGGAGCTGGTGTACCGGACTCGCGAAAGCATTCTCAACGAAACGCCTCTGTCACTTGTCTGTAGTCCCCTGTGTGCTGCATTGCGTTTTTGTTTTTCGCCGATTATTTACGTTCATTTTTACTGACCATGTACAGCGCTGTGCGACTGTCGATATTAGTGGCGACATGGTCGCTGATCTCACCGCAGGAACGCTCAAGTCCTCTGTCACAAATACCCTTGATAACATCTCTGCTTTCTGTGGCGTTGACATCTTCCTCCTGGGCCCAAAGCTCACGCCTTTTGTCAACGGCCTTAGTGGTGACTCGGAGCTGTGCCGTGACCAGCGCTGGAGAGTTGCTATCTACGGTGACATTTTGTCTTCGGAGCACGCCAAAACTCGTGTGCTAATCCACATTGACCAAATCGTAAGTAATGGCTACTGTATGGTTTCATGTGTTTTTCAAAGCATTGTGACTAACAGTTTTTCCAAGCTCAACCGGCATGTTGATACATTTCGCCTCGAGCCTGCTTTCCACCAGCCATTGTGTGGCCGTAACAGAAAGAACATCAAGTACATCGAGTCTGCTACTGGTACTGCCATCTACATGCCGCCTTCGTTCTCGACAGTGTTCCACTATTGCCCTCCCAATGCTCGCGCCCGCGACCCAAACGAGATTTACATCACGGGCGAGAACCAAGACAGCATCACTATAGCCCGACAGAAGATCAGCGACATCCTATCCCGCATCCGCTTGTTTCCCAAGGATATCGTCATCCCTAACGAGAAGATCGACAGCATATTGCTTAGCAGGATGGACAAGGTCCGCAAAATTACCGAGACCAATGGCGCCAGCATCATGTTCCCAGCCCTGGGCTCCAAGCAGAACACTGTCCGTATCCAGGCCACCGAAAATCTACACACTGAGCGTACGGTGAGGGAATTAATGGCTCTGGCCGGCCAGTTCTACAGCGGATACTGGTCTATTGCTCAACCCGACGCTCGCCAGATGCCCGGGCCGATGGATGTGCAGGCCATCCTCAGCGACGTCTGTGCCAACTCGGATGCCGATGTGTCCTATCAAGGATCCACATTCCACATTACGGGATCAGACGACGCCGTCAAGGAGGCTCTTATGGTTCTCTCGCAGACGCAGCTTGCTGCTCACTTGCCATACCAAATCAAGGTCAAGATCGAGCTCGCAAACGAACACAAGGAGTTTGTCAGTGGCAAAAAGAATGGCAAGATAAACAAGATCATGGGCCAGAGTATGTTACAAAATCATCGGCAATGTGCAGGGATAAAACAAAGTATGGTGTATGCTAACATTCAACTACAGGCAATGTTCAGATTCTTTTTGAAAGTTTTGGCGAGTACAACTTTAATATTGACGTCAATGCCCAATCGTATGAATCCATGAAGCAGGGTCTTACTCTTGTTGAACAGGAGATGCCGGCTTCCATTTCGTTCCATGTGCCTGATCAGTATCACAAGCGCATCATTGGAATTGGTGGCCAGCACATCCAGCGGATCATGAAGAAGCACTCTGTGTTTGTCAAATTTAGCAATGCTATGGATCGGGGCGGCGTCGGCCGGGAGGACGATGATATGCGCGTGGACAATGTAATTTGCCGCACACCTGCTCGTAACGCACAGAACTTGGAACTCGTCAAGTCCGAGATCCTGGAGATGGTTGACCGAGTCGATTCCGAGTTCACTTCGCAGAGCGTGAACGTTGACCGCCTGTACCATCGCCGCCTGATTGCGCGTCTGCCGGACCTGGAGACGCTGGAGAAGAAGTGGAACTGTAAGATCAGCTTCCCTAGCACCGAGCAAGCAAGTGACGAGGTTACTGTTACTGGGCCACAGTGGCAAGTTCCCCAGTGTGTAGATGAGTTTTTGGGCATGGTTCCGGACAACCATGAGCTCGTGTTTGAAAGAACGCCGACACTGATCAAGTACCTGGAGTCGCCTGATTTCTCGCACACTTTGGTTACGACCTTGAAGACGCAACACGAAGTTGACGTGTCCGTTGCCATGAGCTCCGAAGAGGCTGGTGCAGAGACTCCGGCCACGGTCACGATGATGTGGACTTTTACTCGCAACAACGCTGGCGGGCTCAGAGATGCTGTCGATTTCCTCTATGGCCAGCTTGCCACTGCGGGTGTGGAGGTGACTGTTGTCAAGGGATCGATTCCGCGCCCCAAGTCGGATACCTTTGAGGAGTCTCTTCCGTTTTTCAACTCGAAGCTTCTCCAACACGCACCTTCGGCGTCAACGGACTCGCCAACCAAGTCGTCTTTCGGCGACGAGGTTGCCCGCGAGCGCAGCACGATTTTCGATCGCCTTCGGAAGCCTGGCAGCATGTCGTCGATCTCGTCTTTCTTGGACAGGCGCAAGAACAGCTCGCAGACAACCAACTCTCTGTTCAAGGGATCTGCCAATGTTTCCAAGTCGTCTCTTATTTCGATTGAGTCAACGCGAAGCTTCAATGCCGACCGCAACCCGTGGAACGATAGCGGCGTGAACCTCCCTGATGAAGACCACCCCTGGGTGGCACGGCCGTTTAGTAACGGAATCGACCACCACAGCCTGATGATCCCGCAGCCTGGCGATTCGACTCCCCGTCATAACCCGCGTCAGTCTGCTGACAGCGGCCGTCCCTCAACTTCACACTCTACCAACTCTGGATATCCCGGCCCTATGGCCCAATACCGCTAAGCCCGTTCCTTTTTTTCTCGCTTTTTTCGCTATTGTGCAAAGTTGCTTCGTTGATCTCCCCACACTGGTCATGTTTTGTATTACTTATTACTTTTTTTGTCAGTTTCTCTGGACCGCGGGAAACGGATCAAAAGAACACAAAAAAAATTGAAAATACCCCCCCCCCCCCCCTTTTTTGGCTGGATATACCCTGTCGCGCAATACCAATACCCCCATTAGCAGGCCTACTCCTTGCACGGAGCTGGGGTTATTTAGGACTGTTTGTTTTCTGTTAACGCTTTCATGTTCTCCTTGAGTCATTCCGTACTTTATTTATCTGTCTTGATCTTTATTTTCATACTCTTCACTTTATTGATGTACTGTTTCTTGTGCCTTATTTTGCTTGTTTGCGAACATACCACTGTGGCGACTTAACGAATGCGAATGATATTCGGTCGAGATGAAGGCGAAAGTCGAATTGATACGCACTCAAAACTGAAAACTGTTACTAGATTGTGATAATATACTGTGATTATAAATACGAATACTTGTGAATACGACTGAAAAAAGAAACAATGAACAACTCAGCAGGACTATAAGTGGACTGAATCGATTCGAATGCATGGCCATCATGCTTGCATCTTTATTACCTCACAACTTTGCATCAACTGCGGAGCTGTCGAGTAGTGTAAGGTCATTATATGGCAGACCAAGGAGCTTGTAGATGAAGTTGAATCTATTCATTGTCAGTATGTCAGTATAGCATGCATAGTAAAGACGAGAACTCAGACTTGCCTATCACTGCCAAAAAAAGGCTCTTCTAAGCCGGCATCATTGCGCACCCAAAACCACGGTGCACCATAAGCGCCACGGTCAATGGCCTCCGTTGTCGAAGCTGTTAGCTGGTCTTTGGCGGCCTGTTGAGTAGCAGCATTAAGAATAGCATCGACGTCCTTGGTGGTGAATAGCGACTGTGCATTTGCAACAGAAGCTGGGTCACCGTTGAAGCCTTGCCGGGCCTCGGACAGCACAGATCGCAGCACCTCGGGGTCACGGAGGTCGGCATTGGGGGGTGTCCAGAAGCGGTAAAAGAGGTAGTGGAGAGCCGTTATGAAAGTGTCACTGTTACAACTGCTACGGATGTGATGGAGGGCGCGAAGTGGCTGTGCATATGTTAGCTATGAGACATGTTCGATTGAAGATGTGCTGACATACAAGAACAGTGACTGCTTTCTTGAAAAAGTTGGGGGGCGGCTGTGCTTCGGGGACGCCGGCACGTTCACACGAGCGGCGGATATCGTAGGTTCCTTGGACGGCTTTTGCAGGGAGCGTGAACGGAGGCTTGTTGCCGCTCGCTTGGTTAATGGCGCCTAGCAAAACTGGATAGTATCTATATCGATGAGTTGTTAGATGCGATATCACAAAGGGTGTCGCCGACGATACACATACACCAGCTCGACGCCATTGGCGGTATAGATGGCGCTGTCCTTGCGCAGGTATATCAAGGCAAGATAGCTATACAGCGAGGCTGGATTGGAAGACGAGAGTCAGCTTGGAGCTTGATTCAAGAGAGGCTATGACTGGAGTCAACATGGTTGAGGTGGTTGCTGCGAGAGACTTACCGACATCGAGGTAGATATCGATACGCCCACCCATTTTGGCTATCGTTATGCAATAATGACTACCAAACAGATGAGCAGTTGATGGGAGATAGGATGACGGAATCAAGAGCCAATATCGGGTGATGTGCGAGACGAATCGCGTCCTTCCTCTTCATGCAGAGCGCCCTACGGAGTAGACGCCGGTACGCCCTAAAGTGTGGGGAAGCGGGAGCTCGGTTGGTAATCACATGGCAGCATTTACCAAGTTAAAGCTGTTAACATATGACTAAGCAGCCAAAGGGCGTTGAGCTGAAGAAACAACGCCGCTACGATAGTATATTGTACAATCTCTATCCTTAGTCTATAAGTGATAGGATAGCCCTATCTATGGCACCAGGCCATATATGCTGAGCTTAGGAGCTCGAAGCAGTGGCCTGGGCCTTCATGACTGTCTGCTACACTTCCTAGGGCAGTGTGCACTTTATATTATGCAATTCAGCGTTTTCCGGGAGCCTGGAAGGTATATAGCATGAGTCAGCCTAGGCGTAAACTGGCCATGTGTCTGGCAGCAAGTAAGCAAGACACCAACTTGGCCAGGCAGGCCGGCGATGAGTAGAATGTGAAATGTAGTGAGGAGCAGAGTGATTCGGTCGACAACAGAATCTGTCTCTGTCTCTGTCTCTGCTTCTGCCTTTGCTTCTTCAATATGAACCTCACGCCTTCTTTGTCATGCGTGCCCGGCGTGCCTCTTCTTCCCGGCGCATCTCCGTGCGCACTAGGAACTGCTGTCTGTCAACAAATGCGCCCTTGGACTTGCCGGCCAGTGCCAGCTCATCCTGGATACCCTCACGGTCCACAAACCCGGCCCAGTCCATTCGGCTCTTCTCGACTGTCGTAAGCTTCTTGGCCTGTTGGGCCTGTAGAGCGGCCTGTTCGCGCGCTTGCAGCCGAGCGGCAAGACGCAAATTGAGGTCGGCGCGTCCGCCGCCATTAAGCAGGGCAGGATCCAGTACTGGCTCAAACTTGGAGCGGAACGCCTTGCGTGGTGGTAGCCGTTTTGGCTCACCGTCGTCGTCTTCATCAGCAACGGCACCGGCACCTTCAACAGCTACAGCCTTGCCGCCTGATGCCAGATAGAGCTTGGCCTCGGCTGAGTCGCGCGCCACAATTTTCTCTTCGGTATGTACCTGTCCGGCAAAGTTGTAGGTGCGCTTGATCTTGATCATTTCCAGATTGTTCGATGCTGTCGGTTGGCCGCTGTTTGTGTCCTCTTTCGCTTGCTCTCCACCTCCACCTCCACCTCCGGCTGTCGCTGCCATGGCTGCTGTTGCAAGCGAAGAGAGATCTTTCGTCTGTACTTCTGGTTGTTTATTGTTGCCGTTGCTGCTGCTTCCGCCACTCATCATGTCCTTCCACAGCGCGTCAACATCGACTGTCACGGGCCCCTGCACCGCGGCCGCCTTGCGCTCTGCCTTTCTATCAAAAGGTCAGTATGCCACCTTGAATATATCAACAATCCTTACACAGACTGTACTTGCTTGTTTGCTCGTTGACTGCGCGTCTTGACATATATCCCCGCCCCATCGCCATCCTCGTCGTTCTCGGCGCCGCCCTTGTCCTTGCGTTGCCGCTTCTTGCCCTTGCCAATGATGGCCTCGTCGCCCGAGTTCTCAAAGCCGGCATCCTCTGCCTCTGCATCAGCCCCCGTAGCGGGAGACTTCTTTTTGGAAGCCTTTGCTGTTGCTGCTACTGTTCTATGCGCATCGCCGTCCTCAATGTCGTCGTCGTTGTCGTCTTCCGAATCGGTCGCCGATGCATGGTCTGGCGCGTTGTCTGGTGCAAAGTCTGAATCCTCTTCCGAAGCGTACTCGTCGTCGGCGACAACGTCTTCTGGTGGTATTGTAGACGCCATGTTGTCGAGGTGTTTTGTATGTCGATGAAGAGAGAGCAGCTGAAAATCAGAGAAAGGCTGACACGATGAGATAGGTAGGGAAGTTATTGGTGCTATTTAGCCTCGTACAGCACTGTAGCCAATTAGATACCACCATACTTAGGCATTACCACTAGTGCGGCACAGGGCTTGTTGGTTAGCCTTGCAGCAGGACCCGCGCTGCACTGTGGAGCATGGTTATCTATCTACAGCGCTTTCCCCTTTCTGATCGCTCTTGCCTTATTGACCCTACTCCTTTCTGGCAGCTGGTCGCGAACGACGTCAGATCTCTCGGCTCTCGGAAACCTCTCTCTAACTACATTGCTACCTTTCAGCACCCAGCCCCCCAGCAACACGACGGAGCAGTAACCCGTAATCCATAACACGGGACTCATCATATTTTGGACGACGGTTGGATATGCGCATTGCGTTTTGCAATGCTGGATCTTGGACAGGCTGATCTGATGATCTGACTTGAGGCCGTCTCAGATACAACCACCCCCCTCTACGACTCTACGATTGTGCGACGTCTACCAAAATGGACTCGGTACAGGAGCGTGTGCGCGACTCGGTGAACTCGCTGTTCCTGGGCGACGTCGAGATGGGCAAGAAAGACGACGATCACCACCGGGAAAAGGGCGGCGCCAGTTTGGGCTTGCGCTCGGCAGCGTTGACTTCGGCATGGGCATCGGCGCGCGTGCATCCCCGCAAGTTTGCCAAGAGACTGGCTGTCGCGCTGGCTATCGGCTTTGTTATATACATCTTTATCAAAAACATACCCAAGAACCCGATCCGCGACCATCGACGGCCAATTTATCATAACCAAGGAGAGCAGCACCCACAGCCACAACAACCACCCTATGGCAGCCCACCCGGACGAGGACTACCGCCTGTGAGACAACAGCCGACACAGCCCCCAAAGAAGGCACCATCTCCACCAGAGTTGGCACCAGAAGTAGCAGCAGCAGCAGCAGCAGTCCCAGCGGTGGAAACATACGACGGCCCGCTTCGCTTCGTTTCACTTGGCTCGACGCTGCGTAGCATCTCATCAACTCGCGGCGCCTTTCTGGTGAACAAGAATGTCCTCTTTGCTGCTGCCAGTGTGAAAAGCATGACAAAGCTGCTGCCTTTGGCTTGCCAGATGGGATCCGAGCTGCGCAACTATGTCCACTTTGTCGTCATGAGCCGCAGCAGCATCACCCTGGACGAGTTGCAGCAGATGAACGGCATTGATGCATCATGCAACATATTCTTTCATGGTGAGTTCGTGTCGCAAAGCCAATAATGCAGTTCTTGGTAAAATATACTAATATCACAGATGCCCGACCCGATTATGCGTCGATATCAACAGACTCGCGCATGGAGAACAGCGTGGACGTAGCGATGAGTAAGTGTTCCCGAGACTTAGCAACTATAGAGCCAACATACTAAAGATCAGCACATATTCAACTCTACATGCACCCGCAAGCTATCATTATTGACGGCACCGACACCGAAGAAAACTACCTGCAGGCGGGCATGAAGACATATGCCAAGAGTAGCCAGACATCCCTCATCCAGATGCCGCGCAACGGCATCAGGAGGCTGGGGTGGGTTGCCAAACTGGACAGTGCCTCGCTCTCTAGCTGGAACAAGATCAGCATCGACATTCTCATTCATGCCTATCCCGGCGCCTCGGGTAGTCTTATTCGGCTGCTCAAGTCACTCACCAAAGCCGACTTTGGTGGCGGTTCTGTACCCCATGTCACGATCGAGCTCCCTCAAAAGATCGACCCGCCGACAGAAAAGTATCTCGAAACGTTCCAGTGGCCGCCGGCTAGGTTCAAGGATTCGTCTGGGACACGACAGCTGTCTCTACGGCACCGCATTCCTAAGCATGGCGTTAGCGAGGAAGAAAGCTCGATTCGGTTCCTCGAGTCATTCTGGCCAAACCACCCGCAAAACTCGCACGTACTCGTGCTCTCTCCCCAGACAGAGCTTTCCCAAGAGTTCTTTCATTGTATGTATATTGATTTTTTCAACCTACTTTACCCTTCTGGCATAGACTAAACTAGGTTAGATATGAAATTTTCTCTGCTCGAGTACCGCTATTCGCACCCTGCCCTACTTCAAGAGTGGGATAAGCGTCTATTTGGAATCAGTTTGGACCTGCCAAGCATGGCCCTGGATGGAGCAACTAAATTCACGCTGCCACCACCCATCAAGAAGACAGACGCTGTCTCAGAAGCTGCATCAAGTAGTGGAGATCCTTCGTCGTTCCTATGGCAGTCGCCAAACAGCAACGCCATTCTTTTCCTTGGCGAACGCTGGGCCGAGCTGCATCGGTTTGTAGCCCAGCTGCTCGAGCAGCAGCACACCCTGACACCGGCCGAGCAAAAAGAGCACCTGGCCGCCAAGCGCGTTAGCAAAAAGTACCCGTCGTGGCTCGAGCATGCACTCGAGCTGTGCCAGGCCCGCGGACTCTGGACGCTCTACCCGAGCAGTGCTACAGCGGGCGCGCTTGCTACAGTCCACAACGAGCTGTACAAAATACCAGAAGAGTATGATCAGGATATGCTGGACGAAACTGATGCTGGCAATGGCCAAGGGCTTCGGGGAGACCGCGACGACAAGGATGAGATCCGTCTGGGCAACAAGATGCTGATGGAGACTCTGACAACTAGCACCGGTGGCCTGACACCATTTGCAGACCTGCCTTTGCTGTCGTGGAACGGCCAGCAGGCGACGATGGAGCAGATGATTGATCAAGTGGTTGCGTACCGGACACAGTTCCGACGCACAATAGGCGGCTGCAGTGAAGGCATGCTTGATGTACTCCTGCCCGAGACGCTCTTCTGCAACGCCTCTGAAGACGAGTAGACGTGCAATGACTGTTTGATTTGAAATTACAAGGTACACTTTTAGATTTTGAGTAATGTGTTCTTGGCATGATAGTCCTGCCAAGCATTAACTTGGTGTATATCCTGAATGTGTGGCAAATGCGAGTAGATGGTATACAAACTGTTGACGCTCGCTGGTGAACAAAGTAGAACAGACACAGATATCCCTTGAAAATTGCACTCAGGTCTCATTCTCCGTGATCTTGTTGACAACCAACAAGGTCACACACGAACCCAAGATGCAGCAAGCCACTGTACCCATAATCTAGACTGTCAGCCGCGGATCTGGGATAATGTGTGGTCACGAAAAAGACAACATACCGATTGTGTTTTCCACCCTGACTGGACAATTGCCTGTCGACGGCTGTACTTGTTGACGGTTTCTATACTGTTAGACTGTGCTATGCATATGGTCCGATCCAAGTTAAAGAGACGCACTAATGTAGTTGGCAACTCCGACAAACAGGGTCAGGATCGAGAGTAGCCAAAAGATGATGCCTAGGGGACGGGCCATACGCAGCTCGAGCGGTGTCGGCTGAGTCTTTAGATGGAAGGACAGCACAATGGCTACAGCTACAACGGCCATGGTCACTGAGAGGCGGAGGTAAGACAGGAAGGCTGTTTGTTAGTTTTGTTGGAGAGTCATGTCCAGTTGGAATATCAGATACTGACTTCGTTCGTTGGCCAAGCCATCGCGCACCTGTACTATTTGTTAGTCAACATAGGCCTCTGAGCCTAGTCCGGACTATATAGCCGAGCCGAACAGATTGATAGCTGGAATAACTCACATCACTGCTTGTGTTTTCAAACAGCAGAGGACCAAACAATGGCCATATCCAAAACGCAGCCTCGCCGGCATATCCATATCTATCGGTCAGCCACTGTCTGCAGTCCTTTATAAAGACTCAATAACTCACGATCCAAGCTCGCCGACCTCGACTGGCGTTGTCAACGCCTTGAGTGGTGCACAGCACATATCGACACACGTTGCCGAGTTGTATCCGTCATCCTCATCGCCGTGGTAAACACCGTCGGCGTCAGTGTCAGTGTCAGTGCCTTCGCCATCGTTGTATCCGGAGCTTTCTGACCGATATGCTATTTCCTCTTCATCTGCTCGCGCTGCCGCTGCCGCTGCCGTTGCCGTGTTATGCTGTTGCTGCTGCAGCTGTCGTTGTCGTCGATGGTGATGGTGCCGGTGAGGATGCCGTGGCGCGACATGGGGTGTTTCAAGAGACATTCAGGCGTTTATGTTCGTAAACGTATATCCAGAATAATCAAGTATAAATACTGATACAATATTGACACAATATCGATTGAAAATCCCGGGGTCATAAAGTTCAGACGTCGAAACGACAAAGCCAATCACGTCTTTCTACTCGCTGACGAGCTTCAACTTTCAATGCTCGGAGACAATGACGGCATAAAGTGGAGACGGCGGGAGAAGCGCGTCTGAGCCTTTTGTCTGACAACTAGGGACTAAAACTAAATATAAGCACCAAAAAAACAGGAACTAAAAACTAAAAACCGCCAACAGTCAACTGCGCAGCCGGCCAGTTAAATTTCAAGCAGAAATACGGAGTCATCCATTCCCTCAGCCTTCCGAGAAAGGAAGGGCCGTAAACTGATATAATCGCTTCAGCCGCTCCTACCTCTTGAGACCACTGAGCACAAATTAGTAAGGAGTAAGAGCAAAACATGTTGGGTGATAGAGTCGCGCCTGCCTGCGGACTTAACATAAAATCACGCAGATAAGGATATGATCAAAAGGGAAAGAGCAAGCGACAGAAAAGGGAAAGTCCAAACGACATTCGCTGTGCCCATAGCACACAGCTAACTAGGCCGCATCATAGACAAGCTTGTACACATACTCTGTGGTAATGAGGGCAATGGATAAGCCACCAAATAGTAAGATACTACTAGGAAAGCCGTTCGATAGTCTAGCTTGGGGAGCGCCACCCCAGCGCGATAAGACATTGCACCGTGCAGTGGATGGCCTCCGTACAATTTAGCCATATCCAGCAAGGCGGCCCGAGAAGCAGTGGTAGCTTGGTACTCCGTACTCCATATTTTAGTTGTTCCTTCCGTTTGCTGTTTTGCCAAAACAGCACTTTGTATCCAATGCTGCTCTTACCTTTTGCTGGGCTATCTCTGGCAGGGCCGCTCTATCCTTTTATATCGTGCTTTCCCTTTTGGTAATACTATTGGGGTTTGTACTTACTATTTTGTAGTACTATATTGACCTATTTTGTACTACACCGCACTCCGAACTCCGTTCAGGCACCCCGCTATCTCTCCGAGTCATTGAATTACATAACCGGGTATCTGTAGGGCTCCAGGTTAGGCTAGCTCCGTGTCCGTATCGCTTATCACCTATCGCAGCGTCGCAGTGTCGCATCTGTATTGATACTTCTGCGCCAATGCACCCCGTCTATCACCACTATTACAACATCCACGCCCTTGCATCTAGGTCGCCAATCGACTTGCAACAGCTTTCCGCCTTGCTTTTTTCTCACCCGTCTTCGTTTCTTGGCCTTATCTGCCTTGTCTTTGCAGTCCTATTCGTCTTTTCTTTGTACTTTTTGTATTATTTGTGTCGCTTCTTGCTCTGCCGGCATAAAGTGGAAAAAGGGTCTTCTCGACTCGCCTTGCATCGTCAACTTTTATCAACTTCTGTCGACTTTCCATTGTCTTTTTATAAGCTTGCGTTTTCTGATTTTGCATTGTTTCTGCGTATCTGCGCATCTGCTGATCGGTACTGTCTGTTTGTCTGTTGTTCGCGTCGGGAGCTGAGTCTTGCTCCTCCTATACCCCGTACATCCCCTCGTAGCACATTTCTTATCTCGTTATCATCTTCATCTTCATCTGCACCCTCATCGTTATCTACATTTTGATTACCCGACTTTCGCTTTTCTCTTCCCCCCCAACTATGGCTCCTTCGCGGCCAATTGCCACCGGCTCGCCCTCGCGTCGTGAGTCTATCGCCGGCATTGCCTCCTCGTTTGCCGCCTCCCTCGCCGACCCGTCTCCATTGGCCCAGGCCGTGCTCGCCCGAGACATCGCCGATCTTGCTCCGTCCGATATTGAAGCCGGTTCCGCCGCAGCTTCATATCACTCTGCCGGCATCATTACCGACACTGGCGGCCTTGGCGACGCCGACTCCGACTACGACGTTACCGCCCACCCCCCTTATCTGTACCGCCGCCCCAGCGCTATTGCCTATGGCACGTCTCGGCCTGCTCTCGGCGTTGCTCCTAGCCACGGCCCTGCCCTCACCAAAGAGGAGCTAATCCGGTCCCGCGAGGCCGAGGCCAGTCTGCTGCGCGATAACCACCTACTTCCGCCCAAGCATGTTGTCGCTGCTGCCGCTGCTTCGGGCAGTGCCTCAGGCGCCGAAGTCGTCGTGGCCCCGCGTCAGCTTGGCTTCTTTGGTAACCTGTACAAACGTATTTTCAGCCCGCGCCGGCCACTGGATCCTGCCGAGGAGGAGCGCAGACTGCAGGCCAACGGCATCTCGTCGGCATCTTCTGTGACTGTCATTGGCGACGGCGAGCCCACCGAGCAGACTGCACTGCTTGCTCCTTCGGCTGCTTCGGGGCCAGACGCCGCGACCTCTGCCAACCTCGACAACCAGTGGGAGGCTGCCGTTGCAGCAGGCCAGATTCACACCACATGGCAGCGCGAGCTCAAGACTATTGCCACATACTCGCGGTCTCTCATCATCACCTTTCTGCTGCAGTACTCCATCAATATCACTGGGGTATTTGCCGTCGGCCATATTGGCAGAGCCGAGCTCGGCGCTGTCAGTCGTAAGTAGCATAATTCATCTCCATACTTGAATTTATATAATAATAAAATAACTAACACAGTAGTCGCCACGATGACTGCCAGTATCACATTCTACGCACCCTGCCAGGGCTTGGCCACTTGTCTGGACACCCTCTGCTCGCAAGCCTATGGTTCCGGCCACAGAACACTCGTCGGTCTGCAGCTGCAGCGCATGTGCTGCTTCCTGCTTCTTCTTTCTATCCCACTGGCCAGTATCTGGATCTTCTCTGAGCAAATCCTTTCCCAGCTCGTCCCTGAGCGTGAGACTGCAGTTCTTGGTGGTCTCTACCTGCGTATCTTGGTATTCAGTATGCCAGCCAGTGCCGTCTTCGAGTGCTCCAAGCGCTACATGCAAGCCCAGGGCCTGTTTACCGCAAACACCTATGTCCTCATGGTTGCTGCGCCGTTTAATGTCTTTCTGAACTGGCTTCTCGTCTGGAAGTTGGAGCTGGGCTTCATCGGTGCCCCCATCAGTGCCGTCATGACTCAGTGGTTGATGCCCTGCCTGCTGTTCCTCTACGTCTACTTTATCGATGGCTCCGAATGCTGGGGCGGCTTCTCGCCTCGCATCTTCTCCAACTGGGGTCCCATGATTAGGCTGGCGCTGCCCGGTATGATTATGATCGAGGCCGAATTCTTTGCCTTTGAAATTCTCACGCTGGCTGCCGGCCGTTTCGGTACCAGCGAGCTGGCCGCGCAGAGTATTCTCGTCACCATGACATCGACGACATACCAGATCCCCTTCCCCATGTCCATTGCCGCGTCAACGCGTGTGGCCAACCTCATCGGTGCCAAGCTGCCCGATGCCGCACGTATCTGCGCCAAAGTGGTATGTCCCCCTCCCCTCCCTTTTCCGTGCGTGCTTTCTATTTTGTACATTATTCATACTAATTAATAGGCCACGTACGTGGGCGTCTTTATCGGTCTTTTCAACTTCTTCATTGTGTACGTCTTCCGCTACCAGATCCCGATCCTCTTCACCGACGATATCGAAGTTATTGAGCTTGTTGCCCAGGTCATTCCCATCTGTGCTTTTATGCAAGTCTTTGACGCCACATCGACTGTCGCCAGTGCTCTTCTCCGCGGCGTCGGCCGCCAAGAGATTGGTAGCTATGCCAACCTTGCTGCCTACTACGTCGTGGCTCTGCCCATCTCGTTTAGCACTGCCTTTGGTTTGGACTGGAGACTGCCTGGTCTCTGGTTCGGTGTGACTATTGGTCTTTTCTTGTGAGTATTTTCTTATTTTACCTAGCCTCTCGCATTTATCCTGTATGAAATGCTAACATCCTAGGGTCACCGTCGCTGAGTTCACTTATCTCTACGGATACAACTGGAACCGTGCCGTAATCGAGGCCGAAGAGCGGAATGCCAATGCTTAAAATTCGGTAGTATCAAACTATCACTATACCGGTGATATGGGTAAGATGATGGACAAGACTGTAAGACAGCGTGAGCACACAGTCTTGTCCTCGATGCATTTATTTACCATTTATCATATTCAGTACATTTGGTACATTCGGTCCGTCTTGGTTACTTCGGTTAAGCTTGACGAACAGCACAACGAAACACAGCATGTACAAACGAAGCGCACTAGACCTTGTTTGGCTTGATAGATATTTGATATTATGTTTGATTATCTTGTTATTCCTTTTTTATATTTTATTTCTTGTTTATATCTACTTTTTTCTTTCTTCTGTTTAAATTATCGTTTTATGTTGTTTTGTTTTGTTTATCTATTTCTCTTTAAGCTATAGCTATCTATATTTATTTATTCAAAACCGACTTCAACTACCTACTTATATAATATGTGTAGATGTTTGTATGATATGTACTATTCTCAGTTATTGTACTTGATGAAACTCCCTGTCAATTGCAGATGACGACGAGCTCACGATGCTAGTCATACGCACTGTCTCAAACACTGTATAACTTCACTCAACAACCTGTACCAAGTAACTGCTCACCGTTGTATAAGTCATCTGCGCTCGCTATTGGCCAACTTGTTTCTCCTCTTTCCCCAATGGGTAGCTTCACAACATGTCACATGTACTGCCGGGTCACACTGTCCTGCACAGTGCCTCGTATATCCACGCATCAAACCCCCTTCCCCACCACAGCTTGCCCCGCTACAGCCTTAAAACCAGAATCGCTCCTGCCTTTGCTGCACTCTGTAATTATCCTCTCTGCTCATGCCAGTTGCGCCTTCCGGGTTTTGTCCCCCCTCCTTCCCGCGACACCCTCCCCCCTTCTACACAGCTGTCTCCTTTGACCACTCCTGAAACAGACCGTCTCACTGAAAGCCTTCAATTCAGCCTTCCTCCTTACGTTTCCCACGACATCTCTCTCTTTGCTGCTAATTTATTCGACTCAACTCACCGCCGCTGTCCGCTGTCCGCTGTTCACTCGCGCTTCCCCTTTCTCCAAGCCAACTTCACCGCTTCTGCAGCTAGCTTATATACTTGATTCGAATAATACCGTCATCATCATCGCCATCCTCATCATCCTCGCCGCGCCTTTCCCGCCGTGCCCCGAGTCTAGCCCGGCCTTGCGCCGACCCCCTTTTCTACAGCTCACTCTACCGACCCCCAGTTTTCCGATCTTGTACAACGGCCTTCGAACTACGTTCAATCCTGTGACTGCGCCGCCGCGCCCCAGCGCCCAAGATGGGCTTCTCCATTATCGATATACAGGAGCAAGGTACGTCATGGCCATCTGTGGTGTGCTAGCTAGCCAAGCCTAGGCGTCTGCACATCTACGCCTGTTATTCTTGATTCTGATTTCTGCATATCTGTATATCTGTATCGTATCTCTGTATCTCTGTATTCCTGTATCTCTGTATTTCTGTACATGTGCATTCGTGCACTTGTGCAATCATGTGTTGCCGAGGACTATGCTGACATTACGTCCCACTACATAGTCATCATCAGAACGATTGTCAACATCACCGGGAAAGATGTAAGCGAACCTAATCTCAATAGAAAACGGCAGTTTGCTAACTTTGATTCTTCAGTGGAAAGTACTAGTTCTCGACGAAACCAGCAAGAAGATCATCTACAATGTTGTCAAGGAAGATGACATCCTCAATAAATGCATCTCGAGTATGGTTCCTTCCGTCCACGCCCTTCAAGAGATCGCATCCTGACATTTGTTGAACATAGACATTGAGCTCATCGAGGAGCGCCGCGAGATGAACCCTACCATGGACGCAGTTTACATTCTCTCACCACAACCGCATATTGTAGACTGCCTCCTGGCCGACCTGGATCGCAGGCGATATCGTCGCGCCTTTCTAGTGTGGACAAGCGTGCTTGATCCAAAATTGCGCCAGCGCATCGACAACGTGCCTGCTGCACGACAGCAGATTGCCAGCTTCGAGAACCTCTCCATCGACTTTTTCCCTCGTGAATCACACCTCGTCACGTTCCGTGACCCATGGAGCTTCCCCATCCTGTTTCACCCAGATTGCAACGACTTTGTGCGGCAGCATATGAGTATTCTTGCACAAAAGGTGTGTTCCCTAAATCAATCTTAAGTTCAAACTCGAGTATATACTGACGGTGCAGATCGCGGGCGTATGTATTTCCACAGGCGAATACCCAAAGGTACGATACTATCGTCCGAGGAACGCCACACACGAGGCCAGTGTGCTGTGCACACATCTTGCCCGCTTTGTGCAGGACCAGCTCGACGAATACGCCCGATGGGACAGAAACTTTCCTCCACAGTCTGCACGACCAGGCAGTGTGCTTATCATCACAGACCGCTCAATGGATCTGATGGCTCCGCTACTTCACGAATTCACCTACCAGGCCATGGCACACGACTGCTTGCCTATCAAGGACGGCGACAAGACGACGTTCCATATGATCAGCAATGCAGGAGAACCCGGCGAAGAGGAGAAAGACATGGAGCTGCATGAGAATGACACCGTCTGGGTTGATAACCGTCACAGGCACATGAAGGACACTATCCAAAAGCTCTCGACCGACTTTCAAAAGTTTCTTGACCAAAACCCCCATTTTACAAACGACGGTGGCAACGGCACCAGCATAAACGCCATAAAGGACATGATGGCTGGCTTGCCGCAGTTTCAAGCAATGAAGGAAGCGTACTCGCTTCACTTGACTATGGCGCAGAACTGCATGGACAAGTTTGACAAGAACAAGCTGCCGGATGTTGCAGCTGCAGAACAGACTATGGCCACAGGATTGGATGAGGACGCCCGCAAGCCGCGCAACGTCCTCGAGGAAGTGGTCCGTCTCCTCGACGACGATGCCATTGTGAGTGAGGACCGTCTGCGGCTTATTATGATCTACCTCTTGTTCCGCAGCGGTGTCATCCCCGAGGACATCAATCGGCTCCTTTCGCACTCAAACCTGCCCAAGCCTCTGTTCGACACAGTCGTGAACTTGGAGCTACTGGGCGGCCGTCCTGTTCGTGCACTGAAAGAGCCCGTTCCACCAATACTGCCTCTGTTCCCCCCCGATCAACGGGCCCAGCCAGCAGAGGACGGCTTTTTTCTGTCTCGGTTTGAGCCGTCACTGCGCACCATGCTCGATAACCTCTGCCGCGGCCAGCTGGACCAGAACACTTTCCCCTATGTCAACCCTCCGCTTGACCCCAACGAAGATGCCATGATGGGACAAAGCTCACTTCGTGCGGCTCAGCCGCGCTGGGCTTCGGATAACCGCCGCGTAGTCGACAACCGCCAGCGCATCTTTGTTTTCATGGCTGGTGGTGCTACATACTCAGAATCACGCGCATGTTATGAAGCTTCGGCCAAGTACAACAAGGACGTTATTCTCTCAACTAGTCACATGCTGACCCCCCACCTGTTCTGCCGGCAGGTGGGCGACTTGTCAGCCGAGGTGCGCCAGCTCGACCTCCCTATTGCACGGCCCAAGCCCAAAGCACCAGCACATCTCTTCGAGCGCGAGGCTCCCAAGCCGCCACCACAGCAGGTGCAGCCAATGTCAACCGGAGGTGGTCCAGGTATTGGGGGACGGTCCCGGCCAGCTGTTGGGACGAGTGCAGGAGCTCCCAGCGGTCAGCGGCTACCGACCAAGCAGCTAGGCCAAATGTCGCTTAACAGCGGTGGTGGCAGCGCTAGCACTACCAACAACACATACAGCGCACCAGTGCCTGCCGCTGTTGCAGACCACAAGGTTGAAGGAAAGCTCCCAAAGGCCGAGAAAGAAAAGAAGAAGCGCAACATTTTTGGTATAAAAAAGTAGAGGCTTTCTCTATTTTCAAAACGGACTCGTGATCACGCACTCTCTCTCTTGCTTTCTTGACCTCTATTGTACATATATCTACTATCCTGCCATTTAATCAAATACACGCTTGCATTTGGGATTTTATTCATTTCAAATAAGTTATACAGTGACATCAAGTCTTTGACTACGCTTGTTGACTATATACACTATAGTTCAAGGCTATACTTGTATTTAGATGTCTTAGCAATGTTCCTGGTGGCTATGTGGTGTTGCATTGAGACTCCAAATAGTAACACTGCTGAATCGTGTATCTAGATAGCAATGGCGAGAAAGATTAAATGTGAGAAACCAACCAAATGTTATGCATCGTTTTTATTCAACAAAATTAGAACCCGGCCTATATGAACAAGAAGAGTGATGAACAATTTTCCTATCATATATCTGGAAAATATAAGTTGCAGTAAGAGAGAAAATACATAGATAGGACCATGAGATGGGAAAGGCCACAGAATGGGACACTGAAGATCGAGAAAGGATTTTAGCAAGAAAAAATAAAAAAAGTCTATATCCCGAGTGCTATACCTTTGCTTTGTGCATTTTCTTTGAGCATTTTGAATTTTGTCTTTGCCTGGAAAATTACCCCCAAATTTGATAACTGAAGTTACCCAGCCGAAAGACAAAAACATAAGAAAGAGATAATAAAATCTAGAGGTTGTACGAAGAAAAATTGATTAGGACATCAAAGAAAAAGAAAAGAAAAGTACCAAAGACTAACTGCAAAGAGCCCCCTTTTTTCCTTGTACGAATGCAAATGCGCGCGCGCCGATGAACAGTGAACAGAGTTGTAGAAATAACAGGAGAGAGAAATGTAGATGAAAAAAAGATGCAAATAGAGATATGATAGGGGCAAAAACATGATAAGAATAGAATATAGTAGTGACCCAACAAGCAAGAAATAGAAACCAAAATGCCGCTACATTACAAATGCAGTGGCCGATCATAAAAGGATGGCTATAGATGGCAGAAAATAAATCGGACCAGGTGATCAAAGGTACAAAAATGAAAGCTACGTCGAAACGAACTCACTCTACCGTAACATACGTACTTGGGCAAATATACGCAACAATGATAGCGAGCCGTAACGCGACGCAACACAAGGCGAAAAGACGGTGATGCCTCAAGACTGCTGGAAATAAAAACATGACAAGCAAGCCGATTATGAAGAATAGATGCGTTGTTGGCCAGCACTAGTACATTCGGTTAGTCGCGTCAGGTTGGTCGATCAGTCCCCCAATGTCAACTCGGGACTTATCATCCCTCGAACCCATAGATCCGTCCATTGGCCTTGATTCCGGGCGGTTTCTAATCGGAGGAAGCTGATAGCTGCTGCTGGTTCCGACTTGCTGTGGCTGCCGATGCGCCGGGGGTCCAGATGCGACCTCGCTTCTAGGGGTCTGGTAGGCTGGGACTGCTGTAGGCGCTGAGTAGTCTGAACGGCTAGGCGAAGGGCCATATGTAGACGACATGCCCGGGCTCATTCCGGGTATCATCGGTGAAGGACCAGAGGGAATAGGACGATGAGGCAGGACTGATGCGTCGCTCGGCATCCGCGGGCGATTTATGTCAAAAGTTGCTGACACTGGGGTTGGGTGCGAATAGATCGGGTTTTGCTGCTGTTGTTGCTGGTGGTGCATGGGCTGATAGGGGTATGACATGTCGCGCGAATGAGGCGAGGGCGTAGGATGGCCGTGGCCGATCGGACGCACTGCAGCATGCAATAGTAAGACAATAAAGTAGATCGAGTCCTGCTTTGCAAGTCCTAGTCGAACAGGGAAAGCCCGTTGCTGGCCGTCAGTCGAGCTAAAGGTAAGATACTCTTGCCAGTCAAGAGAATAGCGGCCCATGTCCTCAGCGGACATGCCCAAAGATTGAATGACTCTTTCCTCGTCCCGCTTGACGAATATAGGCGGAAGATATTGGGGATCCTTTCTCTGGCGCTCGTCTTGCATTTGTCGCTGTAGTGTGACGACCCGTTCACGCTCCATTGGAGAGATAATGTCCAAAAGGCTCATGCCCTTGACAAACTGGCGTCCGATCGCATCCAAGAACGAATTAGATGCTTTTGCTAGCTCCAGGTCCGTGGTGAGGAAGACCGTGGGTTCGAGTGCACGAGTCGAGATTGACAATGGGGGGTAATTGGCGTTTGCGTCGGAAGCAGAGCCGCGCTCAATGAATCTATAGCAACACAAGTCAGCATATTATACTTCTCATCCGGTAGCTCTGTACTAGATACCAGTTGGAGTGACTCGTGCCAGAGAAACACCGTACCCTGCGCCAGTGGACACGGATGGCTGTCCATACAAAGTCGGAACCGGTCTGCGGAGAGACGGCTCAGCTGAATGGCCACCTGAACTCTCTCTTCCGGATAGTTCGTACCTCAGATCTCTCTCTTCGCGAAGTCTTGGCCGACCTCTTTTCTTGTGCTGCACATCAACACAGGCATCTTCTTTGCCATTGCTCAGGCATCTGGAGCATGGCCGTTGGGCTAGTAGGGCATTTGTTAGTTTTTTACTCCGACATTGGAACCCCCGAAAGTTCGCACAGCCTCCCCCCTTGTTTTCTTTTGTTTCGGCAGTCTGATTATCTCAAAAGAAAGCACCGCTCGAAAGACTGCGCCAAATGCGCACAGTATCGGTGTTTCACTTACCATCGCACCTATAGAAAAGATGAAAAAGTCAGCATCAGTCCAGACTATAAAGCGAACAAGCTTGAGTAACCTAGATTTCCGGCAATGGCCCTGAAAAGAAGTTGCCGCAAACTTTGAAACTCGCGAATCTGCACAAATCATATACATGGGCGAGTACATACCGTAAATGTGCACGCTTACATGGGACACACGCAGAAGCAACGTGTCCCTTAGTCTTTCGTTGGGTTTTCGGAGAAGTATATGGCGGAACAGCTTCGGCGCCTCCAGAGGGGCCTACGACTGGGGATGGGATCTGTACTGGCACAGAATTGTGAGGAGAGACTGGATAGCCTTGCTGCATAGATGAAGGGCCGGGTAGTGGTGGTAAATATGGCGCATATCCAGGCATGGGCGGCCCTTGCTGCATGTGCGACGGCGGAGGATAGGAGCCCATTTGATGCATTGATGAGGAGATTTGTTGGTCTTCGGGTCGCATATATGAAGAATATGACAGTCTATCCTGTGCTTCCGAAGGATAGTGCCGCGAAAGGTTGCCCATGGAGTGCTGGTGCTGCAGGGGGTGGTGGTGTTGGTGGTGTTGCGCGTGTGACTGGGAGCTTGGCCCCATGGATTGAAACCTCATATCAGAGCCGTGAGGAGATGCGTTGTTCGTGGTTCTTTGGTAAGGGTCATGATTTGTGCGGTAGCTTCCTTGACCTCGATCACCAGTCTCGTAAGATGATTTCGGTGGAAGGGGAGGAGACCCTGACATGGGCGGAGAGGGGTAGGCCTTCAATCGTGAGGCCCTCTCCGACTCTGCTCGTGCCCAGGCCAGGTCTACTGAATAGCGTGCAAGTTCCGACACGTCACGGCGGTGGCTAAGTGAGTTATGCTGCTGGTGTATATCGGGAAGAGTGTGCTGGTACTGTGTGTTGGGCTGCATGGATTAGGAGTACAATGCTCAAGGATGTTGCGCGATCTACCACAATATACAAGCCACTGTTGACTTGTATCCGTACAATAGCAGAGAGTGTTGTAGATCCAGTAATAGCGGGAAGAGCAGAGCTTGTTCGGGGTAGGCCCAATCTCAATGTTGAGTGTAAAGAGGAGAGGCTGCGAGATGGGGGAAGAAGCGAACGAAAGGTTTAAACGAAAAGTGAATTGTCCTGGAGGGTGAGGGCGAGAGAGACGGAGCAATCAGACGACCAGGAAATCTATTGGTGTGGGCGGCTTCGGGGAAAGAAGAGGAGCTTCGTCTTAAATAGAAAGACCCCTTGGAGTGCGTGTTGTATAGGTTGTATGCGAGAGAGAGAAACCAGGGAGCTGGCACACTAGGCATATATGACGAGAGTAGATGATAGAAAAGCAACGTTTGCCGTGCATTTACCAAGCCAGTGTAGGTACGAAAACGAAAAGAAAACAGAGCAGAGGGTTTGAAAAAGGGGAAGAAGAGGAAGAAGAAATCCAGATGCCAGCCAGGGAGCTATGGGGACTTTGGTCTTTCTGGGGCTCTTGAGCTAGGTCGGAGAGAATATGACCTATCCCCTTGGTACATACACCCAGTCTGGAGTCCGAAAAAAAGATTACCGAGGAGGTCAACCGTCTCGGCAGATTTGGTATAATCTGGTGAAGCAGCAAGGATAGTGAAGGAAGGTGGGCATGAAGATGGGAGTGATTTAGAGCTTGTGGTTGACAGTGAGGCCTGACAGAGATGAAAGTAAGCGAGCAAGCGAGGAGAAAAATTATATATAAAGGCTGCGGGTGACAATTCCATAGCCCGAGGTGGTATTTGATATGCGAAAGATGTGACGTCCGAGTATAGGTAGGTGGTTGTTAATATCTGCTTTCTATTCAAGAGAGCCAGGGATGGGAGTAATACGGCATGCCGTTGTGTTTGTCAATGCTAGGAGACTCCGGAAAGCTGCAGGACGTCGACGACGTTTTGTAGATTTGCCAGCAGCACCGGATGGGTTGGGTAAAGAGGCGGACGGGGATGGCACACCCCAGGAGACGAAAGGTGAGCAGAGAGGCAAAGGACACAACAATGAAAGCAGAAGAGGGAGGACGGAGATGAAGTATTAATGGAGGAGACAGTTGATGATCCAAGACAGACGTTAAACGGAGAGACGGGTGGCGGCTCGTTACTCTGTGTTGGAGAAGTGTGTGTGGGACTTGTCCTATCTTTTCCCGGGGGGTGTTTTGAGTTTGTGCTGGACAGGGCGTCTGTCTGTGTTGTTCTGCATATTTTAATAAAAATAAAATGAAAGCTATGGCCTCAAGTATCTTGCTGTCTTTTTGTCCATCTGCCGCTGTTGTGACGGGGTAGGTGAAGTGGGTGGTGTATGATAACAAATCGATGGTAGTTCAAGAAAGGATTAGGTTTGGTGTTGGTGCAGGTCTGATGGCCCACGGAGGTTGTGCGACTTTAAAAAGTTAACAGGGCATCACTTGGGGTGCTGGTCTTTGCATGGCCGCGAGCTACAAGGTTGATGTTGAAGAAGGATGGGAAAAGTTAAAATAAGATAAAATAAAAAAAGAAGAAGAAGAAAAGAAGAAGAAGAAAAAGGAGCATTTAACAGTCCACCACATATTTTTACTTCATGGAATCCATTATTTAATGACAAAATTAGCTACGCTAGAAAGTGACTTTCGCTACGGATTCGCTACGGAAAGGTATAAGCTAAAGGTATTCGATATCAACATTAATACTTTTATTTAAATATAATTCAGCGCCTAGGAACTCATTTTCCCCCCTTCTTGGCTTTATATAAACAAACGCTTTACTTTAGTAAAAACATAGTTAAGTTGATAATAATTCGATTTAGTATTGAAAGCAGCCTTATTAAGTCTATTAAGTCTATAGTCGTCTGGTACCACAAGATCTATTATCTATCTATCTAACCTTGATACTGTGTAAGCCGTACAATGATCTATAATTTGCTTGTACCTTTTCTGAAAAGAGGTCACTTTTGGCTTAGATAATATCAACCCGCTTTTATAGGTCTCGTGGTGGACTGTTGAATGGTCCTCCCCCAAAAGTAAAAGTGAAAGGGTAAAAAAGTATGAGATATAAAATAGGATAATATCATATGCATGAAGACTGGGGGGGGGGGGGGGGGGTGCGCAAAGAAATGGCTTAGAGGGGGGTTCTTTTTGTCTTTTGTATTCCGAGGACGACAACGACGATGCCTACAATTTAATTCACTTGATCTGTTAGTAAAGCTGTTGAACTTTCCTTCTTCTGATACTATGTCGTATTTAATGCATTGCATGCATATGTCTGAGAGACAAAAAGTGAAATGTAAGGCAGCCGGCATCAGCGGGGGAGGGGCTTAGGGCTCAGCATCTTTACTGTAAATGCCTTGGAACATGCTGCAGTAATTTGTATATCACGCCGAAGACTCACCTGCACACGGTTGTAGAAGGCATTAAGAGATAAGGGTCATGTTTTTGCGTACTGCATGAGCGAGAATGATGCCGAGACTCGACCACACCATCACAGTCTATACTTCCAGGCCACCCAAAGATCACGGCATGCCCTTGATGGATTTCCCAAGTCGATATATCTAGCTACACAAGGTCTCCTCAACCCTGCTCTCCCTCTTCCCTCCACAGCCGTTGAGCTCAGAGGATCCCTCCGTGTGGCTTGGCCAGGCCATGCTTTTAACATCATCCCTGTTATACAACCCGAAGATCATCCAGACTGTGTTTATATTGGCCAGGTGGCAGAGTGGCACATAGTAAGAGAGAGTGCCGGAATGCCAGAATAAACAAGAGTCTCGAGTCTGATATAGTCTCGCAATGGAGTGTGCAAATTCTCCGCCAGGTTTTCAACACGCTGGCCTCAATCATGGTGTGTAACAGGAATGCTGCCCCATGCATAGACATATTGATCAGCGATCATCCCAAGGTCCTGAGAAGCCGACGTCGACCAGCAGAGGAGAATGGGAATGGCCACGGCCAGTTTAGATGCAGTGATGACAAGGAGCAAGACGGACGTGTTTCGTCTGTCGGAGGTCGGCAATGGCCAGGCGAACCTGACCACGACCTGCAAAGACAATTTGTTGGCGGCCTTGCTTGTCAGTTGCGTTGTGCGTCTTCCTGGTATGAAACCTGCAGTTGTACAGCCTCCCTGTGCTTCTTCGGACTTGGGCAGGTGTTATACATTAGCGAAGCTAGCTGACGATCGGGGGTTCAAGTGCCACGGCTTTATTTTCCTGGTGTTCTTTATTTTCCTAGCTTCCCTAGCTCTCACATTTTGAAGATTGCCCTGCACCGTTAGACGTTCGGATTGTTGACAGTAGTGCTTTTCGATATCCTGTTCTAGGTGTTTTTCTGCCTTCTGTTTCTCTTCCGCATCCCCACATAAAAGTACCATATTACAAGCTAGCCCAAGCAGCTACGACATAAATACCGTTGGGCATAAGCTCTGCTTGGTGGGCATGATGTGCATAATAACCAGGATGGTCAAGTCAAGATGGACATGATTTGCATCATAATCCTGGGTCTGATATACATGAGACGGGTTATGCTTTTGGGCCATCTCACCTGAGTTGATATCGCATTGAACTCGCCAATAGAATTCAAAGATATATGCTGTCCGATATCAAGGCCATTATAACCCATCCAAGAAAGAAAGCGCCTGTAAATCTGAGGATAGCATGCTAACCGAGAATGGGGTTACCACTAGAGTAAACATAGCATGACACAGAATGTGATGATAAAATAGGGCACGCAGGTTGTATTCGGATATACGCTGTAGCTTAGGAAGCAAGTGTGAACGATTAAGTGGAAAGTCTTTTTTTTCTTTTTTTCTTATCGAATATCCACAGCCTCTTAGACACGCGCCCCTTTGCAGTGGCGAGAGATGAGGAAAGGTGGATTGAACGGGCTGAAAATGAGAAACTGATAAATTCGCAAAACAAAACAAAACAATAAAAAGGCACGCGAACAGGCCGTTAGGATTTGGACCAGAAAATTGATTATTTGAAAATAAAAGAGAAAAAAAAAAATTTAAACGAGAAATATGGGTAAAAAAAAAAGGGGATAGGAGTAGACCAAGAAATAAAAGTACATTGTAAAGGCATGGGGAGGTTAGAAAGAAGAACACATATTAAAAGCATCTAACAGCAAAGTACGGAGTACAACGAGCGAATAACTGTCAAGACGAGACATAACAGGCTCAAAGACAGAGACACAACTAATAAGAGACCGCTAGACCTGACCCATTTGTAGATGACAGGACAGAAGTCTTGGATTGTGCAGCACTTGCAAAAGGACAAAAGAAAAACACTGAAGAGACAGACTTGTTAACAAGCGAAAAGGAAAGACAAAAAAGGGGGGACAAGGAGAGGAATCGGCCTGGGGAGACAATTTGACCACTTTGTAGTGGAGGGGTGTGTGTCAAAAGGCAGCAGAATGGAGGGCGGGTAATACTCGGTCGTATTGCGCTTGCAAGGACAGATTCCCGCGGGTGCAATTGGCTTGGGAGGTGGAACTAGAAGGAGAGACTCTTGAGAATACGTCAGTATTACGGTCTGCGAATACTATGGCCTCGTGTTATCAGCCAGCCATTCCATGTGTAGAGAGTCCAAACCATGAGTCCATGTTCAAATTGCGTGTATGCCCTGCTCCAACTCCCATATCAAGCTCCATGCCAGCTTTGGCCATACTCCATAATGGGCATGTGAGCCATATTTCTACACCGCACTCTGATATCGAATCCAAGACTGATTCAAAGACAGGGCTCACTTTGACGTCTGAAGTTCTCTAGCTTTGAGGTGCTGTACTCAGTACTGGACTAGGTCAAAGAAACGGACGCATGCCCGAAAAAGAGCCTCGTTGCAACGTTGGGTCCGTTGGCCGATGAGAGGACTTGAGATGGAAGTAAAACACCGAAAAGACATAGGGGTTGAGACGGCCTTGTTAGTGGCCCATTTCTTTTGCATCTCTGTGGTTGTAGAGCTAGCCCGGGAGACATGGAGCTTGCAGCTTGGAGCTTGGAGCTTCGGGCTTGGAGCTTGGAACTTGAAAAAGCCGATGCCTTGAAGGGCAAAAAAGACCAGCCTTTGGTTACAAATTGAGCTTGTAATCTTGCAACAGCAACAAGGCCACATTCGAGTAAAGAAGAGGAAGAAGAAGAAGAAGCAGAAGAAAAAGAAAAGAGAAAGAACAGAAAAAGGACCATCTCTTCTGCTGCTGACGGATGGCGTGTTGTGTCTCGGTGCTGCCTCTGTGGCAAACGGTGACGGTGCGGTCAAGAGGCGCCGGTGGCATCGGCAACAAGGAATTTGGGTGTGGATATGGTTGATGAAGACGAGGGATCACGATGACACCGCCATTCGATGAGATGGGAGAGGCAGTAGCAACATTTATTTTAGGGGCATGCATATTCAAAGTAAGAGGAAGGGGCATCTGGTCTGTGACCATCGCTCCTTCGAAACTTTTCAATAATAAACTCAAATAACTGGCAACGACGCGAGGGTACAGAGGTACATGACTTACATGTGTGACGATTCCTTTCCTGAAAGGTACATCCAAAGTACAAGCACAGCACAGCTTACGCGCGAGCGGCCACTAGGTGTCAGCGGCGCCGTCGGCTGACGAGCTGATTCTGGCCAGCTAGCAAGGAGCCGTTACATGTACTCCATTGCCATACATGCATGCACATACACGAGGTTCAGTGTATGCAAGGAAGACGCAGAAGACGCAGAAGGCGTAAGTGAAGTAAAGGAGAATGCGTTTTTTTTTTTTTTCGGTTTCTTAAAATCCATAAATATTGTTTGGGATTTTACTTTATGTATTCTCGGGGCACTGATGATAGTCGAGTGACAATCTCTGACGTGCTACAGACACACCTTCTTACTGTTTATTTTCCGCCATCCGTCCCACCTTCTAAAACTTCTGGACGGGCAGGCACTAGTTGCAAGTACACATGAGATGACTTTTACCTTTATCAACATATTTTTTATATATCAAATTGGAAAGAGCCAAATTTACAGTTTATGATTATTTCTATCTCCAGGAAGGTGCAATTCATACAGACCCTAAGCGGAAGGAGCTTTCAGCATTAACCCTACTCGTAGGCGCTCAAATCAAACGGGACAAACTCCATCTGTAGCAAGTGGCAGGTAGGCCTGCAGGTTCCTTCCTACCCGAGAAGACCGTCCCAAACCCCCCAACAGTTTGGTTCTGAGTGAGCATTCGGGGCGGTTGCCGACAATGCCAGCCATTCTACGAAGTACCCTCGGCGAAAGGACTGGTCGAGACAATGGGCAGTTGCAGCGTTACTTGTCTTTTGGAAAATAAAAAAGAACTTTTGCTTTATTAATTTATTTTATGGGGGGTTTCACACGTGGTTGCGCATATGTAGTGTTCTTTCATCTTGACGTGGCCTGGCTATACCGCTCCCTCCTCTTCGTCTTGACCACCCTCAATTGCTCTTTCCACAATCTTATTCAATCCCAGTCTGCAGTTGGAGCCTTCCACTAGTAGTTCTTGCTTTAAACCTTTTTTTGCTCCCTCTGCATCGTTCTTTCCCTGTCTCTTCTTTTTTTCCTTTTTTTTTTTTGGATTCTGTTGAGAAACTGTCTCCACAACTGCACTTCTGCTTGCATTGTCCACTTTGTAACTTTTGCTCGCGGTCGCGGAGCCTACGGAGCCTAGGGCTAATATATGCTGCAAGCATTCGGTATAAAATCCATATTTCGTTCAGTTGTTCAATTTTGTCCTTTCTCTGTCATTATGCGTGTACTGTTTCTTACTCCCCAATCGTCATGCCTTCCTCAATAGTCGAACCGGCCACAACTTAGCCGACGGCAACCCCGGTCGGGACTTTCCGCAGTTGCATGTCAAGTCTCGTGCAAATGAAAGGCGCATGCTAGCAAGCAAGCCTGACTACAGGCAGCAGTACAACGTCGTTTACGGCTTAAACGCACTTGCATCTCGATCACAGTCGTGTCTGATCGCAAACAACCATTATTATCAGCAAAGTATAACATTAGCCATATCCAGCGGCAGATTCTTCATTTTCTGATTTCGCTTGACCCTCTTTTGCCATGTGGCCGTATCCTTGCGCCCCTAGTCCTAGCCTGTCGGCCAGCTTCAGACAGATTAAACCACAGCGAGGCGCACTACTCCATATGCAAAATAGCATAGACGATCACCACTCCATTATATTGGTTCATTCGAGATTTCATTCCATCTCTTACTCGATTTTGGGGGGTTGTTAAATCTCTTGTTAATGGTACCCGGCCCTTCTGTCCATCGTTTCACGTCGTAGTAATATCAGACGAAGCAAAGACGCGGCGATCCAAGCGTCAGTGTTTTTTTTTTTTTTTTTTTTTCTCCTCTCTCTTTCTTTTCTTCTTCTTCTTCTTCTTCTTATTTTAGAGCATAGCCGATCACTTTGACAAGCTCATATCTCCTCATGACATGCCCCTTGGCTGGGATAACGGGCAATCCGTCTTTACTTGCCGTTTCCAACAGGCTTGTCTCCAATCCTAACCCATGTTTTCTTCTTCTTTCGTTTTCTTTCTTTTCGTGTACGTCCCAGAGCCTTTTTCCTCTTGTCAGTCCCCCCCCCCCCCCTTTCGTGTTACCTATGTGAAGCTGTCTATGTTTTATTTCTCTTGGTCGCCGTCTGAACTATTGTACGGATGCCAACCGTCTTGTAGACCATGTTCTGTTGAATACGTTAAAGAGGCTGTTAAAGTCATCGGCAAAGCGGTGATTACCGACAAAATAAAATTAAATAAAAATACATATCCGAGACATAGCATAGAAAGACCTCGCAGCTCAACAGATGCAATGCCAGCAAAGGCATATGGGACAGGCCAGACAGGCCCAGGACTTGTCTTGTCTCAGACGTGGCCTGGCCTTGCACACTACGACATCAACGGTGAATGCAACAAAAGACCGAAAGACCTAAGCAGCAGGCCGTCACTGGAGTACAATCTCCTGCGCTTTTGTGGAGTCAGGTAGGCCTCTTTTTTTTTTGACATTTCTTTTTGACATTTTGACGTTCCAGCTATTCCTTTATGTCTTGTACATCTCCTTTATTTTCGGCAACACAAATGACATATTGCTTTTCGTTTCTCTTTCAAGTACTCTACTGTCTCATGTACTATTTATTTCCATACAGACAGCTGATTGCTATACTTGCCTCTTAGGCTTCTGAATTCCCCGAAATAGTGTATCAGAATAGACCGTTTTGCTTGCTACATTTTCCTGCCAGAAAATCCATAACCAACGCACCCCAATATAAGCAATAGGCTGGTCACCCTCGCCCCTTCATCTCCTCGCATTTCATCACCTCATCTACTGTTATCTCTCATATCATTTCCATCCTCTTTACTTCGTGTTTTTTTTTTTTTTTTTTTTTTTGGCGTCAGAAGGTCTTGGCTGGAACACCGCGGCTGACATCAAAGACGGAATAAAGACAGGGACACTGAATCAACGAGATGCGAACAAGTCCATCCTACAAGCGTTCTTGTGATTAACATATACTCACCACCAAAACACAGCGTCTGCCTTAGTATCTTACCTGCCCATAGGAGAACTGTATTACGTTCTACCAAAGTTGCAATTTGGCGACTTGGGCTTTTGCAATCTCGTATGACCTTGTCTTTTGATACTGGGTTTCCACCCATCCTCCTTGCAGTTGCTTACTTCTGCACTGCCATGTGCTTCATTGCGTTAGCTTCTTTTAGGATTCATAAGTGTATCAATCAAAGTCCCATTTTACCTCATAATTATTGGTAGAGACCTAGCTTTACACCCCGGAGAGACACATATACTCCGTAATAATTGCAAACTAAAATCTAAAGTCAGCTCAAGTTCTCTTTCTAGTTTTCTCTCCTTTCCTCCTATCCTCCTATCCTCCTATCTTCCTATCTTCCTATCCCCCTTTCTCCCTTTCTTCCTTTCTTCCCTGTCTCCTTACTTTTTTTCAATGGTTAAACCCAACAAAAACTCACATCTGTCTTTTACTACATAGCAAGCAAATCAATGTCCAGTCTCCTTGTTAGCACACCTTTAGATAACTTACAAAATGTTCATATACATAATGCCAAGAAAGCCGGATGTGGTGGAAACTGTGACAAGCTAATCGATAGGATGCATAGGAGACGATAATCATAACGGGCTTCTTTGGGAGAAGTGATCATCAGATGTGTAGACTATTAGAGATGTAATTAAGGCAATTGAATAAAGTGACAAGGTTGGTCTGGTGCCAAGATTAGACGCATGATATTAAACTTTGATTCTTCAACTGCCTCAACATACTTCTTTCAAGTAAATCATAGCAGAGACCAGCTCAACATTTTCAGAGCCCTATCACATGCAAAACAACCACACAATCATGCAGTTGAACTCCATAGTGTCCGAACGACATTTTCCAGGGCTACCTCTGTCTTATCACCTTGAAATTTTACTACTTCTCTGGAACATACTTGCAACAAAATTGCATTGATATGTCCATTGTTTTTATTCACACAGCAATTCCGACAATATTTCCAGCCCGAGCAACGTCGTGGAGATATAATTATAGTTGCAATTGTTTTGTCGGTGTCGGGCCTGGGCCTTTTATGGATCTAAATGCAATGCAATGGGCATTGACACGGTAAAAAGGGCGACTGCATCGTTCGTATCTTGCGTTCTCGTTTGCGCTATTGCGCTTTTGCCATTTTCTTTCTTGCTTGCCATACCGCTGCACACATATAAGACCTCTATTAAGAAGACAAGGTCTAATGGACAGGGGGGTCGGCACACTACCGTATTGTTGTACTTGCGAGTAGTTGTCGTAACAGTCGTTGTAATCGTTGCGGTCGTTGCAGATGTCAATGCCGTCAGTTGCTTGCGTCAGTGCGGAGTAGCATATACTATATCATATGCCACATATTACCATAACACCATAGTAATACCACCTTATCAGTCTACTGTATATTCTACTATACCTATTCAATCGACACACCGGCACATCTCATACGCTTCCGTATCGCCATCTTTTCATGCGTGCAGATCATGAGGTCAAAGTAGCTGCACGAGCAACCAGGCGTTGTAGGTTTCGGGTTTGTCTGGAGCTTTGAATACCGAGTTATTCAGCATTTTTGGTGGTTAATCACTGTACTAATTCAGTCTAATATATTTGATCTACTATTCTCTCATCTGAACGTCTCGGATTCGGGATCGCTATTGCTAGCCAGTCCTGTGGTTGAACACAGCGCCTACACATCTCTACGAGTAGATGCAACCCGATCTAGATCTTACATACTTTATACGAGTTATTTGGAAGCGAGCTATGCATTATCAATTGGTATATAGACGCTAATTGGGTTTGGCACCACACTGTATTTCGCGCCGTTATGCGTGCACGCCTGCACCCTGTCACGCCTACTTCACCACAACGGACTCCGCTCACAAGTGCGGCCTGCCACGTTTTGCCCACCCTCTCCCATCCTCTAGTTTCTGTTAACGTGCCGTCCATCCACGTATATCTCGTATCATGCTAGTTGGTAATATATACTCAGCATTACTGAGATACCTCCAACCCATTCCGCCCGAAGAACAGACAAGGCATCAATGACAGTATTAAAATGCAACAGCTCGAATTGCCTTTAATGTGCTATAAATGCTACATTCGCAAGTCCAAGGTTGATTTGCTTTATTAATACTCTGATTGATCTGAACCTTGTCTCTCATCTTTCCATCCGAAATTACAGGAATGGCGATCACTTACCGAATAGCACGAGTAATAACAACCGTAGTAGTATGTGACAGACGCATTATTGAAACCTGGGGGGTGTAGGCTTCTCCCGTGTGTTGCTTTTCTTATTCATTTGCAATGCCATTCACTTTGAGTTGGGGTTTTAGGACCTTTCCTTCCATCCTGGTCCATCAATTTTCTCCTCTTTTTTTTTTCTTTGTTTTTTTTCTCTTCTTCTTTTTTCTTCCTTCATTATTCTTCTTCTTCTTTCTCCTTTTTGTAGTTAAGCCCCTTTAGCATTCTACATCCGCAACGCTTTTTATTTTCTTCTCGTATAGAATTCACTTATCCTTCAGCGTCTTCAACTACGTAGTGCCAGATGATATGTGCGAACATAACCGCTCTTTGCTCTTTGTTTTGACAAATTTCTACATCTGCCACGCAATGTGCTCACGATATTCACAGAGTAGTGTCGGCTCGTACAAACTCCGTCTAAACCACTCTAACCCAATTCTAAATTGCAGGTCGCCCATGTGGAGGACTCCATTTTTTATGTCAGTGGCCGCCTTGTCAAGGATGGAGATCTCTGTTCTTTCACTAGTAAGTGCAGTATTTTCAGACTTCTCACAGCTTGGAGGAGGCTTTGGGAACCGGGTTTTACGGATATTACCAGACACTTTGATTCTGGGTATTAGCTAGAATAAATTTGAAATTTCCATCTACTATTTCTAGAAGAAGCATAGAATCAGACTACTAGCGGCTTGAAACCGACGGCGTCAAGCTACTGTCAAGGACATGGAGGCCACTCTAGACATCTGTCTACCCGCTCTTTCTCCATCCACTTTGTGCCCCCTTCTACGGCACATTTGCGCCGGAGACACTCCCTAGAGTTTTTGTCCAATCCGAGGTTCTAATCAATTCCCACTGTTTTATATCTAGTTTCTTGTAGCGGATCCGAACCTTTTCCTTGGGGAGAAATTGCCTCTTGTCCTCTTCCACTGTCTACTTCATATGTTAAGAATGACCCTGGAATACTCCATCGTGCCCTTGCAAAACCCCTACCACTTTTGACAGACCCTCTCACTAATGCTGTATATTGTCGGGCAAAGGCCCGGATAGCTGCTCTTTATCGGTTGTTAGCCGCAACTAAGTGCGATGTAATTGACGAACCCACCCCTATTTAAGTATCATGTTAGCAAACCGTAACTCATGTTCTCACCAGGCGAGGATTGATTTTGATGGGATTGAAAAGAGCCCGAATACTCGCAAAAGGCTTCATAGTTCTATATAGATCCTCCTTCACAGCCCACGAAGCCAAGAGCATTCCATAAGTGTTTATGGTTCGCCTAGAAACAAATACCTAGAGCTGCAGTGCCAACCAGCTTGGCATTTGACTGCGTGCAGGAACGACGTATTGCACAATGCACAGTATATTCATGAGCTCCTATATATTACATATTCATACTCCATACAAGGTCCGTTCTGGATACACGCCATACAAATAAAGCACACTGCCTGAATGGCGCTTGCGCTAAGAAAAGGCCGCTTCTTTGCCGCCGGCATCCCCTTCCCTTACCATTTGCCATGTGTCTTGGGTTTTGGGTTTTGTCTATTGCCTATTTCCATCAGAGGAAAACGAATGGGCAGACAAAGGAGCGAGGACGTACTAGGACGGCCAAGAAGATACAGTGTGTATGTTAAGATTGAGCCATACTGCCCTTCTCTTTCCCGTCACCCCGTGAAAACGTCCGTCTTTATCCCGGCGTACATGGGTGCGCGAAAATTGCCATGCGTGTATGAGCAAGTTTGCTAAACCGAAATCCTGAACAGAAGAACGAGCGGCTCCAGATCGTCGGTGGGGCCTTAGGCAAAACGGTTAACATTCAAAATAGACAGGGAGACAAGTGACAGGATTTGTGCGAGCGTGCATGGTTAATTACACCAGTCCGATTTGAAGATACAACCAAGATCAGAAAATGAACAGGAAGATCCCCGCCAAACCCCAAATGGAAAGGGCCTGACGGAGAGTGACGGGGACTTTGAGAATGCCGAAGAGCATTGTTTACTGAGTAGCAAGATAGCCAGACCTAGCTGTGCGAGCCGAGGCTGTTTTCTTTTTCTTCTTATTTTTTTTTTTTTGTTTGTTTGTTTGGATGGTTAGTATATTGACATTGTGGATAAACTAGGATAAAGTTGTTATTTTGCAATTGTACATTCCGAAATCTCAATACCTTATTAAAGCATCATCATCATCAACAACAAATACCTCTATCAAGTACAATCCAGATCTTCAATAAATACACTGTAAATAAGCAAATTTTCCGCAAATTTTCCGGTAGATAGTGGCCGATTTATTTTCCGCAAAAAATAGCGCACGAGGAAAATAAATAAGCATCCGACACGATGAAGGCAGATACAATGTCTCCGATAAGTATGGTCATGCAATAGAGGCACCAGACGTTTATTTAGACAAAATACAGCAAGCTAATGAGCTGGGCTGGCAGGCCATCTTCGCCATGTCACTATGGCCACGCCAGCCCCAATTTGCGACCATGTGCCATGCTGTGTAGTGCGTTCAGCTCTCAACGATGTGGCAGAGGCGTATGCTATCAGTTGTAACCAAGGCACTATGTGAGTTATGGTGGTGGCACAACACCGTTAGACTTTGTTTAATCAATCGAAAGCGAAGGTAATTTATCTAAACAAGTTAAGTAGAGAATCGGGCTTTTGCCCGTCAACGATTATCATTGCCTTATTTGACCAACAGTGCACTGCTTGTTATCTGGGGCGGGGGATCATTAAATGTGAATGAGGTTACAAGGTTGTAAGACACTTCAGTTTCAAATTGTCTATAATCCGCATTTTCTCCCGCCCACCTTTTCAGTTGGCCTTTTACATATTGAGTTTCTTCGGATGTCTACAAAGACAAAAGGAGGAAGCAGGGTTAAAAAAAAAAAAAAAAAAACAGCAAGCATCTCACGGACGCCTATTCACGTAACTCAATACTCTATCTAATATATCGTGCATGCATAGTTGTACAACATCGGCACTGAACCGAGCCCGAGTACAACAATAGATAGCTTCATTGCTCGCATAAGTAGCTACAGTCTGCGGCATATACTTGGAGTGTGTTGGCCTAAATCTCAATTCAATGTACACGAATACATAATGAAGATTGTATACAGGTATATGATATGTACATTGACCTGAAATTTGTGCCCTCTTTTGGTAATCTATGCGAACAGAATTGCGTCTTGGATATCGTCGATATATCAGTCGTCTGTAAATATAGTCCATGGGAAACTGATGCTAATGTGCATGACTATTACCACTCTTATTCCATATTATCTCCATTTTACTTCCTAGCTTAGTCGCACTGGGGAAGGCGATACTACATGAGTAAGTTCTTAGTAGAATATCGAGTAGACAAATAAGTAAATACCCTAGAAAAATGGAACAAGGTAAAGGGCAGAGATCAAAAGCGGGATCAGAGGATGAAACGGTACGACGATGAGACGGTTCAACGTCTGATCCAAATCGCTGGTACCAGACTGTCGGGTGTTTTGAATTGGTGTTACTTTGGCATTGCTCTGTTTATTTTTTCTCTTCTTTTCTTCACGCCGTGAAAAGTCGAGTGCATAGAGTTCGTACTGGTTTCGAGACTGGATTGCTTTACGTGTATCAACCTATCCATCCCCAAGAGACCTACTCCTCTACTCGTATATGAGGGACTTATGGTAACATCAGGCCATTGTCGCAGTTGTGTTAATGGGTCACCACTTTGTGCATGGGATATTATAGCCACAGAATTTATTTTATGCTTTCCTTGTTGTTTGATTATCAAAGCTTCTACTAGTATTGCTTTGGGATTTTTTTTTTTTTTTTTATTTATTTTTATTTTTTTGTTATTGTCTGCCATCACTAAAATATTCTGATGGAAGACGAGTCATTGGCCAGCACTGACTCGCGGTGTACTGTGGTGAACAAGCTGCATTTGAACTATTCCTATGGGGTGCAATGCACACTACCCCGTGGTTACGGATGTGTATTACTCCTGTGCTGTTACCTTTATCCATTAGGCTACAGTTTTCTTGGAAGGATAATATACTTCCGGCCTGCAAAACCCCGCCAGACCGAGGTGCTGAAGGACAGTATATATTTAGTTTCATTTTTATTATATCTACTAATAGTATTGCTATTCTTCTTCCCTGCAACTTCACCATCGCATTCGGGGGACTGCGTCGGACCTTTGCTTGTGACAGACGTAAGATATTTTATTGTCAAGTAGAGTAAGGGAGTTGACGATGCAGAGCTCTGCCTCTTATAACGAGCTGGCGTTGGAAATTAACATCCCCTTCTTTATAGTGCGATATTATTTTACCCAGTAGCATATGGGCGGCCGGTTAAATAGCCCAGACCCCCAGAGATTCAACATACCGGACCTGCCAAGGGTTGTTGGCGTGCACCTCGTATTATTAGTTCGGATGGTGAAGAATATCCGATCACTTCATGATATCTTACGCTATGCAAATAGCAAGCAAGCCATATCTGGACGCCACCCTCGCTTGCTAGCTGCGACTCTACACCCACAGACAAGTTTCACATGGACCTTGGTCCCGGACTATGCCGGCTTCCCGACAGTTCTCGAAGACGGGCGGACAGGGTAAACTGGAGACTGATGAAACTAGAGTATCACGTCTTTGGAGTATACTCTGCGAGGACTAGGGCAATACAGAATTGAAAGGAGTGAAGTTTATTCGGATCGGAGAGTCTAGGACAAGAGGAGAGACATAGAAAAGCCATAGGGCACGAAGATGAACGAAATACGACTTTCGACATCGACAATGGAGAAAACGGAAAGCTTTGTCACAAAGCTACACACGTTTCAAAAATACAATTGCTTGGGGCACAGACATGACATGGATCAGAGTTCTAGGTCCTGAGTCACCATCCAATACCGCAAAAACACACAACAGGAACGAATAACATCTTTTAGTCGCCGCTTCGCTCATATTTCTCTGTTGACCTACCTCATTTGTTCTGCCTGCTTTGCCCATCTCTAACAAAATTTCCACGCCATTGGCCCTCTCTTCATTTTATTTTTATTTTTAGTTTAATCTAATTTAAACTACTCCGTAGCTTCATGTTGTGCAAGTGAAGAGGTCAAAGGAGACGGGAAGAAGGCTGGCAGGGATCTACTTCGTAGGTCGGTGGATGTTGTAGAAGTGGCATGGACCACCAGTTCCAACTTGCGGGTGCCATGGTGCACGTTCCCTTGCCGGTTCGTATTTAACCGCTCTCACTAAATACCGGAAACTCTGTAGCCAGCTGTTGACAAGGCCACAAGACTCCAAGAGAGCGCCTTTACAAATTCGATCCAGCTCATACATTGGACAAAGCTTTCAAGCCATGGTGAGATGCCAGAAAGATAACCAGTCTCGCATCTTCCATCACCACCTCTCACCATCAAAGCACAGAAACATGCAATACATAAGACACATGTGCAAGCCTCTAATTTCAGTCCAATGCAAGGTCGGAGAACACGCTCAACATGCAATAGCTTGCCCCCTCCTCCTTAAGCGTTGGTCACATTCCATGGGTCCCCTGGGCTGTCCACAAACCCCTTCGTCATTATGAGTGCATGATCTGTTTCTTATTTTCTCGCCTGTCTCTTCTCTTTGATCGTTTTCTCTTATTCTCTGACTTTTTTATTTCTTCTTGGTATCATCTTGTTCTTGAATGCTTCATCTCACCTCTACTTGCAATCTCTAATGTCTGTACCCATTTTATTGTCGCTTTCGCCTTTTTCCATTCGCATTCTGATTTCTGGCAGCCCTTCATACGGTCTGATTACCTCAGTCCGTATAGAGTATGTATTTCCACATGCGTTTATTTGTAGAAATATAGTCGGCGTCGAGTTGACGACTTTCGTAAAAATACCACGTGGCTTTCAATGCTGAGTACTCTGAGAAAAGAAGTCGAATGTGTCAAGCTGGAACTGTGCTGTAGCATATGCCACCACTGTGAAAACCTTTATTTTGGGTATCTGTCTTGAGATGCTAAACTGTCTTGGAAGAATGATGTATCATATTGCAGAACCAGAGCTAGAGACTGTACATAAACAGTACTAGTGCACAGAACGCTTCATCTCTGCATGGTAGCAGACACCAGGGACAAGAAAGGGACAGAAAGTTCCCGGGCAGCTTTCAAATTGTCCGTACTAATGTCCGTTCCAAAATGTCCGATCCTAGATTGAGCGATTGAGATGGAATAAAGTTGTATTATTAGATGTAAGATCTACGGAGCAATAAAAGTTGGACAAAACACGAACATGTCAAAACAAATAGGTGATAGCCGAAGAAGGGACGGACAACAGACAAGAGAAGCAATATGAAAATGAAATATCTTACCTCCACCCATCGTCCTCATCCCATCCTCTCCGTTATCCTCTCTGTTATCCTCTCACCCCGTCGTCTAGCTCCAGCAATCTTTTTAGTGAAACGTAGAGTGCCAACAGGCTGGTAAAATGGAGACGACGGTGCTTGTGGATGGGTTCGTTTGCCTTATGTCCCCTTTCTCATGTATATTAAACAAAGTAGATATACAGGTAGGGTGATATTGGCAGGGGCCCTGACGCCATATCTGTACAGAGTACGAAGTAGGAATGCGGGCAAGGTTTCAAGTAATGCCGTTCTAGCTCATTTTGGTGTTCTCTGATACCTGGACTCTACACACTCCTACTCACTGGATCGTATCGGTTGTTCTCCGCGTGAACTCTCGGTCTAGCATACTGTCTGTTCAAGCTTGCAAACGAACAGCGTATTTATGAATGCAAAGTTCAAGTCGTTGTGCACTTTGTAGCAAGTTAGGATTGTGTGGCAGCACTCCCGAGGTACTGGTAGACGTCAAAGCGTTCTTGGTCCTGGGCCTTGTTTGCTGGCTCGCCACGAGACAAAGAGTAATTATATTTCGGCAAGACGAAGTAGCCAAACTGTTTGAAGCCGCCGCGGAGTTTCGATTTGATCAGCCGTTCATAAATTTATGCGCTTGTATGGAGTACAATTGCATGCATATGTAAATGTTGGAGCGTATTGCCAAATTTGTGGCTCGCAAAGGCGGCATAGTCACCCTATGAGTATTGGTTAATCATTTATTGACGGTGTCATAGCCGATTTGCCGGCCGACGCCTGTGCGGCAAGTTTTCTACGAGCTGCAATACCGGAATTTGGATGGATAGGGTAATATGGCCAGGCCATCCGCGCTTCGATATGGATACAGTGCGGGTAGCCATGCGGCCTGCTTGGATCTAGGATATCTTAACCAGCGACTAAAGACGAGAGACTAGCTAAAATATGCCTAGAAGGTAGCAGATAGTTACAGTAGCCACGCCCACAGACCAGCGCACGTTCACTATATAACAAGGTGCACACGGCATGGCCGAAACCGTCGGTCGATCTATGGAGAAACGAGGTGCGTGCTGTTCATGTCGTTTGCCGTTTTGTTAAAATATTCAAACATCCAATACTTGACCAACTATACATGAGACATTTACTTTGATGCTGTTCGAAAAGACAAACAACGAGAAGAGCAATAATCGGGCGTGCTGTCAAGTCAGAGTCGGATAGTTTAGTTGCACTACGGGATATATCATGCTTTTCTGCACTCCATTCCCTCTAGTAGGCGATGCAATGTTTGGAACAACGACAAGACTTGAAAATAAAAGAGCTTGCAGGCGCAGTTGCAACGAACCACTAATGAATGCAACATGCAATGTCTGGGGCGTACATAGTTGCTGAGGATTAATGCAATCCTAAAGTACATGGACATCAGGATGGACAAAAGAAGCAATACCACCGACGGGCGTATATATCCCGTATGGTCATGAAGTCGAAGAGCAAAGAGCCCAAGATTTATGAGACGAAGAGCCTATTGGGAACTTACTGGCTGAACGATAGGTAAGCAGGGAAGAGGTTATAGAGAGCAATGGGGGGTGGGAGGGGAGAGAAAGAAGAGAAAAGGGGAGTGAGCGGGACCAATTCCGAATTAAGACGATCAGACCGAGAGCGAGCCCAGTTCCAAGTTCTGGGGTAAGCGTAGTGTGCCTGAGTAAGAGGAGAATGGTTCTTACTAGGGATGTTTCGAGATGCGCTATTATCAAGATGCAGACATGTCCAAGCTTTGAGAAGAAGACACAAGTTCATACTCGGTACAGTGGCGATGTATAATATCTGGATGTAGAATCAAAAGACATGCTTGGAACTAGCACCGGGGTATCTCTCTCCGGGTGACATCATGTCGTATATGCAGTATCAATGTCATGTGGGTAGTATTTCGACATTGCCGACTTGAATTTATCAATCTGACAGGGTGATAGCCTGATAGGCAGGGTGTGTACTAATATATTTAGCAGGAGCAGCCTAGCTATAGAAGAGAACGTATACGTTACACATTGCAAAGCAACAAGACATATAGAGCAATATAGAATGCGCTGAACGTCCAACGTAGATATAGCTATGGATATAGAAGTGGCTATCAGAGACGAGACGAGCAGAATACAACTTGAACAACTCGAACGACGCGAAAAACGGCGAAGATAGACAGGGAAAGCGGAGCACCCCTGAGCCGTCGACTACGGTGTTCCGTCTAGAATACCCAGATTGGCAACTAGCAGGCTCGATGCGACACTGTTTGCTCAGGTGACGATCTTCTTCTTTACGGATGATCTTGATGCGGTGAGTAATACCAAAAGACGCGCAAGGCTGCAGTCAGTCAGCCTGCTTGATTGCAAATGCAGCGGCTATTGCTCTCGGTCCTATATACCACGGAGTCTTACCACTTTACTGCAAACGGAGAAGTAATATCAAGGCAATGATACCAGTAATTCAGATTGCAGATGGCAGGCAGATGGCAGATGGCACGGGCTTGGAGATGGCAGACATGGGTTGAATATATATCGGATGACAGCAATGACGCGTAGCCACAGCACAAGCCATGCTAGGTCATTATATTGGCCGTGTAGCTATTGCCATATACGCCATGGACGTTAGTAAGATGTGGACGACTAGAGCTATGGAGTAGAGGATACGCATTTGCAGCAGACCAGTAGGTGATACAATCACTCGGGTTGGGCACGCCTTCACCGAATGCCGTAGTAGCGTCTATTCCAGTAAATTATATGCAGACTATCGACAGAGCTGACCGGTTGTATTCATGATAATCAGTAACTTATAGTATCGTAGTGGCCAACATCCCGGCGTATATACTCCGTAAGTACTGGGCTGTCAAAGTCACATGCTATACCTTGGGGAACTGCGAGCAGATAGAGTAATACGCATTCGAGTACCGGCGGCGGTCAGCAACGATATCTTACAGAAACGACGACCTTGCAATAACAGTAGTGACTACCTGTAGACGCTGGGTCCTTGACTCAGGGGGAGTGGATGGCACTGGCTCTGTCGAAAAAAAAAAAATGTCCGAGACTGGCTGTCATGAAGTGATCTTCAAAATCAATACAAGTGACTAGAGTTGTTTTCATTTCGCACTAGGGTATGTCTTGATGATAGACACGAAACCTGAATGTACCCATCTGTCTAGTCCACAGTCACTTTGCCTCAAGACAGTTGGTGCTGCCATCTTCTCTGTTGGCATGCATCAGACTTGCTGCCTTTCTACGTTACGACACCGAATAACGAGTGAGAGACATCGAGACAAAGAAACAGAGGTTCAACATCTGTGACTACTCAAATGCTTACAAGGGGAATGGATCTCGGTCATACCTCGTGACCCAGTTTATGCAGATTAAGCGAGGGTGTGGACAGAACGAGACACTTCAAAACCCATTAGCTACGAGGTGTCTGTCTCCAAGGGTGACGAACTAGCAATATGTATTAATGGGCATGAAATCGGGACAGCGGCTGGGAAGACGGAACACGCTCGAACAATGCAGAAGCACCGAGCAATGACAGAAGTATATGCAGGTAATTACTATACTTGTGTCCGTCCGGGGAGCAATTTGATATAAAAAGTACTAACTAGTAAGACGGTCAAAAAACCCGTTGGACTCCCCCTGAGGCCGTCAGGCAACATGTTGATGGACGATGATAGATTGTGGCATATAATGTATATGAAGGGGTTAGCTATGCCTGTCGAGAGGAATAGTCTTCAAGGAGATAATGAACGCTCGCAACAGCGCATGTGGACCTGTAGTCGTACATTGCCGGTTACAAGCAGCGAGCGGGTGTACTATGTACTATGACCACACCAGAACGTGCCTCTGTCTTCAAATTAGCTGCAGTGTGGATGGCGTATGGTGTGTGCGTCCGTATAGACATACAAAGTATGAGAGTACAATCTTTGAGTTTATGTAGGCGTGTGAACCAAGCGTGTGCTTTGGACTTACTTGGATGTTGTGAACAGAGTCAGCTTGTACTTCCACCAACAGGCTAGCATAGCCGCTATGTGCTGGAAAGTGGCAGTAGGATGGGGTGAGAAAGAGCACAGTCGATAGATAGGATAGACGACGCGAAGCACGCGAGGGATAGGGGGGTGGGTGGCTGGCTGGTAAGCGTCCTAGTAGCACCCCATAAGCACATACCCGATGTGCACAACAGAAGATGGGAAAGTTCCGTGTGCTTCGTAGAGGGAGACTCGGCGTCGGTTGTGTATGCCTGTCTCCCTGTCTGCCTGTCTGCCTGTCTGCCTGTCTCCCTGTCTCCTATTTTATCTGGCTCTATCGTCCCCGTATTAATATCGGCTACACTGCCATGAACAGTTCTCCATCTTTCAGTCCCGTGTCTGGCCTGTTCCGGGGCATAGTAGAGTGCTGGCTCCGTGTCAAAGACGGCTGAAAGAAGCCCAAGGGGACGCAGTATAAACACACAATACAACAGGCTGTTGTAGAATTTATAGCATATCTGCCATCCGATGCTATAATGGACAATGTCTCAAGTAAATATACAGAATATGCAGAATACTGACCAGCATAGCAAAGAAGCTTAAAGGCTTCAATCAGCAATGCCCGGCGAAGAGAAAAGAAAAGGGTCGAGGCGAGCAAAAAAGTCGAGAGAGACAAGTATAGTACGCGCAAGAGTTGGATAGCCCAGAACAACTTGGTATTACTCCTCAGCATCCCTGTGACCACCTAGGTTGACCCGATGCTACACGCTCATGTCGCTTATGGGAGGATATGTGCGACCAGGACACCGACACAAGCACACCAGCACCAGCACACCAATACAACATCAAAACTACAACACTAAACATATCACACATAAATCATCAAGTACAAGACACCGCACGCCACGACACCTAGGTGTGCCACGCCGGTTTAAACGAAACTGTAGAGATGCAACAGGTCACAAAGAAGTTGGCAGAATATCAGAGACAGATTGACAAATGGAGATATGAAGTCAAGAAGACAGAAGAAAGCAGCACACTGATAGCAGGCTGAAACAATAACCGAGAAAAACAGTATCAGAAAATCAAACTCAGATAAAAAGATAAAACAAAGTTGAATGAGATGCCTTGTGTGGAACAAAGAATAAGATTGCAGCCGAGAAGGTGGGTGAAGGTCTTTGCGATGAAGAAATGCGGCCCAAGACAGAAAGCAAAGACAATCGATTAAACAGATCAACCAGGTCCATGATGGCCAGACATGGCATATCAAATGGTATAAACCAAATAAACTAGGCGAGGCTGCTGCTGAAACGGATACAAAGACCAACTACAGGCGACTCTCAACAACAGGGTGCTGGCTTGCACCGGGGAACTGCACGTTGGGCCATATGCACTGGATGGCCTCCCAGATGTGACTATCTCGTTAGCAGGTGGACGTGATGCAGTTTAGTATGGTATAGATGACAGTTTGATAGCATACCTGACGTGAATAATCTCGAGACCATCCTTGACTTCCTGTGGCAGGTCCTTGATGTCCTTGCGGTTTTGTGCCGGCAGCAGAACGGTCTTGACACCGGCACGAAGAGCGCCAATCAGCTTTTCCTTGATACCGCCGACGGCAGTTATGCGACCACGGAGTGTCATTTCGCCCTGAATAGTCAATATGCTGAAATAGAAAAGAGGGTAATAAGAACAGACAATGAATCAACTTACGGTCATCGCTAGGCTTGGAGGAACAGCCCGGCCAGAAAAGAGGGAAATCAGGGCGATCGCCTGGGCTGCACCACTGCTGGGGCCGTCCTTGGGAATAGCACCGGACGGGCAGTGCACGTGGATGTTGCGGTTCCGAAGAATGTCCTCGACAGGATCCTGCGTCAGGCCCAGCTCAAACGCGTGCGCCTTGACCCACGACAGGGCCACCTCGACGCTCTCCTTGAGCACGTCACCCAGCTTGCCCGTCAGCTGCACACGGCCACTACCCGGCATATCAGCCACTTCGATAAAGAGGATGCTGCCGTTGCCGCCAGAGCTGTAGGCAACCAGGCCTGTGACCAGGCCTGGTCGGCTGTCCGTCTCGGCAATCTCCTCTTCAAACTTCTCGATGCCCAGGATACCCTCGAGGTCGTCTACCGTGAGTTGCGCCTGGTACGTATCCAGCTTACCACTGTCCTTTGCCTCGGCGTACTCGACCGCCTTGGCTCGACAAACCGACCCAAGTTCGCGCTCCAGGTTGCGCACGCCGGCCTCGCGCGTGTACGAGTCAATTATCTTGCTGATGACGTCTTCGCCGAGGCCGATCTGCTCGGGCTTGAGTCCGTTGACGCGGATCTGCTTGGGCACCAGGTACTGCATGGCAATGTGCTTCTTCTCCATAGTCGTGTAGCCAGGCAGGTGGATCATCTCCATACGGTCCAAAAGGGGCGCCGGAATTGTGTCTAGGCTGTTGGCCGTAGCAATAAACAACACGCGGCTCAGGTCGTAGGGGATCGATAGATAGTGGTCCACAAACGAGCTGTTCTGTTCCGGGTCCAGCACCTCGAGCATGGCAGCAGATGGGTCGCCGTGGTAGCTGGACGTGCCGATCTTGTCAATCTCATCGAGCAGAATGACCGGGTTGGACACGCCTGCCTTGCGCAGCCCCTGGATGATCAGGCCGGGCATCGCTGCCACATATGTCCGACGGTGACCTCGAATCTCAGACTCGTCCCTGACACCGCCGAGCGAAATCCGATGGAACTTGCGGCCCAAGGATGCTGCCACGGAGCGCGCAAGGCTTGTCTTGCCAACACCCGGCGGTCCGACCAAAAGCAAAATGGGTGACTTGTCAGCCATCCTCTGCTGACGCAGCCCCTTGAGAGCATCCTTGGCGGCCTTGATATTATGCTGTGCAACAACACCGTCAGTGGGTGCCTCGGCCTCTGACTTGGCAGCCTCAAGTGTGTTTTGGGCACCCTGGATGCGAACGTCGACCTCCTCGTTAACCGACTGCTTGAGACGCAGGACTGCAAGATACTCAAGGAGTCGCTTCTTGACCTTTTCCAGGCCGTAGTGGTCGCCATCGAGCTGTGCTCTCGCCTTTGCAAGAGTGCCAGGGCCGAGCCGGTCGTCGGTGGCTTTGGACCATGGCACATCAGCAATAGTCTCGAGGTAGCTGCGGATGACACTGTATTCGGCCTGTGCCGGAACCGTCTTGCGTAGGCGCTTCAGCTCCCGCTCTGCAACCTTGGCTGCCTCGGGCGGCAGCTGGGCTTCTTCCAGCTTCTTCTGCAGCTCATCAGCCTCATCCGGCTCTTGACCATCCTGGGACGGCTGGCGGAAGCCGGCGCCTGGTGCGAACATGCCATTACCAGGGCCATTGTTACCGAAGCCAGGTCCGGAAATGAGCACATTAAAAGGTGTACCGCTGCTGGGCTTGATCATACTCCTCTTTGAGCCGTTTGAGTTGTTCTCAGTGCCGTCTTCGCCGTCGATGGAAACGGTCGTAATCTTGACATTGTTTCGCAAGGTGCCGACCTGGCGGTCAAGCAGCTGAATCACCTTTGTGACGCGCGCCTTGACGTCAAAGAGGGCCAAAACCTGCAGCTTATCTTCGTAGGAGGCAGTCACAATGTTCACCATAAAGTCGGCCAGGATGCCGGCCTCGCTGATCGACTTGCTCAGAATATAAGCGTCGAGACGACGGGCCAAGTGCGGCGTAAAGCGGGCATGTGGGCGGTCGGGTGCAATAAACGAGGCCACGCGCAAAACCTGCGTGAGCTCGCGCGAGGCAGTCTTGAGCTTTTGCAGAAGCGAAATGAGCTCCGTGTCGTGGAAGTCGATCTTGTCCGGGCGCAAAGTAGCCTTGCACTCGTAGTTGAGATTGTTCTGGGTAATATCGGTGACCACCACGCGTGCCTGGCCCTCGACGTGCAGTGTGAATTCACCCTCACCACGGCCCTCAATTCTTACAATCTTAGCCACGACACCGCAGTTGTAGAAATCGTCCTTTGTGGACTTGCCGACCTGGAACTCGGGAGCGTTACCAAGGTCCGTCGTAAGGCCCTGGGTATTAGGGCCGCTGTTCAGCAGGAGCTGGCCGGTAGGACTGAGGTAGGGCGAGGCCATGGGGATGCAGACAACCGGGAACTCGCTGATGGTGCGGGGCGAGTCACCGGACTTGGTGTTTGCAGCACTACGTGCGTAGAGGTCAGCGACCAGGGCCGGGATGTCCGGGCGGTCTGCAGAGGCCGGGATGCGCTGGAACAAGGCCGGGAAGAGAATGGCCCCTTTGGGCAGAGGGATAAGCGGTACAGTCGCAGTCTGCTGGGCCGCTGCCATTTTTACCGAGGCTCAACCAGATCTTGAGAGTTCTTGAGTGGTGATGTGTAGACGGGAGGAAATCGAAAGCGCCAACGGAGAACAGGGACTTGTCGATACTGATAGATTTGAGGCTCGATGAATGCAAGATAAGATGCTAAGATTTGGAAGTGATGATAAATGGCAGATTGATCGATGAGGTGTTGACAGGATGATGAGACAATGATCTCAACGGGACGACGATGTAATGAAGCCGAGAAGATGGAACAAGAGGTTCAAGTCTGGGCAGTCGAGTGTAGCAGAAAAAATAGAGATCAGAGGAAGCAGAGAAGCGTCTGTGGACAGTATATAATAGAGAGGAAACACAATGCTCAGGGGATGCGGTTGTCGTCGAAACCGATAGAAGCTCGTGATGGTGCCCCTGCGGTGCTTGTCAGCACGAATATGGGGAGATGTCGTAGCTGTGCAGCTTGCCGAGGCATTGCAACAGTGTCAATCACGCTGTAGAAGGGCGATAAAGCTGGCAGTTTAGAGGGCGACTCCGCAGCACTCCGCACCTGCGCTAGCGGCAGGCCGGGGAGATGGGTCAACCGTGCGCAATACATATACACACTGTCTACATACTGTCCAGCCACATGTGGCGCTCACGACCATTCAACTGATCGCCGGATGTACCCATTTTGCGACCCCGCGCCACCAGTGGTGCCTGGTGTTTTTGTGCTTGGTGCTTAATTGCCAGTCGCGTCCCGCGCACTTTTTACGCGTCGCGGCCAAGGTCAACTAATACTAGCTAAGAGCGAACCTCACATCACACACCATACTGCTCTGACATCACGAGTTTGGACCACGATCCACGGCCTACGATACGACTAACGAATTCACAACCGCACAATCATTAATCACGCGTCTACGATTCTACCTACCAACCACAATAAAAGAATACACAATGGGTAAGAAAGTCTCTCTACCTCTACCAAAAATGCACGACGTGCTAACAAACAGCTTCCTACGGCGCATACTCGAAGCCATCGTACGGCGGCGATGGTGGCGGCGATGGCGGTGGCTACATGGCTGGTTCTCAGCAGGGCAGCCAAGGCCGTGAAGGTCGCGTATGTACAGTTTTATAACAATCTGATTCTGGCATCTACATGCCCTCGACGTCTCCCTAACAACAACACAGAACTATGAGCAGGAGAGTCTGCGCCCCGTTACAATCAAGCAGCTTCTCGAGTGCGAAGAGAGCTACCCTGGCAGCGGCCAGTTCCAGATCGACGGCAAGGTAGCTTCGCAAGTCACAATTGTCGGTCAGGTGCTCAAGGCCCAGGCCCAGGCCACCAACACCATGTGGCTCATCGCCGACGGCTCCGGCCAGATTGAGGTCACCAAGTGGGCAGACAAGGGAGCCGATTCCGAAGACGTAGCCCAGACCGAATTTGGCCTCGACCAGTACGTGCGTGTCTACGGCCGCATCAAGACTTTCAACCAGAAGCGCAGCATCCAGAGCGCCGTGCTGCGTCCCATTGAGGACTTCAACGAAGTCAACTACCACATTCTTGAGTGCGCCTACCACCACCTGACTCTGACGCGTGGTGCTCCGGGCGAGGGCAACGGAGCTGGTGCCAACGAGAGCGGCAACCAAGACGGCGGCGATGGCATGTTTGTGGCACAGAACAAGCTGTCAGCAAATGGGCAAAAGGTGTACAACTTTTTGCGGAATGCGCCGACGGGCTTTGAAGGCCTGAACATCAATGTCATTGCCAATGAGCAGCGGCTGAGCATGGATGATACCATGAGCGCGCTGAACGAGCTGCTCTACATGGGCTGGGTGTACAACACAACAGACGAGAGCACATTTGCACTAGTTGCCTTGTAGGGTAGTGTGTGATGTTGCGGTGTTGTTATTGTTGTTATTTTTATCATTTTTGTTTTATTCTACGGCGTAAAAGGATCTATTAGAGCTGTTGCATTCTCATTTCTACATCTATGTTGATGATGTCTCTTCACATTGTGGCTGGTTTTGGTCTTGTAATATATGATATGAGCTGAGATGATGCGGTTAAAACTATATGATACATGATAAGGCAGTATGACAGCCTGATGCACGATATCAAGTAACGAAGCAAAGCAAAGCAGAAACCATACAGAAACAATGCTAGGGGCAGATTAACAGTGACAGGGCTGACACGCTACAGGGGCATTCCACTAGAGTCAGTTTACTCTACACCTCGGCCAGTGTCTTGTGGCTGACGACCCGGGGCTCGCGGACCATGATCGAGAGACCAATGGGGTGCGGGCCGCGGGTCAGCACGAGGTCCCTCTTCAGCTCAAAGCCGAACCGGCTATAGTACGCATTGTTGGCCAGCGAGCTCGACTCCAAGTACACGGGTCGCTTCTCGGCTTCAGCACGCACAAACATGAACTCGAGCAGTTTTTGCCCGTAGCCGCGGCAGCGCGCACTCGGCTTGGTGCCCAGATACAGCAGATAGTAGCTGTCGTCAGGCTGGCCGCGCTGGGCCATGACCTCGAGCTTGGTGCGATTGAGCAGCGGCACCAGCTCGGAATAGTAGCGCCGGCGACACTCGGTGGACAGCTGAAAGTGCAGCCGCCACAGACCGCTACGAAGCGCCGTCCACCAGCCATCAAAGTCTTTGCCCGGCGGCATCCACAAGGCGACGCCGTCATAATCGGGCCCAATAGTGGTGACGATGCCGTTCATGGCTACTGCGACGACAATGTACGTCATGATGTCGACATGCAGACGCCACTTGTCTTCGGCAGACAGACCAGCCGAGTCGTCCGACGTCACGAGGTACTGGGACAGGTCGTCGGCAGCAAAAGCATGGGCCAGAGACAGAGCAGCCTCGCGGCACTCGGACATGCCAATGATGCGGACGTTGTTCTCCCACTGGGCGGGCACCAGGGACAGGCTGGAAGGTAGCATCGAACCCTCGCTTAGCTGGGAGATGGACGAAGCTGGACTATTTAACTTGGCCATGATGATTGGTTTCGGTTTTCGATTATTGAGTGGATCTTATTGTCAGTATAGATGTGATAAAGAACTGTAGTCAAACACACCTTTACAATATATTCTGTATACTGTCTCCTGTGTGGACTTTTGAGAGTTGTGTTCTAGAAACAGGCATAAACCGGCCTGGGTGACGAAGACAATTAAGGGATGTGCGGAATTCAAGAGACATTCGCTTGTCGGTGGTGTGTCCTGAGCTGGAGATGTTGAGTGATATGGTGTGAGGACTGAGATATGATCTCACGGTGGTGCAGTGAGATATGTATACTGATGAAGAGCGATTTCTGGCTGTATGCCTTCAATATGGTGATGTCGTATGGTATGAGAGGCTGGTAAGGCAGATGTTTTATTATATATTCTTCAAGGGGCCAAGTATATATCACATAGACGATGGAGAGAGAAGAGCGGGTGGAGATAATAGACGAAACCTGAGAGAAGAGAGAAGTGCAATATATATACACAGACTGCCCATTGAGGCATGTCTCACAAAAGGCTTGTTACAGTGGGAGATACGGAGACCAACGGGGCCGAGCCACATCAGAGACTCAAAACAACACGTAGATACACAACACAGCTCTTTCCGTACACAGCATCATCTAGTCGGCACAGTATGCAGCGTTGTTGTTGCCGTCCATGCCTCCCACGATGGCTACGCAGACGAGGCACAACGTCTAAGTGCAGGCAGAGTCAGGACCGAGATGTCATTCCATATTCTATATTCCGTATCTGACCCTATCATCACCTTTGCACATGGCACTATAAGAATCAAAAACACCAACCTCGGCAAGCAATCTGTGATCAGTGATGCGGACAAGCAAAGGGGCTCTCAGGTCTAACAACGGTGACTGTAGCTGTCAGTATTGACACCAGGTATGAGCTTTGCAGTCCAGCATATGGCACAGTAAAGATGGCGGAGAGCACACAAGGCCAAGAGAGAATCAAACAGGGCTGCTATCTTCTGAAGTGAGACAGCTTCTACAATATGTGCACATCTGCTGGCTAAAATAGTCATGAAAAGGGAATAAAGACTTGCGAATGCTTACAAGTGTAGGCAAGGACCTGCAGATAGTACTTGCTGTACGCTGTATATTATGGAGGCGATATATACGAGTTTAAATTTTTAGGCTGATTTGTTCAAAGACTTGTTTAAAGACTCGATTAAGGGCTTGGTTAAAGGCAAGTCGAGGACGGTAGGATGGCAGTCGAGGCTGGTTGGGACTTGGACGTAGTAGTGTCCATCACAAGGCTGATGGAGCCCGTTGGCAGTCAGCCATGATAGACATCACCTTGTTTGATAGTGTAATACTACATTGATAGACCTATATCATTTTGCTTGCTTGCTAGCTTGCTAGCTAAACAATCGTGGCGGTGTCGGTCAACAGAAATGGCAGATGCAACGCCAAGATGCTGTTTCGCGTATGCTGCGTATTTCTTTTGGCCGCATTTCTGCTGTGATATATTTTTGGCTCACTTCTTCTTGCTTGTCACCCTAGTTTCCGGCTCCGTAGCAGGGTAGCTTGTAATAGAGCTATTTTATTATTGTTATCTCCTTTTTTCTGAAGGATCAGTAATCTCGTGACAATGTCTTGGGCTTGATTTTGAGGCGTCGTAGAAGAACGAACAGGTACGGCAAGAAGGCATTTCCCTTCTAGGCTAAGTCAGTTAAGCAGAAAATGTTGTTGATTATATAGGAGCGAAGCATTATCAGTAGATCCAGGAGAGCCAGGAGAGCCAGGAGAGCTCCCCATATCAGAGTCGATGATTATATAATCAGGTACGTGATGCATCAACTTGCTGACACTTTTTGCACTGCAACTTCAATAAAGAATCTTCAATACACACCGTCTTCCAGGGTGCCAGTCCGATAGCCTGAGACAACTCAGAGGCAAAAGAGACAGAATCAGACAAAACCACGAAACGAATGACAACGGGGCACTGTGCGAGCGTCGGTGCGTCGGGGTGTGTATGGGGAGGGCTCGATGTGGCCAGGCCACTGGCTACATGTCTTACCCAGAGCCGTTATTTGGCTGTTCGTTGCCTGCCATAGGCTGTCGCTTCCCGTACTTGTACTATCTATGTGTGAGCAGCGGTCCTCTGCATTATGCATTATGCACTATGCATGATTGCTGGATTGCCTCTCCGCGCTTCGCAACGGTCTAACCAGCTCGCCCCCACGTAGCCATACATGATGTGGTAGAGGTCTACGAAGCAAGCACAACGATGCAGCCACTACCCTTCCTCTACTAGACTTGGCCAGAGGTCGCTGGTAGAAAGCTACGAGAAGACGAACCATGTCGCATGACAACTACACCACACGAGCTTGGCATACGGTGTTCCGTGTCTTGCGTGACCCAGACCCGCCGGTGCCGCCAGTGCCGCTAGTGCCGCTCCGTGCTACTACTAGCAATGCTCTATACTCCTACTTTGTTCGCTCCCACCCAGCTCGGCCAGAGCCAAGGCCGATCGACGCCTCAGCACTGAACGAGTACAACGTGCAGTGCGACAGTCAGCCAAGCATAGACCAAGAAGGTGCAGTCCAGTACTATCTTGCGTTGTTTTGCTGTCTTGTTGTCTTGTTGTCTTGTTGTGCCACAGCAGGCCCCATCTGTGTGTGCTCTTCTCCAAGAGCGGATATCAAGTGTTTTATAATATTCAATGCTATGTGGGCTATATATGATCAGTGGTGACTTCCGTCGTCTCGCCATGTCTCGTCGTTTCTCCTAAATCTTGTTACCTCTTCTGTATTCTATAGTTCTCTGCCATCCCCAAGGCTGTTTGCCGAACTGGTCGTATTGCTGTATCTTTTGTCTTTTGTCTTCACCTGGCATCTCACTCATTGCATGACACAAGCATAGCTATACTGTGCCACGTGAGAACAAAATAATAGCAGCAGGAAGCCAAGTTGAAAGATGCTGTTGAACATTAGATCTCCAGTCATGCCTCAAAGTCTTACATGCGCCGGATTTCCTGCTCGTTCAGATACTTGTCCAGATCTGTGTCGAGGTGCTCCCACCACTCAAACAGCATTGAGTTGCAGATCAGCTTGAACCACGGCGTAAAGGTCAGCTCGGGGTCGGCAAACTGCGTCTTCAGCTCATCGGGTGTCACGTATTGCGTTGCCCGGACCTCGTTCTCGTTGGGCTTCAAGTCCACATTGGCCTTAATGAACAGAATGTAGTCAACTGTGTTGTTAGTTATCGACGATGAGAAAGAGGCACAGGACTTGGTCAACGTACTCTCATGCTCGCCCCATTTGCCGTCACTAGGAGCCTTGTAGTGTATGCGAGTGAGGAACCGGAACTTGTCGATCGGCACCTGCTCGATGGGGATGCCCAGCTCGTGCTCCAGCTTGCGCTGTGCGGCGCGCTTAGCACCCTCGACAGCCTCGCTCAGCTCAACGCCCGTCTCGCCCGACACCGCCAAGGGGTGCGAGCAGCACGTGTTGGTCCACATGTCAGGGAAAGTAATCTTCTCGGTGGCACGCTGCTGCAGAAGCAGGCGGTTCTTGTCGTCGAACAGGAACACGGAAAAGGCACGGTGCAGAAGACCGCGGTCGATGTTGGTCATAAGGTGGCCTGTAGTGTCGAGTTAGCATCGTCTTGAGACACTCACTTACTCTAGAAGTCCTGGGCAAGTCTTTCCAAAACACATACAAATCTTCTTGCTAGCCTTGCCGATAGGCAGATCGTTCTCGTCGAGCACAATGCAGGCCTCGTCCATCAGACGGATCTGCTCCTCGTCGTGGCCCTCGAGAGCATCGCCGCTGGTGTCGATGTCGGGAAACAGACGGAGGATGTTGTCTGCTGTGATCGACTGGGTGCCGACCGTCGTCGTCGTGGCGGTCTGGGTGATTGTGGTCGTGGTCGACATGACTGCGGTTGGTGCTGTGTGCTTGTACGGAAAAAGAGAGGGCAGGCAGGCTGTTGGGACGGGATGCGCTCACTGACAACGAGTTAAGAGGAGAAAGCTGCAGGTGCGACTGCCAGTTGGTAAGTTTATTATTATTATTTGACATTACTTTTAATTCCCAACATATCTTCATATTATCTGCAACTGTAATTTATACGATTCTAGTGGCCTAGACCCCGCCATAGAGAAGGTGCGACTGGATTTATTTTGATTCGGCCAATCATGCACGAGACGTCCGCACCGATTTGGGACTAGCGCATTCGCAGACAGGGGTCGCATGGTGCATTTAAGAATGTTGCATGTGTGCATGTCAATTTGCACCGTCGCCCGCCGGCCTGGTCTACTCCGACACGGAAAGAGCCCGCTCCATAAAGGCGGTCAAGGCTGGCAAAAGACCAGCACCCAAACACCGCCAAATTTTCTATTTGGGGATGTACCAAGTACCGGCAGTATTTTTCAGAGTATTTTCGGTGGTATTTTCTGTGCTATTTACAGTAATATCTGCAGCGCAACACTCGACTGCTTCTATAAGCAGAACAAGCAAAAGAACGCCTGCTCAACCACTAGCAGATACACACAACACAATGGGCAAACGAAGACCATACGGCCCCGACGGTGAAGGCCCGCGGAAACGGCCCCGTGTCGTCCACGAAGCTCCCACCTGCGAAGACATCCTTTCGGCACGGCAACTGATGCAACTGTTGACCTTTGATCAGGACCTGCAAAAGGCTCGCCATGGAATTCAGTCTTTCAAGGTTCTACTCGACAAACTCAACAGTCCCGAAAAGCACCGCCCTGAAGATGCCGCCATCCTGCGCAGCTACCTCGAGTCGTCGGGCCAGAGAAAAGATGACGCCGGTGATGACGAGGGCGAATCCGATCCTGTGTATCTGCCCGACATCATGGACACCTGGGACTTTGCCGCCAAGGTCAACAACGACAATCTCATGTCTGCGGTGCCCGTGGTTTTGGCGCTGCTGATCCGCTACCTCTCACACGTCCTCGACATGGCACCCATCTGTCTCGGCATCTGCCGCACGCTGCTGCGCCGCCGCCAGCTGGAGATGATTGCGCATAACCTGTCGGCTGACAAGGGAAAGGAGTTTATCATCTCGCCCACCCTGCGCTTGCTTCGCGAAGCCCTCACCTTTGATGGCGGCGCTATTGCCAAGCCGCTGTTCCGTGCGCGCAACTTTACCTACCGGTCGCTGGCGCGCAACATGAGCCTCAAGTTCCTTGGCGATGGCATTGAGGATATCAAGCGGACTTCGGTACGCACAAATGCTGTGCGGTTTTTCCTTTCGTCGCTCAAGTTTTTACACCCCGAAGCAAAGGTTGAGCTGCTCAACCAGCGGGATACGGTCAACGCCCTTACCCGTACCATCAAGGAAGACCCGCCCTACGTCGTCTATGACATCCTCAACACTCTGCGCGACCATGTCCTCAAGGATAAGAAACTGCAGCGGTCATCCAGGGTCAAGCTGTTCAACGCTGGTACCCTTATCCGCCTGTCGGGCCTGTACTCGTATGCCTATGAGAATGCTGGCTCCGGGTCGGCTGACGGTGAGATCGCGGCTGAGCAGAACAAGATGCTTGTGTCCGACACTGTCCACCAGCTCCTCCTCCACGTCTGCACATCGTCTACCGTTGGTGTTTTGCGTGACCAGAACGGCTTTTACCCGCAGGGTGTCGAGCCCAATTCCAGCGCAGGAGCTGCCTTCTCCGGCGATTCTACAGAGGACGACATTCAGCTAGGCGTCGGTCTGGACGGCATCGCCTGGATCGACAAGTTTCTAGAAACAATCCCCGTGTTCAACCTGACTCTTGCCGACTTCTTGTCCAACCTGCGGCCGTGGTCCAGCACACGCCAGAGCGAGCTGGTCATTTCCATTTTTAGAGGTGCTCCAGAGCTCGCCGCCTGGTACTTTATTGACCGCAAGAGCTTTACATTCGAGCCCAAGATGTCTGCCACCTGGGTCGGCTACGCTGCTTTCCTGTTCAATGCCATCCAGGTCGAGATTCCTCCCTTCTTTGGCAACAAGCTCAAGTACGCGCGCGTGCCACCACCGACAACTGTTCTTGTCGACAACATTCTTCCCCGCCCCTTGACACAAAAAGTCATGTCTCGCTGTTTTGCGCAAAAGTCCAAGCTCATTCCCTTCTTTGCCATCCGGCTGCTCGTGATTGCCATGGAAAAATTGCAACGTTCTCTCCAGATGCACCGTGAGGCTGCCCAGAAATACCCTTTGGAGTCGCTATGGAAAGACTCGGAGCGGCGTGTCGGGGATGAATTCTGCCGGCGGTGCCCACCCATAAAGGAGATTATCAACGCGTACCGTGATATCGATGAGGGGGATCTGCTGTGCCGCGAGGCTACCAGTCGTGTCCTGCGACTCTACTACGAGGTCGTGCCTCAAGTAGCGCTCAACTCCAAGTTTGATGTCTCCCCCTATCTCTTCGCGGCGGTCCGCCAAGTGGACGAGCACAAGGGATCACAACAGGACAAGGCAGTGAAACTGCTGGGTTTGGAGAATCTTCTGGCCATTGCTGGCTACTCCCCTGGTATGCAGTGGTTCTCCAAGGCCAAGGGTCTCTCGGCATCACCTTTTGCTGCTTTGCTCAAGGTGTACACCGAGGCCACTGGTGATCTGGCCACGGGCAAGATCCGCAATGTGTTGGACTTTGTTGCACGCGAGCAGCAGCTGTTCCTGCCTGATCTAGACCATGAAGGTACGGTCTCTGCCGGTCTTATTGGTCTCTTTGACAGTCTGAAGCCAGTACCAGGATCGGACAAGCACTCGTTGCTGTCGGACCCTGTATGGGCCTTTATCGACAACTGCGTCGTTCGCTGTGCCACTGGGCCCATCAAGTACATTGAGATGATGGCTGACTTTGACGGCTCCGAGTCGTTCGATCCCATCACCATGACAATTGTCGAGCAACTGCGGTTTGCTACGGATAAGGCCGCACCCGATACGCTCAAGAAGCTGACGGAAATTTTGAAAAAGTATATCGTGTCTTGCCGCGGAAGGGAAAAGGGTCTCGAAACTGTCGTAGAGCGGCTCGCGTCTGCGTTCCCTGACATGTTTGAGGTTGCTTCCCTGCTGAAAAAGATGCTGTCCCAGAGGAAGGCGCGTGCAGAAAAGCAAGAGGTTGCCGGCCTTGAGGGCACTGCCGACACACCAAAACAGGACACTGCTCAAGACGCTGCAGCACCCAGTCCCTTTGATGAGCGTACACTGGAGGAGGTGCTGGACCTTGTCCCCATCCGCGTCTTTGACACTGCGGCCCTATCAAAGTGGACAACCAAGTCGGCCGACGAGCTCGTTGAAGACGGCCACGCTGTCGCTGTGATTGGCCTGCTAGCTTCGAACGAGGACAGCGTCAGACGCCAAGCGCTGGTCAATCTCACCAACATGGCGGCCAAGATCCGTGAGTCGGCCTACGACGAAAAGGACCAGGTCTGGTTGCTGCTGTCAGAGCTCGTCGAGTCGACAAAGGCTTGGATGACCAACAGCGAGACGGCTGTGCTACCTGTTCCCAGCCACATTGTGTCCTTTGCATGCCACGCCCTTGATGTGCTACGCAACCCACTACACTGTCTCTACGCCAAGCTCAACACGTTCCTCACGGCCGGCCCCGTGTGGCGCATGCGGACGTTCCCTCTCGTCAACGACATTGTCCACGACGGCCCATCCGAGGATGACTCGTACTACGCCGAGATCAGCTGGATGCTGGCCTACCTCATCGACAGTCTGCGCACTGCCGCCGACATTGACTACTTTAGATCGCGGCGACTATTTGAGACAATTGTGTCCGTTGCCTCCAACCCGTACATGCGCACCCCACTGCGGCGCCAGGTCCTGCGACTTGTGGCACGCGTGTCCGAGATTGAAGGCGGCAGCACGACGCTCATCACGCGGTCCGGCATCGTCAGCTGGCTCACTGCCCAGCAGGCGGCTACGACCGTTACCCCCAAAAAGGTGGCCGAGAAGAAGCAGGGAGAGGGCAACAGCCTGGGCGAGTATGACGAGTCGGTGGCTATCCAGGCGCTATTGAAGAGACTGTGGGAGACGTGTGACCGGGACCGCGTCGAGGGCTGGAGCATGCACGGCGTACAGGAGAATATTGGCATATAAAGCATTAGAGTTGGGTCTTGTATATTTTGTACATGTGTATAGCGATTTGTATAGCATATTTGTTGATTTATTGATACTTGATTTATTAATATTCTGTTCAATTTGTATGTATTGATAAACTGATCTGTAGGTCTCTTGTCAATAGTTCCAACATTGTCACTTTTGATTTATAACTAATTGTATTCAACGTCATCACCATTAATCTTTCTCCGCATGGTTTTTTTTAATGTTTTTTTAATTATTATTTCTTCTTGATTTCTTTTTATTCTTCTTAATTTCTTTCCTTTTTTTTTTTTCTTTTTTACTTCTTCTCGGTTTGTTCTTGATTTCTGTCATTTTTTACATTTTAATTTATATTCCATTAATTTAATAATTTATAATCTATACTTATAATTCACAATATCACACCAGCCCGAATACACCTAAAACAATGCACTCTCCTTAGTCCTTTTACACATCTCTTGCATAAAACCACCTTTGTTCAAACCAAAATAAGTAGAAATTATTAACAGAAACATGTTGTATTAGTGTGGCCCTGACAGCTCAAGTTGGTCGGACTCTCTGTAATCGACTAGGTCACTGCCAGCACGTGACAGCACAAACACTCCATACCAATACAGGCGAATCAAAAGTGGCCCCCTTGGCATCGACCAGGCCCAGCAGGTGCCACCGACACCAGCTTCTCCCCCCATTTCGGGCAGGAGGTTCACCCATTATCTCACCATCACAAAATCGAGAGCGACACGCCGACCTCAACCCAATCACCAAACCACAATCAAGCTTCGCAACGAATCCCATCACCTGCGCCGATCACTGCGATCACACCTGTCATACTAAGCCAACGTCTTTTGCACTGCCAGTGTTTGCACGCCTTGCGCTGCCGCGCTGCCACGCCCGATCCCCCCTCCTTGAGAGAACGCTTCGGAAAGCCAAAAATCTCAGAAATTTCAAGAAAAAAATAGAACCAGATAACAAAAAAAACAACGTCGGCAAGACCAAGGCTATCATCCGCTAGCTCTAGTGCATAGACCAAGCAATCTGCATCCAACGACTGTCTTGAGTCACTCGCTGCCGCTGTGCCGAGTCGCCGCTTGGCAGACCCTTTCGACACACAATCGTCTTCCGTTGCCCTCCCTTGAAACTCGAACCACCTCCTCGCACCCATTCTGCCATTCTCCTTCTGCTTTGCATCTCGAACGATCGCTGCTGCCTTGACCTTTACCTTTAATCTCAACTTCCAAGCTACATTGGACTGTCGACCATCCGTCTCGGCCCCCCTTCCGGCTCCCGTCAGCGACCTTTTTTACCTGCGCGCTTTTGGCCAACTCTGATTTGCTTTGATCAAACTGCTACCCACTCTACTTTGCTCTACTATCCTCTCCTCTGCTGCATCTCGAAGATTCCGTGATCCTCGACCGCCATACACCCTCCAGCCCCTGTAGCTGTATCGTGTCTCCCAGCCGCATGCTCGGCTGCGCGCCACAGCAACAATGGGTTCTCGATACAACGAGGACGTCCTGCTGAGGCTCCGCGAGTCTCCATTATGCATTAAACCACCAAACCTGCCACCTGCCGAGCAATGGATGGGGTAAGATATACTGCCCACCGATGCAATACCTCAATCCTAAACTGACATACGTTACAGCCCTCCTCCTGACCGGACACCCAACCAACGCACCATAACCACCGCCAAGAACACAGACGCTACCTTCTCCCTGGACCAAGCCAACCGCCGCTCAGTTGGCGACCGGCACCACCCAAGAAACCCATCGAGTGCGCCTGCCTTTGCAACCCTGTCAACGCTGTTAATATGTGTCCACATGCCAGCTAACAATATCTACAGACTCTGATCCTATAGTACTCGGCCCTCTGAAATCAACCTTTGCCTCCAACGCAATCCGAAATGTTGGTGCCAAGCTCGGCGGCGGAGATGGAGACAAGACGTACCGTGACCAAGAACCCCGTGGCTTCGGCCAGCGAGCCCGTGATCAGACGGCCAGCGCCAGCTTCCTGGGCAACTTTGGTGGCACCAACTCCCGCGATCAGCGAAACAACGATTACCGTCGTCGTGGCGACGACCAAGATAACGAGGGTTGGAGCACTGTGAAGCCTCGCAAGAGCTTTGGCCACGAGGGCGCAGAGCGTTTCCAGGGCCGCCTTGGAGCAGTGGCCAGTGGTGGTGGACAGGGCGGTAGTGCCGCAAGTGGCGCTGCTGGTGCTGGTAACAGCTCCGACCGCTTCGGACGTGACGACAGAAGACCGAGAGATCGAGACGAGACCGAACGCCCGCGTCGAACCTTTGGCCGTGATGGCAACGACGATAACAACAATGACGGCGCGCGCAGACATGGCCAGACCAATCGTGCAAACTGGTTCAAGGACAACAGTACCGACAACACCGAGGAACGGAACGACCGTGGTAGTCACAATGACCGCAACGACCGAAACGACCGAAACGACCGTAACGAGCGCACCGGACAGCGCGAGCGCATCGACCGTGTACGTAATTGGCGTGAAAGGGACCCCGAAGCCGCTCAGAACGATCACCCCAGAGAGAGACACAATGACCGCGGTGGTAATAATGATCGCCGATGGGACAACCACGGCCGCCAAGAGCACGAACCCGAGTGGATGGACGGTGGGGAGGAACTCTCAGACGAAAAGCCCTCAGGCGGCCACACCTTGGACGACTTCCGCCGCTTCATGGAAAGCATGAAAAAGGCAGATGGCATAGAGCCGACCAAGGCTGCCGAAAAGCCCTTGTCAGCAACAGATCCCACGTGGAGACTTGAGTCTGGCCCAACAACTACCGCAGCTACTTCTGAACTGAGCAAGGACAAGTACTTGGAGCAGTTCAAGGCTGGTAAGGCCGAAGAAAGCGGCGCCGCTGCCAAGATATCCAAATTCTCATCCTTTTTCTCGTCCCAGGAGGACACTCGGCGACATGTCGAACCGCCAGCACCTGCTGTCAGCCAGCCTCCTCCGCAATCGCCCACGAATGGCGCTGGGAGAGGCCCTCCACCCGGCCTTCTTGCTCTGCTCGGCGCACAAGGACAAGGCCCGCAAGGACAGGGCCAAGGCCAAGGACATGGACCTCCAGTTGCCGACGAACGACTTGCTTTTGAGAATTTGATTCAGAAGCTTAAATTGCAGAGCGGCGGAAGCAGCAGTGGCACTGGCGCGACTACTTCTCCCGGTGCCACGGGCGGTATTGCCAGCCCACCAGCGGTCAAGAACGGGACTCCTCAGCAGGGCACACCCTTTCAGGAACCACCAAGCTCGGCACACGTCTCGAGACCGCCGCCCGACGGACTTCAAAGGAGCGCTATTGCGTCTCCAGACGCTCTTTTCCAGCACCACCAGCCTTCTCCTGGCCTGGACCAGCGCAACGATCCTCGGTTCCGGTCCAGTGTCCCTTCTGCGGGAGCGTCACAGCAGTTTTTGCACGACCTTGGCCTGCAGCGCCCTTCTGCTTCAATAGAACAGTCGCCCACACCGACTTCGCGCCCAGAGCAGATGCTGCAGGATCTGCTTATGCAGCGCCAGCATGCTGCTAGTCAGGAAGGTGGCGTGTCTCGCATGGGCCTCAGCTCGAGCATGAGTTCCGGCCCTAGCGCAAGCTCTCCGGCGACCAATCCTCAGACGGAGGCCCTGATGAAGCTGATGCAGAGCCGCAGCGCAGCACCGGATGCACGCAGACACGAGGAGGTCCTTATGCGCATGCCGCAGCCTCAGAAGCAGGTCAACATCCCCTCTATCCCTGACCGTGATCTTGAGATGGAATACCGTGAAAGAGAGCGCTTGATGCTCCAACAGCGTCAACAGCAGCTCCAGCAGCAACAACACCTACAGCAACAGCAGCAACAGCAGCAACAACAATTGCAGCAGCAGCAGCAACAACAACAACAACAACAGATGCGCCCTGGACAGGGCCTACCGAACCACTATGGTGAGGAGCAGTTTCACCGCCAAGACGATGGCCGCCCGATCCCGCAACCGACGCAGATTCTTCAACGGGCCCCGCCCCCTGGTCTGGAGCACACGATGCACGGTCCGCCTCCGTTTATGCAGCAGGCTGGCAACGGGCGTCTGCCGCCACAGCAAGGCCCTCCTCAACAGGGTCCCCAGCATCCCATGATTGCACCGCCTGGACTGGGTGCAAATCACCCGAGCAACATGCAGAGCAGAGGCATGAACTTGCCCCCGAACTTGCCGCCAAATCTTCCGCCGCAGAACATGCCGCCCAACATGCCGCCCAACATGCTCAACATGCCCAACATGGGTGGCCTTTCGGGCATGCCCGTGCCGAACCTACCCAACATGTTCCCGCCCAACTTCTCGCCATCTGGACCGTTTCCTCCCGACGGTATTCCGCCAGGCCTGCCGCGCAACATGCCCCTTCCGCCCCCCGGTTTTTTCAACGGTCCTCCTGGTCCTCAAGGGCACCCGCAGTTCATGATGCCCCCCGGTATAGGTTTCCAGGGCGGTCCTCCTCCAGACGGTATCCCGTTCCCGTTCAACGATAGCCGTGGCATGCCACTTCCTCCCCATGGCCAGAACTTTAGAAGGCCATGAGCGGTCCTGATTGGGTAAATCTTACTGCTTGTTGACAGACAGGCGAATCTTTACCGGTCCACTGACTGGCCGGACTGGCATCTTTTTTTCGTTTTTATTTAATAAAAAGCAGATCCTGGCATTCTCAAGGTGGACCATGTATGTTGTCTATCTACGCAAGCTGATGATATCAAGCTGTTATTTTCAGTATTCATTTAAAGATCACCGAATTCAGGACAAAAAAACATTCTTAATCTGTGTCATGTCGTGACGTTGTGATCGTAATTCTGCTTATATAATATGACAAAAAGTAGTGGAGACCAAGAGATGTGGCCCAATGGTTCAGGTGCCGACTACTGCCTACTCTTATATAATCAAACCATCCATAGCCTTGCCCACTAGACAACTTGGCTTCGGCATTCCGCAATTGTTCCAATACCCCCCTCAACTTCAACTGTTCAACATCAGTATTAGAGCATTTCACAACCACTCCCTACCCCCATTCGACAATCGGATTTTCAAAAATCAACGATACGCCACCTTTCTGACTACCATTTCTTTCAACTCCCAACCGAGGCCTCGACACAGCAACCACCCCCCTCCCCGACTCTCCACCGGACAACCTCCTCTTGGGTGTACGCGTGCACGACGCACACACAACGCACAGCATCAACATGGCAAAGGACGAGTTCAGCCTAACGTCCCTGGTGGTCGTTATTGTTGTTTCTGGCTTCATCATACGCCACTTTTTCTTTCGGGGCCCCAGCTCATCCTCAGATGCATCGTCCGGTGACGCCAGCACCCGCCAGGCACGAGAGCAGGCACAAGCCGAGACACTGAACAACCGCTATGAAGAGGCAGTCGCGCAAATCCAGCAGATTTTCCCCTACGTTGACCGGCGCGATGTCTGGTGGGAGCTGCGTCGCAACGGCTTGAATGTTGGCGTTACTACCGAGCGCATTCTCTCTGGTGGTCTCGATAACGTTAGTATTTGTAGAAATTCGGTAGTAAATATACACCAAGCAGAGGCGATACACAGAGACTAACAGGCTACAGCCCCCCGTTACTTTCCAGCCTCCACCACTGCCCACTGCGGTGATTGCTGCTGCCGCTGCCGCCACCACGACCACCCCAATCCCAAAGCAGCAGAGCCTGATCGAGCGGTACAACCTGCAAGACCGGCTTAACGAGCCCGAGGCATCAGCGACGTCTTCTTCTTCTGCAACAGCTCGGTCTACCTCCAACAAGACGTGGAGCTCCAACAAGGAGGAGCGCCAGGCTATGCTCAAGAAGCGGCGAGACGACATGATTCTTGCGGCGCGGCGGAAAATGGAGGCCAAGATTGCGGCAGAGAAGGCGGCACAGACTTAATGAGGAATGGAAGGACAAGATACCCAAGAGAGCTGCAGAGTCCGTTGTCGATGAGAGATTTTTAGTCAATGTGACATTCAGTGTTTGATATAGTTTGGTTAGCCACATGTTCAGCTTTTTTTTTATTTAGCATTTTGCAACATATCCTTCCATCGTACCATTTTATTGCTAGCTTGTTAGAGCAGCACTGATTGACTGTATTACTGGTCTGCTAATATGTCGTGGTAACCTCTTAATGTTTAGATTCCGATCAATTGTTTTGTGTAATAAACCACGCCATAAACTACGCCAGGATAACGCCAATCGTCGTGAAGATGTAAAGGCAGAAAGGACAAATACAAAATACATAGATCAATAGCATACGAAGCTACTCCTCCATGGGGTCGCCGGCCTCGGATGCGTGAATGCCGGCGGGCAGACGGCCCTCGGCGAGCTCCTTTTCCAGACGCGCAATCTCGTCCAGGCTCGTGGCCGTACGGATACGCTCCTGCAGTCGTTTCTTCTCGGCATCCGTCAGCTTGATGCGTGACAGCTTGGACGGCGCTGCCGACGACTGTGAGTCATCCGCTGATGCGCCACCATTGGCAACTCCCCGAGCAAGACCCGACACGACATCAAACTTCTTTGACCGGATGCCCATCAGCTTTCGTGCAAGATCGGTCGGCATCGTGTGTGTACCAAACAGCTCCTCGGCTTTGTGCCGCTCGGCATCCTTGACCTTTTGGAAGTCGAGGAAGCGCACCGATGGGCACCGCCAAATAACCCACAAGCGGTATCTCTGAAATTGTTAGTATACCCAAATTGACTTGAACTGATATATGGTGTTTCGTACCTCCTGCTTGGTAACTGGGTTGTCGAGGAGGACAAGATGTGTGAGACGGCCAAACCGGGCCAGGGGATCAAGGTCGGCAAGTTCGCTCAGCTGGTTTGAGGCGAGCGCGAGGCACGTCAGGTTCGGCAGGGCGTCAGCGATGCTGGGCTGGATGGCGGCGATGCGGTTGCGCGCGAGCAGCAGGGTGCGGAGGCGCGGCGTGAGCGGGAAGTTGCCCAGCACCTGGATATCATTGTCGGTCAAATCAACCGAGTCTTGTGGCTGTTTGGTTAGCTTCCGATATAGCATTAATTGAGACGAGGGGAAGGGGGGTATAGTAGATAGATAGATATACTTACTCCTGCTGCACCAAGGTTCTCAATGGCGGCGATTCTGTGCCCTCTCAGGTCCAGCTCGCGTTCCTTGAGAGGATTGAGATACGATAGCGACCCATTGATCAAGTCGGCCGTTAGCCGCATTGTAAGAATATGTGTGAAGGGGTACCGAAGGAGGGAGGAGGCAAGGCCGACGATGTTGCGGTCGAGGCCGTGTCAAGGACGACCCGAAAAAGAGCTTCCCAGCGAGGTACGTTGGCTGGTTGATGCAATTGCAGTATATCTGACAATAACACCGAAAATAGAAAGTGATAATAGCTTGTGTCGTCGGCTAGGAGGTCAAGTGTCGGTACGGAAGCGCGTTTGCGGTTGTGTGGTGGCATGCGTAGTCGAAGCGTGACGCCTGCCGCGACCGGTTTTTTTTAGACTAGCAATTCACATATATAGCAACATCCTCAGCTGCAAGGCTGTCACACTGTATTCGCACAGTATATATAAGTATATAATAGCTTATATTTGTACTGTGTAAAATATACATATGCTTTGAAATACACTGTACGCTCTCGCCGACGAGATTACATACTTGTCATTGTTATTTACAATCGTTTGAACTGTGTGAAAATGCCTTGAATAAGCAGGTATCAGATAAGTAGAAACGGACAATAAGCGGAAACACTGAAAATCAAACGTCAATCTAGATCATCTCGTCATCTCATCTCTATCTACTAGCCAGGTCGACGCCGTCTTCGAACTCAAAGTTCATTTCCTGGAAGATACTGTCCATATCTTCCTGCGTCACTTGGTCCAGGTTCAGATCGACATTCATGTTGGTCATGTCCAGATCCATGCTCCCCATGCCACTCATGTTTTCGGTATAGGGCATGTTGACAGTGCTCGCCGTGCTGGGCTGCTGCTGCTGCTGCTGCTGCGTGGCTTGTCCAAGCTCGTCAGCCAAAAGTAGTGTCATCATCTCTCGGAATTTGCTCAATACGGCTTTGTCGTCGGCTGGTGTGCTTTGGCCCGCTGTGCACTTGAGTATCTCGCGCGCTTTGGCACATAGAGCCTCATCGTCGGGGAACGGCTGGCCATTCAGGACGGTCGTCGTCCGGACATAGTCTGCCAAGCCGTCCTCGAGCTCTCGGGAGCAGAAAACAGTAGCAGGCTTAGCATAGCGTGTCATGAATGTCTGCAGGTACTTGTTCGCTGCTGACGGCGCCGTCAGTGTGTATCCGCTGGGCGACACGTCGCGGCTGCCACTGTACGATTGAGCAGTAGGCCGATCTATGGGAGAGAACGGCGCAAGCGGCGTCTTGGGGAAGCAGTACGGTGGTGCAAAGCCAGATCCTCCTTGAGACAGGTTCCAAGACTTGTTCTCAATCGGTAGACCAGGGCCGTCCTCGGCGGGCAAGATGCCGACGTCACGCTTGAATCGGATCAGCCATTCAGCATTGTCTGCTGCAGTCTGGTTCCACGGGTCGTCACTAAGGAGTCAGTAAGGAGCGCAAAAAGATATCAATTTCATAATAAGACTTACTCGTCGTAGAGAATCCACCGTGCTTGGTGCTGCAATTCCTCGTCATCAGGGATGTGGCAGTTGGGATTGTTCGGCGACATGGCCATGTTCGTATATCGCGTCAACTCGCGTGCTAACCTGCGATAGCAGTTCGTGTCGTTCAGAAAGAAAGGTGATGGGATGATAAAGTTCGGGCTGTGGTTGGTGCTGCTGTCATCGCTGCGGCTGTGGCTATTGCTGGTATACCTTCTGTGGTGCGTTCCGTCCAATGTTGTGCCTTCCATGTGCTGCTTCTTGAAGTCCTCGAGCCACTTAGGATCGTCGGCAGCAGTCTGGTTCCAGCCATCCTCCTGCTCATAAATAATGAGACGGGCCTGCTGCTGCAATGTGGCATCATCCGGGAATGACTGACCTGCTGCCTGGCGTAACCGTACAAAATTAGCCAACTCGGTCTGCAGACGGCTGTCGTTGTGGATGGTGGCGTCGAGGCTGCTAGGGTCATTGACTGGCCGACGCGACTCATCTGCCATGGCCTCGGACCGTGGTAGATGGGCCCGCTTTCGGAAATTTGTAAGCCAACCGGTTGACTGCCGGATCAGGCGCAGCCAGAATTCAGTCACCTTCTGCTCCGTTGACACCTGGGCTCTGTTTCCATCGCCGAGGCCCTCCAAAAGTTCAACTTCGGTCTTGCGGATGACGTCGCACGCCATAATTTGAAGCTCGGTGTCCCTGGGGGTTAATCCGAGAAGAGATCGGTTCTTTACAAAGCCCTGGAGATGTGCCTCTAGCGGGCACGAGTCGAAAACACTGCCTTTGCCATTGATCCGCATATTCGCCATGCGGCTCTCTGCCTGCCCGCGAACAGGGCTCAAGCACGCTTTCTGCGTGCAAGCCTCGTCAGCAAACAGGAGATCTCGCAGCCAGGACATGCCTGGCTCGGTTGAGTTTGAGATGATATCGGCAGCCAAGACAATCCGGCACGCCTCGATTCGCATCTCTTCATCGGTGACTACCTCCTTTGACTCCTGCTTGTGCAGGTACCAGTAGCACAGCTCTCCTCTGAGAAGTTCATATGCATTCCGAGGGCTCCCCGGCGACTGCGACACGGCGCTAAAAGGTAGCGGCGAGTTGCGTTCGTCGTGAATGAGATATGGAGGAATAGAGTTCTCGACCATGGCCATGACCGGCTTTTCGAAACCCCAGTCACCCTTCCAGTCAGCCATTGTGCGACCAGTCTTGAAGTGGTCTGCCAGATGATCAATTCGGATGGACCACGTATCCATGACAATTCCACAGAAACCACATCTGGACCGAATCTCGGGGGTCGCAACTTTCCATTTCTCCATGGACCACGCCAGAAACTTGACTCCATGCACTAGCTTGAGATGCTGGCGCAAGTGATCTTTCCGGTAGAATGTCCGGTCACCCAACGCCCGCTCTTGGCAAGGCCCAAAGTTGTGAGATTCAATATGGGCTGCATCTGGATCTACCTGTTCACAGAACACACAGCACTTTTGCTTCGTTTCCGGGTGTGTGGCCACGGGTCCGTGGGGTGTACAGATCCATCGCTCCAATGACAAGTGCAAGGACTTTTCGTGTCTCTGCCAGTCATGCTTGGTTTTGAATGTTTCGGTACAGAATGTGCATTGGTATGCCTTGAGAGGTTGAATGAGCGGAGTTGGTCCGGAGGGGCGCACTTCTACACGCTTCCGAGTTCGTGTCTTTTCTGCCCTGGCTTCGTCCCTATCCTCGCCGCCAGTACTTTCAAGGCGACCGTGGGCATGTGCAGAACGCCGCCGCCGCCGCCGCCGGCCACGCTCAAGAGAGCTAAAGTTGGACCCAAACGAGCCGCGAGAAACATGAGAATATGCAGAGGCAAAAGAGCCACCGCCGCTGGACTGCGATGTGCCAATACTGCTTGTGGAGGAGCCATTGAAGAGGGACCGGCCAGAACCATCGTCTGTAAAATTGTAGCTCAAAGGGCTATTGAGGCTAGAGGAAATAGCAGATGATGAGGTAATAGCACGCGCAATATCTGTGACGGAAGCGGGTTCGTTCTCGGGGGGTGAGTTGGCCCAACGCTGCAGTGGGATGTTCTCGGACTCTTGGGAGTGACGATCAAAAGGCGACGGTGTACCGCTCCGGCGTGGCTGAGGAATATCGACGGGGCCGCTGGGACCAGAGTAGCTGTTACGCACGTGCGGCGAGGTAGATCGAGTTGTCGGAATCTTGCCGCGACGGCGTGCGTTGGCAAGCCAGTTTGAGATTTGTGTCTTATTCAGGCCGGTCAGCCGCTGGAGGGACTCCTTTTCCTCTTCAGTGGGATAAGGATGACGGCTGTGCGTCGAAACCCAATTCTTGAGAATTCTCACAGACTCCCGGGAGAACCGGGCACCGAGCTTGGGCTGTGTGGATTCGAGGGTGCTAGGGCTGTTACGACCTTGCAGAGAGGATGAGCGCTCATCCGAGGGCATGTGTGAGCTTGATGCGAGCTGGCTGACGGTATGCATTGTCTCTTCGTCGTGACGAATAGGGTCGGGATGGTCACCCAGTGTTGGCCATGGGTTGGGAGGGAAAGATACATTGGTGGGAACAGGGCCGCTGCTGGAAAGGCCGAAGCTGCACTCGCAGCGCAGAGCCACGCAGCTCGTGCAATAGCCTTTGTAGCTACCCTCTTGGATTGTCTTGCACTGGTAGCCACCGATCTGGCAGTGGACACACGGCTGGTCGGGCATACCCCACAACTCGGCAGGGCAGAATTCGTTGCTCATGGCCTCTGTTTGGAGGGAGGCCACGCCAGTCTGGAGTAGTGCCTCGATGGCTACATCAGTTTCAGTGGCAACGTCACCCGCCAATGTTGGAAAGTCATCAAGGCCAAGATTGGTGGAGGACATGTTGCTCTGCTCGTAGTGCTCAATAGCACAGAATGAAAAGTCATCAGCATCAGGGTTCTCAAATAGCAGTGAGACCTCACGATCCTGGGGTGAGACCAGCAAGTGGTCAACATTGAAAGCATCGGCCGGGAATATGGGGTCGGGATTGATAAGCATATTGTCGTCAACGTCGACGTTGACGTTGACTGAGCCAGTGCCAGCGGCGACAGCAGACGCATCCCAGTTGACAAACTCGTCCATGCTTCCTATATCAAAACCTTCTTCGGGAATGACGGGCATACTGGAGCCACAAGGCGCAGGAGATGTCGGAAATGGCGGAGGAGGAGAGTGATGGTGAGGCGAGGCTGCAGAGCAAAGGGCGTACAAGCAAAGGCGCCGGAGAAAACTAAAGCAATAAAATAAAATGCAATATAATATTCGCAGAAAATGGATAAGGAAGCAGATGGCAAGTCGTATGAAACAAATATGATAACAACACAATAAGAAGGAGCGGCCCAGGCCCAAACAGGTCAGTTGCCGTCTGTGTGGTAGTGTGAGGCAAGACAAATGAAGGCACGATGACAGGTATCAAGTCAAAGGCGGATGGTTGCCAGTTCAGGAAAGAGTGAAGCTATTGCAGTCACGACAGTGGTAGCTGGTCCTTCCCAAACAGGATGTTCCACACTCGGCGAACTTGACGATATCAGCGTGAAGAAGAAGGGCGTACGGTAGGCGGCCAACAACGACAAATTGTCATGAAAAGCAATATATCAAGAAGAGAGAAAAGTAGAGAAATCGTGACAAGAATGGCAGGAAAAGAAAGGAAATAGCCAAAAGCACACTCGCAACAGAGCCTACGGTAGAAGCACACGGATGCGTCCAAAAGAGATAAAGAGACAAATATGTCAAGATGACCGTCTACGAAGTACAGCGTCAGCGCATGGGGAAGGAGCATTTGCGCATTTACAGCGACTGTACAGGCAGGCGCGGCTGCGGTAGTGCTTGGTCCCTTCCCTATCCGAGGGCCGTACCAGAACGAAGAGAGAAGGAGGCAGAAGAATTGGACAAAAGAGTGGATATCGCCAAGAGCGGGTGCTCTGACGGTGAGGTTGTCAACGGAAGGGCGTGCAGCCCCACATTTCTCGTTGACATCTTGCAGTGCGCCCTTGCGCCATGTCCTCCGCTACCCGGCCAGGCTACACGTGCGGGCCACTCACGCTATTAGTCTGACATATTATTATTCGTTGTCTTACATGCAAAATACTAGGTATTGGTGGGGAGTCGAAAGAGGGCAACGCAGCCGCATTTAGCCTTTCCTTGCCGTTTTGACCACGCTCTTCAAATAGCGTATTCTACGGTTTCTAAGAGGAAAGGCACGATGGGGTTCCTCCGGATTTTTTATTTATTTATTTTTGGCCATGTTGTGTGGAGACAGGCAGAACCTTCCTGTATGAGAAGTCACCAATCGCTCCTGTTAGTGCGCAGCATAAATCAGGATTGTACCTGCCGGCCGGACGGCCACACTGGCCGAAATGCTTTGAAAGGGCATAGTTCTTGAATTCGGTCACTTATTAGTCAATCAATCGGAATATTATAGTCATACCGTCTATTTTAGTTATGTCCCCCCTCATCGTCGTTTTGGATTTTGATTTCTTGTTTTTAACGTCGACGACATCTTGCAGCCTCGACAATGCAACACCGTTTGCACAGGCTTACATATACTGGACTGGAAACACCCCGTCTGACAGTGTCCAACGATTTACAAAAGTTTGCAAACGCGACTATTTCAGACCTATTCTCTAATTGAGTCTTTACGCGCCAGACACTGACGATACGGCATCAGAGACAGAGAAGAAGAAGAACATGGAACATGGAACATGGAACAAGGTAAAAAGGAAGAGAAGAAGCAAACGAATCTATCAGATGAAGTTTAGGTTATAAGAGGAGAGGCGGCTTATACTCGACAGTGGGTACTGGGAAAAGTGCAGAAGCTTGAGAAACAGGCGGGTATTCCCCTCTTGTTGGCATTTGACATTTGACATTTGACATTCGATGACGAACTTTGATTGGCCGTCCAAAGAAAACACATATTGGTGTCAAGTCTCTGGATACCAGCAACCCGGATACTGATCTAGTATGCTCAATGGGCCATTTCCTAAGATGCGGTCCGAAATATATACCGACCGATGTCCAAGTGGCAGTCTGGTAGGTCAAATCTATCGCTCGTCGCCATATTCTGCCCGATCTTGTGCGCACATGGTCACAGTCACATTGAATGCTAATAGAAAAGGATTTGAAAAGGGTATAATCTCGACAATTTAAAGCACGGCACTCCTACTAAAGGGGAAAAGAAAAACAAATACAAAGGACGTGATATGTTCTATCTTGAATAGACAGACACAGTGACAGAGGTTGCACCAACAGTATCAAGTGATACTTAGCTGCTGTTGAGAGTTGCTGCATGACACTTGGTGCCAATATTTGGCGCTGGCAGACTGGTGGCATTTTGCGGGTTCGGCTTTAGGTAACAGTTTCCTGGTGCTCCTCCGTCAGTGGCATTGGCCTTGGCCGTCCACAAGGGAATGAAGCTGATGCCGCCGCAAGTCGTGTTGGAATTGCTCTCGTTGAAAGTCGACGTGACATACTTTGTGTATCCCGAGCAGGCATCGATGCATGTCTCAAAGTCGGCGACGAACAGCGACATGAGCGGGCCTCCTTGCGCGTCTTTGTTGCAGTGAATGGTAAACGTCTGCTGGCCGAGGACTTTTCAATTAGCAGACTTAAATCAGCATCCATGGGCTTCAGCAGAAATGGTGATCGCCTACGCTCAAAAGAAGTATACCGTGAGCCGGTAACGGTGTCAGGCATGTTGGAGCAGCCGAGGTCGATAGATGCAAAGGAAGTAGAAGTGGAAGTGGCTGTTGTCGTGGCCGTGCCGTTTGTGGCAGCCAGCTGGGCTAGCGACTTCTCGGCATTGTTGGCGCGGTTTGCCTCAACACCGGTGCCTGCTGCCAGCCCGATCACTGCAAGACACAAGACCGCAATGATAACCGACAGCCAAAAGACGATCTTTGTGCAGCCAAAGGGCCCTGGTTGTTGGCCGCGCTTGCTGCTGTCATCGTTAACGCCGTCTTGGCTTGCCAAAGCATTGTAATAGTGTGGATGCTGCTGGTACTGGGCTGCAGGTGGTACGGGGACGAAGTTGCCCTCTACCTTGTTGGTAGACAGAGTAGGCGAGCCGGCATAGCTAGTCGAAGCCAGTTGAGGATGGGCTAGGTAGGGTTGAGGTGTTATAACTTCGGGATAATGCTGTAGGGCGACCTCGGGTCCATCGTCATAGCTCTTGTTTAGTCAGAAGATTTTTCTGTGTTCATAAGCGTAACTTGCAGGTGCTCTATTCTCTTACTTGGGTCGTCATTGTGGTCCTTTGTGCGTATCCTTTTTATTAACGTATATCAGAAGCAGTACTCTGCGATGGACACGGTCAAGTTGACGATGCCGCCAGTCTCCACACCATTGATTGAAATGAATGACTGTCCAACGAGGTAAATGTTGTTTAAAAGAAAGGCGAGGGAAAGACAACATGCAGAGAGAGCTGGACTTGGGTTAGAAGGGTGAGAATAAAAGGGATGGATGGCCATACAACGCAAGAATCCACTGCTGCACACAACTACCAATAGTGTAGCATAGAGGCAGTGCTAACTTGCATGCAACGCATTCTGTTCAAGATATTGCCTGCTGAGGTTACCCCTTCCTGAGTCCCGGAACAGCATACAGATAGAGACGGGGACCGAATAGGCATATGGCTAGTCAGACAGGCAGAGGCCCACGGATAGGAGTGAGACGATATGGGATGGGAGATGAGCTGCCGTGAGACTGTTCTGAAATAGCTTAGATCTTCTTCTTCATATGCAGACGTTTCCTGTTTCCCCAGATCCTAGAAGACGAGCGACACATTCGACCGCTTTAACTTTGGCAGAGTCGTCAAGCACATGGTCTAATTTTTGGATAATAATGTTCAGCAAACTCCTGTGTGCAATCACCAGAGTTGATTGCCGTTGCTAAATCTGTAGACCTCTACGGATGGTTTGGATCATGATTCAAGCTTGAATCAAAGGACGGGAAGACGGGACTACTGAGCTAAATTAAGCATAGCAAGTCAAAAGCAAGCATCGTCACTGCATGATATGGTCGTTCTGGCTGTGGGTCGGCTGTGCTGATGTGAGAATTGCAACGTCAAAATATAAATACACTTGGAGAGTAAGCAAAAGACATATCTCTGACACTGATCTTGTTTGCCTTTCTTGATGACTGGCCAGTTGACTGTCGCCCATTGACGCCTCTATCCCGCCAATGGGGAAGATTGTGACCAAACACGGCTGCAGGGGCCTGATGCCGACATCTGGCCTAGTCTATTTTCATATATCGCGACTGTCGATGTATTTATTACTTGTTGTGCAATCACAGTTTTTTTCGGTAACTTTTTCAAAATAAAAACAACTGAAAAATATTGCCGAGTAGGGCTATTGCTGCTTACTCATCACTTAATACTATTACGCGCTGGCAAAACACTTAAAAAACAGTCACTCTTGTCATGCACCTGCGCAGAATGGAGAAAAGACAGCTATATTCAACAAAATAAAAGAAGATGCCCAAAAATGGAAAAAAAAAATGTGGTGGACCTGCTGGGAATCGAACCCAGGACCCCTTCCATGCTAAGGAAATATTATACCACTAAACCACAGGCCCAATTCAGAACTTATCTGTTTGATGGTCGTGCTGTGGCAGAGAGGGTACAAGTAGAATTATTCCTTGCGTCGCGGCCAAGGTCATGCTACTGGGGCATCAAGTGTGCGCTTGAGGTTCTCCTTGATTGTCTCGACTTCGGTGTCCTCCATACTAAGAAAGCGGATCTGATAAGTCAGCATTTGTAGCTTTTATGCCAAAGACGTAAAGAACAACTCACCACGTCGTCGGCGCCGCCCGCACTGCCGTACATGACCGGGTCGGAGAGACTGTTGTTGATGTTGTCTCTGACGCGATTCTCCCATACATGCTCCCAGTTCCACTTTCCGGAGTCGGTGTTGTCGCCGGCCATTTCAGGCAGGACGTGGCCTTGCTGGCGTTGGTGTGTACGCCACGCGTGCCATGCGTTCGGGTCGCCTGCTGCCTCGAGTGGAATCGAATCCAAGACGGCTGGGTCGTCAAAGGTGCTACGAATATAGTTTAGCACGTCGTGTGTCGAGATATCAGTTGCTGCCGGCCTCGTTTGTAGGTAGGATGGGGTCGCTGCCGGGTTTGGAGTCGGTGTTGACGTCGATGTGGCTGTGGCGAGAGCCGCTGTTGACGTTATGCTGCTGTCGCGGCCTTTGTTGGCAAGAGGCGATACAGCCGGCGAGTTGGGAGTGGACTGGGCACTGCCGTAGCCTGCCGGACGAGGCGGCGTTTGAAGACCACTGGTACTGCGAGGACTAGGGGAAGTTCCGAAATTGCTGCGACGGAACCATGCTGGGAAGCCATGGCGCAGACTGAAGCCGCCTGGAGGTAGTCGCTCTTCGTCGGGACCATGCGCAATACCTCCTTCCTGGGGCCCGGAAATATGCCTCTGGTTTGTGAGAGTAGCAATGAGAGGGTGGAACATCTCGGTGGAAATTGTGACCAGTGGTGGAAGGTTGGGGTAGGCATCGGGGAACGAGATCTGGAAGCGAAGGACAGCGGGAGCATAAGGGCCGTCGCGGACAAAGATGACACCAGACCACAGTGACGGGTCGCCCGGCGTGAGCGACACAAAGACGCCTTCGGGGCAAGCCTGCTTCAGCCCGGAGCTATATTGTTAGGTCTAGTTGCCATCACGACACTACCATGGTCGACGTTATTGTCGTCATCGTGTGAATAGGGGGGCTTACAACTCGGCCAGCAAGTTCTGCCGCCGCAACGATGGCAGGCTCGTGAATTTGGAGGTGGCCATTTTGTTGGATGCACGCTCTGCAGAAGAGCAATGGAGCAGAAGAGCAAGAGAAAAAAGGAACAAAGGAAGAAGACAAGGCGTTTGCCTCTGGACAGCCGTGTGCCGATGCCTTACGTTCCAGGTGAGCCGTTGTTTATGCGACGCAGAGCTCTCCCGATAAAGAAGGCGGTGACTGAGCGGTGTAAATTCTGCCGCGTATTGTCAAGTCGCGACGCACTTTAAGAGGGGAAAGAGGGGCCAAGCTGCCCACTACAGCCAAGGCAGCTTGTAAATGATGGAGGGAGTCCGACCTCCGGACTTGTAGTCGAATGTTTTGCGGGATTTCTATATAATTTAATCATATGTATTAATCTCGTATGTGCGAAGCTTCAGAGTCTGGCATATCATCATTTGATAGTCAAATCATACCATACAGCTAACAGGTAATAACGACGTGACGACGTGCCGGCTTGATGACATGGTGCCAAATCCGCGTGCTAGTAAATTATAGTGTTATGAGTGTATGAGTGCAAGGAGATGCAACGATGCAGATATACAGAGTCGTCGACTAGTTCTACTGACGCTTGCGTTTGTCATGACCAGAAGCCATCGCCAGGTCAGCCAGTCTTGTCTTTAACCCGAGACGAGAATCAAAAACGCCAGGCCCAGAAGTACGAGGAAATAAGAAAAGGAGAGGCGTAAAGATAAAGAGAGAGGCGCATAGATACAAGGAGAGCTTCGGCATCCGGGCATCGAATGCGGCCCCTACTTGAGGCGCGTCTCGACCTTGGCCTTTTCCTGGTCGCGGATCTGGGCCAGGTCCGTCTTGGTCGAGTCGTAGCGCGCCGTCACCTGGTTGAACGGGTTCTCCGGGCTCTTCTCAAACTCCTTGCGGACCTTGTCCTTGCGCTGGTTCAGACGCAGACCCTTGCTTGTGCCGTCCGCATCCATCTCGGCCAGGCGGCGCTCCTCAAAGGCCGCATACGCCGCCTTGAAGCGACGCTCCGGGTGACGGTCGACGGCGCCAGCTGCGCTTCCACTCGTGTCATCAATGGATAATGCATCTAGAGCATTGTCGATACCCGTGGCATTGAGAGTCGTGAGCTTGGAGGCAGGCTCATCGAGCTGGGCCAGGTCGAGGCCTCTCGAGGGAGCAGCCGTCTTCTTGGCAGCCGACTTGTTGTTCTTGGGGGCGCTGCGGCCGGGCGTGCTCTTCTCCTCCTCAGCCAGAAGTGCATCGCGCTCTGCCTTTTTGCGAGCCAGCTCTGCCTTCTTAGCAGCTTCGGCCTCCCTATGATGTGGTTAATATGGCTGTATGGCTGTATGGCTGTAGAAGGGCCACATAGAAGGGGGGTATTCGGGTGGGAGCCAGTGGTCCAGGTGTCCTTGCTCATGCTCTTTGCTGGTATTGTGGCACACCAGCACACACCAGCACACCGTATGAGTAATGACTTACTTCTTGCCTGCACCCTTGGCACCCTTGTTCCACTCTGCAGCCTCTGCAGCATCCCGCCGGGCATCTTCCGCCGCGGCCTTTTGTGCAGCCGCGTCTGCCTTGCGGGCCTGGCCCTGGGCCTTTTTGCTTCCTTCGGCAGCAGCCTTTTTCCCGCCAGCCATTTTGAAAGGGTGTGTATGTATTTAAACGAGAATGTAAGTTGATAGAGGGAGGGTGTGTCGTGCGGACTCGTGCGGACTCGTGCGGACTCGTGCAAGCAGACACTGCAGGGTTAGATGTGTCGGGGTTCCAAAATGCGGTGTACAAAGTGCAAGACGAAAATAAAGTCCAGAAAAAGTTGAGAGTGCGATGAAGACGTTGAAACGAGGTAAACACAATCGGAGGCGAATGTGAAACTGATCAAAGACTAATGAACGTCGAAGAAGCCCACAGAATGACAGAGTGTGAGGTGGGGTCGAGAAGGCTGCGTGAGGTGTCGGATGCACTACAGCGCTTTGGGCCGTCTGGTGCCTTCCTGGTGTCGTGCAGTTTTTTAGCGGTGTTTTAGCCTGAAATTGAGTGTTCTAGCGCCCTGTAGCCTGCATCTTCTGGGTTTCGTTTCTTGCCCGGCGCCTTCCCTTCCCAGCTCCCGCACATCAGTCCCATCCCGCACTAACACCACCGCCGATTACGGAGCACCCGACGTCCACTCCGACGTACGACGTCTCTTGTACCTCTTGTAAGTTACTATACATCTGAGCATGCCTTACATAATGGCAACCCTGTAGACCGACTCCCTAATATAAGTCCGTGATATATACTATACTATTAAAATAAAATATTTTAGCTCGCTGCCTTATGTAGTACCCAATATCTCAGCGGGAGACGCTTCCGGTGGCGAGGCCATATGGCCAGGCCATGCAAGGCCAGCCTTCTGCGTGCAGGGTTTCTCAGGACCAAATGTATCCATGCAATCTACGTCTATATAAAATTACCAATCAAAATTTATCCGACAGTTCTAACTTGACATGCACGCATGTCGGTGAGACGAGCGCGGTCTCTGCAGCTGTGCGGTCAGTAAGCAGTCACTATCTGCATCGAGAAGGAGCGAGGCGGGCCGCGAATGCAAGCTGTTGCTCCTTCCTTTCCGGTATAAATGGCTGTTTGTTTGTTTGTTTTTGGTTCAAACTACAAGGTACGACGTCGAACAATGTATCTCACGATAACCACAGTCGACGCGGCATTGCAGTCCCTCGCTTCAGTTTTTAATCTTCGGGTTCCAGCATAATGATGTGATATGATACGCCCGGAAGGCTCCCCGCCTTGTCCTAATTTGCATGTTATTGAATATCATATTCTCATGCACTGCGAACCATCCGCATCAAGCACATGAGAAATATCGACAGCAAGGATGGCAGCAATAAACACGCAAAGAGGGCACACGAACAGCGAAATGGACCGCACGAGACGGAATACGACGAAAACAAATAACTAATCAGACCACGAGAAAAAAAGCAAAACTGACGAGGTGGCATGTCTGCATGTCTGCATGTCTGCATGTCCACATGTCCAGCATTGATATCACGAAGATGCGCGGCTGGTCCGGCAGAGGCGCCCATCCCGGTCATTCCAAAGCAAGGATTGCTTCCTGTCTCATACCAATACACAAAATTCAGAGGCTGATGGCTGCACGCCGGACCAATAGTCATTCGAAACCGCTTGAATATCTCTTCCCTCATTGACCGACTGTCTCATTGACTTCAGTAACCCCCCTTGCCTTACTTCTGCTTACCGCACCAATCGCGGAATCAATGTTACTGCACCTTTGCACCGCTACACCAACTGCAGAAACACATCACCAGACACCCTGTCCATTTGCCTACTCGTTTCCCTGTCAGCCTGTCTACCTCATGACGGAGTTGTCGTCCAGAACATATTCCGACTGGCCCTCTTGCCCGCATACAACCTTCTCCCGCTCTTTCCTTTTGTCTTACTATGCCTACCTCATCCCGCCTCTTTCTTTTTCTTTATTTACTAGGTTTCCCTTCCGTTACGGGACGAGCCTAGATCCACACACATCTTTCGACTCTTGTTGATACTCCTCGCGTCCTTGGCCATTCTGATATGAGACAGTGACATGGGTTTGTATTCCTTTTGTGCTTGTCTCCTTGGAAATGGAGGATGCCTCTGACGCAGGTAGGGTGGTTATCGGTGAAAGAGTGGCCAGTGCCACCATTCGGTGGCAATATCAAGCCGTGATTTGATGTGATTGGGCGTCGACAGCACCATGTCTTTTTTCTCCTTTCTTTTATTCTTTCTTTGTTTTCTGTATTTTCCTGGCTTGGTGTGACGCCTGACCGCTACAATGCAAGGTTTCTGGTAATATAGTTGCAGAGGTCGAAACATGTGAATTTAACAGCATACGACAAGCATCTCGGGCGTGCATGCCTGCATCTACGGCCGCCGTATTTGAAATGTTCTGATGTTCTCTTTATTTCTCCGCTCCTGGCGTACAGCATATTCTCCCGGCAGAGTTCTTGTTATTTCCCATCAGTCAAATGTCGGTCAGCAGTTTGCTGTAGGGTTGAGGGTGTGTCACAAGAAGATGTCAGAATCATTGGCCAAGGTAGTAGTCCTCTGCACTCGATCAACTCCACGTCCGTGAAGTGAGAGTTTGTGTGGTGAAACATGCCTCTCTGCTGTGTACCGTTTGGAGGGAGACTATATAGTACGGATACGATATCATGATACAAGCTATAAGTATTATTGCGAACAACAATATCAATGTATATCAAAGGAGAATATTGAAATATACCAAATGGTACATACGAAACACTCAATCTACAACGCTGTGCAGTACTTGTATATTTTAATTTCTGTCTAATAATTATAATGACACACATAAACGGACATCATACGATGACTAATACTATATCATGAAAGGGGTAATAAGCAAGGAAAATGCGCATCCTTTTTTGCTCCCAACGTCAACAAGATACCAATAAGATGGCAACAGCACTGCCTTTCTCATTACAGTCGTGAACCAAGGCCGCTATGAACACGTGTTCCTTCACTGACTACCACCGGCAAAATCATCATTGCCATCAATAATCAAAGACATTGGAAGAAAAGAAAGGTTTAAACGAGATGAGATTACACCACGCAAGAATATGTATCTTGATACAAAGTCAAGATCAACAGCTATTCATACTCAAAGGAGACGACGAGGTGAACATCTGTGGATCTGTGCATGACCACGCGTGGTCGACGGAAGCATACGTTCAACAAGGATTAGCATGGACTGCCGAGCTTGGGGGCGCCGCCCTTGCTTCTAATATCAATTATTCAATGTCTGCAGTGCTGGAGCTATCTGAAAGTGACTCCATGCGGTTTCAAGTATATGAGTGATTGGCATGACGGATGATAGGCGTTACCGAAGAGTGGCGCGTGGCTAGTAATCAATACAGAACAGAATACAGAATAATAATGAGGCTGGAATAGCAACCCCAGCATGCGGGGCGTCGCGGTCGAGAGGACCGGTGTGACGGGACGCTGCCTGGTGCATCCCATTCCGCGCAGCACACCTTGTCCCATTTGTTATCTTACCATGTCCCTCCCCCTCCCCTGTGTGGTTTCTTGGGCGCTACAGGACTCGATCGGAACTCTCCCCCACTCCTGCTACTCTTGCATACGCATCCTATCTCCATTTGGCCACCAACGCCATGCGTGCAGTGCACAACTTGCAGGCCTCGCATCGTCAGCTGCACACTTGTATCTTAGGGCTTAGCTCGTGGCTGTGATTCTCAGTTCCATATTGATAGAACCCTGCCGCATGCTTGACTGGCTAGTCAGTCGTCGAGCGAGACTGTCCTCAAAGTAGCAAGTCGAGATAGGAGGTTCCTTTCGACCCCTAAAACGACACAAGGCGCATCTTATATCCCTGCCAGTGCTTACCTGTAAATCTACTATTGTGGATTGTCTGCTTCCTTCCTGCGTTGCCAATATGCAATATGACGTGCGGTGCTTATCAAAGTTTCAATCACAATATTTATTGTTTCTAATGTCTTTTGTCGTGTCTTGTCATCTGCCGTATTTTTCTTCTTCCAGGACCTCTCGGCCAGTAACGGTAACGGTAGAGACGAGACAGAGCTCGCAAGCTGAGTTGCAAGCGGCAAGGCGACCGCAGATGGAGACAAGAGTGAAAATTTCACAGTACTAGATAGTCTCAATATGTCTCTTGCCGCTGTTTCCGTGACTGTTTCCGCCCACTTTCCACTTACCGTCCCTCGTGATCAAGCGTGATGTGATTGTAGCCCAATATGAGGAGCAGATTTCCCCCAAATCTGACACACTTGTTGGGCTGCGGCAGTCTTCCCACTTCCGTCTGCCGCTTTTATTCTTTGCCTTGCATCTTCTTTCGTTTTATATTCCTATGGGCCGCTGTGATGTGATGAAATATCAGATATCAGACCGACGGACCAGAGAGATATGCTGTCAGTCAAGTGAAAACAGTAAATAAAACAGTAAAATTATTGCTGGCTCCAAAATGTACAGAAAGGGGCGTCATTTGAACCAACAAAATAGTAATAGCTACCTCTGCCCTCGCAAATCGGCCCGCTGGGTAGCTGCTGTAACGCATGGGCGTCGGAAACGCCGTGGGGTCCAGCACAGGTGGTAAGTGGTAAGAGGTAAGACAGCACCGCGTTGCATTGGTGCTTATTTGTGGTCACCTATGTATAGAAGGACGGCGCTCTGTGAGACAGCCTTCAACCGAGCAGCAACGTACACATCCAGTAAGGCCGCCGTGCATATCAAGCTTACTGCAGCACTGCTATTTGAGGTATTTTTACTCGTCCAACAGCCTCAGTAGCCGTGATCTCGAGTTCAGGTGTTTGTTCCGATGCACAGATGTTCGGCAGAGACAGATAACGATATGCAGACTTGTATGTCACTGGCAGCTCAAGTCGCTTACAAACGGCATCATCTGGCTATGCTCCTGCTCGAGTATAGGAGCCGTGCATGTGATGGGGGCCGTCGTGATGAGAGCTGCATGTAACCATGTACTCTTTTCAAGGGTAGGCTGAGAAAAGCGTCGGGCAGTTGCCCTGAATACTGAACCTCGTGACGTAGCATGAAGTAGACCGCGTTCTGTCGGTCGCAAATAGTCCGGAAAAAAAAATCTTAAGAGCTGTGCTTTGTTCAAAAGCAAATAACAGTTTCATGAGAGATCCTCCGTCGAAGCCCAATATTGACGTCACTGTCCTGGCGGTGTGGGTTTGTAGGGTCATCAGATCCTCATCCGGAGACCTCCTGTAGCAAAAATCACAATCCATCGTGGACTTTCTACATCGAACTAACCCTGCTTCTGTCGATAATTGGCCTGGCCGTTTGGGCGGAAGCATGCCATGCAAGGATGGATTGCAACAAGGCTTAGCTGTACTGTCACCATCGCGAATAACCGTGAAACTGTGTTGCCTGTGTAGATTTATCCAATGCCTGCATGCTGGATAGCGAGTACCATATAGTGTGAGATGCGGGCGCTCAGATGCCTGTGCAGCCGGGAGCTGCCGCTGAGATGTATCTTAGATACGTAACAAGAGATATGTCAATAAGACAGCGATGCTGAGCCACTGTTCTTTTGGACGAGTCTGTGTCCAGGATCGTCCCGACCTGCAAGGATTCCTTCCATGGCAGCAGAGTGCCGCATGACCTCTTCAGCCGGGTGAACATCGGAACACATGTTGACTATCCGTCAGATAGCCCAGCTTCACGCCAGCGAGCCAGCTACTCGCCCGTCACTCACACAGCGGAAGGGGGAGAAGCAGTCGCATTGTCACCAGAAGGGTACGTAGCCTCGTAGCTACCCCGAGGCCCGGTATCTTGACCCATGACATCCGATATCCTAGTCAACTTTGTACTCCATGTACCTAGTATCCTAATATCCTAATACCCTAATATCCTAATATCCGATATGAAATAAGGAATAGAGGAACGAAGCGGGTGCTGGGAAGCGACGGCGACGCAACGTAGTCAGGCAACAGACCTGTTTCTCCATCCCTATTTATTGCCTTCTTCTATTTCTTCAATATCTGCTTCCTCGCTTTCTGGCATATTCGACCTCCTGTTGCTGTTTGCCGCCTGCCGCCTTTTTCCCTTTCCCATCTCGGACACCAGCACTTCCGTTTCCAATCCTCTGGGCTGGTCAAATTAGTTGTGTCCATTTGCCACCCCAAGTGCTCGTTTCCGGGGAATCCATCCGGGGTCATGCTAGTGGCGTTTGTTCTTGTTTCTGTTCTTATTCTGTTCTGTTCTCGTCTTGTCTTGTCTTGTCTTTGTCTTTTGTGGTTTATTCTTCTCTTCGGCTTCCTTTTTCTTTCTTGATTTCTTGATTCTTGCGCTTTGTTCTGTATTATGCCACCATCCGTGCCATACTCTTCTATTTTGCCTTTGGTCTTCCACGACCTTTGCAATGACTGTATCAATTTGCAAGGGGAGGGGCGAACACTGCCAATGCCGTTCAGCTCCATGCTCCTCGCAGCCCCTGCAGCCCCGGTAGCATATCCCTGTGGTCCCTCTTTTAGCTTTTTCTTTTTTTCTTTTGTCTCTTTTGTCGTGTCCCGTTTCTCTTCTGCCTCATTTCCACATGAGATTTCTGCGTGTCACACGCCCCTCCATTCCCACTTCCCGTATTCTCTTTGCATCTCTTTGCCTCTTCTGAGCAGACCTCAGGGGCCATCCAGCATCGCACGCTCGCCTCGAATGATTATATCTCTCTGGTGTGTAGAACATGCTCCATTGAATTGAGACTTTAAATAGCCCGAACCACAATCCCGGGATGCCATCATTACAGTCATTCCAAAAGGCGGCTTCTGTGTCCATCAGTGATCAGTTTCTTGGGTGATTTGTATTCCCAGTTGATTGGCTATTTCATCATCTTGTATCCTGTGATCGTGGTGTGTGTGATCGAGACATTAAGTGGGAAAAGGACACTGTCTACGTAGGCGATGATAGTGTATGTAATATGATTGGCAGGAGCATGGCAATAGGTAATTAGCACCTGCCATTTTCCTCGGAGTCATTGAGTCCCTGACAGAGAAGGAACTATTACCCTGGCCTTGTCGGAAGTGACTTCCCAGTGAAGATGGTCACTCATTCGCGCCTACGACTTTGAGAGCAAAGTTAAAACATGCTCTTGCCCCATCGGAACCCTTTCTACTTTCTCCTTCCTAGTCTACTCCCTACAAGCTCCCTACAAGCTCCCTACAGGTGCGAGGCCCACGAAAGGGGGCCCTATCTATCGATTTGCCACACCTGTTGCAGGCACGTCGTACTCCGTACTGTAATTTAATGGAAGATTAACACAGACATCTTAATATATTTCCACATGAATAAGCCCATACGTAGGGCCTCGTTCTGACCATTCGGCTTGTCCCCTTTGCATTACAGTGGGCCCACCCAGTCCAACGGTGTGCGATAATACCACACTTGGAAACTGAGATCGGAGGATACTTGTACATAGGGCAAGAGCAAGAGGGTGGTTTGAGGTTAAGTCCAAAGGCAACTTGGTGATTGAACTTGTCACAATAGCAAGATGAAGACGAGGCGGGCCAGAAATAAAGTGACTGAATATTTTGTTGAATTTGACATTACGCTAGCAATAGATTTCGTTGGTCCTTTTGGGAAAGTGTATTCTATTTTTGCCCTTCTATTTTCTCGTGGTTATTTGCTTGACTTATTTCTCCTTAATTCTATAAATGTATTTACTGAGTAATTACCTCTTGTTTCTATCAAATCTTTCCAACCCTTCTACTTTCCCTTTTCCCTTTTCCCTTTTCGCCGTCTTGTTAGTTTTGATATTTTCTTCCTGTTTAAATGCGTGTCCATAGGCTACGTACTGGCCGTATTATTTCTTCCTGTCTAATCCGACGCTAATATCGCATCAACAAGCTCGCTGCCCAATCTTGGTTTCTGGTTGGCCTCTGTCCGTTCACCGTACGCTTAGTATCACGCTAGGTAAAGCTTCCCGGCCTTCCGCTTAGATAGCAGCAACAAAAGAAACGTGAGAGAAAAAAAAAAGAACAACTAAAGAATAGGGGGCGGGGCAAGACTAGCTGGACTTGCTAGAGTGGACGTTGTTTGTTAGCCGCAGCAAATGCAGGTTTGCAAGTTAACTGAGCATCTGATCATCGTCTTGCGGTGAGCGTTGGCTGTCTCTGTCTTGCCGTCAGAACGAACAAAAAAAAAATCAGGCTGTGGCTTCTTGCAAAATGCGTAGACACAGGATGTCATGACTGTGAATGCGTTATTCAATAGTGATATGTTTCGCCGGTTTTGAGCTACACTTTGTATATGAGGCAATCAATAAATGCAAAGATAGGATAGAAATAATGCAAAATAATCATGATTGATGTTTGACATGAACTAGCATCGCTACGGCGCTTTCGAATACAACACTGGGCAGGGTCAGGGACAGGGTCAGGGTCAGGGTCAGGGTCAGAGACAGAAACAATACTACAGAGGTTAAGGATTTGGAATAAAATAGCATGAGCCTGTTGGCTTGTTGGCACGTCTCGAGCTTTGCAAGTTGAGAACCGACATACATATAATGCGAATATGACCTGTTATCTGCAATAAGAAATCGACAACGCCTAGCCTGGATCTGTTGTAGTATTGCCATTTACTATTTACCACAGTCACTTGATAATTGATGTTTGACATATCATTCGCTGAGAAAGAAGTCTAAAAAGAAACGGAGATGGCGATGCGAAGATGATAGAATGCAATCAGACGATGAGACAGCTGCAAGTAATAATCAGACACTCAACTGCAAACTACGAAGCGGCATGACCCGGGCACAGCTACGATTGAAGATACGACGGTGGCAACCTTATATCACAACATGACCATCTTTCCAGGAAGGGAAAGCAAAGAAGATAATGGAAATAAGGCAATACGAAAAGACTCCGTAAAAGGGTAGGCCGAAAATGTAGACAGCGAAAAGGAATACGAAACAACGATATGATAAATCCTGGCTGCTGAGAACCAACGGTCTATCAATAACGGATGAATACCGAATCAGCTTCCTTATTGATTTTTGGTTTTGTTTTGTTCACCGTTTTTCCGAGCACACATTGTGCCTAAACCAAAAGAACAAAAGAACGAAAGCGAAAGAAAAGAAGAAGAAAAGAAGAAGGAAAAAAAAGCGATAAACGCAAAACGCAAAACGCAAAACGTGGAACATACTTACAATGCATCCTGCATCGTACTACGCCTAGTCTCTCGGTGTGGTAGACCGCCGTTGGCATGATCAGATATCTCCCTTGCAACATTTTCTTATTTGCCTACTCTGTACTCGAAAGCTTAGGGCGTGGCCGTGTTCACATGATTCAAATCCAATGCGCCCCGGGCTTTCAATGCAACCAGCCCGTGGCTATTGTTTCCTGGCCGGGTCATGCCTATCTATTTGTCTGTTTGGAAGCTAGTATTGGGATTGCCCATCAGCGGTGATCCTGGTCTAAGCACGGTGACTAGTCGGTGGGCCATTACACTGCAATACGGCGGGTGAAAAATGAATAAGAAGGGGAAAAAAGAAGAGAAAGCCACTGATCCTCCCTGCTCGAGTCACACCCACCGACGAGCGAGTAAGAAAGATATCTTACACTATCCGAACACACAGGCCCTGTGTTATAATTTGATACAGTCTGAAATTTACTTAAATAAGACTCTTGGCGTAGCTATATTTCCATCCATCTACACATTTACTAACTTGAATACAAGTTTCCTATATTATGTGGTGGTCACAACTGCTCTGTGCACTTCCCATTTATACCAATCACCGCATACAGAGTATATCATCCATACGTACGAGTAGTTGCTATCACACTACATGAGACAGTGAGACAACAAGATAAAGCGTTGCGACAGCACGGATCACAAAATTCACGTTGTAGGGGCTATTGAATATCATACAGTTGATAAAGAAGAGGTGTAGGCGCACGATGCAGACGTATTGGGTTGCATTTGTTCCTCCTGGCTTCGTTGCCCGGGGTGTGACAAGATGTCGTTATTTTTTCACAAAGTATCACGAGCATAGGTGCCAGAGTCCGTTGACGGCCGTTGAACAGCAACATTGAGTTACCTGAGCGAACCGAGTTACCTAACCGAGAAACCTACAAGCCTAAAAAATAAAAAATGAAAATAAAAATAAAAATAAAAAGGCAAACCTGCTCGTGCACCCCAGTAAAACATTCAATCATTCAAGGGTTTTCTTTATTTCTAATTTCCCAAGCTTCATTTACGACGCAATATGTCGCCAAATGGAAAATGTCCTCCAGATGGAAGCATCCCACGCGGCTTCTGCACCTTTGCCGTTGCCATTTCTACTTGCCATCTGGGGCTGTTTCGTTGATTGACCCAGCGACACCTCGTTAATTGATATGTGACAGTTGGGCAGCGTTGTAGTTGGATTTTTGCTATCGTAACTGTCGCACTTATCGATCTCTTTGCGGAGTACAGTCTACTACCTACTCAGTACTAGCTTCTCCATCTGCAATTCTACAATCATGCTCACGACGTATGCCGTTCTGCCGTCGCTTGTCACACCGATTCAGTCTCGTTCTAGAAAGCAGGATGTAGTGACGTCTTTAGGCGCACTCTCGTACTTGAGCAAGCACACCCCTCTCTGCCTATATCGTCCGTCGTGGCCCCATTCTTCAACAAAGGAAGCGGTGTGCCCCAATGCATATAGAGCGCTCACACAAAAACCAATTAAACTTTGATAAGATGCTCTACCCTCGGCAGTCGCGCCAAGGGCCGGGTGACAGACTAGACTGCCCTCCTTCTCGAAAAAACGTGGACGTATCTAAATGCGTCCTAACATCTTTGGGTTCTGATAGAGAGTGAGATGCATTCCGATACACCTCGTGACTGCTATTTGTTCAATCAGCGATATAAGCGATTGAAGACTGTTATACTACGAGAGTACCACCTTGCGGAGAGATAAGACAGCGGTTGTCGTTGGGCTACGTCCGAACACACCCGCAATCCCGATGCTGCGTTGTATCGCCATCCATTGGCGTAAGCATTCCACCACTCTGTCGCTTTTTATCTTCTTCATCCCGATATCTGCAAACAGGCATGTTCTGTCCAACACGTTGCGATCAAGAGCGCATACTAAATAGCCCGCTGCATGCCGATGCAATCCGCTATTGCATATCGCGGCCGTTATATTTTGCAACGTACATTCAGCATGCCGTGTGGGAGTCGACAGCCCGCCCACTTGCGACGGGCTGCCCAATTCACACCACAAAGCAGCTTTTAAATGTTTTGTGAGTCTAGCGATTTTGATAATTAAAGTTTTTTTTATCTTCTTTTTTTAGTCTCCTTTACTTTTCCTGTTACAATAGCTCTTACTTGTCATCGCCTTTATTGAGTTGATCTGATATGTTCTCTTTTGGGTCCTACACTGCGGCTGCTTTCATCGTTAGCCATGTTTCTGTATCTTATATTCAGTCTACAGCAATATACATATCGACTTTTGACTTGGACGCCTTTGTAGTATTGTAGTAACCGCTCCGAATAAAATTGCCCTCTCTGCCCTCTCTGCCCTTTTTACTCTTTGTGGTCACGCATGTGGTCTATCCGGCTGCCGGCCGCAAGCTCCGGCGTACTTTATTCTGTGCCAAGACACCCATCTGCCACATTGTATCCTAGAATACATGTAATGCCGTGGCGTTTGTTCGCTAAATGGCATGATGTAGGTATTCCGTCATCACTTTGATCAGTTTGACGTTGGGCGTTGGCAGTATTTCCGGTTATGGCAATTGCACGGCATCGTCGTTTGTCTAGGTCGCTCCTTCCGCATCGTATTAGAAAGCCCAACCATGCTTAACGCTTCTGTCCCTCTAGCAGCAGTAATTACCAGGAACTTCCTCGGCGCCTTCCCAGTGCGATTTAATCCATCCAGTTCCTTCCTTTTACTGTCTTTTCCGGTTTGCTGACTTGTGCTTCCTACCCTTTAGCCCCCCCGTTGCACCCTTCCAACAATCTCACCACCTTCTTCACGCAACTCAAACTCTCAGAAACACATTCCAAAGCCATTCCAAAGCCATTCCAAAGCCAACAAAAGCCAACAAAAAAGAACAAGAAAGCTTCGTGTCAAGCCAGTACACCTTCGCATACCCACACCTGCATACTCCGTACTTCAACCCTACTGCGCTGGCCACTTGTCTTACATCTTTCAGCTCTCTCCTCATCGACGAGCCCCTCCCACACACACCACTACGACATGTATCTCGTAACTCTTTTATCTTATCTTCCAAGCATGAGAAGCATCATGACAAGCATGACCACTACCTAAACCGTCACGGCTACAGTTACAGCATCTTTTAGAGATTGTCACAGATCATGATCCCGTCCAGTCTGTTTGGTCTCATCGGCCGCATTTATTCCAATGCGTGTTGTTGACGTGTTCCGCAACTGTCTGCATCTTCTCGCAAGTTGCCTCTTAGACGCTGGCCGTGCTATGCTAATGAATACCATTCTCTTTCACTTTCTAGCGTTCGAAGCTTATGAGCCCCGAAGCTCTTACCGCCGCCAGGCATCACCGATCGCGTCCCTGAGAATAAAACCAAACTGGGCCAGAATCTGTCACGCGGGTGCTCTAAATTCACCGCCTGTGAGCTTGAATGCGCGCGGGGTTCTACTGGCCGCTGGCCTCTGATGCCGCTACATTGGCCCACAGTATTGGCGTGACAAACTCCATTGTTCATAATAACGGGGTGCTGTGGTGCTACTGAGTAAAATGTGCTGAGGTGTTGGTCACTAAAGGGGGCGTGTGATAAACCCTTGTCAGTTTCTATGGCTGTTCATTCTCATACTTCGTATTGATACGAGCGTATTCTAAGCCAGGAATACGGAACATCAACAGACCCCTGTTGGCAATCTTTACCTCTGCCTAGGTGCACATCGACATAACTGCTCTCTACTTTCGCGGTCTGGCATCCTGGGATACGGTAATTGCAGGCCGTCTTGCCTGCAGCTGCATGTATGCATTGCCTTACCGCTGCTGCTGCCGTTGAGCATATCCGTGCGACAGGCAAGCAGACGCCTTTCTGCTCGGTTCCGGTATCTACTACACATTCGCATTATCGTGTCGGCTCTTTTTTTACTACCATCAACAAGCGGTATGCACAGTCACACTTGTCACCGGACACGGAACAGGGGGTAGCTTAAAAACAATTCAGAAATTGTTCGCAGTGTACGAGGGTGTATTCCTCCTTCTCTCTCGACTTACAGGCCAAACTTTGGAGTTGAGCGTGCATTGATGGTGGGTACTTGTCCTGTGCAGGGATATGCAGCCAGTGCCAAAGTACCGGTTGACCAGATTTAACGAGAAGCGAGAATGTAACCTCGTCGACCTTCGGCATCTACGTAAATGAGCTGTAATCAAGCTGTGAGCTGCTAGGTGGCTACCCATCTCTTGTCGTCAAGCTTCGAGAGCATGGTAGTGGGGCGGCAACAAATCGGCATGTACTTTCTACAGATTCAGTCAGACGATCAACAATCAGCATTCAGCATTCATATTCAGCATGGCATACGTCTGCAAGACGCCTCGAAATCCTTCCATTGTACCAACCACACGAGACACATCACGGCGGCCAAACACAGTCATACCGCATGTGCTGCTAGCACACCAGCCGCACTCTGTTTGCATGCAAACGTTAAGACATGCCACTGAAAGACATGTGTATTGCAGACGTGGCCAACGGTGCAAATCACTCGCTGACAGCCAACCAAGAGGCCAAACGCAACAGGCCAAACGGACCAGATGGGCTGGGCCAAACGGGCTAGAGAACAGGGGAGTCTGGGTCTTGACTGCCTGTGGCGGTTGCACCATGCCTTGAGTTTTCAAATGATACATGCAAGTATCACCGTCACACACCTTGCCTTGTCTGTTTGTTCATGAACTCGTTGCTCGTTGCTCGTTGCTCCTTGTGATATATGCACGCGGCAATATACAAGAGACGGAAACTGTTGGCATGTGTGTTGCCATATCCTCCGCGGTCTCCATTCAAGCAGTCTGCCCTACTCTGGGCGCTCTCGAAACCACACTACCACCACGATGAGGCAAAGTGCTCTGCTTTTCCAGTGGTAGAATTTGGTGACTACGGAGTAGAATGGTGGCTCGGTTGTGTGTAGCGAGGACCTGCTCCTAGCTACTCCTATTCCGCACCACTGACACGCCGCTACGAGTACTCAAGACTTCATACATGGCCCTTGCACTTTCCATGACGTAGCGTACCTTAGCGTACCTTAGCGTACCGGCCCATTTGCTACGGGGTGGGCGAGCCATCCTGTTGGACCCAGGCCCCGGAATATGGGCTGTAGAAGGGCACCTCAAAGGCACATCCCAGCGGCACATTTATCCCTTGGGCTGGGACCCGACCAAGCCATGCTCCATTCCCAGTTAGTGCAATGGAAATGATCGCCCTTCTAATGCCCTGGCATTTTTGTCTGAGCTACTGAGCTACTGAGCTACAATACTACAAGTATGTAGTTGGTGGCCATGACTGTCACCGCTTGTTCCTCGACTAGCGGACCCCATGGCAGACCCAGGAAAAAGCAAAAAAAAAAAGAAGGAAAAAAGAAAAAAAAAGAAAGGAAAAGGGAGATAAAGAAAACGAGAGAAAATATCAAAAATAAAGAGAGGAAAAAAGATAAAGGGGCTTTTCTCAACTTTCTTTACCTACCTTTTTGTTTGCACCCCCCTCCCCTCCTCCCCCTTTCTCGGTCCCCTCTGTCTGCCCTTACCCCTTAGACGCCTTTTTCATAGACTGTCGTCTTGTCTTTTATTGATATTTTATCTAGCCTTTTAATTTGGTTTTTATACTCGCCTTGTTGTTTGCCATGTTGAAATTGGGAGGCTTGTTCGACATATGGCCTGGTGACCTGTCTCAGCCCTTTCTCGTTAACCAATACTCCGTACACTTGGAATCCCATATTGAAAATCCACTCCCACTTTCCACACACTCGGTTTTGACTCTTGATGATATATGTATATCATTGAAGCCAGCTTTTTTCCTTCCATTTCTCTTCTGTCTTCTATTCATTTTCTTACAGCTCTACAACAACCCCCTCTTCACTTTCTCTTGTTTCTCTGGACATTCACTCCTTCACGTTCAAGACTACACCAAGCATCTGTTCAACATTCCGCGTTGTACACACACTCACCTGTGCTTCACTCATCCTGCATCCTGCATATCTTTGTGTTTGTGTCCGGCTTGTTTGATAAGTACACTCCCCGTCACGAGCATATTGTCTGTAGAGTGTCTTCAGATTGCTACATATTGCACAAAAAAAAGAAAAAAAAAGAAGAAGAAAAAAAGAGAAAGGTGCAATTCAGGCTGCAAGCCATCTACTCTGGAAGCAATTCCGACGTCGTGCGTGGTGCGCTGTACTTGGTGCTACTACTTCAACCTTGTCCCTCCTCGGGTCGTCTTCAGTTGGACCCGGTTGCTCTCACACTTTATTTTTATTCTTTCCAAACCACACTCGGCAACTTGAGCTCAGCTCAGCACCTCGTCACACGCCGTGGAGCGCAGCTTTTGTCATATTTATATCCTCGCCCTCGCCCACTCCTCTCCTCCTCGCTTCTTCTCATAGTTTTACATCTCTATACACTCCCTATCTTCTCGGTACTCACGTACCGCCTTGATTTATAGCACTTGCTAGACAAATACATTGAACAGCACGATATCTGTTTTACTACGTCACAACTCACAACTAAGCATCCCATCATGGCAAGAGACACGACTACTCCCCTGCTCGGCAGAAGGGCATCTTCCGCGGCTGGAGGCAAGAAGCCCAAGCAGCCATTTCCCAAGAGACAAATGCTTGTTCTGGGTAAGTAAGCCTCAAGAGTATTCAAAAGCCATCCACCCACCCACAATGTACTAACGTTGTAGCCATCTGCCGTCTGTGTGAGCCAATTGCCTTTATGGGTATTTTCCCATACATCTACTTTATGATCCAGGATTTCCACATCACCAAGGATGAGAAGCAAATTGCATTCTACGCCGGCCTGGTGACATCTGCGTTCACGTTTGCCGAGTTTCTCACTGGTGTGTTTTGGGGTCGTCTTAGTGACAAGATCGGCCGGAAACCCGTGCTTCTGACAGGTCTGGCCGGAACCGCATTGAGTGTGCTCCTCTTTGGTTTTGCCCCGAACTTGACAGTTGCACTGATTGCTCGTGCACTCGGCGGTATCCTGAACGGGTATGTCATCTAGGGTTTGAAGTCATGTCGCATTCTCCGTTTTTATGTTTAGACGAAACTAACAGCGCAGCAACATTGGTGTCATGCAGACAACAGTCGGTGAACTCGTAAAAGTCAAGGAGCATCAAGGTCAGTAAAGACATAAAACAGCTTGCCCTCTTGATACTCGCGGCATTGCCTGTTTCAACTGAACTGATTCTGACATATTTATATTCATAGGCAAAGCTTTTGCTGTTATTCCTGCTGTCTGGTGTATCGGGTAAGCTGCGCCCTCCATATTTGATATTTCATACTTTGTGCTTAACCTGTGATGGGTGGCACAGAAACTGCCTTGATCGGAAATAATAATAGAAAACTAACACGTGTCCTACAGCTCCATGATCGGACCTGCCATTGGAGGTGCTCTCGCGCGGCCGTGTTTGTTCTACCCCAGCATCTTCAAGCCCGGAAGTATCTGGGACAAATACCCGTACCTTCTCCCCAACCTATTCAGTGCTGTGGCAGTTGTTGTTGGCCTCGTCGCCGGAATCCTGTTTCTGGAAGAGACCCACCCCATCAAGAAGTACGAGGTCGACCGCGGCATTGTGCTCGGTCAGAAGATTGCGGCTCGCTTCACGTGGAAGAAGGAGACTGCTGAGAGCAAGAAGCTCCGCATGGTCGAAGAGGAGGAGCCTTTGATTGATTCCGATGACCAGCTGCCTGGCTACCGCACCACCGAAACATCACCGCGCCTTGTCTCTTCCACCAGCCAAGTTACCCTTCCGGATGCTCTGGAGACACTTGACCAGATTGCCGAGCCCAGCCAGTTGACATGTGCTCCTGCCGCCTCTACCTCTGCGTCCGTGCCGCGGCGCAGCTCGGTCCCCAAGCCCGACACCAGCCGTCCTACGAGCATCTTTACACGGCCCATCATCCTCAATACTGTATCATTTGGTATTCTAGCCTTCCACACGATGACATTTGACCAGCTCCTGCCAGTATTCCTGAGTACGACACCACCAAAAGATGGCAACGTTGACCTGCCATTCAAGTTCTCTGGCGGCTTTGGCTTTGACAACCAGACTGTCGGCATCATCATGGCCGTGCAGGGCTTCTACTCACTACTGTCCAACTCGTTCCTCTTTCCATGGGTGATTGGCCGCATTGGGCCCCTGCGTCTTTTCAAACTGGTGGCCATTCCCTACTTTATGCTTTACCTGGTAACACCTTACCTGGTCCTGCTGCCGGACAGCTTTCGGATGGCAGGTGTCTACCTCGTAATTATCTGGAAGTGCACATTCTCCACCCTTGCCTATCCCAGCAATGCTCTCATTACGATGAATTTGGCACCCAACCCGCTGTCTCTGGGCACGGTCAACGGCGTGTCGGCATCGGCCGCAAGCTTGTGCCGTGCATTTGGCCCGGCCATCTCTGGTTTTCTGTATGCCGTGGGCCAAGAGTCGGGATTCTCGAGCTTGCCCTGGTGGTGCGCCAGCGGCGTGGCCATTATCGGTGCATTTGTTGCCATGCAGCTTACGATGCCGCACGACAAGCTCGAGGAAAAAACCGAGGATGTTGAGACCGGCTCGTCAGTGGCTCCTCTTCTCTCTCCTCTGGTCGATGGAGACGTCTAGTTTTTCCCGCTTCTGAGTTTCTTGGTTTGCCCTGTTACTTCTTTTCGTTTTTTTTCTTTTCTTTTTCTTTTGTTGTTTTACTCGGGAGTTTCACGAAAACAGCTTCATTTGCGCGGCGTAACGAAGGCATGACATTTTCCTTTTTCCTACTCCTTGTCTGTTTTACTTCCCTCTATTCACTTCTTCTCTCCATTTTCTCTCCTCTTACTCTTTTATTACACTTTTGTATTTATCTGGGACTTTATAGGCTGTTATCGGTTGTTATGGTTGCTATTGGATTGGGAAAGGGATTCACACACATAAACGCGCGCACCCAGGTGGGAAAGCTCTACAGCACTGTCGGGATTCATGAGCTCTACGGATTATTTTATACGAGGCTTTTGTTATCACTCGAGGTCCGCCTCAGCCTCTTGCATAGCCTGTTTGGCATTATTTTGTTTGGTTTGAATATTTTCCTTTATTTTCCTTTAGTTCTTTTCTGTATTCTGTTTTTATTCTTCTTGCTCATATAGACCAAATATCGATACCATCTTGATTTCACCATGTCTCTCAGTGAACTAATTGGCTCTACCTATCAACCTACCTGCCTAACCTCTGGTATCGACTAAGCTAGCTGCCACGTCGCTTAGCATGTCGAACATGGTTGCTCTTCAACGCAATCATGACGTTACATATCTGCAAAGTACGGCTCACCTGTGCACGCCTATGCAGCTGGCTCTGTAGCCCGTCCCAGGTCGCCTCAGCCAGAGCTATCCCGAGTGTCTGGGACGCCTCGGCTCCACTTACCGCCATGAACTATCGACAGCCTCACTGACGTCAGTATTGTTGCGGTAGAAGTGAGGCTTTTATTTTGGGCATCCCTCTATTTTGTAAACGTAACTACCGCTTCTGTTGTGTTCTTTTATTTTTGTGGTTTTTTGTCTAAGATTTGTATTTTTGATTCAACGGTTTTGTATATTTGAATATTGAAACAAATTATTGAAACATGCGTTGAATAATCAGTTTTAACTCAGTTTAGTCATTTCTCTCCATTATTATATCATCAGATGAAATCTAGTATCTTTAATAGCCCCATGCTTTCGTAACCGCCGTGATTTTGCTCTAATTCTCGCCTCTCCAGCTGTCATCACTGGCACCGTCTTTCCCCCACTCGCTTCGCTTCCTGTCCAAGACTAGACTAGATCGCAGGGTGGGGGGGACGGCTACGGCTCCTGCTCGCTCGCTCGATAGCAATCCACGTAAAACAAAAAGAATGATCAAGCATTATCAATGGCAGGCGCTGATTCGCCGATTTTGACATCTCTTATCGCAAAGTAGCCCACGACCACCACAGGTACTCGCCTCTGATCAGGAAATCGGGCATCTCAGAAGAAAAAGAGGAAAGGGTAAAGGGGGAGCCATGTGCGATAGTGGAGATGCCTTATAGGGAAAGAGCAAAATGTTGGGGGATAAAAAAAGATAAGAGAAAACAGCAACAGCGAACAAGATAATAAAACCAAAAGAGAAGGAAGACCCTGAGTAGAGAAACAAGGAGCGCGATCAGTTGCTCCGAGCTGAGCGCGCTTTCCTGAAAAGGCATATCAAAGATGCTCTCCGCTACCACTATCTACGGAGCAAGGTACATATCTGCTTGTTATCGGTCTGTAGTATTTCACGCACATTGCTAGGAACTAGAGACTCCCTATCGTTTCTCAGCTTTCGCTCTGCCAATAGTTCTATCTGCTGCTAATCTCCTTGGTCCGATTTTACACTGGCGCATGATAGTTGACAGTCTGGACAATTCTTTTTGTCGTTCCTGTCGTTCTTGCCATTTTTATATTTTTTATATTTCATTATTGTCCTTTACAGCTTTTTACTTTAGCTTTTCTCACGTTTTCCGTTAGTTCTACTTACAATTCTACTTACACAACCACCCAGTTGTGATACTTGCGCCTTCCATTCCTGTCCTGTCGCCGTTTCCCCGTGTCTCCCTCGAACCTTGCGCGTCTCCATCGCTACATCGCACCTGCCTCCGTTGTTGCAGACTTCCGGCGCCTTCCCTTTCGGCCCAGCCACGCCACGCTGTCCGATCGCACCTGCTTTAATTCCGAACGCTCGTTCCAGGCAACCAAACTTTGTGCACATACCATTTCGATATTGCCCTCTCTGCCTCTATAGGTAGCATCCCGACTTGCCGCTTGCACGCGGCAAAAGTTTGGCTTCAGTTTTATTTACCAACACTGACGCCGACATCGACACTCAATCGACACTCAATCGACACCGGTTGTAGCGCGACACGAAACCGACGTGCCAAAATACATAAAAAAGCAATCACACTGGTCGACATCACAGACGCAGAACTTGCAACAGATCTTGGGTAGTGTAATATGGGGCGAACTGTTTGGCGGTGACGACGAATAGTTATTCAGGGACGTGTTGCGTTTCTTTGCCGGGTTGGAGCATCTGCTTTCTTTTCAAACCATACAGAGTACGACATATTGCGTAGCACCATCCTTTTGAGTCACGATTCACGACTCCGGCCTTATTTCATCTGCATTTTGGTCGGCGTTTTGGCTGTGGTCCTTCTTGCGCGCCGCCTTGGAAGCTCTGCTCCGCACTGCCCGCGAGACAACAAAGTGCGGAGCTCGTTTTGTTAAGTCATTCTCCATTTCTCTGCAAACCTGCAGACCACGACACAATGCCGGCTCACGCACCCCCGTCCCCAAGCATAAACCCTGTCGCAAAACGCCCGCGCCAGTCCTCACCAGATCGCTTGTCGCCCGACCTGACTTCAGCGACAACAGCCAACCAGTCCGATACCGCATCCCCCGCGCACGACCAGACAAGCGGCGCCAACGGCAGCAGTGTAGCAGCCGGCGCTGGCGCTGGCGCAAATCCCGGAGGCGGCAAGGCAAGCCAGAGCAGTAACTTTCGAAATGTCAGTGCCTGTAATCGCTGCCGGCTGAGAAAGAACCGATGCGACCAGAGACTCCCGAGCTGTGTTAGCTGCGAAAAGGCAGGTGTAGCATGTGTAGGCTACGACCCTATCACAAAGCGCGAAATTCCTCGAAGGTAAGCACGATCTGCCACAGGCGCATCCGTTTACCTCTGCTATGCATGGCCCATCTAACAGTACAGTTACGTCTATTATCTTGAAACGAGAGTCGGACAGCTCGAGGCGCTTTTGCGCAGCAACAAGATCCCATTCCCGGCCGCCGAAGAACTCGAACACTCCAGCACTGCCCGTGTAGCATCGGATGGCGTTCATAACCCCGGCCTGGCAGATATCACTGAAACCAGCAGCGTCTTTGGTGGCGCTCATGCGCCATCCACCAACAGTGGGCTGAGTGGCGGAAGCGGGCTTGCAGGTAGCCGGGCCGGGGCCGGTGGCAGCCGGGGAAACCAGCACCACAATGGCGACATTGACAACGGAGCAGCAGCGCAGACTAACCGCATTCAAAAACTCGTGGCTCGTGCTAACCTTACCCGGGACCAGGGCACTTCAAACCCGCGCCATCTTGGCTCTGCAACTGGCGTCTCGTTTGCGCGCGTTGTCTTTGCTGCTGTTCAGTCATCAGTTTCCGACCAGCGATCCGTCTCCGATAAGGCCAACATCCGCCCATATAAGCCCATTGCCGGCAACGGCTCCGTCAGCTCGGGTACATCCATGCGCGACTCCTTCTTCGGCCTGCACACTAAACCCACCATCCACCCTGCCGTGTTCCCCGATCGCGAACTGGGCCAGAAGCTCGTCAATCTCTATTTTGAGCACGCCAACCCGCAAATCCCCGTGCTCCACCGCGAAGACTTTATGCAGATGTTTGTGCAGGCCTATGCCACCGAAAACCGCGTCCGCGGTCCCAAGGAGCTGTACATGCTCAACATGGTATTTGCCATTGGTGGTGGAATTATTGTTGGAGACCACGGCAAGACAGAAGATGCAGATGGCGACGACGACGGAAAGGACGGCGATGGCCACAGGACGCAAAAGAGCCACTCGGACAGCCGTTCAAAACAGTGCCAACCAGAAGAGTACCATGCCAGCGCCATTGTGCACCTCGAAGCCTGCTTGAGCAATAGCGGGGGTGGCCTAGAAGAGCTTCAGGCTGTGCTTTTGCTAGCCAACTTTGCCCTCCTTCGCCCCGTGCCACCTGGCCTGTGGTACATTATCGGTGTCGCTGTGCGCCTTGCAGTAGACCTTGGTCTGTACTATGAGGACGGGAGCGAGATGGATACGGTGTTTAGCGGCCAAAATCCTAGCGAAACGGTTATGCGGGAACATGGACGACGAGAATACGTGCGCGACCTCCGGAGGCGGCTATGGTGGTGTACATACTCATTTGACCGTCTGGTCAGCGTGTGTGTTGGCCGCCCGCCAGGGGTATCAGATCTCGTGATTACCACCGAGTTCCCATCTCTCCTCGACGACCGCTACATCACCCCCAGTGGCTTTTTACGCAACGAGCATAATCCGTCCGAGCCCACCTACAAAAGGGTGGCATACCACTACTTTCAATTGCGGCTTCTGCAGTCCGAGATTGTCCAGGTTCTCCAGTACCAACAAGCACAGGTTGCTCTGTCCACGTCGGGCGAAGGTCACCCTCTGTTGGCCGCCGGACTTCCGTCACCATTCTTGGCCAAGTATGATTCATTCCGGTCTTGGCGTATTGACATTGATCGCCGCCTCTACAAATGGAAGACAACTATGCCGCCAAAGCCCGACAATGGAGTGGCATTCTCGACCGAGTTCTTGGAGCTTAACTACTGGCAGTGCATCATCATGTTGTACCGGCAAAGCTTGAGCGTGCCACCAGTGTTTGAGAATGAGTACGATACATCTAGTGAGGTCAATAACCCTGCCACATTCCAGTCAGAGTTGCGGGAGGACGAGGATCGGGTGTACCTCAAGGTTGCTGAGGCCGGGCAGCGAATATTGCGTCTGTACCGCCAATTACACCTGATTGGCCTGGTAAACTACACATACTTGGCCACACACCATCTTTTCATGGCAGGTATCTCCTACTTATACGCTATCTGGCACTCGCCTGTTGTGCGCAGTCGACTGGTAAGTTGATATTGAATTTGCTTCCGGGTATATAGCCCACTAACAATAGTTAGAGCATGGACGAAGTTGATTTCACAATTTTGGCGGCAACATCAGTCTTTTCGGATTTGATCGAAAAGTGTCCTCCTGCTGAGGCTTGCCGTGATGCCTTTGACAGAACTGCGAAAGCGACAATTAAAATGGCCAACTCAACGGGCGGGTTCGGGCAGACAATGTCGAATCTCAACTACAAGCCGCGGCGGCAGTCCAGAGGTGCTGCTGACAATCAGCGGCTGGACTGGGGATATTCGCCCAGTGATGTTTCACCGTCGCTGTCTACCAAGTCTGGTGCGCCTGGTGTCGGCAATTCCCAGGCCACCCAAGCTGCCGTCCAGGCCAGCCATCGTCACCACGCAATGCAAGCAGGCGACCCAACGCGACAAATGCAGTACCAACAGCAGCAACAAGTTTACGACCAAGGCGTACAAGGCGTGCAAGGCTCACAGCAGATGCAGAGCCGCGTAGACACCTCGCGACAATACCATCCTGGAGGATCCAGCATAGCTAATATCAAGATGGAAGGCGACGGCTTCTCAATGATGCAGCAGGCACCAACTGTACCACGAAGAAACGCGGGCTCATACGAGATGGGGACGCCAGATGCGTCGTCAATGGACCCGTCTTCCATGCTGACATCACCAACAATTGGCGGGCCGCAACAGCAGCAGGGCATCTCACCACCCGGCCAGCACCAGCACGTGTCGCCTATGAACAGCAACTCTATGCAAGGCACACCCACGACCCCGACAGCGCCGCAGCAGTACCTGAACCAAATACAGCAGCAGCAGCAACAACAACAGCAGCAGCAAGCCTCTCGCAACACCCAACCCCCAACTGGCGTTTTTACACCAAGCAGCACGACATTTGCAGAACTTCAGGGCATGGAATTTTTGCAAAACTTGAATGCTAGCAGCAACGGCACAATGGGCCCAGTCGGCATGATGGGCGAGCAGCAGATGGACTTTAGTCTCAACTTCGGATGGGAAGGCATGCATCACGACTTTAACGATGGCCAGCAGCTAGACCTATTTGACGGCTTTTTTTTTGGTGGCCAACAAGGCGGCGCTGGTGGGGCGGGCGGCATGTAATGTTTCTGTCCGTCTTTCTATATATTTGGACAAGTTTGGATTTGGGTTTGAATTGTTTCTTGAATATGCTCTCTATACAATAGGCGATATCAAAAGAGTTGAGAACCTTGGGCATCAAGCCTGTTATACAAAACCCCACGGCGACCATTTTTGGTCTCATTTATTTGTTTATTTGTTTAGTTATTTGATTATTTGATTATTTGATTATGTTGTTGGATCATGGTATCAGATAGCTTGGAACAAACATTACGCTGAGCAGAATAACAAGGGCGATCGCAAACAATGACTACCTCCGCTGCGAGGACATCCGAGGTGACCCTCTACGACTGCTACGAGGCGGTCGTGAAAATCGCGACGAGTCTTCCTCAATCACAACAACCTCGTCTTCGCTGTCATCGTCTGAGTCGACGCGTGACCGTTGCCGGCGTCTGCGGTCGCTTTCAACTTCCTCCTCAACAACAATCTCGTCATCCTCTGAGCTGTTGGATGCCGTTTCGACGGTTGGCCGGCCCGGCCGTGACCGTGGTCCTGGCCCTGGCCGTCCACTGCTGGTGCGCCGAATGTGCTCCTTAACAACAACGCGCTCCATGGGCGGGTCAACAATTATGGGCCGTGCCTTGTGGCTATACCGGCGATGCCGCTTGCTGCCGGCCGAACGGCGGCGCTCCTGCCTGTGCACACGGTCGAGATGCGATCGACGCGAGACATAGCTGGACGCTTCTAGGACACTGCTTACGTTGGTGGATGTGAAAAACGTGCTGCCAGAACGGCTTCCCTTGCTGCGACCAAAGCAGCTCAGAAAACCAAAAGTGCCGACATTGACGCAGGCATAAATCAGGGCGATGAATAGCAAAAAACCGGCGACCGCGCCGAGGGTGATGCCGACAACTGTGCCAGAGCTAGGGCCGGACTGGGTATTGCCGTAACCGGCGGGGACCAGACTTGTTGTGACAGATCTGTCGGTAAGAGTGGCCGAGGAAGTATCGCTGCCGAGAATGGATGTGGGTGTTGTAGGAAGAGTGTCGTGGAGATTGAAGGATGGTATTTGCTCTCGGCGCGCTGTATCGTTGTTGTCCGATCGTGGCCGATAGGCTTGCGCCGGGCGGAATGTAGGCGCCATGCTTATGTCCTGGTGTCCTTTTTTCTTCTTCTTCTTTTGTCTTCTTTCTCGGGATGTCCCACAGGATGAACAAACTGGAATGCGGTGTTGGCGAAGCGGAGGTGATGTGATGGCAGAAGTGAGGGCAAAGAGGAATAATGGGAGAAATTTAAGACATCAGCTCTAAGGAGCTAGAAGGAATCAAAGCACAGAACAGATAGGCGAGCAGGCGGACAGCGGGAGCGTGTGCAACGTCTAGTTCGAGAGCAGGCTGTTTTGTCCTGGGCATGAGGAGGAGAGAGAGAGAGAGAGAGAGAGAGAACGCGATATGGCAGAGGCAACTAGAGAGAAGCCGTCTACAGTCAGTTGCCGACAACGTGAAGTGAAAGATAGAACAATCTAACATAACCATCGACGACCGCCGAAATGAGAGGTTCTGGGTACCAGGCTGGCAGGTTGGGCTGTTTCGTTATGGGTGGCTGGGAGCGAATGCATGGGGATAAGGGTAATAGTGGAGCATACGCAGAGGACCCCTGCAACAGTGCAGTTAGGCTGGATATGACAAGAGGCTGGCCCAGCTGGTAAGATTTGATGGAGGTTATTTTCTGCACCATACGACTTACATCCGAACGACCCACTTTACCGCATACGTGTAGGGACCACTTTGGGCAACGACAATGACAGGTCATCACCATACTCAGTATATTTTTATTGATTGTGATCGAGGTGGAATACTGATATATAGATAGAATCCGCATCGAATAGATATCACTGAGAACGATTCAAACGAGTAAATAATTGATAGCCATCTCATCGTAGATCTGGTGCTTCTGACGATCTGCGTCGGCGTCAAAGCACGTGGTTTCCCGTATGTCCGTTGCCGGTAGCTCTTTCCGCACCGTGATGGTTGTGACAAGCGTGCCTGCCTTGCAACAGCTCATTCAAAGACCCGTCGAGCCTTCCTTATATGGCACTACACAAACCCACGGATGCCACGCATACCAGTCGGCTTCTTCTTCTCTACTCCAGGCTCATCGGGCTTCTTGTCCTTGCGTTCCTTCCGAAGAGAGTTCTGTACACCGCCTGCATTCTTAGCTTTTTATTTTCATCCTTCACTATATGCATTACTGTGATTTCGACCAAGACTCACCACGACCATAGTAGCGATCTGTCGGCGGGTTGGTATTACCCGGGCCCTCGCTACGTGGCCCGCCGGCAGTCTGTGATAGACCAGTCGGCGTCGATGGCCGGCGCAAAAGAGTGGCCGTCGTGTTTGTCGGTGACACATTCGAGCCTAGGCTGGCCGAGATGGGCATCCCTTGTCCCCACAATACCGGTGACGTTGCAGTAGCATCAAAAGACCCTGCGTCCGAAGCCACACGCTGTCTCTGCTGCTGTTGGTACCGAGATAAGCCACTACCTCCTCCCCCGCTGCTGCCGGTGCTGCCGATGCTGCCGACACTGCTGCCGCCGCCAATACTACCACGGAAGTTAACACCGTGCGGCCGGAATGAGTCTGTCTCGGGATCCGAAGGAGCCGACGACAGCAACTCGTTGCCGCGCATACCTGCGTACCCAGGGCCTTCATATGACGTGGCACGTTCCAGGGCCTTGGACTCGAGCACTGTGTATTTGCGCATGAGGCGCATGTGGTTCTTCTGAAGTTCAAGGTGCTTGGCCTGGCTTGCCGCCAGCGCGCTCTCTACCTGTGCACGCGTGTCGGCAATATAGGCGCTGTTGGGTGCCGGCCCGTCGCGGAGAACCTCGGCGAGCTTCTTGTTCAGCGTCTCGATCTGCTGTTGGAAGTACGTTCGCGTGCGCTCAAACTCAGCCTCGCGCACCTCAATCTTCATGCTTTGTATCTCCAGCAAATTTTCTAGCTTGTTGACGTCTTCCTGCAGCTCTTCCACCTGCAGCATGAGCCTCTCTTGATCGTTCTTGGCATTAGACAGAGCCTTATTCTCTTCCTTGATTTTTTCCATCTCAGACGCTGCACTCTCGAGCATCTGCATGTCTTGCTTGGCCTTGAGCTCGCGCACCTCGGCTTCGCACACTAGAGCCAGTAGACGCGCGCCGTCTTCCTGAGATACTTTGAGTTCACGCCTGAGCGCCACCTCGTCATCCTTCCACTTCTTTTGCTCGTCACGCAGCACCTTGAGCTTATTGGCCAGCGAGTCACCCCACGTCTTGTGCCGGTTTCGACTCATCTCGGCTTCCTTCTTGACCTGCGCCTCGGTCTTCTTAGCCTCTTCTAGACGGCGCTTCAGTGTCCGGTTCACAATGATCAGCTTCTGCGTCTCCGATTCTGTAACTGCCTGCCGCACACTGCTGCGCCGCAGTGCACCAATGTGCGCAAGGTGCTGCTGCACCATGTACCTCTCAAACCTGAGATCGTTCTTAAGAAGCAGGATCTGCCGGCGAACTTCTGTTAGCGTTGCGTCATTGCTGCACGACCCGCTGTCGGTATCATAGTTTGTGGAGGCGTTGTGCAAGTGGTGCAGAGGCGATGGGGTTGCGCTGACTGAGGCTGTGAGTGCCGCAGCTGAGGCCAGCCGGTCGGCCATTGAGTCCTGGTGGCTTAGCGACAGGGACGGTACGCTGTCATTGAGCATGGACTGGTACATTTCCGACTTGATCGCCTTGTTAGAGTCAATCAGTCCTTGAAGGTCTGTCCGTGAGGTTGATGCAGAGAGCAAAGGTGGCAAAGTTGGGCTCTCTGCGCCACTGTCACGCCGGAGTGCATCGGCAGGGTAGCTCAGCTGTGAACTGCGCCGTCTCTTATTATCGCCGCTCAGAGAAGCTATACCGGTTGATGCGGATAGGCGTGCAACCGAGTTACGGCCACTTGGCGCTGTCTGCGGTCCAGCTCCAGCCGCGGCTTGGGCAGCAGCCTCAGCAGATGCATCGGTCTCAGCATCTTCCGCGCCCACGCCTGCACCAGCTTCGGCAATCTCCTTTGCAAAATCTTCTTGCAGAGGGCGCATGTCTCCGATAGGGGTATACAAGGACACACACTCTGCAACGACATCGGCAGTGGCACTCCGCATCCAGCGTCCAAAGTCGGTCTTTTCTGACTCGATGGTGAGGGAGTAAAAGTTGGGATGCAGCACGTGGCAGCGGCGAAACTTTTCAGACCGATCGCGGATCTCTGAGGGCTGCACCTCGACATCGTCGGACGCATTTGCGTGCCGCAGATACCGCTGTGGTTTTCGAATGTAATCCATGAAATTTAGTGGGTAGAGACCATAGAGGACATTGAAGTAGCGCAAAAGATTCGGCTCGGCAAGTTTGCTGTCGGCCTCGGCGGGGTAGCTGCACTTTTCCCAATCTTGGTGCATAGAGCTCTGTTCCGAATGGGTTGCCGTCGAGGTAAAATCATCGGCTGGCGTGTGCTCGCGGTCCCAGAAGAGAACGCGAGCATAGATGCTGAAAAGAGGTGGCAGGTAGGGGACAATGGAGCCTGGCATATTGGGCAGCAGCATGGTGAGGCAGGTCAGCGCCAGCGAGACCACCGTCGTCGACGAGTCGAGCTGGAGGCATCTCAAAAAGCTTTCAAACAGCGGTGTCTTGATGATGAGATGAAGGTGCGGCGGCTGATTGTGGAAGAACTCTGAGAGCAATGTGATGACACCCGTGCGGTACTTGTTCTGCACGAAAAAGTCGTTGAGAACTGTGAAAAACTCCCTTGGCTTCTTTTTGCCATACAGGACGAGGATGTCTTGGACAGGCCGCTCTTTGGACCAGTTGGAGCGGTAGTCTGCAGATAGCGAGGTGTCGCAGACATCCATCCACTTCTGTGCAAGGCGATGACCAACGGCAAAGGCAGTGCTCTCGTGGCTGATGTCCAGAGCACCGCTGCCGCCGTCTTCTGTTTCGTCGTCTTCATCGTCCGGTACCAAAAACTGGCCAACATCGGAGAGCACGTCACTGGATGGTGTGCGTTCCTCGCCCAGGTGGACAAAGACGGGCTCGACAACCTTTTCCCACCACGTCAGGATGTGTGCAGTTGAGCGGAGTGCTGGCCGTAGAAGCCGCAAGATGGCGAGAAAAGCTGCATGCGGTAGTGGCGGCTGGCCCTGAACTGACTTTGCAAAGGTGGCGAGCAGGTCATCTTGCAGACGGTCTGATGTCGACTGGTCGTATTCGGCGTGTTTGTCGAGGTAGGCCTCGATGCAGAGGATTATGTCGTCGGGAAGAGGCAGAGTCGGTGCAGCCATGAACATCTGCACGTTCTTGTTGAGGTCGCGGGTGGAACTGGAAGGCATTAGCAGTGTCTTCTAGGATGGATTTATCAAGAGAAAAAGGTGGCCGTTTCGATTCTCGGCATTCTCCTCGGACTTGGGGCATGTACTCACCCGGAGGACGACATTGTGCCTCGTAGGTGTGTGACTTTGATTTGCAATGCCGTTTCTTGTATTTTCGCTTCTTAGTATTATAGTATTATGGTATAGCCGTGATCTTGATTCCGGATCACGCTGATGCTCTGGGCCTCGTTTTTGATTGCTCCGTGCTCGACGAGTATCTGCCACCAAGCAGGCTTCCGTCAGGTCTCAGCATCCACAGTGCACCGAGAGAGGGTCTGCTCACATCTCAAACGGAGAAATACAGGGTGCGACGAAGATGCCAATGCCGATCTGGTGATATCGAGGATATGGAGAATGAGAAATAAGAGAGATATGGCTGTCGAGGTTGCCGAGATAGTCGGGGGTCAAAGTGGTACGAGGGGCACTTCGGGAGGCTGCTTGGGTGAAATGCAGCAACTAGAAATGAGGGTATCAAGTAAAAGCAAAGACTCCAACAAAAAAATCGCGAGAGGGTCGTCGATAAGTGTCGTGGGGCGTGGTGGAAATCGAGACCAAAATCGAAAGATTTGCTGTGCGAAGCGCATATGTGCGTCAGTGGCAAGGCGGGTCGTCACAGATAAACAAGCTGATGATGAGTTTAACAAAAAAAAAAAAAAAAAAAAAGAGAAGGACTAAAACAGTGGGTCTGAACGCTGCTTCTCAATTTACGCAGGACCTTACTAACTTATTAAGTCACCACCAGCAACAACAGACAGGATCGCACGCTAGGCTGAGGTGCAGGTGATCATGCTCTATAACCCCGCACCAGCTGTGCTATGGGATGGAGGTCAACCACTAAACATCAGGGCACTTGAGCAGAAGAGCACTAAAAAGCCAATTGGGACAATGTGCAAGGTACCGGAGTACCTCTTTCCATATAGGGATTGCGTGCCTGGTGCAAGTATAGCTACCCGCAGGCAAGGTGGAGCAACCCCAGGAAACTAGATGGCCGCTCCTGCCGTTTTGTTCTTTATTCTTTTTTTTCTGTGATTTATTATATTTTATTGTTTTTGTATATTAGTGCATGCCGTCACAGACCACAATCGGAAGGAAAGCAGTAGGTGATGAGTCACAGTGGACTGAGGACCAGCACGACGGCGATGACAAGCTCTCATGTTTCGTAGCAAATGCTCTACACTTTACCCATTTCCGATGGCAAGCTCAGCTGTCACATTCAAGACAGCAGAGCTAACGGCTTTCCGAGCTACGAATGGCATGCAAACACTCGATGCTCTTACGATGTGCCTGTCTCCTGTTTTTGGCCTCTTTTGAACTGTGTAAATTAAGATACCTGCTAACGTAAGATACTAAGTAGCTACCAACCTCTACCCCATGTCTCATAGTGTTTCTTCGACTGATAATTCTTGTTCTAACAGCCAAAGTACTGATGGAGAGACGTATCGCAATGCCAAATTACGTAGCTGTATCCCGCGTACCTTGCCATAGCTCTGCCCATCCCCGTAGCTCTTTCCGGAATGGGCTGTCTCGCTCCTTCTTTGAATGGCTGTGTGCTCTTGCTTCTTGCCTCCAATGCTATTCTTATGCCCGTTTGGCCGCGTGCTCTTCGAAAGCACCCAAAGCACCTTCCCCCCAATTGGCTTTGTTCCCCCTCATTTCGATCTTGCTCTTTCCTTCTCTTCGTCTCCTCTGGTCTCCTCTCCTCTCATGACTCCTCATCTACGGCAGCTGGTCCTGCCTTCCTTTAAATAGGAACCCCGCCCTGCTCATCTGACCATCTGTCTCTCCCTCCCTCTCTCTCTCTCTCTCTTCTCTCTTTCTTCTTCTCTCCTTTTTTTGTCTTCTTGTCTTCTCTTCCATCTTCATTCAAACCTCAACTGTTCATTCACATATATTATTTTTATCATATCAATTATATTCACGATGGCATCAAAGGAGAGTGCAGTGGATGATCAGGAGCCTCTCTCGGTCCTGTTCGCCCTGCACGAGAAGTTTGATCTCTTGGATTTTTCCGGTCCCCTCGAGGCGTTTCACAGCGCCCTCCATGAGCAAGATGATCCCAGTTAGTTCGATATTTACAAGCTTTTTATATAGAAATTAAGCTAATAATATAGCTAGCAAAGGTTTCGACATCACCGTCGCTGGCGGCGAGCCCAAGGTCATCTCCGACCAGGGCGTCTATGTGGGCTCGCAGATCTCCTTTAAGGAGGCATATGAGCAGCTCGACAACTTTGACATCCTGGTTGTGCTCGGTGGAAACTCGACCGAGATCATCAAGAAGCGCGCTGAACCCTTTGGTCTCATCACCAAGTTTTCCGAGCTCCAGAAGAAGACGCCCACCCGCGAGCGCACGCTGCTGTCCATCTGCACAGGAGCGCTCTTCCTTGCCGAGCTGGGCATCCTGGCCGGTCTCTCGGGCACTACCCACCCCGACTATATGACTGCTTTTGAGAACCTCTGTAGTCACTCTGCAGTGCGTGACCTCGACGAGCGCACTGACGTCATTGAAGATGCGCGCTATGTCGTAAACAACCTCCGCTTCGACCTCGGCGATGAGGACGATAACCCCTATATTCGCCGCAAGTCAGACGAACGCCGCCCTTCTAATGCTAGGTAAGTTTGTTGTCTGTACTCATGTAAGAAAAAGAACTAACTGTTTGCAGAAAGGGCAGCATCTCTCTTAAGAGCTCGACCCGACGCGAGTCTATTGTCCGGCGTGCAGCCATGCGCCTCGGCGGCCTACGTGTTGTGACGTCTGGCGGCGTGAGTGCCGGCATCGATGCCACACTCTATCTAATCAGTGCCCTGGTGTCTGACGAGTCTGCCAACCATGTGGCTGAGGGTCTGCAGTGGTCCCGTACCAAGGGTGTCGTTGTGAACGGCCTTGACGTTTGAAGGGACTCACGGTGGACGCCGTCACGGCCTCAATCACGACCCTGGCCCCACACACTGCGTCTAAGTGAGATGCTTGTTGTTTGCTGCATCCACCATTTCGCCCTGGATATATGCACCTAAAGTGCTGGACTCGGCTACTCTGCCGAAAACAAAAGGATCTTATCTGCTACGGCGAGACCAAAAAAAGATTAAAATAATGTATATCACGAACATGTAGGATTTTGGAGATATTGGAGATTATAAGGTACTTTGTGTGTTAGTCGTCCGTTTGTCGGCTCAATTTAATGCCCATGCTTTTATGAAGAGTAGAGAAGAAATCCACTTTGACTGTGATACAATGCGATGGGCAGTGGAGAGTGGAGACGGGAGCCCGTAGAGATAAATGACTAATCAACGCAAGTACGCTAGTGGCGCTCATTATGTCAGCCAATCAAACAAACACCTCTTGTGTACCTATCGATTTTACCTGGAGCTCCCTATCCTGTGAATAGCGACTGTGCATCGAAATACCTCTCATCTCCATTGCCATCGACGACTAACAAACCGCGACCCATCTCTCGACACTGATTTCTCCTTTTCCCCCTACAATATACACGCCGACGACACCATCTGCCCGTCTCTCCTCGACGCGACCCTCTTCCATAAAGCCTCAGGCAACTACATACTACAAACAGCACAATGGCGAACGGGTTAGTCTGAAGCGCAGGCAGCATTTGGGTGGAAGCCGTTGGGCTATATTAACTTGCCAATACTGACAACCTAGTTGGAGCATTTTTATCGGCCTCTTTGTCGTGGTCTGCATGAGCGCAGGCGCGTGGTTCCTTTCGCCCAAGGGCGAGAACCAAGTGTAAGTTCTGGTGCAATTACTGCAGCTTCATATATGGCATCTACTAACTATGACAGTCTCTGGCGCTCATCTCTGATCCTGTCATTCACCTGCTGCTTCTTGATGTGGGCCATCACCTTTCTCGCACAGCTACACCCTCTCATCGAGCCGCGGCGGGCCGACCTCCGCGCGGCCTTTATACACGAATAAGTAGTGGCGCATGTATATGCACATGCCTACGCCAGCTCCGCATGGCCGGTAGGGTCCCAGCCAGCAAGCAGTAAAGCATGCGAGAGTGCTAGCTAGCACCCCATGACAACTTCGTTGCCGACTACCGACCGCCAACTATACACCTACATCATATCTGTTACCATACATGGCGTTCTGTTTTTCCTTGTAATTTCTATTTCCTATTTACTGCTGCTATGGTCTGTCAGGGGAGAGTATGACGTGCTCGACGTGGCCGTCACTTGTGTAATTGACTGCGTTATTTTGCTTGATGGGTATCGGTTCTTTGTTGGTCATTTTTCTATTTGCTGTGTCTCATATAATAGACTGCACTTGTTGTATACTCTTGTCTTGATCCTCAGCCCTGTGACAATAGTACTTGGACTTGCGATGCTGCTTTATTCATGGTTTTATTCTATAGGCGTATCTACCCAACGGCCAACCGCCCAGCCCAGTCGCGCACCATGAGAACAGCTGCCCAAAGCGCCCTACCGTCGTCGGCAACGCTGCTCTCGCCGGCACCATCAACATCGCCGAGGCCTGCAATCCACAACACCAGTCGACTGATTGCCCAGCGGCTCAGTGCGCCGGCCATGGCCAGAAACGCCGCTGTGCCATAGCCACAATCCAGCAAGATCTTGAGTGCCTCAATGTTGTTCACGACTACTGCCCATCCGAGAGACCGCGCAGCCGCAGGCACATCGTAGTCCCAAATGACCATGAGGATCGGGAACAACTTGGTAGACGAGCTGACCAGCAGTGCTGTTGATACTGAGTTGGGGCGCTGAAACTTGGGCAGTAGGCGCAGCCGTGTTAGCGGCGACAGCGGCGATGATGTGAGGAAGCGGATGGACACGTGGAACGCAATCGTAGAGAGTGCACACAGCACGAGAAAGAAAATGTATTGCAGCACAATCGGCTGCTGTGCAAGACGGCCAATATCGGCAGCCGAGGCCGTAATCTCGACCGGGTTCTGGAGGAACTTGGTGGTTGCTGATGAGGGCGATAGTGAGGACGACAAGGAAGAGGAGATGGAAGAGGAGATGGCCGACGGCGAGAGAGAAGCCGGTAAGTAAGAAGAGGAACGGGAAGAAAGAGACAAAGATAAAGAAGACGAGGCGGGCGCGGCGAGTGAGAGCACCGAGATGGACGACTGAGCTGGTAATCTCGACACTGAAGACAAGGACGTCGACGGCAGGGCCGGCAGGGCCTCGGCAGAAAAGGCCGACGAGATGGACGACGACAGCGACGCGTAGGATGACCGCAGGGACGACAGCGAAAAGAGCGACGAGACACCGCCCGCCGCCGCCGCCGCTACAGCAGCAGCCGACCCGGCCGCCGACATCACTGCGTCTGTAGTGGCAATGCTATCCGCCGCTACGTCCATACTGCCGTCGTCACGGGAACCAGGCCGGGACTGTCTCTCGATGCGCGCCCAGGTCAGGTAGACATCAAAGAGCAGCAGCAGCACGCCCAGGCGCACAATGGACGGGTCGAACTGGTCGCCCTCACGCATCAGCGTGTTATGCAACAGGTGGCGGTAGACCTGGGGCTTGATGAGCACCAGGTCGATAAAAATGACGACAAAATCGTGCTCGACATACTTGTCGCAGAACTGGCCGCAGTTGCGGCAGACGGTGAGGCGGATGTTGTGACCCGAGGACTTGTCGCCAGCGCCCGAGTACTCTGTCCAGAGCGTCTTGACCGGGTACTGGCACTCGATGCAAATGGGCATTGTCGTTATTGGTGGTGTGCAACGTAATCACGGTACCATGGCTGATGGTGGTTTGCCGTCGTTGTCGTCAATTCCAGTCGAGTCGCGTCTTCGGAGTATTTTCTAGACGAGTATGGGGAAGGGTCCACGTCATGCGCTAGGGGCTGCTTGGTTGGCAAATTGTTCAGTGTTAGCCCCTTATCGGTTTACAGCGGTGGTGTAAGGTATTACAGGCTGGCGACTCTATAGTTGGCCTAGACCTCATCGACGATAGTTTTCACATATATTTTGACATTGGATACAGGCACAGATACACAAAACCTAAAACACGATGACTAAATTATGTTGTAACAAATGGCTTTTACTAACGGATAACCAGATAATGACACGCAGTGTCCCGTGAGACCCATCCATAACTCCAGTAGAAAAGAAAAGAAAAAGAAAAGAAAAAGACAAGATATAACAGAAAGGATAAACGATAAACGATAAAATGAAAATGAAAATGAAATTGAGAAACAAAAAACGAAAAACGAAAAATATACCCATGAGAACCCCGTCCCTCTCGGGAATGTATGCATGTCTTTCCTCCAGCTCCAAAGAGTTATCAGGCATCAAAAAAGCTATCGAGATCAACCGAGTCCGTCGTGTCCATGTTGTCCATAAACAGCTCATCAAAATTGGTGGTCGTGTCGTCTCCAAGACCTTCCATGTTGTCGTCAATAAACTTGAACAAATCGTCGTCAATGGACCCTGCACCGTCCATTGCCGTATCGGTTTGTGGGAGTGCCGTCGTGGGTGCCGTCGTCTGGGTATGCGCCTGGGGCTGACTGGTGTTTGCAGAGCCAGCCGGTGCAGCTGAATACGAGTTGTCGGTCAGCAGATTCTGTGCTGCATCCGTAGCAAACTTTTCCACGTCAAATTCAAAGTCATCTAGGGCTGTTTGATTTTGCTGGGGGCGACTTTGAGGCTGTGGCGGCTTGATTTGCTGCTGGTTTTTTTGCTGCTGCTGCTGCTGTTGCTGTTGCTTGGACTCATCAGTGCCGATGGGCACAAGAGAAAACTGCATGTTCGTAAATCCTTGGTCGGTGCTAGTCGGATCATTACTTGCAGAAGGGCTGGTCAGGTCAAAGAAGTTGTCCATGTTGGCCTCCATTTTTGGTACGGGAGCTGCCGTAGGTGCAGCGGCTTGCGGGGGGGCCACTGGAGCAGTGACCGGGGTTGGAATGCGTGGTACCGGCACTGGTGTCGTCGATTTCGACACGGCCTTTGCAGATGCAGCTTTCTTTGTCAAGACTGGCGATGTCGTTGTCACAGACGGGGATGACGATGAAGACTGCGATGCTGTTTTGCTGACACCACTGGCTGTGGCCTTGTTGAGCGTCGGTGTCGGTGGCTGCGACACAAACGCCTTGTTGGCCGGCGATGCAACTGACTTGACGAGCACAGGAGATGGGACCTTGCTTGCAGCCGGCGATGCAGTTGACCTCGACGCTGTCGGGGACGGTACCCGAGCGGCGACCGGTGAGTTGGTCTTTTTTGCGGCAGTGGCAGCCTTGCTGACACCAGTAAGACCAGCAATGCTTGCGTTCCGGGCTCCAGGCACGGGTGCGGGCTTTGTTGTTTGCTGTGGCGAGCGGTTTAGTTCCTTCTTGACCACGGGCGACTTTCCATTTGCCGGCTGCTTGCCCTGGGACCGGTTCGAGTTTGAGACAGACATGGGTGCCGAGGTAGGCGGTGCCGGCACTTGTACAGGTATGACCACTGGCACGGGTACCGGAGTATCAATATCCATGTTCGGCACCGGTGCCATGGCAGGCTTTGCAGAGGTACTATTTGAATTGGCTGCCAGGTCGGAGCCAAATTCTGACTTGATCATGGTGGCCGTGCTGGCCGGAGCTGAGGCTGTCTCTTCCGAGTCAATGTCCATGGCAGCCGGCGGCGCCTGGTTCATAAACGATGGCGCTGATACCGAGGCCGCGGGCACTGGTGCCTCCTGTTTCTCTTGCTTGGCAGCAGCAGCGCTCACAGACGCTGCGATGCTCTTTTTGGCCCGTACGAGCTCGAGATCTCGCCGCAAGATGGCTTTTGCACGGAGCTGCAGAATTAGTAGAGAGGAAGAAACATGGCCATGGTAGTGTCATATACAACTCACAATCTCCATCTCGAAACCGTCAAGAGTGGCGTTAAAGACGACATTGGACTCATTGATCTTGGCCGCACTGAGGGTGCTGACTGTCTTGCGACCATTCTTGCCCTGTGCCCGAAGGGCCTTGCCAACATGAACGAGCTTTATTGTCAGCCTTTTTTGGGGGGGTTTGGTATTAAAGAAGAATCATAGATAGACCTACTACTTCGTTCACGGACTGGTCTAGAACATCAAAGGTGCGCGGCTGAGTGCCCGCCATTGCAAACGATGCAGCGGAGCAGCTGCAGATATACGGCTGTCGACAACTGAAAATAGCAAAGATGGGCCAAAAAGACAGCTAGTATTGTTGAATCTTCATATACGCACCCGCGGGGGTATTTAGTACAAAGGTAACTGTTCCGTGATGCCGAGTCGAGAGGTGAGCTGAAAAGATGGGAATGAGAGACGAGGTGCTACGCGCGATGTGATGTGATGCCCTGCGATTCGACGTCTAGAGGGGTGGGTCTAAGCTAAGCCACGGGGTGCTCCTTCCTCGTGGGCTGCTGGTTGCTAATACAACTGCCGTGGGCTAGGTCGTGTGCTATATCACGTGATCGTTGGTTTTATTGTAATCTTATATTGGTGTAATTGTACCACCAGTTTAATCATTTGTATATTCACAGCTGTATTGTGTAATGATTTGGTTGCAGCATAATTGAAACAACTATCTCCAAGGCTCAGTCCCTCTGAAATTGTATAGTAGCAGACCACCAGACCAAGTAGAACAAGACGTTGGACAAGACCAATAGAGAGCAGGCTTGCTGTGGCGAGTTGGTGAGAAGCTGTGTAGAATGCTGCAAACACTCGTGTATTGATTGGGTATATATTTGCTGGCTCTCACAGTTCACTTAAAGTACCGTTAGCCTGTCTTGAAGCTTGCTCTGCCTTGCCTTGTTGCTGTGCCGAGACGGATGACGTGACAGCTCGATTGTCTGTCGAAATACCTGGAATAGTATCAATGACACTGTAAAAGAAGCGGATATATTTCAGTGTGATCAAAGAGAATGGCCCGGCACCCTTACTGCACAGACTTATCACTGTGCATGCACCCTCCTGCGCCTTACATAGGCTCGCAAGAGCCTGGCGTCACGCTCTACAGCACACATTATCGACGACATATTTCATTGCACGTGATTGGCCGAGAGAGGATCAACTGCTCCTCAAATAAAAGATTAAAAAGATAGTGGCTGCGTTTTAGTAACCGTCGTTGGTCGTGCTGTTACGTGTATTAATACCGGTCAAGTCACCAAGCCAAGACGGATGGCCACCCGGCCAATCAGATTGTTTACGTTATCCATAATAGCGGGCCCATGCAGCTCCCGCCTAGCGGGGGAAACACAACCAACTCAGACATGCACCAGAACATTTAACAGGCCATGCACAAGACAAAATACGGCCAAATCAGCAAGTTGGAGAGAGTGCTAGGTGAGACAGTATAATTAATAAGAAATGGTATGCGAAGGCTGACGGCCGATCTGGGAGTAGGGAGATATGCAGCTATGTGCTCGGAGAATGTATCAACAATGCGGAGTATTTGTAGTTTGTACATTTACTTTCAAAGGAAGAAATTAGAAATTGCCCTACGTCCAGTGACTGTTGCCTGCGCCTCATTTTCGATTATGTTTTGATGCACTCACTTTATAAAGAGAAAATAAATAAATGTATTAGCGTATGATGAATTTTATTTCTGATGGGCCACCTCACGCAAACAACAACTAGCAATTCGCCAATATGTTTTTTTTTTTTTTGCTCTACTGATTTAAAGCAATGCATCTGTATGTGTGTCTCTTAGTCCCTCAGTCCGTCATGCCTCTAAACGGTCTTTCCTCAAGAGCGCCAATGAGAAGAGGCAAGCTCGCAAGCTCCACCGATAAGGACCCACTTCCGGCTGACCTCAAGCTCAAGTTCCTGTCTCAACCCGCCCAACAGCTAGCTGTAAGCTACCCGCAGAGGAGCTTGCCACTCCCTAGAACGGGGGAACGGTCAGGGAACGGTCCCTGCCAGCGTGCGCTAACACTTCGCGGACTACGTTAGTCGGCTGACCTTCCCGCCCGCTCTTTCACCTGTCAACTGTCAAGCGTCAATTGGAAAGGAGGGTTAAAAGTGCTTGCCCATTGCACCTTCCTCAATGATATGCCTGCCATGGCGCACTCTTTCCCCAAATTACTTTATTCATAACATATTTAGTACTCTATTCATATCGCACTTTCTGCTCTTGTTGCACAATATCTACTCTGTAGCTCAAGCTTGTCTTCTGCCATCCCATCTCTTACTCCACCCACTTACACCTCTTACAACGATTTCCAAGCACATCTTCTCCCTCTGTATCTGTACAAGATTCGCAAGTCCCTTGTTCCTTCCTCGCCCAGGTCCCTCGCCTAGTCCTGCGTCCTTCGTCCCTTCCCTTCTGATCTGTCGTCCGTCCTCTCCTGCTATCTACCCACTTTCTCCTTTTGCATCTTCCTCCTCCTCCGCCTTTTCCTCCTCTTCCTCTTTTTCCCCTTTCTTCTCTTTTTTCTTCTTTTCTTTGCTACCCCCCCCTCCCCCGTCAACTGCATCGTCATCATCTCTTTTGTTTGTATTTCTGTCTCTGCACAGCTGCTTTCTAATATCTTATTTGCCTCATCTGAATTGCTATTTTTATTTCTGGCTTTAATTATATATCTCTTTTTCTCTTCATCCTTCTCTTCTACCTATATCACCTCAGTTTTCTCCTCGTTCTCGTCCTCGTCCTCATCCTTGTCCTCCTTGTCCTCCTCGTCCTCCTCGACCTCCTCGTCCTCTGTAGCCACCTCAACCGCCCCTCTTCAGATACCTGGTCTCGTGCAGCCTCTGCCGTGGTTCCCCATCGAGTCTTGCTCTAGCCTAGTAGGCTTGGCTATTTGCCCTACAGGCGCATCGCTATCCCTTGCCGCCACCGTTATTCTTGTCTCATCTCTGAACCTCATCCTCGTTTTCTTCAACCTGCAACAACCTGCCATCTCCAACAGCTATCGATTTGGACTGCTTGTGGTATCGTTTCTCGATATTCCAAGACATCTTACCTAGATAATAGCTAGCTAGTGCGTTTCACCCGTCTTGCTTTGCATCCTTTCGTAAGTGCCCTTCCTCTGATATCTTACTATGCTTCATACCCACCACGCCACACCCATCCACTTCACAAGCTCTTTCTTGATTAATCTCTATCTTTTGTCTCTACCTTAATCTTGATTGTTACTGTTATATGGCTATTTTACGGCCTACTATGGCCTACTATGGCCTACTGTGCCCGACTGTGGCCTGGCCCACATTCGAGCTTGCTACTTGCGCCCCTATTCAGTGCATCCGCTTTCTCAATTTTGGGGGGTCAGAGGGGCGAGTGGGCTATCACCTCTCCTCCCGCCTCATCGTTGTGCTGTGTGCGTGTGCTGTTTTTTTCTGGGCTTTTTTTCTTTGCTTTTTTCGCCTTATTCTGATTTTTGCTGCTTTTGCTTGGTTTTGCTGTGTACTATATGCTGTATGCTGCAGATTGCTTTGCATGAATACAGCAAAACGCAAACTCTGCTGCGTTCCATTCGTCTCTTGCTTGCCGCCTGCACTGTGTCCTTCTCTGTCGTGTTTTCCCATTTCTTTTACACTACATTACCTTCTTATTTCTTTTTTCCTTTTACTCCATTTCCTTTTTATCTAACGTCAAGCTTTCCCCAGCTCTGTTCAAGCTGTATTCAAAGCTTCTCCCAAGAGCTTTGTGCTATACCCTCGTCTGCTTCAGCCTCGTCTCCGTTTCGCACTTCTTTCGCACTTCTTTCGCTCTTCGCTTCTTGTTCTCATCTTTCGGTTTTGTTGAAACATCTTGTCTTGAAATCTTTGTTTGCCTCTTCCACCTGCTTCTTACATCTCACGACGTAACGACAAAAAACAATCCCCACCGCTACCATGGCCGACAACAACAACCAGTCCAACAACGGCGGCTCCGGCTTCGACAATGGCCAGAACGGCCAGGTCATGGCCCCCCCTCCCCTTCACATTCCTCAGAACAACAACCCTATCCCAACGGCCATCACCTCCCCGATCGGCGGCGACAAGGGTGGCCTCATGTCGCCGACGACCGCCGCTGCCTTTGCCCGCCGCTCGGCACCAGAACCCAACAAGCGCGCGCTCTATGTGGGCGGCCTCGACCAGCGGGTTACTGAAGATGTCTTGCGCCAGATTTTTGAGACAACTGGCCATGTCCAGAACGTCAAGATCATTCCCGACAAGAACGTAAGTTTAGGCGGAGTTGGAGTGGGGAATATCTTGGTCATTATCTCGTTATACAACTATATCGTTATTTTTGAAAAGATGGTGTATGCTGACTGCTGTCTTTTCTAACCAGGCCAAGGGTTTCAACTACGGCTTCATCGAGTACGACGATCCCGGCGCAGCCGAGCGCGCTATGCAGACCCTGAACGGTCGGCGAGTCCACCAGTCGGTATGTATTACCCATGATGCTCATGATCGAATGACAAAGTAACCTCTGCCGCAAATACTGACACCTCGCTATAGGAGATCCGTGTCAACTGGGCATACCAATCGAACACGGCTAGCAAGGAGGACACTACCGGCCACTTCCATGTTTTCGTAGGCGATCTGTCCAACGAGGTCAACGACGAGATTCTCACACAGGCCTTTGCCCAGTTTGGCTCCGCATCAGAGGCTCGTGTCATGTGGGACATGAAGACCGGCCGCTCGCGTGGCTATGGCTTTGTGGCTTTCCGCGACCGTGCCGAGGCCGAAAAGGCCATGAGCACCATGGACGGCGAATGGCTCGGCTCACGCGCCATTCGCTGCAACTGGGCTAACCAGAAGGGCCAGCCGTCAATGGCCCAGCAGCAGGCTCTGCAGCAGATGGGCATGACCCCCACGACTCCTTTCGGCCACCACCACTTTCCTACCCACGGTGTTCACAGTTACGATATGGTCGTGAACCAGACGCCCGCATGGCAGACGACTTGCTACGTGGGTAACCTGACACCATACACCACCCAAAACGACCTGGTACCTCTTTTTCAGAACTTTGGCTACGTGGTTGAATCTCGCTTCCAGTCTGACCGTGGCTTTGCCTTTGTCAAGATGGATAGCCACGAGAACGCCGCCATGGCCATCTGCCAGTTGAACGGATACAATGTCAACGGTCGCCCTCTGAAGTGCAGCGTAAGTTTTGATTTCATATATTTCTATTGACTTTACACTGAGTTTTGTGTCGGATGCTAACATACGACTAGTGGGGTAAGGATAAAACTCCTAATGCGCAGGGCTTCGACCCATCGCAGCAGTCGTTCAGCCCGCAGCAAGCACAGGCGCCCGGTCAGTTCCCCGGCACCCCCGCCGCCTACTTCCCCGCGTACGGCAACGGTGGTGGCCAGGGTGGCGGAAACGGCGGAAACGGCGGCAACATGAGACACAATAACCGGCAGTAAATACTGAGCGCGAACCCAAAGAGCGACAAAGCTGGAACAACCCGCCGCACCTTGTCTCTGCCGACTCCTCTCGGAGCCTCTATTGTTTTGACGATGTGTGTTCCCTTTTGTCATTGGTGGGGTTTCCACTGCCTTTTTCTTTTTTTTCTTACGTCAGGCTTGTTTTCTGGGAGTAAAGGACAAAAAATGAAAGCTATCGTGTGCTCTCCGTTTGTTTGTTTGGTTGTTTCTATTTTTACCATCTCTTGTCTCCTGTTTCTTGTCTCCTCTCCGAGTTTTACTTGATTTCTATTTTGATCTTGATCTGATCTAGGACAGACGCTTTTTTTTCTTTTCCTCCTCTCTTACTAGTTGTTGATTGTTCTTCTTGGGTGCCTCGATTGTGCTACTCCAAACACATTCTGTCGTCTTCTATAGCAGCCAAGTGGACGCCCTGGCCCTATTCCTGTCCTTGTCACTGTTTCTTATCTGTGATTTTGCTATCTTTCTTACCTTATCCCAGCACCTGTCTTTGGTTTCTCAGCAAGCTTTATGAATGATGTTTGTCTACGACTTTCTACTTCCAATATACTAACAATAATGTTCCCTGTCTGCATCTGCGTCTCCTATTGTTCTGCTAGATGTTTGTCAATGTGCTCTCACATTATTTCATTGCTACCTATTCTATCCCCTATCAGTCAATAGGGCTTTTCTTGTCATGTTGTCTTCCTATCTCAGTTTACTTAGCTCTACTGGCGTGTTGTGCTCTCCTCTACCTTTTCTTAAAGTTTGTCTCTTCGCACTCGTCTTTCTACTGGATACCAATGTCACCTCGCCTATCTACCCTATCTACAAAATCATCAGTTCACACTTCTATCGCTATCATCATTAACTAGAGCACATCCATCTGATCATTGGCCTGCTTCCATGCTCAGATAAAATTGACTTTATCGCCTTGTTTATTTACTATTTTTACCCTATCATATTTAGGTCATTGTTGTATTATCGTTCCACACTGTCTTAGTAATGCTAGGATACATCTTCATGGTACCAGCATCATAACCTGTTGGACATGTTTATCGTTGCGTTTGTCTTTCTTGCGAGCCACATAATTACACTACGAGACACCCTTTCGTCTTTGGCCCTTATTTGGGCATCAAGGGAATAATGTAATTGCTGTCACAACCAACACCAACCTCTGATTGGTCAGAACTACAGCGGCGGCTAAAACGCAGTTGAAAGTACCCTCGCATTATCACGTATCTTGGATATGCTGCTATATTTTTAGGAATTTTATTCTAGCTAGACTAGCAAAAATAAGTCATTTCCCAGCCAACAAATCAATACATGTAGTTGCAAGACATCTAACGACGTATGCGCAATGCAGCTGCAAGAGTCAGAAATGGGCAGCAATATTTCAATGTTTGAATGTTTGGGCGGAAAGAACGACTGATTAGATATTATTGCACCTGCCGAAAAAAAAAGTATATGCAGATCGGACGGGCCTGAAGTTAAAATGAGATGACGTCTGTTACTACTGCCATGCCTATAACGCCCCGTAATGCCTGTAAGCTTGATCGCACCTGCCCGAAATGCGAATGCAAGCCCAACTAATAGTTTGTTCAAAGCACCATATACATCGCATATTAGTCAGCATACCATGCACTCGCAATTCTATTCCAGGCTTCGGTTTTGATAGATTTTTGGGTTTCGCGTGCTTTTTTGCGGTCTGGACCTAGCTGCCAGTCTGGTGCGGCCGCTTACGAGTCGCGTACGTCGATTTGACTCACTTGAACATGATTCGAAGACGGAAGGAGCGTAGTGTGTCTAGTATCTAGCAGTTTCACAGTGGGGTGAGGAGGAGACATGCTACCCAACGCGGCGACAATCCGGAAAATCAGCGCAAAGACTAGCGGCCAAAGTGGTTGAAAGTAGCGGAAATGACAGGTAGGTCCCACTGTAGCCCGCTCCTTCCCTTCTGCTAAGATACTTTGCTTCCTCCACTGAAGCATAAAAATGCCGAAAAAAATGCTGCATCAAAATAATGAAGCTAGGTAAGTGCGAGGTTTTGTGTTGCTGCTCCTTCCCAAAGCAGCAGCCCCCCATCACCCTTCCCCTCCTTCGCTGTTTCCTCTTACTCTCTTTGCACTCATGTCCCCTCTTTCCTCCAAGCACAGCAAGAACAATAAGCATTAATGCCCTGTGCCCACTAACTGTGGTCTTACTAACAACGTTGAAAACGTAAAACGAATGTGTTACAGAGGAAAGCGGCGTCCAAAACAGCGACCAGGGAAGGCACTCAAGGCAAAGACGGAAGGAACCAAGGAACGATCTTTCCCAGCACAACAGGGCCATCTCGGGCATCGTCGCTTCCCAATCTATACCTCTGCGCTCTCACCATCTCTGCTCATCACCTTCATCCTCTTTTTATGGCTTCCGTCTCCTCTTCTCACCTATCCCGTTCTACCTCACTTTTACCACGTCGCTTGCTCAAGGAACACGAAGCATCCCTCTGTCTTTAACTGTGTATTTACTATTGACCGCCCAGCGCCTACGCCTCCCCTTTTTTGTCTATTTTATTTCTCCCCTCCCCCATCGCTAGCAAGCTTGCAGGTTTCAGCCTTTTAGCTGCACCTTTTCCTCACCTTCACCCTCGTCTCACCCTCCGCTCGGCCGCTTTATTCCAGCAACGCATCGCATCGCGAGGTAGTTCGACCTCGTTGTTCCGCTGGACGTTTCGGCGTCTTTGCGTTCCTGCGTCTATTGACGCCTTCGCACCGCATCCTTGCTTGCCACTGCTAGCAGTCACAGCTTGACCGTCAGCTCATTCGTCGCTTCAACAACAGTGGCAACATTGACAGCACTGACAGCACTGACAGCATTGACAGCATTGACAGCATTGCCGGCATTACTGCCAGCAACACCAGACGCGCGTGTCGCTCTCTCCAGCCCATACATTCGACCGCTTTCCCCACCCGACACCTTTTCCCATCTTCGACTTCCCTCGCACGCAATCTCCGCAGAGCTCAGTACCCTAAACAACCCTTCAACGCAACAATGGATCAATGGAACTCGTACACAGACTCGCCTGGTGGCGGGTCGCGACGATACAACGGTGGCCATGCTGGGCGGGAATACACAGCCGCTCAGCAGCAGTCACAACAGCAGGTCCCACAGCAGCAGCAGCAATACCAAGGAGCTGCCGGTTCGGGGGGCCAAGGACTAACCGGCTCGCCAATGGCCGCTAATGGCGACATCCCTATGCACGATGCTGCTGCTGCTGCCGCCGCTGCTGCCGGTGGTCCCCATGACCCTTACGCCGGAGTCAAGTACCCCATTCGGTCTCACCATCACCATAGCCTGTCCAACAGCGGCCAGCTCGGTGGTGGTAGCGGCCGCTCCTCGGGTGGCCTGAACTCCCCTCATGAACCATCTACTGCTGCTCAGCGCTATTCGCCAATGGAAGCCCTCTCGCCTGCCTCGCCCTACGCGCCCTACACCCCGAAGACGGGTGTCCCTTCGTCCTCCGCCACCCAGTATACCCCCTCGAACCAGCAGCAGCAGCAGCAGCAGCAAGCGCAGCGCCAGTCGCCAGCCCGGCCGCAACAGCAGACCGACTACGCACCTCGTAACAGCCCCTACCATCCCCAAAGCCCCTACTACGGCGGCAGCCACAGGCAAATTTCACAAGCTCCCCTCCAACAGCAGCAGCAGCAGCAGCAGCAGCCGCCGCCAATACTCGCTTCGCTCAACGCGCGCGCTGATGCCGGTGGTCTCGGATCGATGGGCAACGATCTCTACTCTCCCGGATCTTCGGCTCTGTCCGGCTTGGATGGCTCCTACAGCGACCCTCGCCGACTGCAGCTTTCGTCTATGCCATTGGGCAACAATGGTGGCAGCGGCACCAACTCTGGAGCTAGCAGTGCCAAGCCCCCTCCTGGTCCTGTTCCCGAGTTTAAGAAGCTCCGGAGCACCAGCGAGCTGCGGCCCAAGGTCAACAGCCAGCCCCCGTTCCGTCGCGCAAACCCAGAGGGTGGTTTCATCAGTGTATGTCTCGGTTCTCATGACTTTTTACTCCTTCATTCTCCTTCTTTTGAGTCCAAACTAACGAGTAACAGCCCCTGCAAGCTCTGACCGTCCACCTCCCTGCGACATACCGCATCTGCAACCCCCACTTCAAATACGAATCCTCGCGCAACCCACGGCGAGTTCTCACCAAGCCCAGCAAGGGCGTCAAGAACGATGGCTTTGACAATGAAGATAGCGACTACATCCTTTACGTCAATGACATACTTGGCTCTGAGGAAGCCGGGCATAAGAACAGGTATCTCATTCTGGATGTCCTCGGCCAGGGAACGTTTGGTCAGGTCGTCAAATGCCAGAACCTCAAGACGCAGGAGGTTGTCGCCGTCAAGGTCATCAAGAACAAGACTGCATACTTCAACCAGAGTATGATGGAGGTCTCAGTTCTGGACCTGGTAAGTCCTATTCTCTTTTTGGCCTTCATATTGCACACCACTTATAATGTAACTAGTTGAACACAAAGCTCGACAAAAACGACGATCACCATCTTCTCCGTCTCAAGGACACATTCATCCATCGCCAGCATCTCTGCCTCGTGTTTGAGCTACTTAGCGTCAACCTCTATGAGCTTATCAAGCAAAACCAGTTCCGCGGCTTGAGCACTACCCTGGTGCGCGTCTTTGCACAGCAACTGCTTAACGGCCTGGCTCTGCTCAACAAGGCACGCCTTATTCACTGCGATCTCAAGCCCGAAAACATTCTCCTCAAGAATCTAGAGAGCCCAATCATCAAGATCATCGATTTCGGCTCTGCCTGCGACGAACGACAGACCGTGTACACTTACATCCAATCCCGCTTCTACCGCTCGCCCGAGGTTCTCCTTGGTCTCCCTTACTCATCGGCAATCGACATGTGGTCGCTCGGCTGTATCGTAGTTGAGCTCTTCCTCGGCCTACCATTGTTCCCTGGATCTTCCGAGTACAACCAGGTGATGCGCATCAATGAGATGCTGGGTAACCCACCAACGTGGATGATCGACACAGGCAAGCAGGCCGGCGAGTTCTTTGAGCGGCGGACAGACGAGTTTGGCCGGCGCACGTTCCAGCTCAAGTCCATGGAGCAGTACTCTCGGGAGCACGGTACCAAGGAGCAGCCTAGCAAGCGCTACTTCCAAGCCACGACGCTACCCGAAATCATCAAGACGTATCCCATGCCCCGCAAGAACATGAAGCAAAGCGAAATCGATAGAGGTGAGCTCGGCACAGATTATCGGATACCTATAGGAACTTGCTAACTATTTTATTTATTTTTCAAATTTTAGAAATGAACAACCGTGTTGCGTTTATTGACTTTGTTCGCGGTCTCCTGAACATCAACCCTCTCGAGAGATGGTCTCCACAGCAGGCGAAGCTTCACCCCTTTATCACACAGCAAAAATTCACCGGGCCTTTCGTTCCCCCGATGAACCTCAAGTCGAGCTCTTTAAACCGGTCGCCAGCACCAGGTACACAGCAGCAACAACAGGCCGAGACCTTTAGCAAGCAGCGGGCCCAGGCAGCCCAGGCACAGGCCAACTCAGCAGCACAGAGCGCCTATGCTATGAGCACAAGCGGCTACCAACAGCCGCCGCAGCAACAACCACCCCAGCAAGTCCTGCAAGGCCAGTCCGGCCAGTCCAGCTTGCCCCTTTACAACACGGGTAACGTCTACACACCAAGCGGTAGCCAAGTCGCAGCACAGCAGCAGCAGCCCCAGCAGCAACCGCCACCCTACGGAATCCAGGCCAACCCATACGGCGCCATGGGCATGGCCCAACAGTCACCTACTCAGATGGCGTCAGCAGGCGGTTACGGAACCAACATGGCAGCCCAGCAAGGTCAATACCAGCAGCAGCAGCAGCAGCAGGGATCAGGTTCCGCTTCACGGCGGCCAAGAGCATCGACGATGGAGCAGCATACGAGCGGCATTCCGGCGGCAATTCAGCGCGTTGCCAGCCACCTTGACCCAACTCAGCCTATCCGACTGCAGCCAAGCCCGGCTTACTACCCCCCGTCTGCAGACGGTATGGGCCTTGATCAGTCTGGCAGACCAGCACGCCGGGGTAGCCGAGCAACACAGATGGGCCAGGGCGCCGGTGGAATGGGCAGCGCTGGTAGCAGCAACCTAGCCAATAACGGCATGTCGGCGAGCAGCAATAACTCTTCGCGCGGCCAGTCGAACAGAGACTTTATCCGCACACTGGAGGAGCGGACGCTGGAGGAGGGATTTATGGGTGGCAACGGCAACGGCAGCGGCAACGGCTCATGGCATTGAGGGCATCAATATCAATAGCATTGATTGGTGTTAGTGTCTGATACTCGAGTACGCCTGCGAAAAGGACACAAGGTGAACGTCATATGTCTTCCAAGACTGGGTCCTGGCTCTGCATCATGCCTTCGGCTCTCGGTCAAAGTACCAGGACTCATTGTGTCCCGTCCATGTCCAACTTTATGTTGCTGGACTTGTTTGATTTTATTGGTGTCCTGTGTTCTGCTTTTGCTTTTTGGCTTGTCAAGTTCCAGTCGTGTTCTTGCCTTGATCTCGTCTATATTCTCGCACTCGTTCAACACCATTACCACCCCCGATAGACACATCTAGGGATGGCACTTGTTTTTAATGCGCATTTATCACGACCTCTATTTTTCTCTTTTCTTCTTTGATTTGTTCAATTCTACATTTTTATCTGGTTTCCATTTACTTCTATCGTGTCATTTAATACCGTCAACATATCTATACAGCATATGAAAGCAGATTACTCGTAAGTTGCAATAGAGGTCACGCCACCATTTATGTGATTTATTTCTAGCTCTATGTGTTTATGCTTCTCTCTTTTACCACCATAGAGATGCATGGAAAGTAGCGAATGCTTGATGGCATAGTAGCCAGTGCAGCTCGCAGGCCAATCACACGATACTTGAAACGGCGTAAAGTACACAATAGGATAAAGGCCAAGTGAGAACAAGAGGAGCCAAGAGACCAAGAAAATAAATAAGGTACAAGAAGACAAGAAATAAAAACAAGTTGGCAAGAGTAGTAATAACAGCAACTTGAGCAAGAAGTAGTAGTGGGCCCCAAGACATGCAAGCAAACGCATCCAATCCCATCTCTACCTGACCAATACAGAGAGAAAGCAAAAAAAAACTCAAAAGAGAAAAAGAAAAGGAGTAGAAATAAAGCAAAGCATGACCACATGAGAAAGAGAAGAGACAAATAAGAAGAAACCCCCCGTCAGTAGTAAGGTCATACAAGAGGAACAAGGCATAAATAACAATAGGGCAAAACAGTTGGTCTCTGACTGATAATTTGTTCAAGAGAATCAGATCAGCGTCAAGGATAACTTGGTGTTTGCTCTTTTTGTAGTCACCTGTGGCTGCTAGACGTTGCCGACTGCTGGGATGTTCTCCAGATCCGCATAGTTAAGCTGAAGTTCACGTACAGTCCGCTCTCTGCGCCAGGTGGTGGTATCCCAGACGATATAATAACCTCGTTCATGGCTCATACTAAGCATCTGCGGCAGCAGCATGTCGTCCTTAGTCAGCCACAACTGTTGCCTCTTATGCCATCTCCAGTTGCGGTTATTCCTGTTTTGTTAGCATTGGTGTCCAGCGTAGTTTGGATGCGAAACTGCAAAGGGGACTTACAGTTCGCTTGCTGCATATTGCTGCTTGATATCGCCGGGGCAGGAATAGAAAATCCACATCAGAGTCTCCTCGTTGAAGCTAGAAATCTTCTCTCTGATAGGGCCAACATTGGAAACCTTGTAGCACTCGGGCACGCGGAACCTCGACACTACGGGGCGGGCGGCGTTGCCATCCGATAGAGAGTATGCCTGAGCGCTCAGGGGTCTGAAATGATTAGTATGGGTATGAGCATACGACTAGATCATGAATCTTTAGTATGCTGTACTTACTCGCCTGATGCCAAGTCAAGTCCAAGGTTGCCGAGATCAAGGCCATGCCCGGACACCGTTTCCCGGTACTCGGGAATGTTCATCAGTGTCCGCAAGCCCTTCATTCCCCAGCGATCGCCGGCCGGCATACCGGCCAGCGGGTCTTGTGCTGAGCTTGGCAGGGTCTCGTTGTCCTCTTGTTGCTTCGCGTCAGTTGCTGCTGCTGCGTCACTACCAATCGTTCCAATTGTTCCAATTGTTCCAATTGTTCCAATCGTTCCGACAGAGCCGTGCTGCTCCGGGCCGGCACCGTTTGGTATCTGCTGTTGTAGTGTTGCTGTTGCTGTTGCAGTTGCCGGGCCAGACGGCTCGCCTATTGGCGACTGCACGGAACTCTCACCATCGGCTTTTTGTTGGGGCGAGCCCTGCAGATCATCTACAGACAGGCTTGCCGTCTCTTGTGGCCGCGTGCCGACTGGGGATCGCAAATCGCTGCCTGCACGGTTATTGGCCGATAGTGCGTTGAGGAGTCCATTGCCGACACGGCCACCTGGTGGTGCAGCAGACGCTGCGGGGCCTTGGGAACCGTAGCCAATGCTAGACATGAGATTGGCAGCAGCAGCACGGTCCTGGCCGAGATCGCTCGAGTTGGCGCCGCTCTGGTTCAGTGGTGGGAAGTCGTCAATAGTACCGGGTTGTGATGGCGGTGCGGGCTGGCCAATAGTGGACTGGTTACCAAACCGGAATGAAGGCTGTGCAGATGGTGGCAAGCGTCCTGCAGAGTTGAACATGTCATCTTGCTGGCCCTGTTGCGAGGACAGGGGTGTGGTGGCACCACGTTGTATCGCTGGTGCGCCAATGTTCCGGGCCCCTGCGCTGGACCACATAGATGCCTGGCCAGGGTTAGCTAGTTGGGAGCCGCTTGACAGTGACGGGAACTCACTAGATATCAGTTAGTATTATCCTCTTTGGAAGAGACTCTTGGCTGGTAACAAGACCAGAAATAAGACAACATAAATAACAAGCTTGGGCGGATAAGGGGAGGGGCACATGGACGTTTGTGTAGATGGTGGTGGCTGGGTGGTATACCCCTTGACAGCAGCGGCGTAAGCCATCTTCTTGATCAAGGAGGCCGAGGCAAGCCTCTGTAGGGCTGGTTTTCTATAGGGACGCCGTAGTCGTAGAGGGCCAGTATAAGATTCCGGGTCAAACGTCGACATGGTCCACGGCTTTAGAGGTTGGCATGGGGTAAAAGGTAGGATTGGAGGAGGGAATCAAAGGATGGGCTTAAATATCTTGACAATGGAGCAGTATGTGTATCTTTGACGACATAACAGCATGGAGGATGTGAAATGGGTAGCAGTGAATTAACAAATGTGAGGGACGGAGGGATAGATGCGCGCAGAGTAAATGCAAGGTGAGGGCGAGGTGAGAGCAGGATCAAGCAGGCAAAGTCAACCAGGGTGGGCCGAGATCCAACAGAACGAAGCTTTTAAAACAAGCCAAAGCTTAGTCAAACTTGGCCGACTTATATACGTACGAAGGATCCAAGGGCGTAGCCGGTTGTGAACCACCAACGCTCTGGGCAAAGCTGAGGTTGCCGCCCATCTGCTGCTGGCGGCCGGGCTGGGGCAGACCAGCACCAGTGCCTGCAGGCATGCCAGAGCCAAACGCCCAGTTTGAGCCGTTGTTTGCTGTTATGTTAGAATGGAATGGGAGGCCCAAGTATGTGATCTTGTAAGGTTTCTTTCTTACCCATCTTGCCGTTGGGTAGACGATTGGACACGGCCCGAACTTGTTGTGGCGGCGGCGGCTGCTGGCCGGGGAACCCGTTCTGAAGGTTGCGAAGCTGTTGAGGAACACCTCCTATTGAAAGATGACTGTTAGCTTATGCTATATCAGAGAAAATACTGGCGGTCATGGCTGGCTGCAGGCTGGTTGCCGGCCGGTCCTGAGCTAGTCGAGGGCATTGAAGCTTGACAACAGCTCAATGAGTTGCATCCAGGTCATCGCGCATCGTGCTTGACTTCGCGTTGGGACTTATGCAGTCGTAATAGTCTCTGTAGATGGGAGATCTGAGATTGGCTCAAGCCGTACCTGTTCGATTCATAATGGGCAGGGTGGTGCTGCTGCTGTTGCTCAAAGGGAGAGCTCGAGGTGAAAGCTGGTAGCTTTGGACGCCGTCTCGATTGGCGTCGCGTGAGGGTCTGGCAGGCGGCAACAAAAATAGATGTTGTCGGACAATGGCAGTTTGAGGACCGGCAAGTTACGACACTGAGAAGGCCGGACTCGTTGTGCCAGGTGTCGAGGCAGGGGAGGGGGGAGGGGGGGCCGATGCGTATCGAGGGCCGCGCGTGCTCGAGAGCAAGAGATCGAGTGAAGCTGGCACCAAGATAGAATAAATTGATACCGAGGCCGTTCTCAAGCAGTTTAAGCGCAGTTCGTGGTTGCGTAGCAAGACTTGAACTGGTCGCAGGGTGTGGAGGCGGTGTTCGTGGGAGGGTAGCCGGTCGTCTCGATATGATTTGAGGTCCATCGCCATGGAAAAGCAGCCAACAAAGGCCGAAGACCTAGGATCCATAAAAAAACGCCCGCCCGCCTTCCTGCTTGGTACTTGGTGCTTTGGATGTTCACACTGTGCTTACTGTGTTTGCTATGTACATAGCAGCTTAGTGCTCTTCTCTGTGAGGGGAAACGGGATTCGCCCTCACTTCGCCTTGTTTCTGGTAGGCGCGACTAGTCAGCCGCAGCGGCACTGTACTACACACTGTTCTTGGAACAGGCTTAGTAACACGACGATGCAAGCGCGAGCGACACTGGTCAAGTTAATTTCGACGGGAATATTTAATATATGGCTGGTTTATGATGGCCTGTGAGTATTTCTAGGTGTTTAGCAATAAACCGTGGATGCTGTATTGGTTGATGTTCGTTGTGATTCTTCTGTCTGTTTTTCTTTTCTTTTTTTTTCTTTTTCTTATTCGTCCTTCTCTTCTTTTCCAACCCTTGCTTTTAGTATCATTTGTACGCATTGCTTTCCCTTTGATCACGACCCCTCTACACATTTCAAATAGCAACCAACTGAC